>OX637535.1:19358226-20108081 GCA_951800035.1 Linnaemya tessellans
ATGTTGTATATAATTATCCCAAGCATTTATTTTTAGAGTTTTATGACAAAGGTGAAATGTTTCCCCCACACCCCTTGCCAGAGCGACCCCGCCAAAACACAGTTTTTATAGCCTCCAAAGAGAATTGTGATGAAGTCTAGGACGGTCTAGCAATGCCCATACGTTCGTCTGTGGAAAACATGATATTGTATATTTTTGAACCCCGCCCCCTTTAGTGGGCGTTGACGTACGATATTATATAAAGGAACTCTGTCCCACCAAGTTAAACATTTCAAATTCACTTACTAAATATTTGGAGGGTATTTAAGATTCGACCCGGTCGAATATAACGTTTTTACTTGTTTTTATTTAAAATATTTTATTTTTCCTTTGTGTGACTTGTACAGGATATTAATTATTTTTAAATAATTAATTTCCTTAAGCTTAAAAATAATAGAGTACAATAATAATTATAAAGAGATAAAAAAAACCAGAAGAATTTTACATAATTTATTACTACATATTTTTAATAATTCGTATATTACACTAAAAAATAACTCATGTTGTAAATATCGCTATAGAAATTGCAATAAATTTTACATTGTTTTTTATTCTCCTGTAAACTTTTAAAGAGATGCACTTTCTCTGCCATATTTTATTTCTTTTAAGGTAACAAAAGTAAAATAACGTTTAAAATAACAAAATATATTCATATAATAACGAATGGATTTCAATTTGTATTTGTTAAAGGTCAATATCAAAGTCCGTGAATTCCTCATCATGGGTCATCTGCCCATAATACCGTTTTTATTTCATATTCCCAACGTTTTATAAACCATTTTTTGTATTAATATGAATATTGACCTCATCTGGAATTTCGTATGTTTCGCAACAAGAATTTTCCCTTTTAAGTCCGTTTTGGATTTGTAAAAGCGCATTAACCGAATGCAGCGACATTCGGTTCTAATTTTTCTTTTTAAAAGATTCATTGAGCTAAAAACTCGTTCTACTTCAGCATTGGAATATGATAAAGATAAAAGTTTAATAGCAAAATTTTTCATTGTCTGGTGCCACCGAAGGAAAAAATAGCACCAAAAAAAAAAAACACTAAAAACCAAAAAGCACTGAAGCCAAAATTTTTCACGTAATAAATTTTCGAAAGCACTAAAAACAGTGCTAAAAGCACTGAGTTGACAACTCTGTTCATGGACTTTATCAGAAACCACAAGTCATTAATCATTATTTTCATTTGCTGTAAATCCCTTCGTAACGTTCTAAGATTTTTCTTGTTCTATTGCATATCCTGTAATAACAAATCTAACGGACATTTAGCAAAAAATAAAATTAAAGTTTGCTTAAGTACGAGGTATTAATTTGAAAATTTAATCGACTGTTTTTGTTTTTTTTTTTTTCAAAAAATTCACTCTTGCTTTTTGTGACAGCTTATTTATTTGTTCAAAAGCTTTAGAGGTCTTTTAGATTTCATTGCATTAAATAAATTAAACAACATACGCGCAGATAATATATCAATTGCTTAAGCAGTTGCTGCATAATAAAAATAAACATAAGAGATGTTGAAATTTTAAATATAAAAATTAATTTGATCAGCATATTTTGGCAAATCATCACCATGTGTTGGATATTGGAATAACGCTAACAAATTATACAGATTGGTTTTGAAAATCGGTCATAAACGTAGGCAACTTATAGAAGACTTCGAGATTTATAAGGCGTACATGCGGCTAAATTTCATACAACAATTTTTTAAATTTTCCTTTATTCTATTGCAAATTGTCGAATTTGATGGCGAAAAACGCCAACCACGATAAGGGTGATTGTACCGTTCGCACAATTTTATTTGAAATTAAAAAAATTTCTAATTTATTTTTTTTTTGTTAAACTTCAGTATGAATTTTATTTGTTGAACTTATTAATTTTAATTATTAAGCCTAGAATATTAGGGTTTAAGTTAAAATCTGCAATCTGCAAATGGTTTTTTTATACTAAGAAATTATATTAAATTCAAATCCGTTAAAAGCATTAGTTAAATAGTTGATATTCTTAATGACGAGTGCCACCGAAAAAAAAAAATAAAAAAATGGGAAACTTGGACAACCAACACTGATGAGGTGGCGTAGCGACCTCGAAGTCAGTACTGACGCGTTCTGTTAGTTTGATGATTATAAAAATATTTTAAATATTCTACTCTTAATAAATAATTTGAATTTAATTATTAATTACTTAATATAAAAAAATAGTTTGCAGATGACAGATTTGAACTTGAAGCCTAGTAAATATTCTTAGCTTAAGAATTAATTAATATTTTTTTTAAATTTAATTGTTCGACAGAATGATATCTAGTGATATCGTGGGACAGGCCGTTAATCTCATTTCGAGTTTTATTGCCAACTTATTTTAAAAGTTTTTAAATTTTAATTTTTCATAATTTAATATACAAAAACCATTTTTGTTGTGCCGTTTTTTCACATATTTTATGCAACTGCCAAACAAAATATCATATCGGGCAAACTTACACTTTTATTGTATTTTCATCGATTTAAAAGCCAAAGTTATTTTTGCTTTTGGTTACAAAATATTTTTTTCTTTTTTTAAATTATATATCTTTTAAAATGCCTTTTTGCCGCGACTACTATCGGCCTTTACGTTGCTAAGTGAAAATAATATGCAACAATAAAATTAAATTATTGTGTATGTTTTTTTAGCCAAAGTGTGTTGTTGATACGAGTATTTGCTGTACAAGCAAGAAATGACCGCAATTAAATGTAGTAAATATTGCAGAAAGGATATAAAAATATACAAATTAATTTTCAAATAAAATTCAATTAACGCGCAGGTTTAAATTGCTACAAAAAACGCACCACACAACTGCACTGTGATTGTAATGGGGGAATATACAATTACAAAAAAAAATGAAAAAAAAAACACTTGTTGCCACTTTACACTGTTACCAAACATATACACACACACACATTTACGTACTTTTTTCAACTTTTTTTTTACTCTCGCTCTGTCTCTCTTGACTTTTCTCGCTTGCGTTCGATTTCCTTTGAAGTTAGACGATGTGCATTAACCTGTTGATTGACTATAAATGCTTTCCAACAGTTGCGACATCATTTATTTATACCCGTTATTCTGTTCACACACACACACACACACACACACCAACAATTCTACATTTGAAAATTTGTATGCACGAATACAACGAAACCAAATGTCACGACAAAATTCATACGCAGCGGATACGTAATACTCGTACACCACCAACACTTATACGTTGTAAAAAAAAAAATTCACGAACATGATGAAATGTTTGTTAAAGATGGAAAATAAGAATACGACACGAAGTTATAAAAACGATTTATAACGACTAGATTTAAAAGCGAATACAAACGGAAACATACTTCTACATGTGCATGTTACCCACACACATATACAATCATTCCTAAAAAGTAATCGTTTTTTTTAACACATTTACAGTGTGATGTTTTTGTTAGAAACTAGACAAGTAATTTGTGCGAACGTGTACTTCTTTTAAAATCTTGGTAATCTTCAATATTTTGGAAAAATATATTTACTCAGTAGCTTGTATACAAATTCAAATTTAGTTTTAGCAAATTTTATTTAATTGAGAGAGGGGTGCGAGAAATGAACGCTCGACCCCCAGGCGTTTATATGAAAGTTTATCTCTCTTTGCGTCTAGTGTTTGATAACCATCAGGCCGAATTGAATTTTGGCGAAATTTTTGCTGTCAAATTTAAATTGTTCTCTATTTTAATGGCAAAGGAAATTATTTGTTCCGTCAAAGTGTTTTGTTATAAATTATAATTTGAGCAAAGCGAATTAATATATATTTATTCGTTTGGCAACTGAGTATGATATCTGAATGAATTAGCCATAAAACGGAACCACTTAACTAATTTAGTTCATATACGCCATTGATTTACGTCAGTACCAGCCTTGCGGCCCTACCTGACGGTGCTCTTAACACCGGGTGAAAAAATAAGTGTTACCAGCACCCCTCTTAGTACCCAAGAACCATACGAAGGCGACCTCGGGTCACCCAGGTGGCAATTTCTAGACATGATTTGGTAAGTCCCATGATCTAACACCTTGCTAAAGTGCCGATCCTATCTAGATGATCTTAATTCTATGAGCTACAAAAGTCTCCTAATAGAATTTTATATGTTGATTCACAACAATACATAGGTTTTGCTACTATCAGCCGGACCGAAGTCCAACCCTAGGGTTGAAACATCAATCCTTATCTGACAAACCTTCCACCAAGTTGGTTACCACAGCCACCACGTGTACTCCCGAGGGAGACCTCACCAATATCCAGCCGCAGTAAACTGCGAGGCTTATACTGGATCCCGTGGTATCAGTTGTAACTACTGGTAAAGTCTCGAAAGTCAAACCAGTGTAGGTTCTATAAACTTTCTATCGACTTCGGTCTCTTTTTTACCCAAACCCAGGTGCCTCTTCACCTGCCAATTCTTACTCAGGCTCGTAGGCGAACCTACTTCTTTTAGATTCTTATATGCACATCCGTTCCACTGTTTTAGAGATTGGGCAGTAACATATAAGTTTTACGGGGCTACCTGCAAAAGTTATGCCTGAATAACAGAACAACCCTTCGAAAGCCAACCATAATAGTTTTTAACTTTCTATTGACTTTTGAACTCTTAATTAGATCGAGGCGTCCTTGGACCTCCTTTCTTATTTTCCCCAGATCTGTGCTGGAGCGAGGCCTGACATCATAGCCAAGCTCCCCAACGGCACCCCCGGGGGAACTAATTTAGTTCAATAAAATGAGCTGAGCGGAAAATAACGTGCAGCTGAAAAGCAAAACTCTTTAGTCTACGCGTTAAGTAAAGGGTCCGCCAAATGACTATTTTTTTTTTAAAATGCTATAGAAAAAACTACTAAATATTTTCTCAAATTTCTCTTTTTATTTGAAAGTACAATACTTCCGGTTAATAATGGAAAATAATTTCATTCAAATGGCTGCCTCGGCTGGCCATGCAGTAGCCTACACGATCGGTCCAATTTTTAAGCACATTATCGATTGTGTGCAGCTGTATTTCGCCAATGGCTTCACGAATATTGTCCTTTAAAGCGTCAATTGTCTCTGGCTTGTCGGCGTAACACTTATCTTAAGCCGACAAAGTCCAACGATGTCAAATCGCAGCTCCGAGGTGGCCAAACGACATCAGCAGTGCGGCTGATAATGCGATCTTCAAAAACAGGGCGCAAAACATCCAGTGTAGCTTCGGCTGTGTGGCACGTAGCGCCGTCCTGTTGAAACCAAATGTTGCCAATATCCTCCTCTTCAATTTTTGTGAACTAATTATCTGTCAAATCAGACATGAGCTAAGTGTTACCATTGACGACATAAGCACTAGTTGAAAAAGAAAACGTTAGATGGCGGACCCTTACTTCAGCCAAAAGGTTGAAATTTTAACTGTACAAAAATATTTATTAACAAGTAAGAATGTTATATTCGACCGGGTCGAATATTAAATATGTACCTTCCAAATATTTAGCGAAAAAAAACTATTTTGTAGAGGTCACTCCGGGCGGGGCAGTGGGGGAGACATCTCATCTTTGCCATAAAACACTAAAAAGTCAATTTTTGGGGATTATTAAGTGAAAAAAAATATTTTAGAGGGCAAAAGTGGGAGGAGGGTAGGGCAGAGGAACATCAGAGAACATCTTAGCTTCGTCATAGAAACTTTGAAATTTTGGATTTTTAAAGAAAGTCGACTTAAGGAATACAATTTGATAAATAAATGACACTATTTGTTATAGAATATGTTATAGAAACGCCCACTAAGGGGGCGGGATTCAAAAATGGATTTTTTCGACATATATTTTGTTTCATAAATATATGTCTATCATTTGCTTAACAAACTTGCAAAAAAGAAACTTTAAAAATTATTTTGTTTTTTAGAAGTTGGTTTAGTTCTTCTTAGGGGAACTTTTTCCCCTCTGGCCCGATTTAGCCCATTTATGATGATGACCTGTGCTACTCTTCAACATGCATTTTTTTCAAATTTCATATTCTTGATCAGTGATAAAATCTAAGACGATCTTAGCATATCCGTCCGTCCGTCCATCCATCCATCCGTCCGTCTGTGGAAATCACGATTCACTCCAAACTAGAAAAGAGCTAGACTCTTGAAATTTAGTATAAATATATGTTGAAGGATAGCACAGGTTAAATTCGAAGATGGGCTAAATCGGGCAAGAGGGAAAAAAGTTTTCCTAAGAAGAACTAAACCAACCTCTAAAAAACAACATAATTTTTAAAGTTTTTTTTTTTGTAATTTTGTGAAACAAATGATAAATATATTTTTATGTCAATGAAGGTCCAACGAGTTAAACTTGGAGCCAAACAAAATTAGTTTTTGGACCCCTCCCCCTTTAGTGGGCGTTATGCAAAAATAGTGTAAAAATTTAACAAATTGTTTTACTTAAGCCTGCATTCCTAAAAAATTACATTTTTAAGCTTCCATGACGAAGATGAGACGTAACCTGGTACTACTGTGCCCTATCCCCTCCTCCCCCTAAATGACCCTACCAAAAAAAATTTTTTTTTTTATTTTTTATATAATTATCCCAAACATTTATTTTTAGAGTTTTATGGCAAAGGTGAAATGTCTTCCCCACAGCCCTTGCCAGAGCGACCCCGCGACAGTTTTAATACTCTAAAAAGAGAATTGGACCCCAATATATTCTTGATCAGTGATGAAGTCGTAAGACAATCTGGCAATGCCCATACGTTCGTCTGTGGAAAACATGATGTAGTCTATTTTTCAACCCCACCCCCTTTAGTAGGCGTTGACGTACGATATTATATAAAGGCACTCTGTACCACCAAGTCAAACATTTGAAATTTACTTGCTAAATATTTGGAGGGTATTTAAGACTCGACCCGGTCGAATATAACCTTTTTATTGGTTTTTTCTTAGACTGAATTTTTTTAATTTTATATTTATTCCGAGTAAACTTGAAATGAGATGCCAATAAATTAAATAAAAGTTGAATTGAGTTGCCTCATCTTAAAATGTACATAGTCATTTTATGGTGTGAAGCTGTGAAGTGGTTGTGAGTGATAATTTTCTATATAAAATAATTAATAAATATAAAGAAATATATTTTAAAATGAAGAATGAATATGTCGCCAAAAAAAAAACAAAAGTAAAATCAGTTTTGTTACTTTTTATAACGAATACATTTTTTTAGATATGGCAGCTTTGATTTTCTTGATAAAATTAGTGTTCTCCAGAAATGCGTCATTTAAAATATTATTCTTCGGAAAGTAAATTTCTTCAGAATCAATGGGTGAATTCGATTTGTGATTTACAAAATTAGGGAATTTATTTTCATTATTATTGTATTTTCTATCATTTAAGTTTAATTTTTATGATAATTTTTTTAATGGAATAGCTATTTACAAGGATGCAGTTTTAACTTAAATAGTATTTTATTATAGTATATCATTTTAGAAGACTTGGCAATTGAACATTATTCACCCCTATCATGAATAATTTTTCCCTCGAAATTTTTCCCTTTTCCCTAAAATTGCAATCATGAAAAAATTCCCCGTGAATGATTTCACGCTAAAATTAAATTCCCCTGATCGTGAATGATTTTTTTCCCGGGAGTTTTTTCACTTTTCCCTTTAATTTATTCACTTAGTTTTTGTTGGGGAATAGATTAGAAAATGTAAGTATTTTCTATTATAATTCGAATATTAGAGTTTGCAAATTTTTTTTTGTGGCAAGACCCTTTAATAAGACAAAAACTTATATTTTTTGCAACAAATCAATTGCCTGCGTCTTTGTAAAACTTGTTGCTCCAATTCTAAAGATTAAAAATATTATATATGAATTTTTATTAGTCGAACTTTCTTATGTAAATTGTTAATTTTCTCAACGGGCTTAAGTTCGAATCTGCAAGACTGCAAACCATTTTTTTATTATTTTATTAATAATCTTAATATAAAATAATAAATAGAATTTGAACAAATTCATTTATTAATAAAATAGTAAAAAATGGTTTGCAGTCTTGCAGATTCGAACTTAAGCCCGTTGAGAAAATTAAAAGATTAAAAATATTTTTAATTTGTTTTGTCTGGTTTACAAAATGTATCCAAATTATTTTATTATTAAATATTTAGTCACACTCTTTTTAATTTTTTTTAAATTATTGCATAAACTTAAATTTTTCAACACAAATTCTTTGATTTTTCATGTTGTTTTCGGCTTCTTCTCGTTTTTTGCATTCACTGAGAACTGATAGCGGGAATAATTTCTCACGGCAGATTCACGATACCATTTTTCCCTTCGAGTGGAATAAAAATTTCATGTGAACAAAAATTCCCCTTGTTATTCACGATAGGGTTGATTATTTCTTTGATACGGTTTAGTTAAATGGTAACCACTGTGCCTGTGCACAGGAAATAGCTGAAACAATGTTGTCTACGTTTAATGTTCGTTCACACTCGTCTGCATTATTTGCAATATCTTCATATTGCATATTTGCTTAACACCAAGAAAACAAAACAAAAAAAAAGATCATTATTAACATTAAAAACAAAAATTATATATTAATATATTTTGTTGTAGTCATAAGCATGTATTCATAAACGAAAATTACTTTGAAATTAAATGGGACTACGAAAAGTTGTTGCTTACATTTGCCATGTTCTTTTGAAAAGCCATAATATGAATATGAAACAGCCATGCCTGCGTGTTCGTATGTGTTCCTTCCTTCCCTTTCCTTTCCTCTCAGATATTGTTAACACACATACAAACTGATGATAAGAGCAAATGTACAGTTTATTTTTAATTCAGAAAACCAAAATGGAATTTTAACTGTTTTTATTATTATATTCAACTGTTAATATTAACAGTTATTATTAAAATGCACACGCTTGTTGTTGTAAGGAAAAACATTAGAGAAAAAAATTTAGCTTAACATGTCGATATTGTTAAATAGTTAAATGGATAGTTATTAATAAAAGAAAATAACACAAGCCTCCATATTGTGTGAATTGTAATGGAATGAATGTGTAAAAGTGTTTCTGGAGCAAATAACCAAAACAGTTTGCAATTACTTAAAGCCTGTTTCTTAAAATAAAATTGAAATAGAAATTTTTGTTTGTCCCTTCCACCACACAACGAGTCCTTAGAACACTTTTATTTATTTTATGATTGGAAAATATTTTGGCCTTGTCATTTAATGGATTGATATTTTGGAAGTAATTTGCCGCCTTGCCGCCCAATAATTATTTTCAGTGTACTTATTAACCCATATCGTCCCAGAGATCTTTTTTCGAATCAGTTTATGAAACTTCGTAGTTATATGGTAATTTGGGTTCAGAAGATACGAATCAGATGTCCAAAATTTTTTTTTTTCATTAAAAATTTTTTTAAAAATTTTCACTAAAAATTTTTTTAAAAATTTTCGTTAAACATTTTTTTTTTAATTTTCGTTAAAAATTTTTTTAAAAATTTTCACTAAAAATTTTTTTTTTAAATTTAAATTATTTTTTTAATTTTCATTAAAAATTTTTTTAAAAGTTTTTATTAAAATTTTTTTTACAAATTTTTATTAAAAATATTTTTAAAAATTTTCATTAAAAATTTTTTTAAAAATTTTCATTAAAAATTTTTTTAAAAATTTTCTTTAAAAAAGATTAAAAATTTACTGTTCGAAAAATCGAACACTGGGACGAAATGGGTGAACAATATTTAGGGCCTGATTTTGTAAAGCACTTTGCGTTAGTGAAATTTATATGTCTTCAAAAACAAAATTACAAATATTAAAATACTTACTTTCTTGTTATTGTTTTGTTTAAAACACTAACAACGAGAACAACATTTTAGTTTTGAAATGTTTTTAATGGATAATAAAAATATTTTTTCAATCAATTAAATTTATATATATAAAAAAAAACAACAACGGAAAACATTAATTATAATTACATTTTTTCATTGTAAATTAATATTCTTAATTTAATATCAATTGCATTGTTATTCTGAAAAAGATATCCAAAGCATTTCGTAATACTGTACAAATAATAGAATAAATTATTACACGTTTTAATAAAAAAAAAATACCCAAAAATTTATTATAATAAACTTTTTTTTTTAATTTTAAAAATTTGTTTTCTAATGCAGTGACTCAGAAAACTAGAGCCCTTGTGATTCAAACGACACGCTACAGAAATCAATTTTATTCGCTTAATTTCGAACTTGATTTTTCATTATGAAATTTCTTAATAAGTGTGAATGTGACAAATGACAAAAATAACGGTATGAAGTTTTAAATTAATTCATAGTTTCGTAATTTAGAGTTTCATGGCATTTAACTGGTAGAGATTGATTTCAAAATAATGGAACGAAAATGCTTTCAGGCAAATAGCCATTGAAATATTTATTCGTTTTAGCACAAAGAAAAAAATCCCAGTTATGAATTGCATCATATTTGCGAAAAAAAATGTTGTTTTCATAACACAAACTTATCCTGCCAATGGCTTGCTGTCCTCATGAGGCTTCTAAAAAGGTGTCAATAACCACAAAGAGTTACGCCCTCTTTCCTGCACAAAAAGTCTTATATCTGAAATACCTTCTAAAATCGAAAAATATCAATTTTAGTGAGGACTAGTTGTCATAATTTGTTAATTATGGGAGATTTATGGAGGCACCAAAGTCTTACCCGGGGACAACGCTCGCACGATTACGTGCGATAGAATCCCTATAAATTATGGATTGGGAGGATGCAATTGCGACGAACCCCAAAACTGACCTATACACGGACGGGTCGAAGATTTGTAACCGATCGGGTGGAGGATTCTATGGCATGGGGCGTAACTTTCTTAAATACCTCCGCCTGCCAGATCATAACACAGTATTTCAGACTGAGATCGCGGCTATTGAGAAAGGGATAAAATGGTTAAAGGAAATCGATAACAGACTACCGGTTCGTATATTCACGGATAGTAGGAAAGTCATTGAGGCCCTGACGAATTATGCGGTTCAATATCGGTGTGTACTACAATGCAAGGATGAGATTAACTCGTGCACGCATTGTGGAAGAATAGAGATAATATGAGTTCCAGGACATCAAGGAATACGTGGAAATGTTGAGGCAGACAGGCTAGCAAAGATGGGAGCATTAATGGCTGGATAGTCCGAAGCCATTTCAGGTTTTTAAGTACGAACTAAAACGATGGGCTATAGAATTGCATACAAGAGATTGGCAGCACTCTCCCGTAGGTAGGGTGACAAGAATTCTATGGGGAAACCCAGATGGTAATAGGACAAAGGAGATCCTAAGTTTAAGTAGGCCGGAGGTTGGTTAATTTAATAACAGGACCTACAGAGTTAAGGAATCACCTGGCACACATGGGTATCGTTGACGATATAACATGCAGGGCCTGTCAGGATGATGACGAGACTCTGGAGCACTACTTGTGCTACTGTCCAGCTTTTAGTCTAATCAGGAGACAAACATTTTATCAGGAGATTATACAGGAGTTGGAGGGGTTCTAGTTGGAGAGACTTAAGAAAATACATTGAAGAAACTAGTTTCTTATCGTAATCAAATCCAGAAGTTTTCCATGATTTTAATGGAAGCTCCCTATAATAGAATGGGAACCCCTTATAATAGAGCGCACATCAGGTCTATGAGACCTAGGTGTAATCCTGAACGAATTGGGATAGCCCTTGCCTCTCTTTTCAACCTGACCTAACCTAATCGGTGAAAGTTATGCCAACAAATTCGGACTAGCACTCAGGGGATGACCCCTGCATATGCAATGCATTGCGCCGGATGTAGAAAGGAAGTGACAGTATTGAGAGGACAGATTAGGAAAAATTAAAAGATAGACAATTATTTTGTAGCTATTTCAAACTTAGCTTTCACGGCTAATTTTTTGCTACGCTTTCTCTGCTCATTAGCCAACCGAATTACCCATAAACTAATTGCCTTTGATTTAAATCGTAACAAAAAAAAGTGTAACACAAAACGTGTACACATTATTAAAACTATATATTTTTATTAATTATAATATTTGCATAATATATTCATAAGCTTTTTCAGCGCCATAAATAACTTTGCCAGCAATTAAATAATATTAGTTAAAAACAAATTCAATAAATAAATGACTCGATATCTTAACTAAAGTAACAAACCTCTGATTGATATAAATATCCATCATAAATTAACATAAAATGATAAGGAAATACTTTACCACAGGTTTACTTTATGGCAGTGAGTTCATGCAGGACGAACAAATAATATTAGGGGTGAATGGTTAAATATAAATAAATGATTACATGTAAATGAAATAAAAATATTGGTTTCTATATTTAAAAATCCAATTTGTTCAATATTAAATCGCAAACAATTTTTTATATACATACATATATTAAATTAATAAGCAAGGAGATCAGTTTTTATACAAAATTATTAAATTATTGTTTTATTTTCCAATATTACGTCACACTTTGTATAAGTTCTTTAGGGAAATAATATAAATGAATTAATTAAATATCGGAATAAATAAAATTTTTTATAAAAAATAATTGGCCTCTTGCTGAAATGGATGAAGTAGTAGAACACGAGACTATGAAGCGGAGGGTCGTGAGTTCGAGCCCGCGCTGAGTCATGAAATATTGTGTTGAATTCTTCTGATCAGCATTAGTGCGTGGTTGTGTTAGTTGCTGCCAGCCTGTTTCAATGATGAAGGCATAGTCACTGATCACTGAACATAACTGGCAGCGACTGACACTATCATGTACGAAAGGGCAGAGTAGCGGCACCCAACTTCGTCGGCCCTGTAGCAAAAATTAGCCGGCGAAGTAAAAAGGTTGAAATAGCTACAAAAACAACTGTCTTCTCCTCTTTCGCAATCTGTCCCCTCAATACTATCCCCTCGTTTTCAGTTCCGGCGCAATGCATTGCATATATAGGGGTCATCCCCTGAGTGCTGGTCCTACTCCTAAAAAAAAAAAAATCGTAAATAACAAGGGGAATTTTTGTTCACATGAAATATTTATTCCACACGAAGGGAAAAGTGGTATCGTGAATCTCCCGTGAGAAATTATTGCCGCTATCAGTTCTCAGTGAATGCGAAAAAAAAGGCAAGAAGCCGAAAACAACATGAAAAATTAAAGAATTAGTGTTGAAAAATTTAAGTTTATGCAATAATTTAAAAAATTTAAAAAAAGTATGGCTAAATATTAAGTAGTAAAATTATTTGACGGGAAAAGTGGAATCGTGAATCTCCCGTGAGAAATTATTGCCGCTATCAGTTCTCAGTGAATGCAAAAAAAAAAAAGACAAGAAGGCGAAAACAATTGAAAAATTAACGAATTTGTGTTGCAAAGTTTAAGTTTATGCGATAATTCAAAACAATTTAAAAAAAGTATGGCTAAATATTTAGTAATAAAATAATTTGGATGCATGTAGTAAGAATTTTAACGAACATTTTATATTGCTATATTAAATTGAATTAAGATTTAATTCAATTTGGATACATTTTGGAAACCGAAAAAAATAAATTAAAAATATTCTTAATATTTAAAATTGGAGCAACAAGTTTTACAAAGATGCAAGGCAATTGGTTTGTTGCAAAAATATCAGTTTGTGTCTTATTAACGGATCTTGCCCCTAAAATAAAATTTGAAAACTCTAATATTCGAATTACAGTTGAACCTCGATTATCCGCCTCTCACGGGACCAGGCTCAGCACGAATAATCGAAAAACACGGTTAATAGAGGTCGTAAAAATGGTAACAAACCATAACAGAAAATACGAGTTATAAGATGTTATCTAATCAATTTTTGGTTGAGTAATGAAAATATATAACGAAGATAAGAAGACATGAGTACGTAACGAAATATGGGAATCACCAACTTTGAATTTTGTATCTAAATAATTAAGTGGAAAAAAGTTATTGCACGGATAATAGAAGTATAGCACGGATAATAGAGGTAGAAAAACGAAACACGGATAATAGAGTTAAAAGTACGGATAATAGAGGCTCTAAAACCAAGCGTGTGGCATGCCGGTTAATAGATGTAACCGGTTAATAGAGGCCCGGATAAGCGAGGCTCAACTGTATAATAAAAAATACTTACATTTTGTACTCTACATATGTATTTCCCACCAAAAACTAAGTGACTAAATTAAAGAAAAAAGTGAAAAAAAATTGCGGAAAAAAATCATTCACGATCAGGGGAATTTAATTTTAGCGTGAAATCATTCACAGGGAACTTTTAATGATTGCAATTTTAGGGAAAAAGGAAAAATGTCGAGGGAAAAATTATTCATGATAGGGGTGAATTTATTAATAATAAAAAAAGGTCGAATAAATTTGTGAAATAAATTATTTATATATTAAATTGAATTAAGATTCTATAGGCTAATTGTTCGAAATTTTTAATTTAAATCTCAGAAAGACATGATAAATATTCCAAGGCACAAAGGCAAGTCAACATCAGCTTTTGTTATTCAACTTACACAGCAGAGCAGAACAGCTGTTTTGGAAAGACGCAACCCTTTCATCATCAGTGCTCATGTGTATTGTGTTTGTCACCACTTATTAGGTGGCTTAGTTGAATGTGATAACAGTTCCTATTTACACAAATTTTATTGTGAAAAAGAATACGAGAACTGTATCAAGCTGATGTTAACATGTTATTGTTATAATTTTTTCTTCATGTCCCATTTTTCAGAATTTTTTTTATTTATATTTATTTTACAAAAACGGGGCCCTACCACAAAACATTTATTTAGTTATTGAAAATGCTTGCAGTTTCTATATTTATTTCGAAGCTATTTCATTATTATACCAGGAGGCAAATTACGACATTCGATATCGACCGAAATTTTCATTTAAATTGAATTGAAATTTTCATCGATATCGAATGCGGTAATTTGGCTTCAGTATTTTTCCATGAAAAATATTTAATAGTGTTTCCAATATATAAAAGACCACCCTATTAAAATATCTAGTCGTTAAAAGGCACAATTTTCAATGTTTTATTTTAACTAATAACACATTGATACGGAAAATGATCGATAACAAAATTTAGTGCAATTGTTGAGCAAATAAATATTGACATTTGAAAAAATGTTCTATTTTCTGTTTCAACAAATACGAGTATGTGGGAAGTTGTTTAATATTTGTGCAAATATTTAATTTGTTAAACAACTTGTTGTTCTGTACTGTGGGCAAAAATGTATTACGTACAAGCGAAACTAAAGCCAAGAATACTTATGGCATTTTGTGATATCGAATTTTTGCTTTCATTTAGAAATTTAGCCTTTCAAAGCCAATTCCACGCACAGAAAATATATATGGCACAAAATGTCATAGTAACGTTTTTGTATTCACAGTGAGTAAAAAAAAACAAGTAAAATCGTTATATACGACCGGGTCGAATCTTAAATACCCTCCAAATATTTGGTAAGTAAATTTAAAATGTTTAACTTGGCGGGACAGAGTTCCTTTAAGACATTTTGGTAGCCAATTTTAAATCTCTATGTTGACAGAGTCCTTCCGGAAAGGGATGTGGGGGAGACGTTTCACCTCTGCAAGATCAGAGAACATCTTAGCTTCTTATAGGCTTAAGGAATAATAATTATTCAATATTTACACTATTTTTGCATATAATATCGTACGTCAACGCCCATTAAAGGGGGCGGGGTCTAAAATTAGACTATATCATGTTTTCCACAGACGAACGTATGGGCATTGCCAGATCGTCTTAGACCTCATCACTGATCAAAAATATATGAATATACTTTATGGGGTTCAATTGTTTTTGGAGGGTATTAAAACTGTATTTTGTCGTGGTCTCTCTTGCAAGGGCCGTGGGAGAGACATTTCACCTTTGCCATGAAATTTCGAAAATAAATGTTCGGAATAATTAAAGGTAAAATTTATTTAATTTTTTGTAATTTTATAGGGTCATCTAGGGGGGAAAGGTGAAGGGGGGGGGGGCGTGCGATAGGGCAGGAGGAGTACCACGTTACGTCTCAGCCTCGTCATTAAAACTTTAAAATGTTATATCTAAGGAATGTAGGCTTAAATAATACAATTTGTTAAATTTGTGCACTATTTTTGCATATAATAACGCCCAATAAAGAGGGCGGGGTCCAAAAATTTATTTTTTTATTTTATGGCTCCAAGTTTAACGCGTTGGACCTTCTTTAATATAAAAATTTATCATATGCTTAACAAAATTACAAAAAAACAAGTAAAAACGTTATATTCGACCGGGTCGAATCTTAAATACCCTCCAAATATTTAGTAAGTGAATTTAAAATGTTTAACTTGGTGGGACAGAGTTCCTTTATATAATATCGTACGTCAACGCCCACTAAAGGGGTTCAAAAATATACAATATCATGTTTTCCACAGACGAACGTATGGGCATTGCTAGACCGTCTTAGACTTCATCACAATTCTCTTTGGAGGGTATAAAAACTGTATTTTGGCGGGATCGCTCTGGCAAGGGCTGTGGGGGAAACATTTCACCTTTGTCATAAAACTCTAAAAATAAATGCTTGGGATAATTATATACAAAATTAAAATTTCTTTTTTTTGATAGGGTCATTTAGCGGGCAAAGGGGGAAGAGGGGGTAGGGCAGAAATCGGCAGCCATAAAACTCTAAAGATAAATGCTTGGGATGATTATATACAAAATTTAAAAAAAAAATTTTTTTTTGGTAGGGTCATTTAGGGGGCGAAGGGGAAGGAGGGGGTAGGGCAGAGGAGTACCACGTTTCGTCTCAGCTTCGTCATTAAAGCTTAAAAATGTTATTTTTAAGGAATGTAGGCTAAAGTAAAACAATTTGTTAAATGTTTATGCTATTTTTGCCTATAATAACGCCCACTAAAGTGGGCGGGGTCAAAAAATATTTTTATTTTATTTAATGGCTCCAAGTTTAAGGCGTTGGACCGTATTTGACATAAAAATATATCATTTGCTTAACAAAATAACCAAAAAACTTTAAAAATTATGTTGTTTTTTCTGGGTTGGTTTAGTTCTTCTTAGGGGAACTTTTTTCCCTCTTGCCCGATTTAGCCCATAAAATATATTTATGCCAAATTTCAAGAGTCTAGCTTTTTTCGTTTGGACTGAATCGTGATTTCCACAGACGGACGGACGGACATGCTCAGTTCGTCTTAGATTTCATCACTGATCAAGAATATATATACTTTATGGGGTCTGAGATGGATATTTCGCTGCGTTACAAACGGAATGACAAAGTGAATATACCCTCCAAATTCTTTTTTGGAGGGTATAAAAAACAAACTCAAAATTATGTTGTTTTTTGGAGTTTGATTAGTTCTTCCTAGGGGAACTTTTTTACCGCTTGTCCGACTTAGCCCATTTCCGAACTTGATTGACATGTGCTATCCTTCAAGATATATTTATACCAAATTTCAAGAGTCTGTCTTTTTTCGTTTGGACTGAATCGTGATTTTCACAAACGGACGGATCGTCTTAGATTTCATCACTGATCAAGAATATACATACATATATATGCTTTACGGGGTCTCAGATGGATATTTCGCTGCTTTACAAACGGAATGACAAAGTGAATATACCGTCTAATTCTTTTTTGGAGGTTATAAAAATCGCACACTACAATGCCGTATATATTTAGTATAAAAAAAATTATGGCGAATCGGAAGACCAAAAAATAGTACAGCTCATTTTATCAAAGAGGATCCCCAAACTTGAACAGTATCCATCGCCAAGCAGCTTCAGGAGGCTGCTGAAATCGTAGAGACGCTCATCCTCAGAGTGGGCGGAACTTCTTGCATTCATTCAAATTCAGCACATACACTCAGGGAAATAATCCATTCCCATCAAATAAAAATATTGCAAAACGATTGATATATGCGAAAGATTATATTAACCCATTAACGCCCAAATGAAAACCATGCACAATTTTAATAATTTAATTTTTAATAACAGTTTTAAAGTACTTTTCTTAAAATATTATAAAAGAAAAAAACGAAAAAAAAATGCAAAGTTGTGTTTTTAGGGGTGTACTAAGTTTAGTACAATGGGCGCTTAGGAGTGGTATTTTGCAAAACTTTCTCTTTCTAAACAAAGTGTTTTCAAACATTTATCACATGATGTTTTCACTCGATTTGAGCATATAACACATCTAAGTTGGCTCGTTATTTTTTGTGGGTTGTGGCCATTATTTTTTCTGGGTTCAACTTCGAGTCAGGAAGATGTATGCCTAGATTTATTGTCCTTCTTGTCGCTGAGATATGTCCGTGCTATATGTCTGCCAAACCATAACTGATCAACACGATTTTCAGGGTTTGCAATGCAGTATAATCTCTATGCGTTTGAAATAGTCATGTACACTACGTAAGTAAACAACACCCAACACCACTTCTTACCTTTAACTGTAATTGGGTACATTCCTATACTCTGAGCCATTTGATCTACCCCTCCCATGCCTTTATTGTAACTTTAGAAAACATGAGGTACGGCTACATATATTTTTTGTTTCTTCGTAGAACACCATTTTTTAACTTTTCCCATAGGCTCTAAAGTATCGAAAATCGTTGCAATCGTGCAAGCATTGTCGTCTTTCCACCTAACCATTAGAATTTCGTTTACCGTATCAAAAATGTGGTCATATTCAACTCTAGGCTTTTTACGCATATCCTTTGCTGGAATCAATGGACACCGTTTTGTTGTATTTTCGCGCAAGGTTGCAGTAGCTCTGTATCCAAGGCTCATGAGGTCTAAAAGGTCATAGTTCGTAAAGAAATTATCAAAGTAAACAGGATGTTCTTCTGGTTTTGTTTGCGCTTTTGCCAGTAAACTCTTTACAAGGCGAGAGCCGAGAGGATCAGTGGTAGCCTCGGAAGTTTTTCCACAGTATACATACATCACTCTGAAGACTTTTGGTACTCAGTTATTTTCACTGAAGATTCCAAAATTTAATATATTTCGATCTGATGGCATTTTTTTCTTTTTTGTTAGCGAAAAGAAGGTCAAATCTTAAATAAGAAAAACTTAAACAAAGCGGTCAAGCATGGCGCAGGCAATATGATAATTTGAGCATTACTTGTGGCCGTATGTGGAGACACTATTATTTCTGTTTTAATTTGAATAAAATTCTTATAAACGAATACATTACAAAGGATTTTTTTTATCTATCAAAGGTATTTTGGTATTTTGAAATTATCAATTTGGACCTATACAAAAACATTAAAAATGCATCACTGCGCTAGTCCGTGTAAACAATACGAGTTATTTCAGTATGTGACTAATTTCATTGCAACTTAATACATTTTGTTATATTAAATAAACAAGTCTGTGTAATATTACATTATATCTACAGGCAATTTTTTTAAAAGCTTTATGGAATATGACTGAAAATCTATTTTAATAAAAATTATTTCTTCAACAATAAATCTATATAGGAAAATTTCTTCTATATTGACGATGGTCGTGTGTCATGAAGGATGTTAGCGAGCAAAAAAAAAATCCATCAAGCAAACATCACTTTTTTCTATTACTGTTACCAATAATAAAAAGCATAAAAACTAATATTTTTTGCATACGATAATGAATAGTAAAAAAAAAATAATAAAAATAAAAAAGCCAACAGTGACTGCAAACAAACATGAAGCTGTAAAACTGAGATGAATAATGAAGTTGCGACCATTGTTGGTTGCTTGGTTGGCTTGAAACGAACACATGCCATTTCATGCGTCAAGCATCAAGTCCATATTGTGTGACTATTGCCATTTACAGCGAAGTCTTCTCACAAAAACTCCCATAGTCCTTTTGTGTAGTTTTGTTTAGGTTTGTTTTTTTTCTCATGACAAACGATGCTCGTGTGTACGTGCAACTTAGAAATTATGACAAATTGATTAGGGAGGTGTTTGAAGCGTTTAACACTTGATTTGAAACTTTTTATTTTATTTGTTTTTTTTTTTTCAAATATATTTAATATTTTAAATGAACTTTTCAATTTGTGCGATATGCTTTCCAACTTCATTTCTAGTTGAGCTTTATTTGTTTCAAAAATGTATTTGTGCTTTAATGTCCGCTACCTTAATTGTAATAATATTTGTTGTTATAGTTCTATTCGAATTATTATCATCTATATTGCGATGGTATTAAGAAATATCAATTTTAACGATATTCTGATAGTAGCAATTTTTTATTAGACATCTTATGCAAACACGAGCTGCAATAAATTTAAATATTAAAATATTGTTTACAAAACAAAGAAGCTAGTTGCAACATGTTGAATGTGGAAATAAGTCAGCTTTTTATTAAATTCACTTTCATGTTCCTCCCAGAGGTATTTAAATAAATAAAACCATGAGAAACAATTAGGCCAAAGACTATTTATAAAGGGTGTTTTTTTATGCAGTTTTTTTTTATACGAATCACTCTGTTGTCTGACAGCTGTTTTGACAGTTTAAAGTGACGTCTCTACTCTCAGTATTGTTTGGCAAATCATCATGAACAGGTTAACTCCAGAACAACGCTTCTAAATCGTGGAAATTTATTTTCAAAAACCGTGTTCAATTAAAAATGTTTATCCGCTTTTTTACCGCAAAATTCTCTTCAGTAATGAGGCGCATTTTTGGTTGAATGGACATATCGCCGTTCAAGAATTACCAATGCATCCCGATAAATGTACTGTTTGGTGCGGTCTATGGGCTGGTGGAATCATCGGTTCTTATTTCTTTCAAAATGAGGAAGGACGACGCGTTACCGTGAAATGAAATCGATACAGAATCATGATCAATGAATTTTTGGTGCCAAAACTTCAAGATATGGATGTAAACGAAATGTGGTTTCAACAGGATGGTGCCACTTGTCATACTGCGGGCGAAACAATGGACTTATTGAAAGAACATTTCAACGGCAACATTATTTCGAGAAATGGACCGGTGAATTGGCCTTCGCGTTCGTGTGATTTGACGCCACTCGATTATTTTTTGTGGGGATACCTGAAATCATTGGTTTACGTGGATAAACCAGCAACGATTGACGCTTTGGAAACCAGTATTCAACGTGTCATTGCTGAAATACGCCCTCAAATGCTTGAAAAGGTGGTCGAAAATTGGACCTCCAGAATGACCTTGGTGCAAAATAGTCGTGGTGGCCATATGCCCGAAATTATATTTAAATGTTAAATGACAAGAAATTATCTCCCAAATAAAAAAATTTTTTTTTGGCCATTTCATAATTTGGCATGTGTTTTATTTAAATTTCAAATCAGCAAGCTCTTATAAAAACACCCTTTATATTTAAAAACACAATTCATAATTAATTATTTATAAAAAATTTTACAAAAAGAAAAATCTAAAAACTCATTAAAAAAATTTATATATAAAAAAATTTTTTTGTGCGCCACAAAACAAAATTATCAATATTGCCTATAGTCCTCTTTGTCAGGACAATATAAAAATGGGAACCCTTTGTACTCGCTGGGGGCAACAATTGACAGCTGGCGACAGTATTGAGCTATTCGCTAAATCCTAGGCTGTTAAATGTAAAATTATTGCTGATCTTGTCTTACTAGACTTCGTCTTATAGTTATAAAATATCTTACACTTTACTGCCAAATCATTAACAGAAAAGTTTTAAAACATATAATAAGGATTTCTATGATAAAAACAATAAATTGAATAATAAAAGCCTATAAACAGCCATGACACAGATTCCAATTCCATTCGGAAACGAAATTAATTTGCCAATTTTAATCCTCAAACAAGTAAAGAACGTTACATTCGACCGGCTGGAATCTGAAATATCCTCCAAATATTTTTCGAAATTTTTTAATTTAAATCTCAGAAAGACATGATAAATATTCCAAGGCACAAAGGAAAGTCAACAATAATAAAAAATTGGAAAATCGTTCACATGTACTTTAGTATAAAATTCAAACCAAAAAAGTTTGACTTAGGTATGATGGAACAAAAAATTCAGAAAAATGGGACATGAAGAAAAATAATCAAACGGTAACACGGGTATTATAACAATAACATGTTAACATCAGGTTGATACAGTTCTCGTATTCTTTTTCACAATAAAATTTGTGTAAATAGGAACTGTTATCACATTCAACTAATAAGTGGTGACAAACACAATACACATGAGCACTGATGATGAAAGTGTTGCGGATTTCGAAAACAGCTGTTCTGCTCTGCTGTGTAAGTTGAATAATAAAAACTGATGTTGACTTATCTTTGTGCCTTGGAATATTTATCATGTCTTTCTGAGATTTAAATTAAAAAATTTCGAACAATTAGCCTATAGCATCTTAATTCAATTTAATATAGCAATATAAAATGTTCGTTAAAATTCTTACTACATATTAAAAAGTTAATTTTTGAGGTTAAGTGAAAAAAAATTTTTTTTCATAGGGTCACTTAAGGGTCAAGGGTGGGGGGAGGGTATGGCAGAGAAAGATCATTGAAAATCTCAGTTTCGTCATAAAATCTTTATAATTTAATTTTTAGGGAAAGTAGGCTTAAATTATAATTTTTTGTTTTAATATTTACACTATTTTTCCATGTAAAATGTTACTTCAACGCCCACTAAAAGGGGGTGGGGTCCAAAAACTGATTTTTCTAATATTATGCCTGCAAGTTCTATGCTTTGAACGTTCTTTGGCATAAAAATATATCATTTGCTTCACAAAATTTAAAAAAAAGCTATAAAAATTATGTTGATTTTTAGACACTGTTTTAGTTCTCCTCAGGGGACATATTTTCCCTCTGGCCCGATTCACTCCATTTACGAACTTGGCCTGTGCTATCATTTAAAATGTATTTAATTTCAAGAGTCTGGCTCTTTTCGTTAGGACTGAATCGTGATTTCCACAGACGGAGGGACAATCAAACAATTCATCAATAATTACAATCGTTTCAATTAATTTCGTAATTAATTTAATGACCTAATTAATGAACGTGAAATTTTCGAACATTTTTGGTAAGTAAATAATTCAAAAGATGGATGTTTGTAAATTAATGTACAGGATCTGCCGAATAACTTTTTTTTTTTGAAAATGCTATAGAAAAAACTACAGAATATTTTCTAAAATTTCTTTTTTTATTTGAAAGTACAATCCTTCCGGTTAATAATGGAAAATAGTTTCATTGAAATCGCTGCCTCGACTGGCCATGCAGTAGCCTACACGATCGGTCCAATTTTTAAGCACATTATCGATTGTGTGCAGCTGTATTTCACCAATGGCTTCACGAATATTGTCCTTTAAAGCGTCAATTGTCTCTGGCTTGTCGGCGTAACACTTATCTTTGACGGCACCCCACAAATAATAGCCCAAATAATAGTGCAGCTCCGAGGTGGCCAAACGACATCAGCTGTGCGGCTGATAATGCGATCTTCAAAAACAGGGCGCAAAACATCGAGTGTAGCTTCGGCTCTGAGGCACGTAGCGCCGTCCTGTTGAAACAAAATGTTGCCAATATCCTCCTCTTCAATTTTTGTGAACAACAATTCGTTCAACATGGCTCGATAACGATCGCCATTGACTCTAACGGCCACTCCTTGCTCATTTTCGAAGAAAAATGGCCCAATTATGACTCTGGACCAAAATCCGCACCAAACAGTGACTCGTTTTGGGTGCGTCGGCTTTTCAATGTATGCGTGCGGGTTTTCTGTGCCCCAAATGCGACAATTTTGCTTGTTCACATACCCGCCAAGATCAAAATGAACTTCATCTGAAAAGATGATTTTTTTTGGCAAAATCGGCATCTTCTGTAAGTCGATCGCAGGCCCACTTAGCGAAGCGAAAACGCATTGGATGGTCAACCATATTCGTTCAGCGGAATGATAAAACTAATTATCTGTCAAATCAGACATGAGCTAAGAGTTACCATTCACGAAATAAGCACTAGTTGAAAAAAAAAAAAAACGTTAGATGGCGGACCCTTTAGATTTTTTTTTCCTAATTGGGCCTGGCTCTTAGGGGATGACCGCTATTTAGGCAATGCATAGTGCCGGAAATATATGAAGCGGGAGATAGTGTTGAGAGAACAAATCAGAAGAAAGAGTTGTAGCCATTCTCCGGCGAACTTCTCTACAGTGCCGATATTGGCTCTTGTTACATTCTGGCCGACGTATTAACTACTTTAGTCTTAGATTGATCTTCGTAACTTAATACTAAGATGATAAATACATACGAGAATTACAATACGAAAGAGTTTCAAAATTGGTTTATCAACAAGTAAACAGATATAGCCTCTTTTAGCCAAGCAAGGTCTGTAATATTGAAATTGAGAGAAAGAGTTTGCTCTTCCAACAGTACCCCCATGTGTACTTTGCGTGCAAGTATGTCCTTTGACCCAAGAGCTGCATGAACGTTCATGTTAAATATTGCATCACTTACTTCTTGACTTATTTTCATATGCATTTCAATAGAGAGATTATGGTTTGTTTGGGAATTGCCAGTGTAATAAGAAATTGTTATAAAACAAACAAAAGAAAAACTAAACGTATGCCAAGTGACTTTATAACAATGACGCTGAACCGGATTTTATTTCAAAAAAGCTTTTTGAATAACAAAATCATACACAAACACTGCAAATACTTGTACTCATATGATAAAAACACTTTATCTTAAGCAAAATTTTGTGATATAAAAAATTGCTTTAATGGAAACCTCCTTCTGCCTTTTATAAAAATATTCCCATCATCAATTATGCCAACGCATGAAATCGTAACTTCTCATCGTTTATTAATACGTCATTGACAGACAGACAGACAGACAGACAACCAAATAGATAAACAAAATGACAAAATGAAAATTGAGCGTTGGTAGGAAATGATTAAAATGATTTAAAAATACAACGTGTTTATATCCTTTTTTCCAAAAGTTTAAGGCCACTTCAGCACACGTTAATTGTTGTCCAGGACGTGTTTATATTAGGAGAAAAATATGTCTTAGTTGAACGATTTTTTATTTTTGAGTAATTAAAAGAATTTTTTTTTTTTGCAATAAATAAAGCAATTATACTGAATAACAGACAAAAATTAATTTGTTTTAACGATGGCTTCTGGTAGAGGAAGTAAAAGCACCTACACCTGGAATTCTTTTTAGCAGGACCTAAGTTTATCCACACTTTCGTAAACTGATCATATTTATTTATATATTTTAGTTGGACTAGGACTCAGGGAATGACCGGTATATATAGAGTGCATTGCACCGGAAGTACAAGTAGGGATAGTATTGAGAAGACATTCACTATTTTAATCTTTTTACTTCACCGGCGAATTTTTGTTATAGGGTTCGAGGAAAAGAATTGCATTAAGAGATAATTACTAATTTTTTACTAATGATAAAAGAAGGTCATGGAACACACTGATATATTGTCAGGTGTTTTCAAAACAACCGCAAGTTACAACATAATTTAAAATCGACTTAATTTTTCTGGATCTGACCAAATTTTTCGTCATCAAAAAATAAGTAAATCTATATATTTTAAATCAAAGTATATCTATATCAAGTATATGCAAGAGCCCAACTGACTAAAATTTTTTTCACTTTTTACATTAACGTATGTCAAAATTTGTTTACTTTTGTAGCGAGCCATATTTATTTATTCGTTGAAAAAATAATTTTTTAAAATTGTGAAAAACATTATTAATTCAACAAAAATAGCAAAAAAGAATTGTTGTGGAAAAGATTTTTGTGAAAAAGTGTATTGTTTAAGAAAAGTAACAAAAAGAAATTGTTTTAAAAAAGTTCTATGCGAAAAGTATTTAAATTTTTGGAAATAATTGTGAACAAAACAAAATAAAATAAAAGAAAATTTCTGACATAAGATATTAATTTTACACAAACAAAATGTACGGTGGTTTTTGTAATTTTATGTTGTTGTACTCTTGCGACTACTTGATATAGATATACTTTGTTTTAAATCATTTAAATTAAAGTAATTTCACATATGATATTGCAAACTTAAAAAACATATATAGAAAAAGAAAGTCAGAAAATATTTCCCTATTAGTGATTTAAATTTTTCTAATCGACTCGTTTTATTAAATCTCGTTACAGAACAGCTTTTTATTTCGGTCAAGCAGCTGGTCACCCCATTTATGCTTTTAAACCTCAAATCTTGCGATATTAAACACATTGGTAAGTAACAATAACACAGCATGAATATTCATTTGAGATATTTTTAAAATTTCCACTTAAAATTCAATGAAACCAAATGGAACAACAACCCAGATTAATATCTTAAATAAGACAGCGGGAAAGACCATTGTTTTCGCTTTTAAACAACAATTGCGTGGGTTGATTAAGTGAATAAAATTGTTTGATTCTTAGATATTTATTAACGAACAGTTTAAGAAAACTGTGCAAAAATTAGAATTAGAATTGTGTAAATCATGTAAAGAAACTAAAATGTATATCGAGGGTATATATTCAATAAATGTTATCTGCCAATTTCTTCAAGATAACTTTTTTCATTGAAAACTGTACATCTCGGACACAAATCTCAGGAAGAAAGAAATCTCTTTTAGTTCTATTTTTTTTTATTTTTTTTTAATGTCAAGCATTTATATAATTTGCCTTTACTTTCAAAGTATATCTATATCAAGTAGTCGCAAGAGTACAACAACATAGAATTACAAAAACCACCGTACATTTTGTTTGTGTAAAATTCTAATCTTATGTCAGAAATTTTCTGTTATAATATTAATATTTTGTTCGCAATTATTTCCAAAAATTTAAATACTTTTTGCATAGAACTTTTTTAAAACAATTTCTTTTTGTTATTTTTCTTAAATAATACACTTTTTCACAAAAATCTTTTCCACAACAATTCTTTTTTGCTACTTTTGTTGAATTAATAATGTTTTTCACAATTTTACAAAATTATTTTTTCAACGGAATAAATAAATATGGCTCGCTACAAAAGTAAACAAATTTTGACATACGTTCAGGTAAAAACTAATAATAAATTTTAGTCAGCTGGGCTCTTGCATATACTTGATATAAAGGGTGTTTTTATAGGAGCATGCCAAATTATGAAATGGCCAAAAAAAAAATTTTTATTTGGTAGATAATTTCTTGTCATTTAACATTTAAATATAATTTCGGGCATATGGCCACCACGACTATTTTGTACAAACGTCATTCTGGAGGTCCAATTTTCGACCACCTTTTCAAGCATTTGAGGGCGTATTTCAGCAATGACACGTTGAATACTGGTTTCCAAAGCGTCAATCGTTGCTGGTTTATCCACGTAAACCAATGATTTCAGGTATCCCCACAAAAAATAATCGAGTGGCGTCAAATCACACGAACGCGGAGGCCAATTGACCAGTCCATTTCTCGAAATAATGTTGTCGTTGAAATGTTCTTTCAATAAGTCCATTGTTTCGCCCGCAGTATGACGAGTGGCACCATCCTGTTGAAACCACATTTCGTTTACATCCATATCTTGAAGTTTTGGCACCAAAAATTCATTGATCATGATTCTGTTTCGATTTCCATTCACGGTAACGCGTCGTCCTTCCTCATTTTTAAAGAAATAAGGACCGATGATTCCACCAGCCCATAGACTGTCAAAACTGTCAAAACAGCTGTCGGACAACAGAGTGATTCGTATAAAAAAAAACTTCATAAAAAAACACCCTTTAGATATACTTTGGTTTGTTTCATGGCACGTATTGAATATAGGCCCTCGATATACCGAAAAACAAATTAAGGTTTAAAAAATTCGTTGCAGTCTTTCAAGCAAGAGCAAGTCCTAAATATCTATGCATTTGATTAGGAAAAAAAGAAATTTACTTACATATTTTACTAATTTGTTTTTTACTTTACACATAAGTGTCTCGGGCGTGATTTACACAATTAGGGTTTCTCCCACCTTGGAAGTTGCTGTTTATTTCAGTTTTTTATAGAAGTTATTGACATCCAATTAATATTTATTTGTATACTTTTTTACACAACTTCTTATTATTTTACTTTTTAATAAATAGAATTTGTAATTCTTTTTAAAAAAAGAGACCACGAAATCAATAAATATATAAATAAAAAGTGAATATAAATAAATAGGTTTTGTAATAAAAAAAGTCCTCGATTTTAATAAATATACAAATTTGTTTATGCCTTTAAACCAGGGACCGTAACTGTTATGACTTTTATCAAAAAAATCAAGAAATAAGAGTTATTTTTGATTTTTATATTTTTAGATAGAAAATAAGAGTTATTTTTGATATTTATTATTTTAAATGAAAAATAAAAGTTATTTTCGATTTTTATATTTTTAAATGAAAAATAAAAGTTATTTTTGATTTTTATATTTTTAAAGGAAAAATAAAAGTTATTTTCGTATTCTATATTTTTATATCAATAATAAAAGTTATTTTTGATTTTTATATTTTTATATCAATAATAAAAATCAATTCAAAATTCGTGACATAGGTAATATGTTTGTGTTTCCATGGCTTCGAAAATTAGCTTTAATTGTTCATTCTGTACCTGCCACTCAAGTCAGTGTAGAAAGGTCATTTTCAGCACTCAGATTAATATTGGGAGATTTGAGATATAATTTATCTGAGGAACATTTAAAATCAATTATGATGGTAAAATTGAACACCTGAAAACGACCTCTTAACACTGACTTGAATGGCAGCCAAAACTTCTAAGCTATTTCTATGCATTCATGTTTTTATAGCTGATAATGGATAAGTCACATAACATATATTCATATAGAAATTTGAATGAAGCAGCATATTATAATACATACGGCATCAACAAATAAATAAGAGTTTTTTATTGATTTTTATTATTGATATAAAAATATAAAAATCAAAAATAACTCTTATTTTTCATTTAAAAAAATAAAAATCAAAAATAATTCTTATTTTCTATCTAAAAATATAGAAACCAAAAATAACTCTTATTTTTCATTTAAAAAAATAAAAATCAAAAATATCTCTTATTTTTCATTTAAAAAAATAAATATCAATAATAACTCTTACTTTTGATTGTTAAAATAAAAATCAAAAATTTAAAAATCATGCAATATGTTGAATGCATTTCGCCTAAAAATCATGATGGTGTAATTAAAAGTTTTCTACGATGTTCATTTATGTATGATTTATTTCATCAAAAATTGAAAAATAACTCTTATTTCCGGTCCCTGCTTTAAACTGCTTTAGTGTAGGTTTCATATTTCTTATTTCTATATGTGTAACGTATAATATTAATTAAGTACTATTGACAAATCCTTACTGTGACCATTCGTCCCTCTTTAAGATGACAGTTCTTTTGTACAAGATACTTTTTTAGATAAAAAAAATTAATGAGATTTATTTTAATTGAATTGTTCTTTTATTGGCTGTTTTATTATTAATTTTTTTTTTCTTTTAATTCTAAATTTAAAAGTTTGATTTTTCTCTAAATTTAACACCAATATAATCAAACTTATAATTACCAATACAATCGAAATTATAATCATCAAAATTGCTGTGCAGGATTTAAATTGTTTTTATCAAAAGACAGCAATATTAATACAGTATCAACTCGGTAATCGCAACCCTCGATACACGCAATTCCTCGATTTTTGCAACACTATAAAACATAGTATTGTAACCTTTATAAGTGCAACTACCCAAAAAAGTTGACCTCTATAACTGCAACTTTACATTTAAATATGTTTGTTTCAGGTCTTTCTTTTATGTTTTTCTTATTTCCGATTTTTTTTTTCTTATACGTATTCACAAACTGATCGTTATTATACCGCTATTCTGTCGACTTTGTTTGCTAGTTTTGTGTATGTATTACGAGCAATTGTAAACAAATGACTTTCCTTATCAGTTTATTCCGCGACAGGCCGATAGTGTTTTACATATGTTTTAAAGCCAAGTTGGTCACAAAAAAATTTATAAAACTACAATAACCGATATGTTTAAAAAATAAATATTTTATTGTAATATTTTAATAAAAAAATAAATATTTTGATAAAAAATAAGCTTTCTGTTTCATAAAAGGTTTTCATTTATCACTTTTTTTGTTATATATTTTTCCTCGCTGGGTGCAACAACCTCAATAAGTGCAATTACCTTGATTTCTATTAGTTGCGGTTACCGAGTTTGTACTGTATATATAAAGTAAGTCTGTTCTGCATATAACATATTCATTTAACTTATTAATTACCAATACAATCGAAATTATAATCATCAAAATGACTGTACAGGATTTAAATTGTTTTTATCAAATGACAGTAATATTAATATAAATATATATAAAGTAAGTCTATTCTGCATATAACATATCCATTTAACTTAATAGTAAATATACATATTATTACTTTTCTAAATGTTTCCTTTTTTCGTTGAAAAATATGGTCACCGTACCTATACACATAATAAAAACAATTTCGAGTAGTGCTTTTTTAATATAACGGCCACTATTCATATAAAAAATATGAGCTTTGACTCACCCTGTTTAAGTGGTGTAGATGCGGAGATATAAATATTGCAAGCAGCTGTTTTTTCAGCTGTTTAAAATTTACTTTCCTAATCGGCGTCTTTTCACACAAATTGCAATAAATTTAGAAAATTAGTGAAATAATTAAAAAGCTATGCAAAAAGAATTAAGGAAAATTGTGTCAAAATATGAATAACAAAATGTGAATAAAACAAATAATATAAAGTATTAATAAATAAAATTCCGACAAAGACACAAACACATACCAATGGATGCCATTCTACCATTTAAAATAAAAAATGAACAAAAGTTCTTTGACTGTGCCTTAAAAGTGGGCTACAATGAAATGGAAATAGTAAGTATCCTGAGCAGCATAATTATTTTGTTCAGCTGCGAGTTAACAGCGTTAAACTTTCAGATAAAGTTCATATATGTGGTACAGCAAAGTGACTTGGATATATTTCCTAAAATGCATGACGAACGCATTAATATTCTACTCTATGGCTGGGAACTGTGCGAAGACTATAAGCATAAACTTAATCCTAATGAATGGGAATTGCCGGAGGAAATGGAGACTGTATTGAAATATTTGGTGTCCTGGAGCATGGACATTTGGTTTAGTAAAGAGTGGGATAAATGTAGATATCTTCTCAAAACCGCTTTAATACATTGTCTAAATCGTGCTCGCGATTTATTGATGCGTATGCCGGACATGATGCAAATCAATTGGGATTTCTTACTCTTGTACAATTTGAAACCGTGGAATGTTTTATATTTGAAAAACATAAATGTGACCAAGCCAAAGACAATAGAGAATGGTGCTCAATCCATTGAAACGGAGGAAATGCCAGCAACTGATGAGGGTAAGTACTGTAAACGTGTTCACGCAATAAATATAATCAATATGATTAGTTTATGGGAATAATTAAATTTTAAACATTCGCCAATAGAATAAAAACAGGCAGCCGCACTACAATGTTTTCAACATTAAATGGTATTATTCAGTAAGGCAAGAATTGCGAAGTTGAGGCCTCCGTTTAGAAAATGATGGCATTGTTTCATTACCTTATGTTTGGGAATATTCTAAAAGATAAGGTTATCTGTTCCAAAACTTAAAAGGATTACTCTTTATAAACAGCTTAAGAAAAAAAACTTTTGCTCAGAATTTTCCGATTAAGCAGCTAATTTAATTAAAATAATTGTCTCTTGTACAATATCCAGAAAATTGTCCGCATCATTTATAATACTCTGGAAAATGAGTATGTGTTACCTTGAAAACTTAGTAAATCAGTTTTTATATCCTTAAAGATAAACGGTTTATATAAAATAGTCTTCACCATAAAGCGACTGAAGGTTACTCATTTAAAATAGCAGAAGAAAGTTTGAAATACATTGAAAACTGTTTGCGAAATGAATCTGTTTATTTAGAACACCGTGAAAGCTTACTCTTCATTTACAATAGTTGAAAACAAGAGGTATTTCATATACCAAGAAAAATTACTCGGTCTATTTGGGATACCCTGTAAAATTAAGAAGGTTATCTAGAATAGTCTGAAACATTAACGGTTCCTTTAGGAGAGTATAAAAATTACCGGTTAATCAGTTCATTTGGAGTACCATGGAAACATTCAGCTTTTTATATATAATACCCTGAATAGTGAAGCGATTCTTTCAGAATACCCAGAGTAAGTAAACGTTTTCAAGTGCCACAACACGAATCGGTTCATATATGTAGGTTATCTCAACATTATAACCGGTTTCATTTGAATGTGTTTAAAAAATTATTCAGTTCATTCAAATTCAATAAAAGCAAATTTTTCGTATGAAGATAGAATAATTCTCTGATAGAATACCTGAAAATAAGAGATTCAAATATAAAAACAAAAACTAAAACTTTCTTATCCAATAGGATAAGAAATTAACGATTTAGTTAGTTAGAAGGACGCGTGAATTTTGGTAAATTATATTATTTGAAAAATATTTCCCTTCTGCATTTACAGATATATCGTACGTTAAACTGGAACAATTACCAATAATTGTACTACGTTTAGTGAAACTCTTTGATCAGTATTCTATTGACATGGTGAAAACATTATGTATGCGCGTTATAACTGCTTGGAATAAAATTCATCAGACTGAATTAGATACTTCAGGTTCTAGACGTCCATATATACCGCCCGAAGACAAAAGGTGTCTTATGTTAATATGTCACATCTACCTGATGGCAGTTTATGAATCAGATGATGTCAAAGGTTATGTGATTGATAATATGGTGAGTGTATAGACTTTGAAATAAAAAATGCTTAATAATAGTTTTCACATAAATTTTTACTTAGATCAACAACATACGCTTCTACTATCAGGGCTTTCAGAACTCCTCCCATGGCATGGATAATCTTGAGTATACACCTGCACGTTATATAGCGCTCACAAATATACACTTGCGTGTACAAAAGCGTGATTTTTTCGATTTCTTCATTTGGAACAAATACGACACGTCGCTAGTCAATTTATTTGGTGTTGTTTCACAAGCCTACAAAAGCTATTTACTCGGCAATCTACTTATGGAACTCAACAATATGAACGAAGATGATTTTGTCGCCAATGCACCACTTTACAAACGTCTCATGAATTCGTATGTCAATGAACGTGAAAAGAGTGAATTGTTTCTACTCAATGAACTGAACAAAATCGAAGCTCAACGTTATGCTCACAATATCATACAGACTGTTAAAAATGTTACAGATTTCAAAAGCAAAATATGTAAAGGTAATCGCATGAGTAACATTGGAAATTATGAAAACTCAGATGATGTTGTTACACCGCTGGCTGATACAAACCTGGAAAATAATAATCCCGAAATTAAGGAAGATGAAGTGAAAGAGGAAATTGTTGGTGACGAACTGGACGATGGGCAAGAACGTGTGCGTGTTAAAGAGAATGAACTGCGTTTGGATCCAGTATTTCAGTATTTACCCAATAACGAGAGCATACTTTATTATGTGTACGATGTTTTAGCGAAAAAGGTGAACACATTTTTGGATTCTTTATAATTAATTTAAATTAGCAAAGTTTTCTTATGGCGAATGGTTTTCTTATGGGAAACTATTTCCCCTAAAATCTAAAGCTGCTACAGGAAAATTTTACTATTACAAATTTAATCTTAATTCTCACAAATGTTTTTATATTAAAACATTGTTTCTCCCTCCCAGGAGTATGTTGGTTGGCACTTTGCTAAAATTGTTTTACTTGTAAAAATAATTGGACTTGAGCAAAACATGATTGAAACCTGGCGTTACCATCCTGGTCTAACCACCGATTTCATGTTAAATCTCGAAGTTAAACTCTCCGAACATTATGTCGATTTAGCGAAAATTTTTAAGGATCATCCATTTCTGCAACAAGAATTTTGGCTCACCGCTTTCTATCTAAATCCCACTGCTGAACTTTATGAAGGCATCAAACGTCTGGGCATGCGCAACAATCGCAAACGTACCGATGAGCACACTAAACTTGTACTGAGCAAGGCGAACGTTGAAGCCAAATATGGTTTGTTAAGCTCCACCATTGATGTCAAGGAGCTTGCTACTTTGTCTAATACCGATGATCCCTCTAGAGATTATGATCCATTATTTGCGGTATTGCATTCTTTGCGCTTACCAGACAGTTTGGTCAAAGATATGCTTACTGCCATATTTTTGCCACGCAACAGAAGCTTTGCCTGGTCTGTTGACTGGGTCATATTGCGTAATCGCTGTAAAATGATTATGAACAGCTCGAAGGAGAAGAAGCGTTTTGTCGATCTGAATATGGCCGAGGCAAATGATCGCTTGAAATACTTAATAATTGATTATGAAAAGTATAAGAATAGACCACAGCTGGACTATGGTACTATTGAGGCGGGCTATGAAAATCTTATGACCAGTGCTGAATTCGATAAAGAGTCTGAGGAGGAAGAGGAAGAAGAAGATGATTTCGAGGACGATGAAGATGTGTATGAGAATAAAAGGAGAGGTAGAGGTACGGTGGCTGCTGTACGTAAAAAGGAAGATGAAAAAGTTGAAGGTAAACGAATTATTTATTTTAGAAATGTTAGTTGTTCGCCTCACATTAATTTATTTCAAATCAAATCAATTTCTTTAAATAATAGGGACTGAGAAATAATTTCTTAATTGTAGTTTCTTATGCTCACTTTTAGATAACTGAATTTAAGCTTTTCAAATGTTATTAAAAATATTAGATTCATTTAACAAGGATTTGTATTAACCTTCTATTAAATTGTGTGAAAGATATCAAATCTAAAAATGACTAAATTTTTTCTTATACAGATTTTTTTTCAAAATTCGACAATTTCGAGTCATCATTAATAAATTCATATTATTCGAACTTATTTTTCGAACTTATTAATCATATTATTAAGATAAGCATTTTTTATTTGAACTCATGTTCAAATCTGGTGGAAAATTACTGCATTCGATATCGATCGAAATTTATATATAAATTATATTGAAATTACTATCGACATCGAATGCAATAATTTGGTCCCAGAATCTGCAAAATAATTTTTTTTACGAATTTTTATTAAAATCAAGTTATTTTATTAAGAGTTGAATATTTAGAATATATTTTTTTTAATTGTGATTGTAAAAATATTCCATCCTTAATAAAATAACTTAAATTTAAAAAAAATTCGTAAAAAAAATAATTCAAATTGCAGATTTGAACTCGAGTCCAAATAAAAAATTTCGTAGCTCTTAAAAAAAAGATAGTAATTTATTTCTTATATTTTCTTTTCAGACGACAACTCACAAGAAGATGATCCCTTTTTAATGGGTAAAAGGCGTACACGGGCTCGTACAGCTGCCACTCTGGCTAGTTTCCTTTTCCAAACTCTGCCGCGTACCTCGAGGCGTAGGAGAAATCAAAAAGTACTTGAAGATGAAATCTCTGCGGAAAATGATGATAAATCGTCAGACTCTACTACGCCCTTAAGAAGGACATCGGATTCGCCCATACCATCACTTATGCCAGACGATTGTGATGAAAATGATGAGACCAAAATTACCAAAATACCCACCAAAATGCTGAAAGAATGTTTAAAAGAACGGCCAGCAATTTTAAATACAACTTATGGTTTTCAAAATTTAATCGATATTTGGAATGTGGAAAAATCTGATTTGCAGTCAATTGATGAAAATTGTGTTTCATTAATGGAAAGTTCGAGCGCATTGCAAATTGCTGTAAAATTAAAATCACTCAATAGCGAAATCAATCCAATGGGTTGCGATGAAAAGGAATATATCGATGATAAGGAAATGATAATACACAATGCAGAATTTATTATTAAAAAAGAAATTGAAATGGATGTATCAGATTGTGTGGAGGAATTGAAAAATTCAGAGGAGTGTCCAGTACCCATGGAGATTGATGAGAGTGAAAATACGAATGTTCTGCAATTTAATAAAGAAAATGTAAATCTTAAAGAAGCAGACGATGCTGTTGTTGAACTTTCGGAGAAATGTTTGCTTGAAAAAGGTAAAATTTATTTATTTTATTTATTATAACAAAAACAAAGTCGAGATTTCAATATATTTTAAATGGAAATTTCGATTGAAATCGAATGCCGAATCGAATTTGCACCCAGCTTCTGGCTCTATGTGTGTCTATTATATGGACTTGTACGAGTTTTGTTTATATATATATATATATATATATATATATATATATATATATATATATATATATTTAAAAAAAAATTTTTCCTTCTTAATCATCTTCTTCTTTTAATTCCAGCAGCTGATGGCGAAAAAAATCCAAAAGTAAGTTAGTTATTAGTGAAAGTTTAACACAATATCTGAACACGTATAAAATAATTTGTTGATCTCTGATTCCTTTCAGTTTTCCGCAATTGATGAGAATAGCAATGAAAGCATGAACTCAGACATGTCGACTGCAGCGCGCAAAGACAGCGGCGAATTCAGTGAATCTAATACCGAAATAAATTCAAAACGTAATAGTTTAAACATCGATACTGAGATGGAATATAAGATGATACAAAATGATGATTTAAATGATCGAAACGAAACAGTAAATGAAGCGGCCTTGCAATCACCGCATAGGGGGCAAGCAAATCGTTCTGGCAAAGGCTCAGATGAAAAACATACAGCTCAGAAAGAAAATAAAGCGGAACAAAATACAATGGATAATGAACATAAGGCACAAGAGAAATTATTATTTGAAATTGATAACGAAATATCAAAAGAACCTAAAGATGTAAATAATGAAAGTGGTACGCAGCACTTGCAAAATAAAGACGACAGTAATTATAATGAAAAACATAAAGAAGTTAAGGATTTAAATATTGAAAATGAGGAATCACACACGAAACAGTTGGAAAATAATGAAGTCGGTAATGGTGATAAAATAACAGAAGAGTGCGAAAAAGGACCAGCTCAAGAAAATAAAGACCAAGAAAATGAAACGCAACAATTGGAAAATAATGAGGCCTTCATTCAAAATAAATTAGCGCAAGAGCCTAAAGAAGACAACAATGAATGCAGGAATGCTTTAAAAATGTCGGAAAAATCTAAAAACGTCGATCATGAAAATAAAAATAAAAACTCTGAGAAGCCACAATTGGAAAACAAAAGTGCCAGCATCTGTAATAAAATATTGCCAGAACCTAATGATATGAATAGTGAAAAGAAAAAGCGAGAAGCTGGAACAAAACAATTGGAAAGCAATCAAGATAAAATATTGGAAAATCCTGAAAATATGGAAAACAAATATCATGATGACATCAAGGATAATAAAATAACAGAAAACACCATAAGCAAAGAAAACGAGAGATGCGTCATGCATCAATTGAAAGAAATTGCAGAAGAAATTTTAGATGAAATAAAGGAAAATACCTCCTCTGTTAATAAGGCAGCTGGAGTACAGCCAGAAGATATTAAGGAATCGGAAAACAGTGAAAAAACAAATAATTTCAAACAAAATGTAACAAATAAAGATGAAGAAAACTTAAAAGATGAAACAAATAAATCTGTGGCAAAATTGGAAGGAAATTTAGAAAAAGAAGATGCTGCAAAAGACGCCAGTAAAATAGGAAATACATTAAACGAAGCAGATGACAAGGAACATAAAGGAAATGAATCAAGTAAAAAATCTTTAGAAACTGACGACGATTCCAAAACAGCTGCTGAAGGTATAATTGAAATTAATAATTCGAATAAACAGCCCATCGTTAGCAGTTCGGCAATGCAACATCAAGATGAGCTAGAAAATACTCTATCACAAACATCCAATAGTAAAGAATCTGTACCTCAAACGGGTCCTAATGAATCAATAATATTTTTAAATGCTACATCAAGCGGAAAATTGGGAGAAATAAACAAAAGAACGGATCAAGTGCAACTTGAGAAAGTGCAAGGTAAAAAAGAAACGGATGCAATAACAGACAAAGAAAAATCGCAAACAACTGAGAGTGAAAAAGTCATAGTCATACCAACTGATCAAGAGAAATCGGATAGAAGTGACAACCAAAAGCCGACAGTTATACTGGCTGATCAGGAGAAATTGGCCACAACTGATGGAGAACATGCAGATGACGCCTTTAGTGATCAAACACACTTCGAAGAAACTGATGATAAAACTCTACTGTACAGTCCGATGGTGTTATTAGACTATAACAGCGATGATTCAATAAAAACCAATTTTGTTGAAGAAATCATAGACAGTGAAACAGAACATCTGAAGAATTTATGTCTAACGAACAATTTAAAAATATTAATACCCAAACTGCGGTCAGCAGATTTAAAAGATCTCCGCCAGCCTAAAGTGAAAATTCAACGCATGAGCTATGAAAAGTATAGAGCAAAGTTTAGAGCCAAACGGAGATGCATAGAGAGCAGATGTAAGTTTTATTTCGTATGTGTGACAGAAATATTAAACCGAAAAGAAAAATTTTGCAAAAGCTTAAACATTTTTATTCTCGTTACCATAAACCCAGAATAGAAATGAATAGGCTGAACACTAATTTGAATTTTACTTGTATTTCTAAATAAGCGTATTGGAAATATTCAGAAAAAAAATCCATTTTTTTACGATTATTGTTTCACAGATACGAATTTTGTCTTTCAGCCAGTGATCGTATCAAAATACATTGATTTACAGACTTTAAAATGCCTGTTCGGCTATGCCGAAAACTATCGTTCGATTTGATGAATAAAATTTAAAACAATAATAATTTTTTTAAATTTGTTTTAAATGCTGTATATTCGTTCGAAGGAGTTAATTCATAAAGGGCCCTGGAGACTATCAAAATAAGGCATCAAACATTGCATATGTGTGGGTGTCGTGTGATTGTAGCATTTGAAAGAGACGTACAAATAAAAGCTTCAAACACAATTTGTATTTTGCCGTTGTAGTGAACATATTGAAAAAATGTCGGACGATGAATTATTGTTGACTTTGTGTTACTGTTTACCCGCGATGTTGTTGCGACGAAAAACACAGAAAAATGAAATTTTTTTGTCAAACACAAATGGAGACGTGCAAAAAATCAGCTGTCAAAATAAAAATCAAAACTTTTTGATTTTCTTCAAACAGAGCCGACAACAAATACGTGTACCCGAAAAACAACGACCGAACGCACACAACCTTGTGTTTGATGTAATTTTTGTTGATAGTCTCCAGGCCGCTTAATTTAGTTCGAACGTATTTTATTTTTTATATTCTTAAAAATTTTTCCGTTTTACTGGGAAATATTATAAATAAAATATACGAGAGAAAAATAGCTTAATTCAGTTCGAAAGAATATGCTTTCGAATTACTATGTGATTGGCTCCGAAAAGTTCTCTTTTCGAATCGAATTATGCAGTAACATCAAAGAGTACGAAAAATGTTTTAATTTTTCACGGGAAGAATGAATAAAACCAAGAATTAAACATAAAATTGTTTTTGCTAATATTATTTTTAAACAATGAAAGCAAATTTTCAAGCGAACGAAAGAACTTTAAATTGTATTCGAAATCAAAAAGTTGCCTATACGAAAAAAGAAAAATTCATCTCAATCGAACACGCGTCAATCAAGAACGATAAAATAAAGATTACGCCTTGCGCATGATTTACCGTTTGATGACGTATTTGTTCCCTCGAAGATATTGCCAAATGTTTATTATATGCAAAACTAATACTTTCTCGTACAAAATTAATATTTTATGCTATATTTGGCAACTCTTCACACAATTTACTCAGAGAGATTTCCAATTTACTCAGAGAGATTTCCAACAAGCAAATTAAATCGGAAAGCGCAATTTTTGTGTTATATTTTATAATAAATTGTGTTATATCTTAAAACAAATATATTAAAATAATTATTAAATAACTTAAAGTGTAAAAAACTTATTACAACTTGATTTTTAAAGCTCATTAGGTGTAAACAAAAAAACCTAAATTAAAGAGAAAAGAGAACTAAAAGAGCAAGCATGAAATGTGCAGTGGGCAATTGCAAACAAAGTAACAGCAAAAAAACAAGTGAGAAATAATTGTGTTAAAATGTAATATTGTTATCAATATTTTTTTTGTTTTCAAACATCTGTGTCATTTTATAGTTTTCCAAGAGATGAAGCTCAAAGGAAGTTATAGCTGATATATTGCAAGGAAAAATTTGTTTTGAATGGGGAAAAAAGATAAATAATTAGCACTTGGGTTCAATATTTATATAAAAGAACTATAAATTAACAAATTCAATTAAAAAAAGTGGAAAATAAAATAATTTTTTAAAATTGTTTATTATCAAACAAATTTAATTTGAAAAATCGCAATTTACCCCACTGTCCAGTTTTTATAATAACATAATAGTTCTCCAGTTGAATTTTATTAGCCAATCAAAACACATGTAGAGTGACGTCAGAGTTCCATCATGCGCAGAAAAGTATTTTTATTTCAGCTTGTTGGCGTAATCTTTTGTTTATCATTCTTGGCGTCAATTTCGTGTTATCTTTTAATTTGTACGTTTAACATTTTAAAACGAACGTATCAAATTTATTCGAAAGATTTTCGAACGTTTCGAATTTATTCGAAAGATTTTCGAAATAAATTTTGAAAAAAATTATACCAAGTAGTGACATATAAATTATCGGCCAAAATTAAATGACGCACCTTTCAAATTCTGTGTATTGATATGCAACTTAAAGATTCTCCTTGATTTGAATAGATTCATATCGAATTGAATATTTTTTTTTGTTGTAGATTCGAAGAGAGCTTTTAAATAAATTTTTTTAATAAAGATTATATTTTAAAATACATTATTTTTTATGAATGCAGCAGATTAGATTTATATTATTGTAATTCTCATTTCATACATGAGAGTTTTTGTTTAACCATACGAATTTGAAAAAAAATTGTTGACGGTTTTTAATTGACGTTAGCAATAACGAAATAACACACATACATGTACACATTTTAATTATTATATTAAAATTTACTGAATATAAATTATAAATATTTTTTCTTTCTTTAGCTTATATAGAGTATGAAGACAGTTCAAATTCCGCCATGAGCTTTGGCACAAACACCAGTTCCTCAGAAGCCTATCATCCGACAAAAGTCAAAAGAAAAATAGCTGTTCGGCGACATTCTGTACGACAAGTACGAACATCGGACTCAGACAATGATACCAACAACTCGGATGATTTTAAATTGTCCACTATAATTGCAAACTCACGTAAACGACGCTTAAGTACACCCTCGACATCTCAAAGTTCCACATCGCAACATGTCACCGGTCCGAAATCAGCACGCAGGCCAGCCCGAAAACCTGGACGTCAAAAAACTGGACCCAAATCATCCAAACAAAATTTGATTGTGACACCACGTAGTGCCAGTGGCTTAAAATTACGCATCTCTAACGCGGAACAAAACTATGAAGAAATCGAGCCAAGTAGCAAAAAATTCCGAAGCGACATATGCGATGAAGTCATACAACTATCGTCATCAAGTGATGAATGCATTTTGGATGATCTGCCCGCTATTGAGGAAGTTATTGAAATAGAACCGTTTCCTCTGTTCGAAGAAGAATTTATTATTTAAGTCATTTTTTTTTAATATACTCTAATATATTTTTGTAATTTCTAATGCAACATGTTGTCAATCAAATGCTATCTATCATTTAGTGAAAATTTAATTTATTGTCATGAGAAAATTCATACGTTACGAGAATAGAATGTTGTTTTCATATCTTTCCTAAATAATACTGTAAATAATAAAATTAAAATTATTACATGTAGTTTCCCTAGTTTATAATATAATCTAATTGTGATGCATGGAAGAACAAATATTTTAAAGATTTGCAATAAATATGCCACCATTTGATATTTTCTTGCAGATTTTGCTTTATAAACAAAACAAAAAAAAAAAAAGAAGAAAAACAATAGCTCAATAAATGAGGAGTTCCAAAGAAGTTAAAATGATCCCGAACTTCCATCTCATTTGGAAGTGTTGTAATGTTCATATAAGGAAAAACAAAGAACATACGAGGTATGTTCAAAGAAGAAGATGAATTTTCTAATATCACGGACTACGCACATTCGATGAGAGTTTTTTATGCTGGTACGCTTGTCCACGGTTACAAAATTGCTGAATTTTTTTTTGTTAAAAAAACTGATCGTTTTTGACCAAATACAACGCTGTAAGCATTCCTCAACCATCGTATTCATTAGATTACGCTGCCTGCAATTTTTTGCTTATTTTTCAAGATTGAAAACCCCATGAAAGTATAGAATTTTGTGGCGATTAAGGACATGAAAATCGGATCGCTGAGAGAGCTTAAGAGTATACCAAAAAGTGCGTATCAGAAAAGGAGCTGCCGCCAGTGAATTGTAACTGAGAGAGACTAAAAATAATAGAAATTGATTCAAAAATAAATATAAAAAAATAATAATTAAAATTCACCCAATTTTTGGAACAGCCCTCGTATTTTAAATTTCATAAATTTATAGAAAATTGAAATAATGTTTATCAAGTTTTGATGCAAATAAAAAGAAAATTATATATAATATATTCATCATACTATTGTTTTATTGCTGTTGATTTTAATTTGAAATCATCAGTTCTCTTTAGTATATGCTAACGATTTTAACTCGCCAAGAGTCCGGTGATTGTAATTTACAAAACCTCTCTTGCGAGCTCAAATCACAACGTACATGCAGAACATATCCGCATAGATGAGCAAATGCAGCCTTCTAATGGTTGTGATAAGTCATAATTAAGTCAATTAAAGGGGGCAATGTTGTCATATGTTTATCATTAAAGTCGTCATATTGCGACTAAGAATACGACAATTGTAATAAGTGGCATTTTGTAAATGTGCAGATAAACTGCCTTTTGAGAGTTGACCAGGAGACAAATTACAGCATTCGATATCGATCGAAATTTGTATATAAATTGTATTGAAATTTCGTTCGATATGGAAAGCGGTAATTAGGTCCCAGGGTTAAACGTTTTTTGCAATACAGGTCGGTTCAGTTAAAATAAGATGTTCATTATTTATCTAGAGGTTGTCAAAAAATACTTGCTGAAGAAATTTACGCACCGATAATTTGAAACCAGCGGAAATAAAAATTAAAAACAACTTCCAAATATTGTTCGAAGCAAATTTTTAGATCCCGTACTTTTTGGGTAAACTGCCATTACATAAAAATTGCTCTCACTTATAGGGAAAACTATACAAAAGTAAGGGAACATTAAAAATTAAGCATTTATTAAAAAATAAATCGTAAACCATTGGAGGTAACCCCCCATTAAAATATAAAATGTCTCTGAAATCTATTTTAAGAAAATTTTGTATAAAATTTTTTTAATAAAGTACATTTCAAAATTATTTTAAATTTTATAAATATATAATATGTATGTACATCTATTGTATTTATTATTAATAAAATTCGTAAAAAATAATTTATAGATTGCAGATTTGAACTTGAGTCTGCATAAAAAATTCTTATCTTAATAAGAATTAATTAATTAATGAATTCGAATTATAAAATTAACATTTATCATATATCTATTTTATTAAAACTTGTTTGTAATATTGTTTATTTATTTATTTATTTTATTTTTCAAACAGGTGATTGATAATTTTCACTCCTGTCCAAAAAAAAAAAAATGCGGGCTATTTCATGCAACAAAAATAATATTTTTCCCCAAGTTCTTTCTCAGTTGCCCAGACTGTAAGTGCGGGAAGAATTGTTGCTGAAATTGGGATCGCCCGAGCTCAAGCCTATTGAGTTGAGGAACTTATTATCCTAAAAATCTTCTTTAACATATTCTGCAGTAAAGTTAATCAGGTATGTGATAAAAAATAATAATTTTTGTAACATCTATATTGAAAATTTGCGATGAATTGTGACTGACATTGACAACTAAGTTTCAAAACCCAAAACTATATAAAAAAAGAACTGATTTGAAAATTATTCGTAAATGAGATGTACAATTTTATTTATAAGAAATTTATTTTATTACTTATTAAGCTCGAGGTCCTTTTTTATATAAAATAAAAATATATTAATTTTATTCAATAATTCAATATTTCGTTAACAATTTGTTAACATCATCAGGAATAAGTAATAGGAAATTGAATTATAAAATATATGTAAGAATTTTTTTTTTCTTTTTCAAAAAGAACAGGGGCCGAATTACCGCATTCGTGATCGAGTAAAATTGTTCGTAAATTTCCTTTTTGGGATTATCGCATTCGTTATCGAACAAGTGCTTTCGAAATTTCTGATTATAGCATTCGATAACGAGTACATAATCCAGTACCGGCTGTTTAAAATTCACTCGTTAGCTCTGTGGCAATCGAAATTAATATATTTTAAATTGTGTGTGCAAAAAAGACAAAAATGTAAGTTTATAAATGCATATTTTACATAATAAAACTATTTAATACAGCTATATTCGTTTTTTAAGACAAATATAATCAAAATAAATGGCAGACAAAAATATGTTTTGGCTCAGTATATGTTGGAGCACCAAGTAATCATTTCCAACAGTATGTTGGAATCCTCCACATGCTAAAAGAGATATGGCTGCAGCCAATTGTAGCTTTGGTGGAAGTGCGGTAGACATATGTCCTTTGAAACACAGCTCGGAAAGAAGAAAATTAGACCCCTCTTTTGAAAGCCGGAAACGTTTAATAAATCTAATACATATAGAGAAATAAAAAAGGACAATAGAATATTTGGCGGCAATGACATTGGATCACTTTTGTCTCGCATTTCTCTTCTAATACATACATACTGTATTATAATCGTCTTCAGAATCAGAAGACGATAAACACAAGAAGAGGACTGTAGTCATTTTTTTAACAATTACATTTGTTTTTGCACAATATGTATTTTATTTCACAAAAATTAATTTAAAAAACCCACCAAAATTTTTTTGTTAGCTTGAATTCCAATAAACATATAACAGCTTCGTTTTAATTCTATTCCAATGTAAAAAACGATCTGGTACAATTTATAAAAATTTCGATACGTTAGCTTTCGAGTGCAGTAATCCATCCAATCGATACGTTTCGAAATTTTATTCGATACGAAAGCTTACTCGATCACGAATGCGGTAATTCGGCCCCAGATTACTGGATATTATAATTTTTTCTTGTTGATGTTTTTATTATTTTTGAAGGAAAACCAAAAAATATTTGGGGAATTCACACTGTCGTCATAAAGTCATAAGTCATAAAATGATAGCACGAAAAATATGAGTATTGTGAACAACCCGTCATAACATAGTATGCTATTTGAAACATCGATCAGCTGATATATCGATGAGCTGAATACATATTTTTTTGCGGCGGCATACGGAAAAACGTTCAGTGCCTCCCAGCTATGTAAGTTTAAAGAGAACAATTTTTTACTTGTATATATTTAGTTTCTGCGATTTAGTTCTCTTTTAATTTTTTTTATTTTATAAAAATGTGATTTAATATACAGACATTTAGGTACGAATAATTTTTTAGCCGTTTTTTAGTCGTGAATCATATATAAGTAACGGCGGCAAGCATATACTATCGCCGTCTCGCCTAAAGATTTTAAGCCGTTCGACTCAAATCTCTAGAGCTATTTTTTTGACAAAACAAAAACATACCTGAATGAGTGCTATTATTTTATGACTTTTTTTGTATGCAACACAACAACAACTTTTTTAAACTGGTCTAAAATATTATGACAATATGACTAAATAGCACACAGTGTGAATAGCCCAATTGTTTTTCTCATGTTTTAAAACCATTTTTATATATATTTAAAATTCAATATCTTAACAAATTGTTAACGAAATATTGAATAATAAAATAAAATTGAAATAATATTTATTAGGTCTGTTCGTTTACTTTTCCAGTAAAATCCAGTAGTTGAGAAAATTTTGTTAAATATGAAAATTTTACTCTCAGGACTGCCTCTAGCTCGAAAAAGTACGCGAACGGAAAAATTGCAAAAACTTGCAGGTTATTTAAAACAGCTGATCACTTGATAGCTTAGAGTTGGAAAATATGGTTTGTTTTGACTGCCCAGTACATAATGTTTTTGGTATTTTATGAATTATTAGCTGTGTTCCAGATGCAGCCCGAAACAGCCCGAACTCGCCCAAAGTTACCCAAATGCGTTCCAGATAACAATTTTTGTGCAATTTTGAGAGAAAATGAGAGAGTAATTTTTTTCATTTCCTGTACAAAGTCGCCCGAACTATTTATTTGGGTAAGTTTGGGCAAGAATTATATTATCAGCTGTTTTTTGTTTACATTTGAAAATAAAAAAGTAAAAAGAAAATATACAAATAAAGGAAATAAGTTGTTAATTGAAAATTGGTTAAAAGTAAAATGGAAGATTTTTCAAAAAAACTTGAAGTTGTTAGTACATTTGCGCATATTTGCCCCATTGTTTAGTATACAAAAATGCTTTTTCAGATTAGTGAACAACTTATGGACACATCAAGTGAGTCTGATGAAGACGACATGTTACATTTACAATGATGCTAATATTTCATTTCATGATGTTGAGCCTTATTCAGTGTATAAAAGCACTAAAATAAAAATTAATCTAAAAAGTAAGCAGCACTAGTTTTTCAAAATATATAATTATGGTTTTTTGCGTTCCAGCAAATTTGGGTAGATTTTGCACATTGAGAGAGTAATTTTCTTTTTACTCTCATTAGCCCAAAGTTGCCCGAAATTACTTGGAACAGACCTATTATTTCCTTACGAAATGTATTTATTAAATGAACTGCTGTACAAAATTTAAACTCGTTTATTATGTACATACATGAATTATTTTGTTTCTTGTTAATAAAATATATCAATATTTCTTGTTTGATAATCGGCGCCCAGAATAATATGCAGTAAGAAGTATTCGAATATAATGTATTTTGACTTTACATCTCTAAAACATTAGTGTAAATAAAGCAAAGACAAATTTCGCCATGGATGCCAAAAAAACTCGATATTGTATGCTCTTTTGATTTCTTTACCTTTCAAGAATAATTATTTCCAGTTCGCTTTCAAATGATGATTCAACCGATAAATTCATTGCATGGAAAATAGTGGAATTCATCTTTTGATTATTGAATCATATGTTTTTTGTTTTCTACTGGATTGTACTGCCAAAAATTTGCAGGCTCTCAATCAGCAACTGTCATTTTACGCTCTCATCTCATGGTCTCTTTTGCAAATTTTTGTGTAAACGAACCAGTGTTGTCAGATAATTTTTTTTCTTCCCCCCAAAAAAATTTAGAAACCCCCTAGATTCTACACTTTTTCTTAAAAAACCCCCTAAATCAGAAAAGTTTAAGTAGTAATTTGGTTTCATCATTCTTATCTCTAATAAATTTGAATTGAGGTACTATCATTCTTACGCGAAAAGCACGAAAACTCCCAAATTTTTATTTTATTTTTTTATAAAAAGCCCCCAAAAAATATATCTGCAATCTTTCTTTCTTTTGTAAGAGACGGCTTGAGGAAGTTTGTTACGGGTACATGTACTTCTTTTGTTTGGGATGCAAATCCATCATGTTTTTTCGTATTTTGTTGAGCAATAATGTCTCGTGTTAGCCACCATAATGCTTTTACAGTATTTGCATAAAGCTTTGTAGTTGTCTCCCTGGACAGGGGCTAATCAATCTGAAATTTAATTTTGCATTTATTGTGTTTAAAATTTTATTTAAAAATACCTTTAAACTGCTGATGTGCTTCCCACTCCTTTTTATATTTTTGTTTATATATGTTATCCTTTTTTGGCATATTGGTAATAAATTGTAAAGATGAACAACTTTTTAAAATTTATATTTTGCAGTTCAAGGAAAACCAACAAAATTGATTTAACGAGAAAAATGTTTTAATGTTTGTATTTGCGTGATTACTTTTTAAATCGCCATTTCGATACAATATCTTCGACATGCTCAGTTGTTAAATGTTGTACTATTATGTACCAAACTATATATTCGAAAATCCCCTAAAAATCCCCTAAATAAAATTTTCTTACCCCCAAATTTCCCCCTAAAGAATAGTAACCCCTAAATCTGTCCCTAAATAGAAAAAAAATCCTAAATCTAGGGGGAAACCCCCCAATCTGACAACACTGCTCTCAATCAGCAACTGTCATTTTACGCTCTCATCTCATGCTCTCTTTTGCAAATTTTTGTGTAAACGAACACATTTCAGTAAAATCCAGTACAAATTTGCACAAATTTTGGAGTAAACGAATAGTTATTTTATATATTTATTGTATTCACTTTTCTTGTCAATATCAATTTCGTTAACTTTTGAAATCTTTATGTGTAAAATCAAATGTAATTCAGAATAATAACACATTTAACACCAACAACAAATTCTTTAACAGTCATTCATACGAATATTTGGCCACTTTAAAAGTCAAATAGCCACTTCAATTAAAATGGGCCATGACAAATTAATATTTTACGCAAATTTAATCTAAATCAACAAAAGCGCCACCACATCAAATTTTAAATAAACAAGGTGAAGCTAAAAAAAAATATATTAAATATCCTTCAAACGTCGTTGTCATCCTTGTTACTCCAGCTGTCTCTCTGCCTGTCCGTCTGTCTGTCTGTCTGTCTGTCAGTGTGGTGTCATAAAATATTAGCAAAAAGCAAATAATCCAACGCAAAAATGCCAACAATAAATAACAATAGGATAAAGAGACAGACATTTGTTTGCTGTTTACTTGTTTGTTTGTTTGTGTGTCGCCTGCATTTCGTATTTAAACAGGACATGGGATAACGATGTATAAAAGTACAAAGAAGCAAATATAAATGTTTACTTTCGTGTACGAATTTAATATTTTAATAGCAGCCATTTTAAATAGTCTCTTCATTAAATATGTGCTTAGGGGGCAAATTACGACACTCGATATCGAACGAAATTTGTATTTAAATTGTATGGAAATTTCGATCGATATCGAATGCGGTAATTTGGCCCCCGGATTTTTTTTGTTCCGGTCTTGACGGCATCTTAAACTTAATTTTTAATTAAATATTGTTCTCGCTTTCAAAAATAATAAAAAGTCTATCTTATATTGAAAACGGGTATTTTTAAATTTAAAAACATTGTTAATGTGTTTAATTACAATTGTCAAATGGACTGAAGAGATTGTAATTAATTAATAAACAAATTTAGTGTGTTTTCTATTATTATTATTCCTTTTGTCGCCCCTGTAGCAAAAAATTGCCGGCGAAGCAAATTATTTTCTCCTAAAAATTGTACAAATAATTTGTCACATACAATTAATAGTATAGGCTGTATTTTAAATCATAATAAAATAGGGTAATAAATTTTTAATATCAGTGAAACGAAAGAAAATTTTATGAAATTAATGTTTAAATATAATTTCTGCCATGTGACCACCACGGCTGGCGCGTAGAAAGCGCAATCTGGAACACCAATTATACTGATGACGAAAGTGTAGCGGTTATCGAAAACAGCACTATTCTGTTCTGATATGTTATTATTATTTTTTTTTTTTAGCTGGAATATTTTGTTTATTTAATCACAATACTTTACCTGGTGGTAATTTTTTGGTCTGTAAATCGCTTGAAATTATGGCACCAAAGTGTGCAAATGACTTGATCGGTAGTTACTTATTTCACCGGCTGAAGATCAAGTAACTCCTTAATATTATTTTAAAAATGTATCAGAAATAAAATAAATTAGAAAAAGTTCAAAAAATTAAAAAACTTTACCGGCAAAAAAATTCTCTATCTTAATTTGCCTTCTCAATACGATCCCCTCCTTTCTAATTCCAACGCAATGCACTGCACTCAGGGGTCATGCCCTGAGTGCTGATCCGAATTAAAAAAAAAATTATTGTAGCTCATCAAAAATTATTTAACGGCATTCCTCAAAATTCCCGACTATTCGCACAGAATTTTAATTAAATTTTATTTAGCGATTCTCTGGCAAAAGTCTTGACGACAACATTTTTAGTGATCTAATATTACAAAAACATATTTTGCTAATTAATAAAGACACCAACTTCATAAGGACCTTCTTTGCAATTTCTTTGCATTTAAAGTGATCGAGAATTTTTAGTTATAGGAAATATTTTTATCATGTAAAGCTATAAATCTGGATCTGTACTCAGAATTCGGAATATGATGCTTCTATTGCAAATGTTCTGTGCACATAAAATTGTTCTTTTAAAACTCTGCACTACACATGTACAATATGTTCACTTTAAAATTGGCCAAATCATAGAAGAAATTTTATTTAACTTATTTAAACGTATACAAATAAATAAACTCTGCTCAAACACAAACTGCGTGTAAAGGCATACATTGTACAGAAGTCAGTCAATGGCTTAAAGGAAAAAAGTCCTTAAATCCCTGAAATGAGTAAACATGATCAGAATTCATTACTGTCGTAACAAAAAAAAAAAAGAGAAAAAAATGGGTAGAAATGTATGCACGTTACTCGCACATACATACAAATCTAACAATTAAATTATTTCAATTTTCCTATGAAAATGTTGAATTCCTTTTTAAACAACAAATAAAGGATCCCTTCCAATATATGGACTTTTGTTTTTGTGTTGGGTTGGGGTGGTTGCAGAAATACACATTCACTTTAGCAGTAGTTCTGCTAGATTTATTGTATTTAATGTATGCATGTGTGTGTGTGTGTGTGTGTGCGTTTAAATAAGTACGGACTTGTTAAATATGATGGATGATAGATTAACTGCCGCATTCATAACAAATTTCCATATAAATAAATTTTTTATAAATAATAATGCTGTTGCCTGTCGTGGGCTGAATTCGTATAGAATTTTTCTGGTCTGCATGTTTGTGTTAATTGTTGTCGCCCTGTTTAAATAAACAGTACTGACAACAATTAACACAATTATGTACGAAACAATGCCTTGTTTCTTTAATAAGTAAAATAATTAATAAAATGGCTACCAGCAATATATGGGGGCTCTCCATGTAAAAATAAGAGCTTCGACGGAAGTCAATAAGATCTTGAACTTGTGATCGGGAAGTAGTGCAAAACTGCACCATTTTATTTTTATATAGGGATGCAATTACAATACGTTCTATATATATATATATATATATATATATATATATATATATATATATATATATATATATATTTTTTTTTTTTTTGTTTTTTTTTTGTTTTGTTTTTATCAGTGCACTTGTCCATCCCTAGATTCGAAATTTTATTTTTGAATTTTTGATACGAATTTTGTTCTTTCTAAATTATAAGACAGTTTTAGTTAGAAAAAAAAAACAACAACAACAACATCAGTTCCCTGTTTGATTACTTTCACGTAAAAAAAATATGCAATTTCCCACCCCTGGAAGCAAAATTTCATGACGTATAAAGAGGTTTTGTTAAAGAGGGAAGCGAAGGGAAATTTTAATTTATTTTTTTTTATCTGTGCACTTGTCCATCCCTAGATTCGAAATTTTATTTTTGAATTTTTGATACGAATTTTGTTCTTTCTAAAATATAAGACAGTTTTAGTTAGCAAAAAAAAAACAACAACATCAGTTGCCTGTTTGATTACTTTCACGTATAAAAAATATGCGATTTCCCACCCCTGGAAGCAAAATTTCAGGACGTATGAAGAGGTTTTGTTAAAGAAGTAAAGGAACGGAAGGGAAATTGTAATTTTTTATTTTTTTTTTATCAGCGCACTTGCCCATCCCTGGATTCGAAATTTAATTTTTTATTTTTGAATTTTTGATACCAATTTTGTTCTTTCTAAATTATAAGACAGTTTTAGTTAGCAAAAAAAAAAAAACAACAACAACAACAGTTGCCTGTTTGATTACTTTCACGTATAAAAATAAGCAAATTCCCAATTTTTTGCTAACTAAAACTGTCTTATAATTTAGAAAGAACAAAATTCGTATCAAAAATTCAAAAATAAAAAATAAAATTTCGAATCCAGGGATGGACAAGTGCACTGATAAATAAAAAGCAACTATCAGCTGTTAAATGGGTGCTCAAATAAAGCAGTGATGCCAACTCAAAGTTGTGCCACTAAAAAAACACACTTTACAAATAATTTCATATTTTGTGTGCTTAGAATAACTTGTTAAACAATTATTTGGATATTCACCCCTATCGTGAATAACAAGGGGAATTTTTGTTCACATGAAATTTTTATTCCACTCGAAGGGAAAAATGGTATCGTGAATCTCCCGTGAGAAATTATTCCCGCTATCAGTTCTCAGTGAATGCAAAAGAAAGACAAGAAGCCGAAAACAACATGAAAAATTAAAGAATTTGTGATGCAAAGTTTAAGTTTATGCAATAATTCAAAACAATTTAAAAAAAGTATGGCTAAATATTTAGTAATAAAATAATTTGGATGCATTTTGGAAACTGAACAAAACAAATTAAAAATATTCTTAATGTTTAAAATTGGAGCAACAAGTTTTACAAAGACGCAGGCAATTGATTTGTTGCACAAAATATAAGTTTTTGTCTTATTAAAGGGTCTTGCCACAAAAATAAAATTTGCAAACTCTAATATTCGAATTATAATAGAAAATACTTACATTTTGTACTCTGCATATTTCCCACCAAAAACTAGGTGAATAAATTAAAGGGAAAAGTGAAAAAACTCCCGGGAAAAAAATCATTCACGATCAGGAGAATTTAATTTTAGCGTGTAATCATTCACGGGGAATTTTTTCATGATTACAATTTTAGGGAAAAGTGAGGGAAAAATTATTCATGATAGGGGTGATTGTTAATAATAACTTCCTGATTCGAAAATACTTTGGAAGTAAAAAAAAACATAGTTCTCCAAAAATGACTTCACAATCTTTTTCACTGGGCTGGGGTGAGAATTTAAGTCGATAATTATCATTTGACTTCCAGAAGTCATTAAGGTCTGGACTAACTAGCGTATATGATTGGCCGTCTGAGCAATCGATTACTGAGAGGAGAAGGTCGAAAAGGGACCCAGTAGTCCCTATTCAGACTGACAAGTTTTTTTGCAGCATTTCTTGAATTTAGAATTATAAAAATTTAGCAAAGCAAAAGTTTCCTATTGTGAACAATTATGCGATTTTAAAAAATTTTAGCAACAAAAATTGAAAATTGAACGGGAACTTGCATTTGAGTTTTGCTTCATTATTCCCCCTACAAAAAAGGTACTTTTTTCAGCACACGAAAATAATCCATGCCATTTGCATAAAATAATAATTGTCCACCTTTTATAATTAAGACAATAAATGCTAAATTTTTACCTCAATTAGTTCGTGGCAGTTCTACCAAGTAGATGTTAATTATGAAAACATTCTCACATTAACACAAAACAGCCAAAAACTACGTGTTAATTCTGTTCTCAAACAATTAAAAAATAATTTCATGTTTAATCGAAAAATCGTGTCCACAACAAATTCAATTTTGATCGGACGAAAATCGAAAATGAGAAAACGAAAAAACTAATAACTGACAAAAATAATAAGAAATACCAGAAACCAAATCAAATTCCAGGTGCAGTCATAAAATCAAATAAAACTGCAGGCAGTCGCATAGACGTCCGTCAGTCAGTCAGTCAATATGCAGAGAAAACTCCAGTAATTATTTCAAAATAAAATATAGAGGCCGGCAGAATTGATTGCAGCCGAAAAGACCACGTACACGACGACAAAAAATGAGGGTGAAATAATAAAAACGAAGCAAAATGTGAAATAAAACAAGAAAAAAATCACAATTCAAAATTTGAAATACACGGGCAAACTGCGAATGTGAGGAATCATAACGAAGTTAAATATCAAGTTTCATATAAAATATATGGAACAGAATGCTGCAGCAATAAAACACACACGCACACACACTCCTGCACTTAATTACCAACACTTACGCACACACCACTTTAAAATAGAGAGCAAATAGTACGTTTGAGCTCAAGGACTCGACGTGTTGTTTTGGAAAAGAAAAGCAACCAAATAAAAATAGGATATAGTTGTAAAGTAAACATAAGGAGCGGTACGAATTGAATTTGGTGCGGCTTGTTAGAATGCAATTAGCTTTAGGGCAAATTATATGAGTGAATGAGTGACTGACTGATGGAAATGTTTGATTTTTATGTGGCAGGGATGCAGGACATGGTTAAGTTCAAATATGTATTGTTTAGTTTTTCGTTTTTTTATAACTACGAGTATAATGAATAAATTATTTGCTTCACATGTGGAATATAAAGCCAACTACTCTTTAATTTTAGATCATCTCAAATAAAATAATAAAAAACAAATTGCCTGTAGCCTTTGAAGCCATTAAAATCGGTCGGTTTATTTGCTTTTGTTAAGTTTACAAATTTGTTCGATGTGAATTAATTTAATGCAAATATTTTGCTCAACTAAATTATTATGCAATATATTACAATTTTTAAAAGCAAGTACGATTTTTAGTTATTTTATTGACTTTTTTTATTATAATTTTTCAAATTACGACAATTTATATTGTCAAGCAAATATTTTATTATTTAAACTTTAGGAATTATTATTGAGGATCAACTTCAAAACCGCTATAAATACAGGGTGCATCAAAAATAACAATGTCGTTTAAAAATATAATCCTTCTTATTCTCTAACTATTTGTCAACGTCACGTCAAGACAATCACTGCAAGCATGAAAAAATTTCCTGTGAATGATTTCATTCTAAAATTAAATTTCCCTTATCGTGAATGATTTTTCTCCACGAGTTTTTTCACTTTTCCCTTTAATTTATTCACTTAGTTTTTGGTAGGGGAATAGAGTAGAAAATGTAAGTATTTTCTATTATAATTCGAATATTATAGTTTACAAATTTTATTTTAGGTGCAAGATCCGTTAATAAGACACAAACTGATATTTTTTGGAACAAATCAATTGCCTGCCTGCGTCTTTGTAAAACTTGTTACTCCAATTCTAAACATTAAGAATATTTTTAATTTGTTTTGTTCAGTTTCCAAAATGTATCCAAATTATTTTGCTTCTACATATTTAGCCATACTTTAAAAAATTTTTTTTTTTACATTATTATATGAATGTAAATTTTTGTAACATAAATTTCTTTGATTTATCATGTTGTTTTCGGCTTCTTCACTTTTTTTGCATTCACTGAGAACTGATAGCGGGAATAATTTCTCACGGGAGATTCACGATACCATTTTTCCTTTCGAGGGGAATACAAATTTCACGTGAACAAAAATTCCCCTTGTTATTCACGATGGGGGTGAATATCAAAAATAGGACAATTACATTGTCGATTACTATGGACAATCTCTGATTATTCTCTAAGGTCTAGAAAATAACAAGATTCAGTTAAAATTATTAAATGTCGAGGAAAACGAGTATGCAAATGTTTTATTTTCGATATTGTCTTGGCGCGAGGTTGACAAATAGTTACAGAATAAAGGGAAATAGGTTTTTCTTTTATATGTTTTTTCTATAAATTTATTTTTTTCAGATTATAAAATATACAAAATGCAAATTATAAAAATAATATCTTTAAGAAGGCCTCCGTATCAGCTTCCCAATGTTGATCTGGCTTTAGGGTACTTTTCTTTGCATCTTTTAAAATTCCATGGATTATCTCGGTCTTGTTCACATATGAGTAATCGCTAAATAATTTGTAATTCTTTTGTCATCTTCTTGGCAGAAGCGCCAGGTAATTTTTTTTTATTTCTGTATGTCCTGTTGTAATGATGATCAATTTCCAAAGTGTTGGTCTACTTAATCTCAGAATTTCGGTATTTGAATTATTAAAAAGAATTTTGGTCACTCTACAGACTGTAGAGTTCTGCCAATCTCTGATATGTTTTGGTACATTTTATTACATTTTTAAAAAATTTTACAGTTTCTAGTGCCACTATTCTGGTTTAAGTTAAATTAAAAGACAAATATTTAATTTGGAAACTACACCAGTTTGTAGGGGCTCGAATTGGAAAGATTTAAGAATATATTTATTATTGAGATAAGAATTCCTCAATTGGGGTGAAGTTCAAATCTGCAAATTGAATTCAAATTATGTTTATTGAGAATGGAATATTAGAATAGTTTTTTAAATCATCAGAATGGATCAGTACAGTTCAGCAGAACGCATCAGTACTGATCCGAGGTATCTACGCCATCTCATCAGGGTTCTTCGTTCAACTTTTTCCACTTGTCACGGTTGTACTAGACATTAGGAATGTCAACTACTTAATGAATGCTTTTAACGAAATATAATATGAGAGCTTCTTATATTTATTTATTTTTTATTATCAAGTTAAACCACTTTTGGTTAGCACGAAATTCCCCAACCCTGATGATTATATATTGAGGAAACCAGGTTCGTAACATAACTGAGTCGGGTTTTGGTTCTTGTATGGGAAACTCCTACAAATAAAATTGGTTTTTATTATAAGAGCACATATTATGCTATAGAGTCATAGATGTAATTCGTAATGGAATGGCACTAGTTTAATGGCTCCAGCTGTTTTTCAACTTAACCTAACTTAAATCGATCGACTAATTTAAATAATAAAATTCCATTATTTTGAGTATTTTTTGGTTGTCTTTCTATTATTTATTTATCTAATGTTATATATATGTTCTAAAAAAAAATAAAAAAAAAATATTTTTAACAAAAAAAAAATAGTAATAAAAAATCTGAAATGAATACCTTTTTTATTAGAGACTTTTAAGGAAAATTATAAACAGATTTTCATATATCCTTATATTCCCTACACGACTAATTTTAAGAACAGTTGGTTCCTTTCTTCCAGCAAAAAAAAAAAACATTTTATATATCCAACTATCAAATAAACATGAAATACATAGATTTAGTTTTGCTTTTCAAGAAAATTTGAACCCCTTTGTTATATATTTTATGCCAGGAATTTAGAAAAACTATTTATATTGTGCATATCTGCTAGAAAACACCTTTTAAACTATAAATGTTTCATCATTATTGGTGGACGCTAAGATACTTAAAAGTGGACCACAAAAATGTGCATGATACAAGCTAACATATCGAAGCGATCTAATTTGCTTTTACCTACAATCTAACAAATCTGATATCGTTGATATCATCAAGTGGATTAAAGCAATACCGATTAAGGAACAGTAATTTTATTGCGATCAAAATTTTTGTTTTCTCAAGAAGCATTTTGAGGAATTAAATTGTAATGAAACTCTGTATCTCCTCGAATAAATTAATATTATTCTGAAGAAAAAAAAATATTAAGAAGTAATCATTTGCAACTTAAAAAAATAATCCTCACACTTTATTACTGACACACAAATCTCACAACAGTTGTGATAACAAAATAAGCACAAACACGTGTCTCTAGGATATCATCATAATAATTTAATTACATACATGAATGATAACGGATCAAGCCGCCAAAAGTAAATGTCTGTCACAATGATACCATTAATACCAGCGGCAGTGGCATTCCACAAAACAACAAAAACACCGACACATGTCGGCACTTATTTAACTATTAACTAACAAAAACCACGAAATGCCAAACAAAACTTGATCTGTGACAATGACTGACTGAACGGCTGTAACCACCCGCTGCTGAACCACTCCAAGCAATAAAAAAATATTCACACACATGCACGTGTCAGACTCGTAGACAATTAAAAAAGGGCTTTTATTTTCATAACGTATTTTATTTCTGAATAAATATAATTTGTTAAACGATAACAAAATGTTTTACCATAAAATTTAAGCCCTGCGCAAGACAAAAAGTCCTTGAGTCAAAAGCGTTAGAAAAGTCCATATAAAGCCAGCACAGAAGGCAGTGTTGGGGCATGCAGAGGAGTGTGTCAACACTTCAAACTCATTTAGTCGGTCATTGAGGAAAAATAAAGAGAAAATATTGCAACAGTTGCTTAAATATTGCAGAACTTAACCACAAATTATGTTGTTAAAACAGTCGGGGACACGTGTGGCCAATAAATTTTTATAGCAAACTGGCAGGCAGAAAATTTTTTAAGGATCTCTTTTGTTAGTTTTTACAAAAATGGTTTTAAATAAATAAGTGTTTTATAACGGCTGGTCGTTGTTTTTTTTTTTTTTTTTTTTTTTTTTTTGGAACTAGATCAAAGAGGATTTTATGCTTTTTATAAAAAACAAACGGTCTCTTGGGAAAATTTTTAATATTTATTTACGAAATAGTGCTACAAATAAGAATTTTTTAGTATGTGCCTTGTTAGCTATCGTCATATAAAATTCAGAGGTGACCAGCATTTATCACAAATTTACTGGAGAAATGGAAAATTTACCGAATTATTATTATAATACGAATATTGTGAAGAAACGATCATCAGTGTCCGAGGAGGGAAGATGGACGTACTCACTGATACCCAAGTAAGTGGTGAAATCTTACATATTGCAAAGGTTTTATTTATATAATTTTTTTCAAAAACTTGCACTCAGGCAATCACTGTATTCTGGTGGTATGCAAAGGGAAGGGAGGGGGAAGGAATTTTTAGAATCTATTTTTATTTACTATTTTAACCCGATTGCGATTTTGAACTTCCCTCTGAGAAAATTGAGAGGAAGTGGAACCGATTTCGAACGGTACATTTTTTACTTTTTACACCCTCGAAAAGAGAATTGGAGGGTATATTCACTTTGTTATTCCGTGTGTTACGCAGTGAAATATTCCTCTAAGACCCTAGAAAGTATATATATTCTTGAGCAGTGATGAAATTTAAGACGATGTAGCCATGTCCGACCGTCCGTCCGTCTGTGGAAATCACGACTCAGTCCAAGAGCCAGACCCTTGAAACTTGGTACAAATATATTTTAAATTATAGCACAGGTCAAGCTTACAAATGGACTGAATCGGGCCAGAGGGAAAATAGTTCCCCTAAGAAGGCCGAAACCAGCCTCTTAAAAACCAACATAATATTTAAAATTTTTTTTGTAATTTTGCTAAGCAAATTATAAATGTTTATATGAAAGAAGGCTCAAAGCGTTGAACTTGCAGCCAGAAAATCAGAAAAATCCAGGGCGTGGCCTCCTTTTAGTGGACGTTGAAGACGCATATTACGTGGAAAAATAGTGTAAATATTTAACAAATTGTCTTCCTTAAGGCTACATTCGTTAAAAATTTAACTTTAAAGCTTTTATGACGGGGCTGAGATGTTCTCTGATCTTCCCCCCCTAAATGGCTTTATCAAAAAATAATATTAATTTTTACACTTAACCTCAAAAATTTATATTTTAATATTTTATGACAAATATGAGATGTCTCCCCCTCGCCCCCTGCCGGAGTGACCCTGAGGAAATAAAGGTTTCAGTTACAAAAAATTTGTAGGGTATTTAAGATTCGACCCGGTCGAATACATATAACGTTCTTACTTGTTTTAGAATAGCCTTTAAACAGTTTTTCAGATCAATTCAAAAATTAGCTCTTAACAATCGAAAAACCACGTCGAGCGTTGCCAACCGGGTGAACGAAATTTTGGAAAAAATTATTTTTTCAAAACACTCCGAAATCATATACGCATGTGATCAATTAGTGTTCTCGATTCTTGTGTAGGTATCGAAGAACCACATCAATCACCGATTACCACGTGGGAATCAGCTGATCCATTCAAAACTTATAGCAGTTTTAAAATTAAAATAATAGCATTTTTAGCAGTGAAATTTTTTTTTTTTTTTTTTTTTTAGGTGTAGGACCAGCACTCAGGGGATGACCGCTACATATGCAATGCATTGCGCCAGAACTGAAAACGAGGGGATAGTATTGAGGGGACAGATTAGGAGAGATGAGAAGATAGACAGTTTTTTTGTAGCTATTTCAACCTTTTTACTTCGCCGGCTAATTTTTGCTACAGGGCCGACGAAGATGGTTGCTGTTACTCTGCTTTTTAGTACATGATAGTGTCAGTCGCTGCCAATTATGTCCAGTGACCAGTGACTATGCCTTCATCATTGAAACAGGCTGGCAACAACTAACACAACCACGCACTAATGCTGTTTAGAAGAATTCAACACAATATTTCATGACTCAGCGCGGGGTCGAACTCACGACCCTCCGCTTCATAGTCTCGTGTTCTACTACTTCAGCCAACAGCACCAACAATTAGCGGGAAGTTGCCGGGGTAGCCTTTAGGGTCAATTGTTTGCCATATATTTTTCTTTCTGCTTTAATGACGTATGAATGACAAAACTGTGATGTGCTCTTCTAGTACATTTAGGTGAGTTCACTGTCGATATTGCCATATTCCGCCTCGGGTAGATAATATATGCATGCATATCTTCACCTAGTTGCAGTGTAAATCGAGGGTGAGGTTTACACAATTTATCCAAACATTAAATTTGACTGGTAATACATAGAAAGTTATGCGTTCCTGCCCCATCTCTGAAATAACACAGGAACGGGAGTGTATATAAGAAATTTAAAAGGATGTAGACTCGCCTACAATAGTCTGGTATACGTCGGACAGACTCCTACCAGGTTCCTACCTAGAACGAAAGTATATAGAAAGTTAAGCCCCGAGGGCGTTCCTTTCTAGGCTTGACCAGGAACCTAACACGGGCACCACGGATTCTGGTATATCCAACAGATGGCACAAACAAGAATGATAAAATAAAGATTACGCCAAAAAGCTGAAATAAAAATACTTTTCTGCGCATGATGGAACTCTGACGTCACTCTACATGTGTTCTGATTGGCTAATAAAATTCAACTGAAGAACTATTATGTTATTATAAAAACAGGACAGTGGGGCAAATTGCGATTTTTCAAATTAAATTTGTTTGATAATAAACAATTTTAAAAAATTTTATTTTATTTTCCACGTTTTTTTATTTGAAATTGTTAATTTATAGTTATTTTATATAAATATTGAACCCAATTGTTAATTATTTTTCTTTTTTCCCCATTCAAAACTAATTTTTTTGTTTGCAATATATCAGCCATAACTTCCTTTGAGCCTCATCTCTTGGAAAACTATAAATGACACTGCTTTTGGAAAAAAAAAATTTTGATAACAATTACATTTTAACACAATTATTTCTCACTTGTTTTTTTGCTGTTACTTTGTTTGCAATTGCCCACTGCACATTTCATGCTTGCTCTTTTTGTTCTCTTTTCTCTTTAATTTAGGTTTTTTTGTTTACAGCTTATGAGCTTTAAAAATCAAGTTTTAATAAGTTTTTTACACTTTTTTAATAATTATTTTACTATATTTATTTTAAATTATAACACAATTTATTATAAAATATAACACAAAACTTGCACTTTCATAAATTCGATTTCATTTGCTTGTTGGAAAACTCTCTGAGTAAATTGGAAATCTCTCTGAGTAAATTGTGTGAAGAGTTGCCAATTATAGTACAAAATATTAATTTTGTACGAGAAAGTATTAGTTTTGCATATAATAAACATTTGGCAATCTCTTCGGGGGAACAAATACGTCATCATACGGTAAATCATGCGCGAGGCGTAATCTTTATTTTATCATTCTTGGGCACAAACAGAGCAAACAATTTTTTTTTTGCTGATTCATAATTCGTATGGTAGAAAACATAAACTACAATTTTTTTCTCCTGATTTTAAAAATTTCTTTAGAATAGTTTTGTATAATTTTTAAGAATATATCGCTCTTTAAGAGTAATATTACATGAATTGCAAAATTTTGCTTTGAAAAAGGTAAACAATTGCAGCATTTCTTCTGAGAAAAGAACACAATAAAAGATTCTCACAGGCAACAGGTTTACAACTATACAATTATTTCTTTGTTAATCCCTTGCAGAAGTTTGAAGATTAGCCCAACATATTGTCTATTGCGACAATTGAAAACAAGCGTTAAGTTTTCGGTCTGAACTTACAACAACAACAAAAATACATTTTATATTCCTCTCACTCTTGCTTATTAACCTCAAAGATGCAATTTGTGGTAAAAAAAAATATTTTGCGATATCCAAACATGGAAAAAGTTGTCTGCTAATGATAATATTAGAATGAATTTGATGCAACAACATATACACTCATACATACGTACTATAAGTGTATACATTTGTAAACGCGATGGCCCAACATGCTTAACAATTAAGTCCACGAAATGGATGAGGGGCTTAAGTACGGAAATGCATAAACTTGACATCATGACGATGATGTTGTTGCTGTTAATACTCATCAATGAGTTCTTTTGGGTTACGAAAGACCAGCGATACAAATCATCGAAACAAGTTAAACAAATGAAATTTAATGAAAGTTACCCTTAATACGAGTCTGTTCTATTTCAATAAGCCCTGCGGCGACAATAATATGGCGCAATTATTTCTATGCTGGAAAAGCTTTTATCTAAAATGAGAAGTCCATGCACATTTCAATTTGTAAGGGAGAGAAAAACCTGATAAGAGAAAAATTTAATATGTACCAACTGAAGACCCAAGAGGAAATATTTGAAGAACAATGAAAAGGAAATTTGTATTGCGAATGATAATGCTTGGCTATTGTTGAGCCTTTCTTAGGACTAGAATTCAGAGGAAGATCAGAGAACATCTCGGCCTTGTCGTAAAAACTTAAAAATTTAGTTTTTCTAAGGAATGTAGTTTTTCTTAGGGAATACAATTTGTTGAACATTTACCGAATTTTTCCATGTAATATGTTACTTCAACGCCCACTTAAGAGGGCGGGGTGCTAAAACGGGTTTTTTCCGATTTTCTGGCTCCAAGTTCAACGCTTTGGACCTTCTTTTAACATATACATATCATTTGCTTAACGAAATTACAAAAAAAAACTTGAAAAATTTTGTTGTTTTTTAGAAGTTGGTTTAGTTCTTCTTAGGGGAACTTTTTCCCCTCCTGACCGATTCAGCCCATTTACGAACTTGACCTTTACTATTCTCCAAAATTTATCCACACAAAATTTCAAGGGTCTGGCTCTTTTCGTTTGGACTTTGTCGAGATTTCCAAAGACGTATGGAAGAACGTGGGTAGATCCTCTTAGATTTCATCACTGATCAGGAATATACTTTATGGGGTCTTAGAGGGATATTTATATTCTATATTACACACGGAATGCCAAAGTAAATATACCTTCCACTTCTTTTTTGGAGGGCATGATGATACACTGGCGGATGTATCAAGTTTTCCAACTCGATGCTGAGCTTTCGAATTTAATATTTACGTGCATAAATTCACTTACGGGAATACTGCAGTGAGTTAAAGATTAAAGTTTTACCTCACGGAACAGCAAAACCATAAAGAATAATATATTTAATGTGTTGCTTGGAGTGGCACCCAGGGCATGAAGGCTACTGATGCAATGCATTGTGCCGGAACTATGAAATTAAAGGATATAACTAAAAGGACCGAGTATGCCGAGAATGCCGCCAGGGCATTTTCGCAATAGTATTAACAAAGGAAGTTTCTATGATGCGCTCTTTAGGTGACAACTACACTATCATGTACTAAAAAGCAGAGTAACAGCACCCACCTTCGTCGGCCCTGTAGCAAAAATTAGCCGGCGAAGGACAGAAGGTTGAAATAGCTACAAAAACAATTGTCTATCTTCTCATCTTTCCTAATCTGTCCCCTCAATACTATCCCCTCGTTTTCAGTTCCGGCGCAATGCATTGCATATATAGGGGTCATCCCCTGAGTGTTGGTCCTACTCCTAAAAAAAAAAAAAAAAAAATGTACTTGAGTAATGATGGTGAAAGTGTGGAGGCTTTCGAAAACAGCTGTGCTGCTCTGCTGCGTAATTAAAACTGATGTTGACTTTCGCTTGTGTCTTGGGAAATTTATGCTGTCTTTCTGAATTTAAAATAAATTTTTGAATAATTAACGTAAAAATCTTAATTGATTGTTGAATTTGTCTCCTTATCATTAAACTGTTCCTCAAAAAAAAAAAAACAAAGTGAAATTATTCCTACTGGGTATTATTGCAAAGGTAAATAAAACCCTGTTGATCGTTGCGGTATTCTGATTGGCTAGAAGTACTAGCGGCTGTTAAAAGAGTTTTTAATTACAGCAGAATTAGAGAGTAGAAAAAAAAAGAAAACAACCCTCCTCCTCAGAGCAAGAGTGTATTAAATGGCGCCTTCACGACCACGACCAATACACGCAGGGTTGGTAAAGTGAGGAACGCTGAAATATAAAATACCAGTAACACCCTTAAAGGCTGTTCAGTTGGTTTATTCACGTGATACGGGCAACAACAAACGAGTGTTGGAAATAAAACAAGAAAGAAAACAAATAAAAAAAAAATGCTACAAGATAAAAGGAAGTGGAAATAAAAACCGCAAACGAAAGTGAATTGTAAGCAAATTTGAAGTTCAAATCAATCCAGTATGTCATCATGTTATAGTGGTTTCGAAGATCGTTCTTTTGATTTCGCCGACGATGATGACAATTCATCTTTTGATAGTGGCTACGAGAAAAGTTTTGAAACCGCCGAGTGCCATTTGAAACCCCGCAAACTAGTGTTTGACAATTGTACGGACTATTATAACAATGCTGCTGCGACTAGTGACTTGAATGGTCATTTAGCTGCTGGCTTCACTAACTTAACCCTGGAACACTCCTTAATACCGGGACTATTCGATACTAGCAGTAATCACAGCAGCCGTAGTGGACGAACTCTTGTCGAACATGTCATAAATAAAGCCGTGCCAGAAGATTTGGATTTTTCACCGAAATTGGGAGATCAAACTTCCACACCGAGCAAAAAGTCTTCGGGTGAGAGTGGCGATGATCAGTCCACTGAACCCAGACAGAAACGTAAATATGCCGTCGGAAAAAATCGCATGACTCGCTCGCGTAGTCCAACGCAAGTTGTGCGTATTAAGAAATTCCGCCGTTTAAAGGCCAACGACCGGGAACGTAATCGCATGCATACATTAAACGATGCCTTAGAACGTTTGCGTGTCACGCTGCCGCAATTGCCGGAGGAAACGAAATTGACGAAAATAGAAATTTTACGTTTTGCCCACAATTACATTTTTGCCTTGGAACAAGTCCTCGAGAGTGGCGGCACTTTAAATTTAGATTTAGAAAAGCTGCAAAATTTCACTCTAAGCGGCGAAAGAATTACTAAAGAATTATTTGATGCCATCTTCGTTAATCCGCAACCATATAACATGATGCCGGGAGGCGGTTATATGGGTTTTGCCAGAATACCTTATCCACCGCACCTGACCTATTCGAATCTAACAGCATGTGCCGCAACAACGGCTGTAGGCAATCACCATCAAGGAAATTTTGGCATGCCCACACCAACGAACATGCAGGCAGCATCCAACCAAAACCTGCACTCTTCTTGCACAAATCCCGCTTTTACACGTCACGATTTCTTGAGCAGCATGCGCCATTACAACAATCAACAATGCCAGCCGGACAATATGATGGATACAAATTTCTGTCAAGAAAAATACGATTTATTTAAGGGCACATTTGAAGCAGCTGCTCAAATCAAATCGCCAATAACAACAACTACAACTCAAACACCCACACCCACAATCAATACAGCAGACTTTACTGCAATGAATGCGGGCTTTAATGCCACATCGCCAGCCTCAGCACATATCAGAGCCAGATCTCATTTATCCTCGCATACAGCAGCTGCAACATCTTCAAATGGACCTCCAGCAGATTTGCCGTATCATCAGAACAGCAGTTTTTATACACAGACGCCACCATGGAAAGATTTTAATGAACAGGTGATTAATACAGGAGCTACAAAAGGTTTTGCGCAATATGGGACGGTATAGCCGAATGTTTCAAAGTTTTTTATTTGCTTGTTGGCAATAAAGCTTTTGATTGGTATTTGATGGCTAAGAGAGGTACACACATACATATGTAGATGTCTATGTGTATGCTTTGTGTGCCAGTATAATGAGTGAACGCGTGAACCGATTGTAGATTCAAAGATCGTGGCAAGATCATTATTTCTAGGTTGCTTCAATTTTTACGTTTTGTAAAATATTAAGGAAAAATTAATTTAGTATAAAATATCGGATGTGAAAGCGAAAAGCGCCAAATAAGGAAAATATGTAGCGAATCAAATAATTTTCAAAAGCTTTATTACCACGCAAATACATGGTTTTAATAAAAATCGGCGTGATATATATATAGTTAATATATATAGTTAAGTGAATGTTTTAAATCAAGGATTTTTGGACTAAACAATAACATGAAATATTGATAAATTATTCCCAGTTCACGGCAAAAAAAAAAAAAAAAAACAAAAATTATGGAAAATGTTTTAAAATGTTAAAAAAAATGTTTGAAAACGTTTGTGTTTAAATAGGGGTATTTTGTGTTATAAAAAATAAATTATGTTATTGTTTACTACAAAAGAGAAATCGAGATATTTAAACGCAAATATTTGCTATACACGGCACAATATATTGAACAATAATTTCACAATTGGATAAAAAATTTAACAAGTTAAAATTAAAAAGAAATTTTAATCATACAAACAATACAATAGAGATTGAGATACCTTCTAGGAAATTTACAGGATTTTTTTTTAGTAAACGGAAAACTACAAATTGACATATAGGGTCCGCAAACTAACGTTTTTTTTTTCACCTAGTGCTTATTTCGTGAATGGTAACACTTAGCTCATGTCTGATTTGACAGATAATTAGTTTTATCCTTCCGCTGAACGAATATGGTTGACCATCCAATGCGTTTTCGCTTCGCTAAGTGGGCCTGCGATCGATTTACAGAAGATACCGATTTTGCCAAAAAAAATCATCTTTCAGATGAAGCTCATTTTGATTTTGGCGGGTACGTAAACAAGCAAAATTGTCGCATTTGGGGCACAGAAGACCCGCACGCATACATTGAAAAGCCGACGCACCCAAAACGAGTCACTGTTTGGTGCGTATTTTGGTCCATAGGCATAATTGGGCCATTTTTCTTTGAAAATGAGCAAGGAGTGGCCGTTACAGTAAATGGCGATCGTTATCGGGCCATGCAGCCATTTGAATGAAATTATTTTCCATTATTAAACGGAAGGATTGTACTTTCAAATAAAAAAATAAATTTGAGAAAATATTCAGTAGTTTTTTTTATAGCATTTTCAAAAAAAAAAGTTATTTGGCGGACCCTATAGAAGTATTTCTTCAAATCAAAGATTTAATTTTGATTGTCAATCGTGTTAATTTTCATTTCAGTATCATGCCATTCTTTGGATGCGTAAATATTGGGTCTTATTACGGTTCTCGATTCGACTCGAAAGAATGTAATAAATTAAAGAAAAATACAAGATTTTTCTTTAATCTATTACAAACACTCGAGTCGATTCGAGAACGGTAATAAGGCAGATTGTCTAATCTTAATCTAATCTATGCCAGCATAATCCCTCTGATTGTGTACGGCATTGGCGTTTACGCCTCAGTCGTATTTCGTAGTAGATTAAAGAAAACTGCGTGCATGTTTCTTTAATCTTGTACAAAAAACGAGTTTGGCGTAAACACCAACAATCAGGCCGAATATAATATTTGGCCTTATCATAGCAAATCCAAAAGATGATGGTGCAAAATACCTGCATTCGATATCGCACAAAATTTCCATGTAATTTAAATGGCAACTTCGTTCGATATCGATGCTGTAATATTCTCCCAAGAGCATTTAATTTGTGTGCTGCTGAAAACAGTGCTGCCAATACAAATATTTGCGATGGAAAATATTAGCCGATATTTACAGTTCAACAGGGGCTTATTAAAACATTACACCATTTTTAATATAACAAATTAAAAACGCAATAAAAAAAAGCTACTTTTAAAAAAATATATGTGGAATTTACAACAGCGTGGTATTTGTTGTATGCAGTGATGATATGGCATTTGTATAATTTTACTTCTAGTGAAATACTTACATCTTAAGAAAAATATTTGTTTAAAATATGTAAAATTATTTTTCACCCTTACAAAAATGTTATTCACTAAAAAACTAATTCATAAAAAATATTTCAGGCCTATATCCTTCTTATTTGACAAATTTTAATGCAAAATATGTTAAATAAGCAGTTTATAAATTAGGTTAAAGTCTACTGATGATTTGGTGGAAGAACCAATGACCACATAACAAACAAAAAGCACTAATTTAATTCAGAAAATATGTATGTCGAATAAACGATTTTAAAAACGTTTATGAATATAGATTATTTTTTATGAACTAGGCCTTAAGCGTTGCACTAAAATTTTATAACAGTTTATAAACCTCTGGCTGACACTTTCCATAAAACTTATGCAAGAAAACTAATTTTATAAAATACTAACTTAAGTAAATCTTGTAAATTTCTTTATTATCAAAAAGTACTTCATAAATCTGTTGTTTGAATTCTCTCCTTACAACAGATTTATCAAAGTCCTTTACGCGAACTAAAAAAAAATACTTCTGCAAAAGTTCTTTGAAAAAGAATTTTTATACAATATATTTTTTTCATCTAAAACTGAGTAAAATATTAATGCATATAATTCAAGTACCTTAATTATTCGAAACCAAAAAAATTTAAATAAAAAACACGCGTATATTTTTATATTTTTATAAATTTAAGGTTACAGTCAATCAAACAAACCAATTGTTACTAAGTCAGGTAATTTAAACTAGTCATTTGTTTATTGTTCAAAGAATACTTTTCAGGGCAATTTTATAAATATTATTAAGTATATTTTGTAAACTATATAAAATAAATATTGTATTTTTATAAATAAAAATAAATAAAGATAAAAATAAAAAGAAGAAACATGCGAATCGAGTATTCAATATGATTACATGAAACCCAATAAACGGATCACTTAATTCAAATTTGGATTTAATCAATTAACTATTAAATCCGTTGAGTGAAAAAAATATCCTTCTTTCATCAGGCATGTTCTGAAAATCACACGATTTGATCAATCAATAATGGTCATGGAAATAATTTTTCGCTCTTTTCTTTATTTGTTTATCATATAGAGCATCAAATATAACTTGTGAGTGAAAATTATCTCATACGATTTTAAAAAACCTCTGCAGAACATGTCTGTATGTGTTTAATTATTTGTTTCTTCTGATATATAAAGCGAATGTGTTGTAAAAACCATTGCAGTACATCAGGTGACTATTAAAACAAAAACAAAAAAAAAAAACAAAAAAATACCAATTAATTAATATTGCTGTGTTAAAATAATAGTTGCATAAAAATATCTGAATAAAAAAAGCCATTCAATTCATTTGTCGCAAAATCGTATAATTGGCAACACTTAATAAAATGGGGTCATTGGGTTCTCTTCTTTATTTTTTAGTTTCTTATTAAATTTCAAGCAGTGCATTGTCGTCATTAAGTGTGAATAAATTAAAAATCAATTTAAAATAGTTACACTTGTGTTTTTGTTATAATTTTTACACGAATAAAAACTGCAACAACTCTTTTATCCGTGTGCATTAAAATATCCGTGGAAATCTTAAGATTTATTAATAATTTAAGGTGTGAAAAATGTGTGTTTTATTAAAGAATTCATTTTATGCCGTTAACTTCAGTCTGCTGATTGTGTGACATGTGTTAGTGTGTTGATGTGTGCCAGCATGCAAAACGAACTACATTTGCAACAACAACAACAACGAGTGCAAGAGATATATTGCAATAATATAAATAAAGAGAGCAGTGGTGATTATGGCATCTTAATTAAGTAAGTTTAAGAGAAATTCTTAAGATATTAATTTTGTAGGAATTGAAAATGACTTGCACAAGTTTAATTTATTTTAAACCCTTAGCGGTTTAATATGTGTATGCATACATGCATATGTATCTATTTATGGTTGTGTGCATGAGAAAAATCATGAGGTGCGTGTTTGGATTTGTCTACTGGTATGATTTTATATATTGAGGAGGTCATTGTATAACCTCGTTTTATTTGTTAATAATATACAAATTCGTTATTTTGAATGAAATTACGTATAGTAAATATTCAGTTGTTTTGCTTTTGTTTTTTTAAGCTGTTTGTTTATTTTTTCTATATGTGACAGCGCATAGAGAAAGGGACCTAAGGGTAAAAAAAATCAATTTTCACTTTTTTTTTTTTTTGATGTGGACAACATCTGAGCATCGAATGAGACCGATCCCATGCCCCAAAAGTGTTCCTTCCCAGAGATATGCGCGTTTTATTAAGTGATGGTACACCAAAGATACACGTATTTAAATCTTTAAAATGGCTCTCCTGAACAAAACCGGTTTTTACCCTTAGGTCCCATTCTATTTTGCGCGTCACATATCTAACGATATATTGCTACATCGTTGAAAAGGCAGTTATTTACATACACAGAACAATATCTAGTGACATCGTGGTACAGCCGGAAAATTTATAAAAAATTGTGGGTGCTGTTGGCTGAAGTAGTAGAACACGAGACTATGAAGCGGAGGCTCGTGAGTTCGAGCCCGCGCTGAGTCATGAAATATTGTGTTGAATTCTTCTGATCAGCATTAGAGCGTGATTGTGTTAGTTGTTGCCAGCCTGTTTCAATGATGAAGGCATAGTCACTGATCATTGAACATAATTGGCAGCGACTGACACTATCATGTACTAAAAGCAGAGTAACACCACCCACCTTCGTCGGCCCTGTAGCAAAAATTAGCCGGCGAAGTAAAAGGTTGAAATACCTACAAAAAAACTGTCTATCTTCTCATCTTTCCTAATCTGTCCCCTCAATACTATCCCCTCGTTTTCAGTTCCGGCGCAATTCATTGCATATGTAGGGGTCATCCCCTGAGTGCTGGTCCTAGATAAAAAAAAAATTATAAAAAATTGTACTTATCTGTTTTTTATCAGGCTTTAGCTAATTTTTTTTTATAAAAGAAATTGAAATTTTTTATTATCCAATGTTTCTATATACTCCGGATATCTTCCTGAGGGCAACAATTATGATTAAAATTAATATTTAAAAATAATATTTAAAAAAAAAATTTAACAGAAAAACAATTTTCAGCTTTTTTTGTCTTTTATAAAATTTTTTTGTTAAACATTTTTAAGAATAATTTTAAGTCAGGAGACAAATACAATTTGTTAAATATTTTCCCTATTTTTCCATGTAATATGTTACTTCAACGCCCATTTAGAGGGCGGTGTCTAAAAATAAATTTTTCTGATATTCTGGCTCCAAGTTCGACGCTTTGGACCTTCTTTTGACATAAAAATATACTTGTATATATACAAATATATACTTGTATATATACATATATATATATATATATATATATATATATATATATATATATATATATATATATATGAAAAAACTTTAAAAATTATGTTCCTTTTTAGAGGTTGGTTAAGTTCGTCTTAGAGAAAGTTTTTCCCTCTGGTCCTATTCAGCTCATTTACGGACTTGACCTGTGGTATCCTTCAAAATTTATCTATACAAATTTCAAATATAATTTTTTGTTTTATAAAATCCTTTAAATTTTTTTCAATAATCCTTTTCCAACACTTCAAAAACCAAAAGTCTAATGTAACGGCCATTCACGAAAAGCACAATTGAAAACCTATTGAATAGTTTGTAGGTAAAATAAAACCTACAACAAATAATTCCTTATTCATTTAAATCAATATCTCGTTTATAATCTGTGAAAATTAGACAATCCAGTCAACAACAACAACAACAAGCAAATAGTATCACGTTCAAAGTATGTAATCCGACAAGTTCTGCAAACATCAAAAGAATAAAATAAATGAATAACTGAAAAAATGTGTGTCGTTGTATGATGGCAATTCCCAATACACGAATAAAATAATGTGATGTAAGTGGAAGGATAACAATTTGCAACAAACATTTCATTATTTTGTTATTTGTTGGTTTCTTATCAAATCTTACAAATCGGAAAATTGTTTGTTCTCTTGTTTTTCTCTTTTTTTTGCTTTCCGTTCTGATTGTTTTACAAATTAGCAGTTTTCATGATACGAAAGTATTTTACAAGAGTTCTTTTTTATTTTTATTTGTTCTTTGATAAAAACTGATAAAGATTATAGTACTAGCTGGAAAAGTAGCTCTTTGATGGGCATAATAATCAAATGATTACTTTGCAACATCAGGAAATTTCTTGTAGTTTAAAAAATGTACGGGTTTTTTATGACAACGTAATTAGTAATTAATTTCCTGAAGAAGTCACACAAAGGAGTGACGAAATATTGAAATTAAAAATTAAACTAAAATAAAGAGACCTTAAGCTTAAAAATATCAGAATACAATAATAATTAAAAAGAGGTCAAGAAACCAGAAGAATTTAAATATGACAACGTGAGATATACTTCACTCCATGTGCTGTTCTTGGCATTTATTCCACTTAAATCCGACTAAAAGCGGAATGCAACACTCATGACTGATCCAATAATTCAAAGTCTACTATCAAGGCGTTCTACTTCGTATACGAGAGTGTATGAAAGCTTATAGGTGAGAATAGGGTGGGCAACTCTGTTGACTGATTGCAGCATCGACACAACTTTTAGCATATCACAATTGAAATTAGTGAACTTGTGTTTCTCGATACGGACGCATCCATTTATAGTTGAGGCTCTAGAACGTTTCTTCGGATTAGAGAAAATGTTCGCTCGGACGGACATTTTGAATAGGGAAAAATTTCCTGAGTGTTTGCTCTCAAATTCAAATCGAATATTCACAAAACTCTACTTCCTCTATCCTCCTTTCCATAATCAAATTCTCTAGTTCCGTCAAAAGGCATTGCATGTGTAGGAGTTTAATTATAAAAATAAAGAAGATGATTTATCCTGTTGAAATACAAGTTGCTCCGAGCGTACGATAGGCAACTTGGTTACATGCTAAGTCTTGTTCAAGTCCCGATCGAAGGAAAGGTTTATACAGTTTTCCCACAAATAACTTTGGCTGGTATATTTTTCCCCAATCTCGCAACTAACAGAGAAACGGAGGGGCATATAAGAAATATAATAGGAGTAGTTTTGCTTACACACGTCTGGTAGAAGGTTTCAGGACTCCTAAGGTTCTCCACAAAAACAAAGTCAATAGAAAGTTAACCCCCATGGCTTGGCTTCCAAGATTAGACCAGTAACCTATCACCGTTGCCACGAGATCCGGTATGCCCCGTAAATAACATCCCCAATAGAGGGTAAACTGATGATGTTCCAGATCTACGATAACATGCTAAAAATTATTTTGTGAACGTCCACGTGGTGATGTTGTGTGGCAGACTTCCTTGATTCCTCAACAAGAGTTGGATGTTTCTATATCCGAATATTAGAAAGATTTCTTTCAGGTCCTTCAAATGTTGTGGCTGTGTTTTTTACCGAAAGTTGTTGGTAGGCCTGTCGTGTAATGGATTGATATTCGGGTAGTGGTAGTGGCTCCCTGGATTTCGGTTTAGCCAATAGCACAAATTCCTGTTGTGAATTCAACAAAAGCTACGAAGTTGGTGCTACGAAGTAGGTGCTAGGGAAGGCATTTACAGACGTGTATCTTGCTGATCTATCCTTGGTTTTTTTACCTCGGACCAGTGCTCAGGGGATGACCCCTACATATGCAGTGCATTGCGCCGAAACTAGAAAGGAGGGGATAGTATTGAGGGGACAGATGAAGAGAGATGAGGAGATAGAGATACTTTTTTGTAGCTATTTCAACCTTTTTTACTTCGCCGGGTAATTTTTGCTACAGGACCGACGAAGGAGGATGCTGCTGTTAGGTTAGGTTAGGTTGAAGAAGAGGGGCATAAGCATCCCAATCCGTCATGGATTACACTTAGGCCTCATAGGCCTGTTGTGCGCTCTATAATAAAGAGTTACCATTCCACTGTAGGGAGCCTCCACCGATACCATGGAAACCTCTGAGTTTGATTACGTCTAGAACCTAGTTTCTTCAATGTACTTCCTTAAGTCTTTCCAATTAGAGCCCCTAAGGAATTCCATCTCCTGTATAAGCTCCTGAATAAATGTTTGTCTCCTGACTTGGCTAAAAGCTGTACAGTAGCACAAGTAGTGCTCCAGTGTCTCGTCCTCTTCCTGGCAGGCCCTGCATGTTATATCGCCAACGATACCCATTCGTGCCAGGTGAGTCCTTAACTCTGTATGTCCTGTTATTAAATAAACCAACCTCCGTAGTGTTGGCCCACTCAATGTTAGGACCTCCTTTGTCCTACTACCATCTGGGCCCCCCATAGAATTCTAGTCACCCTACCTATGGTAGAGTGCTGCCAATCTCTTGTATGCAATTCTATAGCCCATCGCTTTAGTCCGTTCTTAAAAACCTGAAATGGCTTCGGACTATCTAGTGTGATGTTCGCCATTAATGCTCCCATCTTTGCTAGCCTATCTGCCTCCACAATTCCAGGTATCCCCTGATGTCCTGGAATCCATATTATCTCTATGCCCCCACATTGCATGTATGAGTTAATCTCATCCTTGCACTGTAGTACACACCGAGATTGAACCACATGATTCCTTAGGACCTCGATGGCCTTCCTACTATCCGTGAATATACGAATCGGTAGTCTGTTATTGATTTCCTTCAACCATTTTATCCCTTCCGTAATAGCCACGATCTCACTCTGAAATACAGTGCTATGATCCGGCAGGCGGAAGTATTTGCTAAAGTTACGACCCATGTCACAGAAACCTCCACCCGATCGGTCACCAATCCTCGACCCGTCCGTGTATAGGTTAGTTATGGGGTTCATTGTATCTGCATCCTCCCACTCCATACCTTCCGATATTATGGTGGTGCGTGTGATTGTACATATCTAATAGGGATTCTATCGCACGTGACCTGCTGCTGTTACTCTGATTTTTAGTACATGCTCAGGTTGGCAACAACTAACACAACCATGCACTAATGCTGGTTAGAAAAAGTCAACACAATATTCTTGACCCTGCGCGGGGTTGAACTCAAGACCCTCCGCCAACAGCACCCTAGTTACTGATGGCTTGGCGTTATATTAATAAAAGGTGTAAGACAAACTCAAACACCTTAGCAAGGCCTTCGTGCATTGTTTGTGGCGGTTCATGATTGTTATCTATGATTACCTGGTAAATTGCACTGGTGTGGCTTTCCAGTACCCTCGGGTTTGATGGAGGACACTCAAGCTCTCACGCTGATCAACATTCGATGAGCCCGTAATAACAAGTACCGAACTTTAATCTTGAATACATTTTATTGAAGTACAAGAGTGTTTGGAATTCTATAATCACCGGCTTCTTATTGGGATATTTGCTGACTGTAGCGCCCACTTTTAGTTGTTACCAAAAAACCATTATTTGAAAAAAGTATAAAATTATTATCATCAGAAGCAAATGAATTGATAAAAATCTACCCCTCGAATTTTCATAACTTAGCAGGGATTACTTGCTGTGCTGCGGAAATCTCTCCATCCTTACCCTGGTCATATGAGTTGAAACATGCACTACCTACCAAATGAGTACTTACTTACTTATTCCCATTACAAATAACAAATAGCATTTACTTTTGTTGTAGTTCTTTTTTTTTTTGTTTCTTTTCTTTTTGCATCAACCCTAAGTCAATCAACCAGCCAGTAAGTGAAAGAGAAAAATACTTTTTGACATTTATAGTTTGCATTCTTATATTTTGCTAAAATTGTTAGAATTTCCTTTTCAGCACTTAAAGTGCAGGTTCAAATGTTTAGATACGTGTTTTAGTTTGGTTTTGCTTAAATATCTAGTATTTGAGCATCCTGCTGGGTATTTACAGCTTTTCGCTATTGTTTTGTTTCTAACAAATAAATGATTGCAAAGATAAATCTTAACACCTTCTACAATAGAACACACAACAAACGAGAGCATAGGATGACATTTTTACGGATTTAGCCATTGGGTGCTTTTAGTATTAAATATTTTCTATCCATTTGTGATTTTGTTGTTCCTGTTGTTGTTGTTTGGTTTCAAGGGACGTTTTGTTTGACTGTTTTACAAAACTAATGTGGATTAAATTATTCCAGTGGAATAATTACTAACAATAATTTCTATCAATCTGTGTTTTTATGGTGGTTATTTAGAAAAACATCAGAGGAATCTTAAATTGAGTTTTGTTGATTGGTATTGTAGGACCCATAGCAATTTGGAAAAAGCGCCAGAACTCAGCTATAAGTCATATTAAAGGATATTTAAGATTTTTTTTGGGATAAAGTTCTAATGCATAAAAAGTATTTTATATGCAGAAAGTACTTCTTTGACAAATGTTGTATAGCCAAATGTCAAGTTAAAAGGGCCTTGATTATTAAAGCTTATGTTTTCGATGCAAGGGAATTTAAAGCTGCAGATTTGCTGTTGGCTGAAGTAGTAGAACACGAGACTATGAAGCGGAGGGTCGTGAGTTCGAGCCCGCGCTGAGTCATGAAATATTGTGTTGAATTCTTCTGATCAGCATTAGTGCGTGGTTGTGTTAGTTGTTGCCTGCCTGTTTCAATGATGAAGGCATAGTCACTGGTCACTGAACATAATTGGCAGCGACTGACACTATCATTTACTAAAAAGCAGAGTAACAGCACCCACCTTCGTCGGCCCTGTAGCAAAAATTAGCCGGCGAAGTAAAAGGTTGAAATAGCTACCAAAAAAAAAAAAACTGTCTATCTTCTGATCTTTCCTCATCTGTCCCCTTAATACTATCCCCTCGTTTTCAGTTCCGGCGCAATGCATTGCATATGTAGGGGTCATCCCCTGAGTGCTGGTCCTACACCTAAAAAAAAAAAAAAGAAAAACAAAACTATAATGTATAGATTGCTGGTGGCTGAAGTAGTTAACATGAGACTCTCAAGCTCAGGGTCCTGAGTTCGACCCCGCACTCAGTCATGAATTTGGTATCGAATTATTCTGATCATAATTAGTACACGGTTGTATTAGTTGTTGCCAGCATGTTTCAGTGACGAAGGCATATTACTGGTCACTGAGCATAACTGGCAGCGATTGACACAATCATGTACTAAAGAGCAGAGAAACTGCAACCTCCTTCGTCAGCCCTGTAGCAAAATATTAGCCAGCGAAGTAAAAAAGGTTCAAATAGCAACAAAAAATGCTCTATCTTCTCATCTGTCCCCTCAATACCATCTACTTCCGGCGGAATGTAGGTGTGATCCATACCCTGTGTGCTGGTCCCAGCTAGAAGCAAAATATTCCTCTGCCATTGCGTGTTTTAGAAACAACCATTTCCATCTCTGCACTCAGTTAAATATCCAAATATTTCTGAATATACTTCACCAATTCCCAAAATTAAACCATAGAAGTTACGAATGGTTCAATAGCAAGAATATTTTTAAATTATTTACCAATTAGCTGTACATATTTATAAACTAATAAAAACCAAACATAATCAATATGTAAATATTAAAACATAAATAAAACGTATTTAGCAGTCAGCATGTAATAATAATTTATCAAACGTCTGCATTAACAAACAACAGACGAACGAAAATTCAAAGGAATCGAATTCGAACCACCCCGAAGAGATTAACAAAACTAACATGGATGCTCATTGTTACTGGTTGCAGGCAAACAAAAGATATTACAGTTTGTTTGACTCAAAATACTGGAAATGGGGTGAACGATTCAATGTGCCCTTCCAGGCAAAATGCAAGAGCAAAAACAATAGATGACGATTTCACGTCACCTGCCAAAAACAATGGATTTTGAAATAATGGCAAATGGAATTAGAGAACAAAAAAACAAAAAAAAAAAGAATACATTCACTTAAAGTTTTACACAAGAGGAGTTTCCTTTTTGCACAAATCTAAGTACGAGAAATGTGTGTGCACTTTAACAAATAAAACTATTTTAAAGATAATGTTAAATTAAGCAACAGTGAATTGTTATTCGAAGCAGACTGCAAGAAGGATAGAAATTGTGAAATAATTTTGCAATGTAACCTTTAGACGAAACAATTCTTCTTTGGAAGAATTTTTTTTTCTAATAGGACCAACACTCAGTTGGGGACCACTACATATGAAATGCATTCCTCCGGAACTAGCCAGAAGGACATAGTGTGGAGAGGACAGGTGATTAAAGATACTGGCATGTTCTGAAAATCACAAAGCTTTAAATCACATGTGGTTTAAAAATTAATAATGATCATGTATTATATTTTTCTATTTTATTTATTACTCGCTTTTCCCGGCGAATTTGTCGGCGAAAAATGTGTGAAACTTTAGCTAATGTGTATGTTATGTCAATGATAGGTTGTATTTTCACTCTATCAAAGTTGAAAACGCTCTTAGTTCTCAGTTTAATAACTTCATATGTCCATACAAATTTTCGACCACCCTTGACCCCCCACAAAGTCATTGCTAAAAACAAATAAATTGTTAAGGCAACTATCAAAGTTTAAAATGTTCATTAGTTATCAATTTAATAATATCATATGTTCATATAAAAATGTTCAACTCCCTTGACCATTTAGTAGGATCATATACAAAAACAAAGGCCACTCTATGATATTCGACGGATCTCAAAATAGCTATATGAAAAATTTCATCTAAATTGGTTTAGTGGTTTGAGCGTAAAAAGGTAACAGACAGACAGAGTTACTTTCACATTTATTATATTAAGTAAGGAAAAAAGTGCATGTCATTTTAAAAAGTGCAAGTCATAAAAAGTGCAAGTCATTATGAAAAGTGCAAGTTATTATAAAAAATGCAAGTTATAATGAAAAGTGCAAGTCATCATAAAAAGTGCAAGTCATTTTAAAAAGTGCAAGTCATTATAAAAAGTGCAAGTCATTATAAAAAAGGGCAAGTCCTTATAAAAAATGCAATTCATCGTAAAAATAGCAAGTCATTGTGAAAAGTACAAGTCATTATAAAAAATGCAAGTCATTAGTAAAAGTGCAACTCATTATAAAAAGTGTAAGTCATCATAAAAAGTGCGTGTCATTATAAAAAGTGGAAGTCGTTATAAAAAGTGCAAGTCAGTGTGAAAAGTGCAAGTCATTATAAAAAGTTCAAGTCATCATAAAAAGTGCGAGTCATTATAAAAAGTGCAAGTCATCATAAAAAGTGCAAGTCATTATAAAAAAGTGCAAGTCATTATAAAAAGTGCAAGTCATCATAAAAACTGCAAGTCATGATAAAAAGTGCAAGTCCTCATAAAAAGTGCAAGTCATTATAAAAAGTGCAAGTGATTATAAAAAATGCAAGTCATCATAAAAAGTGCAAGTCATTATAAAAAGTGCAAGTCATTATAAAAAGTGCAAGTCATTACAAAAAGTGCAAGTCATTATAAAAAGTGCAAGTCATTATGAAAAGTGCAAGTCATTATAAAAAGTGCAAGTCATTATAAAAGGTGCAAGTCATCATAAAAAGTGCAAGTCATTATAAAAGGTGCAAGTCATCGTGGAGAGTGCTAGTCTTTATAAATAGTACAAGTCATTATAAAAAGTGCAAGTCATTATAAAAAGTGCAAGTCATTATAAAAAGTGCAAGTCATTATGAAAAGTGCAAGTCATTATAAAAAGTGCAAGTCATTACAAAAAGTGCAAGTCATCATAAAAAGTGCAAGTCATTATAAAAGGTGCAAGTCATCATGAAGAGTGCAAGTCCTTATAAATAGTGCAAGCCATCATAAAAAGTGCAAGTCATCATAAAAAGTGCAAGTAATTATAAAAAGTGCAAGTCCTTATAAAAAATGCAAGTCTTCTTAAAAAGTGCAAGTCATCATTTTGAATTTTAATAAATAAAATTTTTAATAATTTTTTGAAAAGATTTTGAGTTTAATAAATGTAAAAAAATAAATCACTTAAAGGTTTTATTTATAGGTTAAAGTTTCCCAGCTTTGGCCGCTTCTTGCAAAATATCGGCATATCAAACTATGTTGTCTTGGCATCTGAGGTGTAGAGTATGTTCGGCAACTTTGTAAAAAATGTTATGGCAAATATTTTTGTAGAACATATTAACCCTTTAACTCCCCACCATAACGGCATTTTTGGATTTATTCTAAGAAATAGTAAAAAACAACCAAAGAAGGGGTAGGGCGGGCATGAAATGTATTACAAAGATGTTGGCCACAAAATTTTACTTTGTATTTACAACACACCAAAAGCCAAAACTTAACACCAACACCAAAAAAGCCAATCAAATTCTAAATGGTCCAAAATTTATTTTATTTAAGGTGTTCGATCAAAGAGATTAAAGAGTGCATCTGCATTAAGCTTGAGTATCACATATAAAATGTTTTTTTTTATTAATTACTTTTACGCACTAATTAAGCTTGAAATTTTTAGATCAATAGTGCCAAAAAGCAATTTAACAAAAAAATCTTTATGCTTTAATGCGATAACGTGACATTTGCCATAAACGAACTATAACAAGAGAGCATGTTAACAAACTCATAAAACGCCTGATTAAATACATTTGAGAAAAAATATTAATACCTTGATTTAGCAAAAAGAAACATTATAGTTTTTAACCCTTTTTTACTAAAAATAAAAAATTTGCTACGCGAAGAAAACACATAAATCTGGCAAACGAGACAGTGCCAACAAACAACATCGTGTTTTTTTATCGGCTGTAGTTGATTGGAATCCTTTTAGTGCAAAATTCGTTTTGGTTGTGCAGTTACACGTTCCATTAAAAGGATGTTTGATTTTTGCTATTTTTTATGCTTCACATGTTTCTGGTTTTCTTATTGAAGCCAAGTGCGAGTTGTACGCTCGTTTATTACCCTTCTCGAATTGATTTATCTGTAAAATACGCAAAGGCGACCTTTTAAAATAAATATGCGCTGCATGCTTACGAATGTATAAATGGAAGAGCCTCAAATGTGCTCGTTGTACATCACAAATGCCGATGACGATGATGATGTGCTTAAGAACTGGGTTAAAGGATTTTCATTTATTTCGTCATAAATTTTCACCCGTACATATTTGTTTTATAAGCGTTTCAATAATGCCATGCAAACACTATAACTCTTCATATACTTCTTTTTTCCTATCACTTGGCAGCATTTTTTCCAAAGCCGCTCGGTTGCTTGTGTAAAATGGCAATGAATAGTTTAACCATTTAAACTTCAAACTTTAGACGCAATTGTATCCGATTTTTATTTCAAAGAATTTTTTTTATCTTGTTTATATACACACACACACATATTTATTTTTTCTCTTGCTCTATGGATTCAGTGAAGTGCATAAACAGTGGATAAACAAACATCCTTTAAAGGATACACTGCACTCGCATGCACGTTCGCTGTTTGATGGCAAGTACGTTTTGAAAATAAATTTTTAGGTGTATTTGAAAGTTTGTTGCCTTATTTAAACCCTTATTGTCACACCGTTCTGTTTCATTTACTCCTTTTTTTATGAAGATTTTTCAGAAACAAAAAAAAGCAAAAATTATATAGATGATGTTTAATCTCCTTAAATCGCTTCAGTCAATATTTAGAGGGATTTGTGTCATTCTTTACAAATATTTTCATTTTGTTAGTAAACGTCTCGGTGCTTTTCTGTTTTACTATTTTAAAATCGTATATTTTTTGCTGTCTCTTTGGCAAATGTGGCTAAACATAATAAAGTCACTGAATTTACAAGGATTAAAAAAATATATATATTTACAAAAGGAGTTTATTAAAGAATATTAGAGCAACATTTCATAAATAGTGAATTGAAGAAGCATTACTGCCTATTTCTCATTGTCGAATGAATTCTTTCTTTCACACAAATATACTTAAAACAAAAACAAAATGTTATAAATTGTTTTTGTTTCAAATGTATTTATACGAAAGAAAGAATTCATTCGACAATGAGAAATAGGCAGTTAGTTTTTAATATTTCAGGTCTCTGTGGTCGGTTGAAATGTTGAAAGAATTTTCAGTCACATTTTTTGTTATGATTTTCTATGCTTTTAAGCTCTTTGAGGTCGAAAGTCGAATAACAGTTTAATAAAACACTGTTATTTTAATTTTTAAACTGCTTTAAATTTTAGATGAATCAATAATTGATGAAGTTTTCCGAGTCCTATCAAAGAATTGAGAACAGTAATGATGTAAAAGGACATCTCAAGACTCGTCGCGGGGCAGTGGGTAAAAGGCAGACATGCTGGTAGGATAGGTCTCTCCTACAAGGTGGCGCAAAAATAACCTTCCGATGTTTTTTGGCTGTAATTAAAAAAAAAATGAAAAACTTTGATTCTTCTTGTGGATTATTTTTATTTGGTCTTTTAATTTTTTTACATCATGTAAATGGCCGACGCCACAGTTGATTGTCATTTAAGCCCTTTTTATGGCATTTACCATCACTTTGGCCAAAAATTCCGGCGATAGATCCTCACATTCTTGACGGATATTGTCTTTAAGAGCTGCAAGAGTCTGAGGTTTGTTGACATAAACCCGCGACTTCAAAAAGCCCCACAAAAAGAAGTCTGCAGCGGTCAAATCAGGAGATCTTGCTGGCCAGTGCAAATCGCCAAAACGGGAGATTAGGCGCCCGGGAAATGCATCCTTCAGCATACCGGTTGTGGCACGTGCAGTGTGTGCCGTTGCACCGTCCTGTTTTAACCACATGTTTTCCAATCCCAATTCATCAAGTTGCGGCAAAAAGAACTCGTTGATCATTGCTCTGTAGCACTCACCATTCACAGCAACCGTTTGGCCCGCGACGTCTTCGAAGAAAAAAGGTCCGATGACTCCTCCAGCGAAAACAGCACACCATACAGTGACTTTGAGCGGGTGTAATGGCTCTTCGTGGGTTACACGCGGATTTTCAGTGCCCCAGAAGCGTAAATTTTGCTTATTTACGTACCCGCTAAGATGGACATGGTCCTCATCACTCATGATTATTTTTGATGAAAAATCATCTTCCTGTTGGTGGTGATTAAGGATGGCTTGAGCAGCTAACAGGCCAGGAAATCTGCGACGAAATTCACGTTGTGCCAAAGTCACCGACCGATTATTGGTCAAATAAATAGTCACCAATATTCCGCGCTCTGGAGCAGTGTAGCGTAACATTGTTTATTAACGTGTATTTCGCATGTGTTTACTACACAAATGTCAAAACAGAACTGACATTAGGGGCCAATCGCAAAATTTATAGCATTTTCTGATAGAAGGATTACTTTTGCGCCACCTTGTATAATGCTGCCGGGATCAGAGCAAAGAAGAGGCAGTTTATCACTTTCTTTGTGAATGCCCGGCATTGCACCATACGAGACACAGGATCTTAGGCAGGAGTATAATATCCGACCTTTCGGAGCTATCAGGTATAGGTCTTAGGTGACCTTATTAGATTCCCCGATGCGACAGGTTGGATCTAGCATCCGTCACCGTATCCGAGATCTGGACTCGGTTCTACATAGGTTGACACTGACGAGTGGAGTGGTCTTTCAAAACGGGATATCAGAAATCCTACTTGAATGCTTGTGGGTTACAGGCAGCCACGTATACCAACCAATGATTTAAAAAATTTTGGTTAGGAAGTAACCAAATTTGAGGTTATGAAGTAAATTGGCTATCAAATGATGAAATCTCGAGATTTGAACTGTCATCCTTTGACATTTATTTAGTAAAAAGTTGGGAAATTCTAACCATGAAACGCTACAAACTCGGACAAAGAATTTTAATTGAAAAAATTTCAATTGTGAAAATTTTCTATCAAAATGTTGAAAATTTTAAAGTTTCACTTTGTGAAATTCGTGCGCATTTTCCTCGTATTCAGACTCCTTCTTAGACCGCTGGGCGTAATTTAATCGCTAAATTCAAGGCTCACTGTGCTATTAACAGCAAAGTATTGAGAATGAGCCTGGAACATAAACTCGCCGACGTTCGCAACAATTGTGGATCACCAGAGACACTTTGCGCGACATTTTGCATAAAGATCTTCATCTTCAGGCTTATAAAGTATAACGATTGGCAGCACTCCACTGTAGGTAGGGTGACTAGAATTCTGTGGGGTGACCCAGATGGTAACAGGACAAAGGAGATCCTAGGATTAAGTAGGCCAGCACTACGGAGGCTGGTTAATTTGATAACAGGACATTCAGAGTTAAGGAATCACCTGGTACGCATGGGTATCGTTGACGATATAACATGCAGGGCCTGTCAGGAAGATGACGAGGCACTTGAGCACTACTTGCGCTACTGTCCAGCTTTTAGGTGTATGTGAAATCTGGAGACAGACATTTAGTCAGGACATTATACAGGATATGAATTTTCTTAGGGGTTCTCATTGGAGAGACTTAAGAAGGTGCATTGAAGAGACCAGGTTCTTGACGTAACCAAATTCAAAGGTTTCCATGGCTCCCTATAATGGTATGAAAACTCCTTATAATAGAACGCACTACAGGCCTATGGGGCCTAGGTGTAATCCTGGACGAATTGGTATAGCTTTGCTTACGCCCCTTTCTTCAAACTAACCTAACCTATAAAGTATAACTCGTTCAAGAATTAAAGCCGGATGGATGGCCATTGTTTACATTGAACTTTTGTGAATTGCCTGTTTGAAAAACTGAATGAGAACAACACATTTTTCCACAAAATCGTCTTTAGTGATGAGTCCCATTTTCAATTAGGCGGTTATGAAAACAAACAAAATTGTGGCCCTCGAAAATCCATTGCATCTAAAAAAAGTGGCCGTATGGTGCGGTTTGTGGTCAGGTGGCATCATCTGTACGTATTTTTTATGAAAATAAGCAAGGAAACGCCGTCTAACCATGAATTCTCTGCGCTACCAAACCGTGTTAACCGATTTTTTGTAGCCATAATTGGCTAATGTTCACATCAGCGACCTTTGGTTTTGCCAAACTATTCACTTATTGCATTAGAAATTTCCTGATCACTTTATTTCGCAATTTTGGCAATGACAACTGGCCGCCTCGTTCGCGTAATTTAACGCCGCTGAATTATTTCCTTTGGAGTCATTTGAAAGACCGGGTTTATGTGCACAAACCACAGACAAATGACGCTCTGAAAGATTAAATTTTCTTTTTTTATCTTGGACCAGCACTCAGGGGATACCCCTACATATGCAGAGCATTGCGCCGGAACTGAAAACGAGGGGATAGTATTAAGGGGACAGATGAAGAAAGATGAGAAGATAGAGAATTTTTTTTTGTAGCTATTTCATCCTTTTACTTCCCCGGCTATTTTTTGCTACAGGACCGACGAAGGAGGATGCTGATGTTACTCTGCTTTTAGTACATGATAGTGTCAGTCGCTGCCAATTATGTTCAGTGACCAGTGACTATGCCTTCATCATTGAAACAGGCTGGCAGCAACTAACACAACCACGCACTAATGCTGATCAGAAGAATTCAACACAATATTTCATGACTCAGCGCGGGCTCGAACTCAGGACCCTTCGCTTCATAGTCTCGTGTTCTACTATTTCAGCCAACAGCACCCACGTCACTAGTTCAGGCCAAGCCCGTCAAAAGTTTTAAGCGGGTCACATACTTACACACACACACATACACGTACATAGATACAGACATAGTGCCACCATTCAGGAAGCTTCCTAGAAACTCAGAACATCGATATCTGGTGAAACTCTATTTGTTGGAAAAGAGGGTAAAACCAATAACTTCCCGATTTTCAAAGATGGAACTTAAAAATACTTTTTAGGCACAATGAGGAAAACTCTTGATCATGCTGATTTTGAGGTTAAAACTTTTTCTATTTCTACATGAAGAAAGATTTGCCATAAACCGGTTTTCAATTAACAATAAAATCCATTAAAAATTCAAACTCCGCCTATTTTATAAACGGCCTGTTTACATTTGCCCCCCTTAACGAGGCATGCAACCGTTGTTTATCCTTAACATTTCCAAACTTTCCTAAAAAGAAAAACAAAAAAAAACTGAATAAATGAAAGTTTTCCTGCTCTTATAAATAATCGTGTACGCATAAAAATAACCATAAATTACCGATGCTGTTGTCTTATTAATTATTCAAATTTACATACACATATTTGCTTGTTCCTTCACGTTGGCTGTGCAAATGTCCTTGTTCTTGCATTTGTAATTATTTAACTGTCATTTAAAAGTAGAATAATTCCTCCCTTCGTGCAAACGAAACGAACAAAATGAAATTAATGTCTGAATGATTTTGAAAATGTGACTGTATGCAAATTTATATTCTTTTCTCTTTTTAACCGATTTATTTCGTTTAACATTTAACTAACAATTGAATGAACAATAATTTTCTTGCCTTTTCGTTGTCTATGGCCACTTGATGAAGTGCAACCAGTGAAAATGGTTTACAAACGAAAAAAAAAACAATATTGATTTTAAATGTTAAATGCTGTTTTATTTTAATGTCCTTGAAAAGAGCTTCTTTCCAAAATGTGCGAGTATCTGTTTTATAAATTATTTTAAAAATTAACTGCATTTTGTTACCCAATGCGAGAGCGGTTCAAGTAAGGCAAGTGACTTTGTGAATGGAACTAAATTTCATTTGCATAATAATGATTTTATAAATAATTTCATTTCAAATCATTTTTGATATCATATGCATTTATTTTATTTCATTATGGTAAAGATCAAATTAATGACTATTGAAAAATAACAGCGGGTGTGAAACTTTAAATATTCTCGTTAGTAAAATGTCTTGTATCACGTGAAAAATTAAATGTCATACGAAAATTGATGACCCAGAACAGGTGCAACAGCCAAAGATTGTATTAAGCAAGAATGATAAAATAAAGATTACGCCTTGCGCATGATTTACCGTTTGATGACGTATTTGTTCCCTCGAACAGATTGCCAAATGTTTATTATATGCAAAACTAATACTTTCTCGTACAAAATTAATATTTTATGCTACACTTGGCAACTCTTCACACAATTTACTCAGAGAGATTTCCAATTTACTCAGAGAGATTTCCAACAAGCAAATTAAATCGGATTTATGAAAGTGCAAGTTTTGTGTTATATTTTATAACAAATTGTGTTACATTTTAAAATAAATATATTAAAATAATTATTAAATAACTTAAAGTGTAAAAAACTTAATTTTTAAAGCTCATAAACTGTAAACAAAAAACCTAAATTAAAGAGAAAAGAGAACAAAAAGAGCAAGCATGAAATGTGCAGTGGGCAATTGCAGACAAAGTAACAGCAAAAAAAACAAGTGAGAAATAATTGTGTTAAAATGTAATTGTTATCAAAATTTTTTTTTTCCAAAAGCTGTGTCATTTATAGTTCTCCAAGAGATGAGGCTCAAAGGAAGTTATGGCTGATATATTGCAAACAAAAAAATTTGTTTTGAATGGGGAAAAAAGAAAAATAATTAGCAATTGGGTTCAATATTTATATAAAATAACTATAAATTAACAATTTCAAATAAAAAAAAGTGGAAAATAAAATAAAATTTTTTAAAATTGTTTATTATCAAACAAATTTAATTTGAAAAAATCGCAATTTGCCCCACTGTCCTGATTTTACAATAACATAATAGTTCTCCAGTTGAATTTTATTAGCCAATCAGAACACATGTTGAGTGACGTCAGAGTCCCATCATGCGCAGAAAAGTATTTTTATTTCAGCTTGGCGTAATCTTTATTTTATCATTCTTGGTATTAAGAATATTGGAAAATGATCTGGACAAATTTTGTAAATGAATACAACTCTCAACACAAAGATATAACATATTGTTTAATAAAATCCGTTTTTTAATTCCCAAAATTACTGCTCATAAATCCTTATTAAGGACACATGACACAATTTTGTTCACTAAACAGCCATTATTAATTAAACTACTGTGTGCTAAAAGCCAGGATTAGCTGAGTATTACAGCACGGTTTTTTACTTACTTTTCTTTTGCAAAAAAAAAAAAAAAACAATCTATTTTTTAAGCATAAAAATTGCGAAATTTACCCCAAACAATTGCAAAAAACGAAACCCATTGCTGTGGAAAAAACGGATTGATTGTTTTTCATATCGTTTATTGTTCATGTAAAACCTTTAATCGCTACACAATCTTTGTAAAAAATATTTTTCTTGTTTTTCTCATTCCTTTATTACTTTTTTCGCTTCATTTATGTATATGTTTGCTAACCATAAATTGTTTTTGTATTTGTAACGTGTTTTTAGGCCACTAACACACAGAATAATTTGAATTTATATCCAAGTTCACATATGAATGATTAAGGATAATGATAAAAAAAAAGTAAATAGGACCAAATAAAAAAAAAAAAATAAGTAGGAAATCACGCAACCGTTAATTTGTTGCTTAAAAAGAGAATAGAAACACACAAAAAAAAACAACAATAGGAAGTTGCAATTGTTATTGTTGCTGGTTTGTAGGTTGATACGACGTTAATTGTTGTGTATTGTTAGTGTTTACTCCTTGTCGACTTGGCCATCTGTCCAAGTTCAATATGAATTCTTGCATTGGCAAAACGAGACAAGTGTGTTAAAGTTGTCAAAGTATATATTTTTGATGTCAGTGGCATTCAAACGGACACCAGTGACAATAAACATTTAAAAGTGTGAATGAGTCAAAAGGATTGTTATGAAGTGACACGCACTAATGTTGACTTAACACACCTGCTTTTAAAAAACTAAAGTGATTTGTTTGTCGGAAACGGAAAATATGTGGACATACTAGCGATAGTAATTAACTAAATGCTTTTGCATAACAAAACTACATAATAGCAAAATAGAGGGCTCTGTTACCTAAAATAGGGTGGCCAGATGTAGAATAATAGACACGTGCTAAAACCGCCCAAAAACAAGGTCTAAAACTGCTAATATTTGCAACATTGATTGTTATCAACCAGATAGATTTTAATACATTTGGACATAAATATGAAATAGTTGCTGCCATATCTATAGGCGCAAACAGATTCAAAATATGCTTTTACTTCTTAATTCCAGTGTCTTTGTTTCAAAAATTTTGTTTAAAATTTTATTTCAAAATATATTATGTTTGATGACAGGTGACTCAGTAAGAACGCACTTTTTAAATTTAGTGTCAATTTATTTCCGTGAAAGAGAAAACTGAGAAATTTGACAGATGTGACATACATACATATGTTTATGTATGCCGATTAACAAAAATTATGCTGTTTGTAAAGGAACAATGTGTTATAAAAGTGAAAACTTAACAGAAGAATTTTTAAACTTATACTGAGCCCGCTTGTCAACTTCGAATAATTTTCATTAACGGAAAAGCTGTTTGAGCGTGAAAAGGTAACACACAGACAGAGTTACTTTCATGTTTACTACATTAAGTAAGGAAAAAAGTGCAAGTCATCATAAAAAGTGTAAGCCATTATAAAAAGTGCAAGTCATTATGAAAAGTACAAGTCATTATAAAAAATGCAAGTTATAATAAAATGTGCAAGTCATCATAGACAGTGCAAGTGATTATAAAAAGTGCAAGTCATTATAAAAAGTGCAAGTGATTATACAAAGTACAAGTCATTATGAAAAGTGCAAGTTATTATAAAAAATGCAAGTTATTATAAAATGTGCAAGTCATCATAGAAAGTGCAAGTGATTATAAAAAGTGCATGTCATTATAAAAAGTGCAAATCATTATAAAAAGTGCAAGTCATTATGAAAAGTGCAAGTCATTATAAAAAGTACAAGTCACTTTAAAAGGTGCGAGTCATCATAAAAAGTGGAAATCATTATAAAAAGTGCAGGCCATTGTGAAAAGTGCAAGTCATTATAAAAAGTGCAAGTCATCATAAAAAGTGTAAGCCTTTATACAAAGTGCAAGTCATTATGAAAAGTGCAAGTCATTATAAAAAATACAAGTTATAATAAAATGTGCAAGTCATCATAAAAAGTTCAAGTGATTATAAAAAGTGCAAGTCATTATAAAAAGTGCCAATCATTATAAAAAGTGCAAGTCATTATGAAAAGTGCAAGTCATTATAAAAAGTGCAGGCCATTGTGAAAAGTGCAAGTCATTATTAAAAGTGCAAGTCATTATAAAAAGTGCAAGTCATTATAAAAAGTGCAAGCCATTGTGAAAAGTGCAAGTCAGTATAAAAACTGCAAGTCATTATAAAAAGGGCAAGTCATTATAAAACGTACAAGTCACTATAAAAGGTGCGAGTCATCATAAAAAGTGGAAATCATTATAAAAAGTGCAAGTCATCAAAAAATGAAAGTCATCATAAAAAGTGCAAGTCATTAGAAAAAGTGCAAGTCACTACGAAAAGAGCAAGTCATCGTAAAAACTGCAAGTCATTAAAAAAAGTGCGTCATTATAAAAAGTGCAAGTCATCATAAAAAGTGCAAGTGATTATAAAAAGTGCAAGTCATTATAAAAGTGCAACTCATTATAAAAAGTGTAAGTCATCATAAAAAGTGCGAGTCATTATAAAAATTGCAAGTCATTATGAAAAGTGCAAGTCATTATAAAAAGTGCAAATCATTATAAAAAGTGCAAGTAATTATGAAAAGTGCAAGTCATTATAAAAAGTGCAAGTCATTATAAAAAGTGCAGGCCATTGTGAAAAGTGCAAGTCATTATAAAAAGTGCAAGTCATTATAAAAAGTGCAAGCCATTGTGAAAAGTGCAAGTCAGTATAAAAAGTGCAAATCATTATAAAAAGGGCAAGTCATTATAAAAAGTACAAGTCACTATAAAAGGTGCGAGTCATCATAAAAAGTGGAAATCATTATAAAAAGTGCAAGTCATAAAAAAATTAAAGTCATCATAAAAAGTGCAAGTCATTATAAAAAGTGCAAGTCATTATAAAAAGCGGAAGTCATTATGAAAAGTGCAAGTCATCATAAAAAGTGCAAGCCATTATGAAAAGTGCAAGTCATCATAAAAAGTGCAACTAATTTTGTTGCAAGTAATTTTGTTGCGGTTATGTTTGGTTAAGTTAATAACCAAAAGTATTGGAAAATATGTATTTGACTATTATAGGAAATTTCAAAACGGGATCTCAGAGATCCTACTTGAATGCTTGCGTGTAGCGGGCAGCCACGTATACCATTATAGGAAATGTTTCTTGAAATATACTAATAAAAGTGGCATAGTGGCCAGCATGCACCTTCTAAAATAAAAAAAGGCGTATTTATAAATATTTTCCAAAATTTTTTAATATTATGTTTCCCTAAATTTTATACAATAATTATACTAAAGTATTGTTTTTTAATTCTCTTTACAGCTACCGTTTGCATCATTGAGGTAAGTTTATTCGACTATTTATTTAAATTCATAAGGTCTGCGTATTTTCCACTTTGCAATACTCAAATTAATCAATCGGCATGCTCGAATTAATCAAAATTATTTCCATTTTCAATACAAAAAGAAACAGGATACTCACATAATTTTAATCAAAGGCAGTTTTATATTTGTGATACACCTCTAACGAGGCTGGTTAAACGTTCCACAGTAAAAACTGTCAACTTTTATTGTCTGAATTCAGACAAGAAAAATAATAATAATTAAAAACACCCCAAATCTCCGCTTAAAATATATGAAATATTAAAAGGACCAAAAGTAAGAAAATGCAACTCATAAATTATAAATGTTAAAATTAGATTTATAATGTGTAGTGGTGCTCATTAACCCTGCCTGCACCGAAATGTTGTTTTGCTGCTGCTTGCCAGCCGTACTCGAGCTGGTGCTCGTTAAAAAATGTGTCAAAGAAAAAAATAGAAGAAAAAAACGGTGTAAGGGATGTTGTAACGTACAAAAGACAAAAACAAATTTATTTACTCAAGCGAAGTTGTTGGTTGCTGCAACAGTAACAACAATGATTTAGTTGTGAAATCAAAATCAGGGTTACCCATGCAAATAAGTAAGAGTAAAGTTGAAACACTGAGGCCTGTTTGGTCACGGCCATAATAGCACAATCGGAAAGTTGTTAAATTGTAGAAGTCGTGGCCAAATAACCAGGTAATCTCCACTCTTTGGAAGATTTGTCTTTTCGCAGGATTGTGTTTTGGGCGTTAAAATTTTTCCATTGTGCCAAAACATGTTTACATTTTAGGTCGAAATTATACAGGGTGGAACATCAATTGTGATACAATAAGAAATTTAAATAATTTTTGTAATAATTTAGAATGCTTTGGGTTTGTCTATAGCGCATTCGCGCTAATAAGAAATTTCTTGTATGAGCACTTGCAAAAAGTAGTTGTTCGTTCGACGAAGTCAGGTTTTAAGATTTCTGGCGTTCCAAAAGGATCCTTTTTGCCTAATCGAATTTTGAATTTTATGAAAAAAAAAATTAATTTTTTTCATATTTTGATGGGTTTGTTTTTTGAGGGAGCAGTGTAATTCAATACACTCTTTTCAAACTGTTCAAAGGGTGCAGTGTAGTTAAGTAAACAACTAAAAATGAAACAAACAACAACAATAAAGAATAATAATAATAATCATCAACATGAAATGGGTACAGGAGTTAAAAACACAAAGTACAAGCGAAAGTGTGGTAAGTACAAGGATATTATTGTAACTTTTTAAAACATTAAAATAACAGCAACTTGTTATTATTAACATGTACACACACACACACACTCACACACAAACTTGTGATAAACATGTATCCTTGTCGTTGCACACTCTCATATCCGCTAAATAATTGCAAGTGTTTTCCTGTTTTTAATTTTGTGAACTGTACCTGTTCTGAGTTCTTAATTAACGACAGTTTTCATAAACTTTCAAAATAAATCGAAGTAGACCGAAAATAAATATGGTTTTTGCGAACATCAAAAAGTTCATAGACGTTGGAAAAAAATCTTCACTTCAATGAATATTTTAGTTTCAAAGTTGAATTTTAATACTCCTTCTATTCAAAAAATGTAAAATGAGTGAAAAGTATTTTATTCAAAATTTGTTATAAAGGGTGTTTTTATAAGAGCTTGCTGATTTGAAATTTAAATAAAACACATGCCAAATTATGAAATGGCAAAAAAAAAATTTTTTATTTGGTAGATAATTTCTTGTCATTTAACATTTAAATATAATTTCGGGCATATGACCACCACGACTATTTTGCACAAAGGTCATTCTGGAGGTCCAATTTTCGACCACCTTTTCAAGCATTTGAGGGCGTATTTCAGCAATGACACGTTGAATACTGGTTTCCGAAGCGTCAATCGTTGCTGGTTTATCCACGTAAACCAATGATTTCAAGCATCCCCACAAAAAATAATCGAGTGGCGTCAAATCACACGAACGCGGAGGCCAATTCACCGGTCCATATCTCGAAATAATGTTGTCGTTGAAATGTTCTTTCAATAAGTTCATTGTTTCGCCCGCAAAGTGGCACCATCCTGTTGAAACCACATTTCGTTTACATCCATATCTTGAAGTTTTGGCACGAAAAATTCATTGATCATGATTCTGTATCGATTTCCATTCACGGTAACGCGTCGTCCTTCCTAATTTTTAAAGAAATAAGGACCGATGATTCCACCAGCCGATAGACCGCACCAAACAGTACATTCTTTCATTCTTTTCGGTGGCTTGGCATCCAAAAGAGTGAATGTAGACCGAAATTTGGTAATTACGTTCTTTATGGTGGTCTCAGACGGACGATTATGTGCACCATAAAATTCACGAAGTGCTCTATAAACATTTTTAATTGAACACTGTTTTTGAAAATAAATTTCCACGATTTGGAAGCGTTGTTCTGGAGTTAACCTGTTCATGATGATTTGCCAAACAATACTGAGAGTAGAGACGTCACTTTAAACTGTCAAAACAGCTGTCAGACAACAGAGTGATTCGTATAAAAAAAAACTTCATAAAAAAACACCCTTTATAAAGTTTTCTTAAAATAGAATACCAACATTTTACTTTTTTTATATGAATATGGGGTAACGATTTATGTTCTAATCATTTTTAAAGCTTCAAATATTATTTAACATCCTCCAGCTCCAAGAGCAGGATTGATTACTGCTGAATATAAAGCTGGATATTTTTATCTATTATTTATGTTGATTTGTTTTTATTGACCTTATCAGTTTATTGTAATATTAATCAAGATACTGGTCGTTTTTTTTATAAAATTTAAGTTCTTATAATGTTTATTCAATATTTCGTTAACAGCTTGTTAACATCTTCAGCAAATAAAAATTATTATTATTAATTTTTATTTCCTGAAGATGTTAACAAGCTGTTAACGAAATATTGAGTAAAAATTATAAGAACTTAAATTTTATAAAAAAGGACCACTAGCTTGATTAATATTACAATTTATCTATTTTGTTGTTTTTTTTATAAATTAATTACAGTTTGGTGTAAAGTAATGGGTGATTTTCTAAAAGCTTTAGGATTTCATTAATAAACACTTATAAAATTTAGAGAAATACGTGAAATCTTTATTCTTATTATAGATAGAAATAAATTTTTCAATATTGGCTTCCAGTGCGTCAACCGTTGCTGGCTTGCCCCTACAGACACGACCCCACAAAAAAATAGTCTAAAGAAATTAAATCGCACGATTTAGGCGGCAAATTGACTGGCCCCCAAACGTGGAAGAAACTGTTCACCGAACTCTCCTCTCAATTGGGCCAACATTTCGCGTGCTCTATGGCATGTGGCACCGTCTTATTAAAAGCCTCCTTTCTAGTTCCGTCGCAATGGACTGCATATGTAGGGGTCGTCCCCTGAGTGCTGGTGCGTGTTAAAAAAAGGCCATTGTCAGCCAAGTCCAGTTTGGAAAAAAAAATTGTAATCATCGCACAGTAGCGCTCGCTATCCACAGTAACGTTTCTGCTTTTCGCCGTCTTAGAAAAATTATGCCACCGACCCATAATCTTTGGAGTGGATTTTAGAGAAATCATTAGCAGTTGCAATGCTTCTGGCTGTTCTTCACACTAAATGCTGCACCAAATATATCCACCCAACTGTGCTGTTGGCTGAAGTAGTTAACACGATGCTATGAAGCGGAGGGTCATGAGTTCGACTTCGCGGACAGTCTCAATATTGTGGCGAATTCTTTTGATCAGCATTACTGCATGGGTGTGTTAGTGTTGTCATCTTGTTTCAGTGATAAAGAAATAGCACTCATCACTGAACATAACTGACACCGATTGACACTATCATGTACTAAAGAGCAGAGGAAGAGGTAGAGGTGCTCCTTCGTCGGCCCTGTAGCAAGAAATTATTCTCTAAAAAGGTTCAAATAGCTACAAAGAAAAATTCTCTATCCTCTCATCTTTCTTCAATACTACCCCTCTTTTTCTAGTTCCGGCGCAATACGTAGGGGTCATCCCCCGAGTGCTGATCCGAGTTAAAAAATAAAAAAGATCTGCGTTCGTAAAATACAAAAAAAAACACAAGATGCACTTTCTTAACTGAGCATGAATTTCGATAATAAAATTCAACAATTTGCAAGCGTTGTTCATTTGTAAGTCAATTCAGGTTTAAATTTTAGACCAAACTGAACATGTTTAACAGTAAGATGTTACACGAAAACAGCTGATCTGTCAAAAACAGTGTTGCCAAATAGAGATAATTTTTTGGGACCTTTGCCTTTTGTTGCTTTCATTAATGACGTCTTTAATGTTTTTAAATTTGCTGGCCCTCATGGATGATATTCCATTGCATATATCCAGTGGGTCTGGGGGCAAATTACGGCATTCGATATCGATCGAAATTTGTATTTAAATTGTATGGAAATTTCGGTCGATATCGAATGCCGTAATTTGACCGCTGGTCTTGTCGATGACATCTGCTCTGACCTTAATGAGGACTTGAAAAGTCCTTGTATGTAGTCATTCTAATGAAAGTGAGGTGCTGTTGGCTGAAGTAGTAGAACACGAGACTACGAAGCGGAGGGTCGTGAGTTCGAGCCCGCGCTGAGTCATGAAATATTGTGTTGAATTCTTCTGATCAGCATTAGTGCGTGGTTGTGTTAGTTGTTGCCAGCATGTTTTCAATAACGAAGGCATAGTCACTGGTCACTGAATATAATTGGCGGCGACTGACACTATCATGTATTAAAAAGCAGAGTAACAGCACCCACCTTCGTCGGCCCTGTAGCAAATATTAGCCGGCGAAGTAAAAGGTTGAAATAGCTACAAAAAAACTGTCTATCTTCTCATCTGTCCCCTTAATACTATCCCCTCGTTTTCAGCTCCGGCGCAATGCATTGCATATGTAGGGGTCATCCCCTGAGTGCTGGTCCTACTCTTAAAAAAAAAAATTGTAATCCTTTATAATCATTGAATCGAAGCTTTCTTTGAAGACTTCGTGAGCAGTTATATAAAAATTTAAATTGTGAATGTATGTCTTATATTTTATAAGGAAAACCTTAAGCCTTATACGATCTTTTTTCTGCAGATAAGAATGGTAATTAAAAATAAAAAAAATTTCGTCGTAAGTACGTAAGAACGTTTCGTGGGTTTTTAAGAATTTTGTTCTTGCTGTTGAATGATTCTAGTAATCACATACTTTTTTGTTTGATTGATGATCGCTTTGACATGGGCAGCATCATAAATCAGTTTCAAGTGCAATATAATGAATTTCGTTTGTGTGTCACAATTATTATTCGATTATATTATTCATTTGAAATTTTGAATTCAGCATAAGGGTGCAGTGTTTGCATGCGTAAATTGAAAAGTTAGCGAACATTAAATAACCAGGAAATTTGATTACTCTTAAAAAAACATCTGTTGCTATTGAAATTTGTTAAAACAATTGATTAAATAGAGTCCTTGAAAATGGCAGTTGCTTGTTTCAGACGTTTTTTATAAGTTTTGCATTGATCTCAAAATGGTATCATTCTAAATAAAATATTTTATATGAGAGTGAAATTATATATGCAAATAAACTTTAGTATTTTTGCTTTTATTATAAAATTTAGTTGGTAACCTAATTTCCTATGACTCAATTTTTTTTTTATTATTAAATTTCATGTATTTATAACTTTCTATTTAACCAGGTTTTCACCATATGCTTTTTATGTAAATACATTTTAATAACTAAAACATGAGATATAAAACCATTGCAAATATTTAAGTAGCAAATGTTTTTACTTTGTTTGCTGATTTTTATAACCACTCAGGGAGTCCATAAAATAATTTGAATACATTTTAATTATAAGCATGACATCATAAATTATTTATTACCCACCAAAAAAAAAAATAAAAAAAACTATCTATGAAGTGCAGTTCTGTTCGTTGGAAGATAAGATAAATTAACTTATTTGTTATACACAGTTTGAATTTTATCTGATATTAAAATAAATATTTGAAAACTTTTGTGCAAAAATTGTTGAAAATTAAGTGGAAGGTACTCGCAGTGTTGCCAGCAAACTCTTCAAGTTTTGGTAATCGTAAAATCAACCTCTGATTTTCTAAATGTCATTTATATGAAATCTGAAATAAATATTAGCTGGCCTATAATACAATCATATAAATTTTAACTCTTCTTCACATATTAACAAATATTTCTTTTAGAAACAAGTAAAGGTGCAATAATCGGTTGCGCCGAATCATATGTATATACCCTTCACCGACGTACACTCATTCCAATCCAGGCAACCATATTTTTGATCTTTCTAATTTTCAGTGCCAATTTAATTCTTCCTGAATTATGAAATAAGTTTAACTAACAAAAAAAAAGAAGGTTATTTTAATATTCCACAAAAAATTTAAGTTTCCCAGCTCTGAAGCTGTTTTTTTTGACTTTTCTGATTTCCAAAATCAATGAATTTCTTTCAAAAACCTCATGTTTGACGTTCATATATAAAAAAAAAATTTTGTTTTAAATTGGTTACTTTTGTGGTCCAAAAAAATTTTCAATTGTCCCACCCCGGACTCATCTTTTTGCTTTTGTTTGATTTTTAAAACCAATTTAATTCTTCCTAAATTATAAAACATGTTCAATTACCAAACATTTAATTTAATAAAAATAATAAAAGTTTCCAATTAATGTATGAATTTCTATTTTAATAGTGAACCTTTATTTATGTAAATTTTATTACAGGATTTTAATTTTCCCAACAGGCTATAGGTTCAAATCTGCGAAACTGCAAATTATTTTGTATTTATTTTTATTTTAATAAATGAACGTGATTACATTCTATTTATTATATTTGAGAGTGGAATATTAAGAATATATTTCATAGTCATTAAACCAGCAGAACGGATCAGTACTAATTTCGAGGCCGCTACGCCATTTCATCAGCGTTCTTTGTTCAATTTTTCCACTTTTGCAAGTGGTGCTAGTTAGTAGGAATATCAACTATTTAACCGATATTTTAACGAAAATTGAATATGAGAAGTTATTACCTTTTTGGTTAGTACGAAATTCCCCAACCCTGACGATTAATATTCCCAATATTCCATGTATCTCTTTCGCTTAATAAAAGTTTCCATTGTCCAGCTCTGGAATTGTATTTTTGGTTTTTCTGATTTCTTTAAAAAAAATTTTGTTTTAGTTGCATTTTTTTATGTACCAAAAATAGTTTCAATTGTCCAACCTTGGAATCGTCTTTTGGATATGATTATTTTTTTTTTCAATTTTAAAATAAAACAAGTACAAAGAACTTTTAATTAACAAAAAACTAAAATTAGATTTATTTACTTACTTTTATATAACCAACATAAATTTGGGTTTTCCAGCTCTGTAGCCGTATTCTGGATTTTGCTGATTTTCAATAGCATTCGACTTAGGAATATTTCCAATACATCAATTCAAGAAAGACTCTTTAATTTTTTTAGTTCTGTGGACTTCGGAAACCCGATTTCACTTTCAGACAGACGGACAGATTCGACTTCGCTACTCATAAGGACCCAGAATGTGTAGTATATTTTATGGGGCCGCATATTATTATTGTGGAAATTACATGCGGAATGACAAACCTAAATTTCCACTTTCATCATTTTTGCTGAAGGTTAAAAAAACTCATTTATCAAAGTTCAATTGATTTATTTATAATATAATCGTACATATTTACCTATTTCTACAAAATACATGTATTTCTATCATTTATATCAATTACAAAGAATTTTTACATTTAGAGACTATTTAACATGTTTGAACATGAGTTTACATTTCGTTGTTTAAAATTAACATTAAATTTTATTTAGAGACTATTAAAATTAAAAAATTAATCACATTTTATATATATATTTAAAATTAGGGAACGCAAATAACGGCTATTTTTCAAATTTAAATTAAAAAAAAAATCAAACCCAATGAGAAGTGCTGCGTGCACAAGCAATACTTCAAAGTAATCATTGTTCCATGAATTACTTTTAGATGCTTTAATATTCACTTTCTTTTAAGTTTTATTAAAAATCTCAGCATTTCAAATTTCTGTAGTTTATTTATCCATTAGAAAATAACAGTTATTTTTTTTATTTTAATTTATTCCTCACAAAACAAAAGTAATTTCTTGATTTTAATTTATTCTTTAAAAAATAAAATTTATTTCTTGATTTTATTTATACCTCAGAATTTCTTGATTTTTATTTATTATTCAGAAATTAAAATTTATTTATAAAAAAAAAATAGTTATGCCTTGATTTTTATTGATGTGTTAACATCTATACGCGCGCCTCTAGGGCAGTAAACTATCAGTTTCAATACAGACGCAAGTGTAAGGTGTAAGATGTAAGAGCATGTGTTTGTTCGTTGCTTGGCAGTCTGTATTGAAGTGATTATTGGGCGATTTTCATATAATTTTCCCACGCGATTTTCTCCGGAAATTCATAGCCGATTTTATTAATTTTTGGATTAAAACGCTAGTGCGGGTTTCGACGAAGAGTTTAGGTCAAAAATGAAGGCGATCCGATATCGGCGAGCGGAGATTTAAGTGTTTTAATTCGGAGTATTAATTTGGAGTAATATTAAAAAAGTGTTTTATGTTGATCTTCGGTTTTGTCTTATGCATAGCAAAGAGAATAGTGACGTGGTTATACGTACATATATAAAAATGAGATAGCAAGACAGCTACATACGTTGCTTATGTACAAACATAACAATGTATGTATGCACCTTTGTCTGTTGCTTTGCATTCTCTTTGTTTTTTGTGTGTTTAATATAAAATAAATAAACAAAAAGGTGTTAACACATCGCCCGTGAGTTCGAACACTCATTGATTTTTTTAAAATAAAAGTTATTTCTTGATATTAATTTATATCTCAGAATATAATAGTTATTTCTTGAATTTTATTTATTTCTCACAAAATAAAATTTATATTGAATTTTTATTTATTTCTCAGAAAATAAAAGTTATTTCTTTATTTTAATTTATTCTTTCGGAAATAAAAGTTATATCCTAAATTTTATTTATTCCTCAAAAAATAAAAGCTGTTTTTTAACTTTTAATTATTCCTTTGAAAAAATAGTTAGAAAATAAATAATTTTTATACTCTGATGATTAAATAAAATTCAGAAAATAACTTTTATATTCAAAAATGTAAAAATAGTTATAAAATGAAGCTTATAACCGTTACTATCCCTATTTAAAATTCAAAATTTGAGAACATACTTTTTTAATTAAAAACTAGTCTAATTTGCCTTAAATCTAATTTTAATTACGAAATATTTTTTATTAAATAAAAGCATTAAAATTAAAATAAAATCACAGGCATATTAAACTAAAATGAAATTGATTATTTTAAATAATATGCGCAGTCTTTATGGCTAGTATTTGTTTTTTTGCTTCTTCTTATGGTGCATTTTTACCCAAATTTCTAAATTTAATTTAAATTATTTTAAAAAATATACCACAAGCATGAAAAGAGAATAAGACAGAACAAAAGAGAGAGAGAGAGAGAGCAACAGCAACAAGTTCTTAATATCTAGTACAGGAAACCGGAACAACTAGTGCTTAAATATATAGAAAGTGTTATTTCTATGAGGACTTAACTATTTCTAAGCCAAATGACTGGCTGCTACAAGGGTCCGTATATGGGTTCCGAATAGGGCATATATACTGTCGGCACACCTACAACGCCATAGGTTTCCGTGCTGGAACGTGAGGCTTGCAGGCTTCGTTTGGAGTGCTTTTTGTACCTGCGCAGCCAACGGAAAAATATGAAATAGGAAATTAAAGAACACAATTTTACAATATCAGATACTCACTTTCTCTTTAAACAGCAGGCCGTACAGGCAGTTATTATCGCCGCCAAACCAATAAATCCCGCTATTATGACCAACCAGGTACCAGGCGAGGCCATAAAACTGGCGGCCGCCACAGCTCGCCGCATGGAACAGGGCTCCACTTCACTCACGCCATATTCCACATAAACATCGAAGAGTTGCTTTTTCAAAAATTCCGAATTCATTAGTTTCTGCATCTCATTTATTGAAATAGCCGAGCCATTTTTGAACATCTGGAAACAGGAACTGGTCGAAGTGAAGTCCAAACTGTAATCGGGCCTTGTCAACACCTGAGTATCCAATATGTGCAAATCTAAAGCTAAAGGTTTAAGTTTTTCCTTAACTTTTTCCTGGAATGGTCTTATATTCGTTTGAATTTCGCTGGCTGGTCGGGAAAACACAAATTTCAGCAGGGACTTGTCGCGTATGACAAACACTTTTAAATTATTGAAAGCATGACGTTTAGCTTTCAAGGAGTTATTGGCTCGTATTCTCATATTAAAATAGCCATCGACATAGTTGGCAAAGGAGCCACCGGTGCGTAGTTCGCCGGTGCGATTGTTCAAAGTAAAAAGATTTTGCAAGAGAGTTGTTTTAACGCTGTTGGTGCGTTTGTAGAATTGAGGCACAAACGTAACGTTCTCTATAGTTAAAATAATCGGCTCTGCCTCAGCATCCATATCTGTGGCCTTTATTGTGGTAATCTTGCTATCAATGGGCACATTGATGCGTATACCCACCGACATGTCCTGGTATTCGAATTGCGGCAAATTATCATCAATATCAACAATTTGGATAATAACGCGCAACAGGGAGAGATCATGACGATTATAAGGATCACCCAGATAAGGATATGCGAGTTCGCCGAGTTTCAAGCATTTAATGGTGAGAGCATAATTGTCCACTAACTCCCGATCTATGGGCTTTGTGGTCTTAATAACTGCCATATTGTTGTCTGTCCTTTGCACACTAAAAACATTTTCTTCGTTGCCCTCAGTAATGACATATTCAATGGCGGCATTCTCATCTATATCTTCATCTATGGCTGCAATACTACCTACAACAAAGCTCTCCGGCTGCTCTTCTAAGAGCTGAAATTCCAGAGCAGCTTCATCCTAGATTTAAAAACCAAATTAGTTAGTGTTGGAATAAATATAGTGGAGTTTTGGTTTTTATTCTTACCACTTCTCTGCTAAAACGAGGCTTATGATCATCTACATCCAGCACTTTAATTTGTAAAATTCTAGTAACGGATTGTTTGGGCTGACCATTGTCGGAAACTTCCAGAATTATGTTGTACATATCCTTAGACTCTCTGTCTAGTATAACAGAAGTTTTAATAAGGCCCGTAACTTCATCGATTTCAAAAGCCTTGGCATCAGTGGTATCATCTAATATTTTATAGAACAGAGTACCAGATGGTGCATTCGGATTATCGGGATCATTGGCTTTAACCTGAAATACTGGAGTGCCGATGGGAGAATTCTACAAAAAAAATATAATATAATATTTTCATGAGTGTGAACATAAATTTAAATTTATATTAGCGAAGACGCCAACCAAAAGTTGTGCCAAAGCTATTCTGCAGTTAACAGAGGTCTGTTAACCACTTAACAGTTGGAGTGAAATTTAATTAAATTCATTTGGAAGCGAAAATCTAGGAAAGGGCTCCCTGGGCCACCATTTGTAATATAGTGGCGTATGTGTACCCCATTTTTTCATAATAACCGAAAACCTGCTTTAGCAATATTTTTGCATCAAATTCAACAACCCAAATTGTTGTCTGTTTTAATGGCAAAGTAAATTATTCGCTTCGTCAAAATGTTTTCTGATGAATTTGACATGCCCAGGGACCAGTCGATCTTCAAGGATTCCCGAAAACATTGAACTGATTGAAAGCAGTTTTACAAGCAAAACTGCCGTTACCGGTGCTGTTGGCTGAAGTAGTAGAACACGAGACTACGAAGCGGAGGGTCGTGAGTTCGAGCCCGCACTGAGTCATGAAACATTGTGTTGAATTCTTCTGATCAGCATTAGTGTGTGGTTGTGTTAGTTGTTGCCAGCCTGTTTCAATGATGCAGGCATGGTCACTGGTCACTGAACATAATTGCCAGCGACTGACACTATCATGTACTAAAAAGCAGAGTAACAGCACCCACCTTCGTCGGCCCTGTAGCAAAAATTAGCCGGTGAAGTAAAAAGGTTGAAATAGCTACAAAAAAAAACTGTCTATCTTCTCATCTTTCCTCATCTGTCCCCTTAATACTATCCCCTCGTTTTCAGTTCCGGCGCAATGCATTGCATATGTAGGGGTCATCCCCTGAGTGTTGGTCCTACTCCTAAAAAAAAAAAAGAAACCGCAACCATCGAAACATCAAAAACCATTGCATTGCCCCTGGGTAACTGTTGTTGGTGTGCCTTATAATTGGGCCATCTTTTTTCAAAATTTTTCGATGCCATGCGGCGAATGTCAACGGTGAAAATTATCGACACATGCTTACGGAACTCTTTTTGCCAAACCTGCAAGCTCATCCGTCGTACTCTTCACATACGTGGTTTCAACAAGTGTGGGCGACTGCACACAGAGCCAGAGCTTCGATGAATTTGCTTTGGGGACATCCCATAGCCACCGAGGTCGCCCGATCTAACTCCCATGAATTTTTTTATGGGGCTACCTCAAAGAGAGGACTTATAATGACAATCTCCAATCTCTTGTGGATTTAAAGGAAAATATTCGTTGAAAAATCAGCTCAATTGAACCAAGTTTATGGCAGCGTGTGGCCCAGAACACAAGGCTCCGTTTTAAACAGTGTGTTCAACTTCACGCAAGGCTCTGGATAACATATTCTGTAAAAAATAAAATCCCCGTTTTCATTCTATCGTTCAATGCTCTTAATAAAACTTTGTGGAAATTATTACGTTTTGTATTTAAGTTTGGAAATATAAATCTCCTCCCAGACAACCTGTAGTTCATTAAAGTGAGCTTTGACAAAAGGAGCATTCGCTCAGAGGAACTCTAGATAGTATGGAGGAGATATATAGATGACGAAAGATATGAAGAGAGAGCATTTTTTGGAGCTATTGTAGTTTTTCACTTCACCGTCTAAGGAATGTTCAGCGACGAGTGCTAAGCCTTCGTCATTAAAATACATCGACAAACAAGTAACACAATCATGCACTGATGCTGATCAGAAACATTCGACACCATAATCATGACTGAGCGCGGAGTCGAACTCAGGACCTTCCGCTTCATAGTCTCGTGTGCACTAGTTCAGCCAACTGCAGAGATGGGTGGATATATTTGTTGCAGCATTTGGTGTGAAGAATAGCCAGAAGCATTGCAACTGCTAATGATTTCTGAAAAATGCAGAGTCGAACTCGGAATTTTTGGCTTCTTATTCTCAGCCAACAGCAAGCTCAAGGAAATCTTGCAGTCATGGGAAGAGCTACATGGGCACTTCCCATACGAAGTAGCTATTAACAGACAGTAACTCGCCGCATTAAATTTGAGATGGACAGTCAAAAAGAGCGTTGAAGAGAAGTAGATAAAAACTATTAACTCACCTCCGTCACATTGGCCGTTTGACCCAATTCGGGCTCGATGAAATATGGTATACCATCATTAGTGCTAACATCTCCTATGAATATGGTTACCCTAACATCTGAGCTCAATGCTGTCTGTTTTGGCATTTGATCGCCATTGTCATGAGCTTTTACACGAATCTCGTACGGCTCCGAACGACCTTTGCCCGTCAGCTGTTTTTTCGTTTTCAGCTCACCCGTTTGTTTGTTGATCTTAAACATTCCATTAACTTCTCCCTCATCGATTATTTCGTATGTCACTTCTCCGCCAGGACCATCATCCAAGTCCTCAGCAAAAAGTTTTATTACAAAAACATCGGGGCCAACATTTTCCGGTATAACCGCCGTATATTCTTTTTGACTAAATGCCGGCGCATTGTCGTTGACATCTAAAACATCGATAAGTAATTGAACTACATTTTGCTTGGAGTCTGTCGGCCTGCCTGGAGAGTCTTCAGCTTTGACTTGTAGGTAAATGTGAGGCGTACGTTCACGATCTATTATGGCTTGAGGGGCCACAATAATTTCTCCTGTAACATTATTTATCTCAAACAAATGAGCATTTTCGCCATACAGCGAATAAGAGATTTTATGGTAACCCAAACGTTCATCACGTGCTGTTAAAATGGCATCCTTATCTGTGGCCTTGACTCGTATAATTTTCGCCGGATGTTTTTTGTTTTCTACCAAAGTGGCATGATAGGAGAGTTCCTCAAACATGGGACTGTTGTCATTAACATTTTCTATAGACACATTGACTTTTGTCACTGTGCTGCGTTGCATATCCGGAGCATTGGCCTTAACTTGGAACTCGTACTGTGTCTTGCCTTCCTCGAGAGCTTCATAGTCCAGACGTTTGCGTAAAATTACCTCACCCGTTCTTTCATGCACATAAAAGTATTCCAATTCCAAAGGTTCTACCAATTCGAAACTTTGTATGGGCAACTTTGAAACAGGATCCTCGGCTTGTAATATGAACAGGGTACTCTCTATAGGCATTTCTTCCTTTATATTTATTTTCACCACGGGCTTAGAGCTACTCCAGCCTTTGTTGGTAAACACGGGATTTGTGTCCTTAAAAGACTGCACATACACCGTGACCTCAGTGGTATCAATTTGGCCGTCGGGATCTACCTCCGCATTAAGATCTTTGACTTCCACCAACAACACAATAACAGCAGCTTCATCATGATCTAGTTTTCCATTGACATATATTGCGCCCGTTTCCGCGTCAATACGGAAAGCATCTTGTACCCGATATTTACTTCGTTTTGTTATTCCAACTCCCGCTTTAGAGGTGGCACTGGGTATGCCTTTGATTATATAGTTGAGCTTGGAGTTTAAATCCTTATCAATGGCTCTCACTTTCAAAAAATTCTCTCCGATTTCCGTACGCTCCGACAAATAGGCCGCATAGCTGGGTTGCTCAAATTTCGGTTTCTCATCATTAATATCCTTGACATTAACATACACGGTAGTTGTGGCAGTTTCCGGTATGGGTAGACCGGAATCGACTGCATTTACCGTTATTTCAAAACTATCCATATTGGAGTCACGATCTATGCGGGCTTGAGACGATACTGTAATAACTCCCGACCTGTAATTGAGAAGACACTTTGAAGAATAATTTACATAAAAAAAAGATTCACTTACTTTTCATCAATTTCAAAATTATCGTTGGCTCCCACTATGCGATATTGCAGCATGCTATCCAGGCCATCTGGATCGTGGGCCTTGACAGTGGTGACATTGTAGCCGGCCGGAGCATTTTCTGGTATCGACACTCTATAACTGGGCGGGCCAAGTATGGGTACATTTTCAATATTTTGGAAATGGCCCTTGAATATGGGTCTTTGGTTACCCGAAATGCCCACTCGTATAGAAACCTTAGTGGTATTGACCAAAGGCGGTATTCCAAAGTCGGTAGCAGAAATCACCAAATCATATTCTCCCCTTTCAGTATCCATTGAACGTGCCACCTTTTGCAAACTTATTTCACCCGTCAATTCATTTATGCTGAAAACGTTGCCAGATATACTATTTTCCGAGACTATGGCGTAGCGCACTCTACCACCACCCTGTACTGGACCATCAATATCCGTTGCTCTAACTTTGAATTCGGGTTCAAAATGGTTGGTGCCCTCCCTAATGGTCCTGGAATATTCTGAACTTTCAAATACCGGATAATTATCATTGACATCCAAAACTTCAACCAAAACTTGGGCAATGGCCTCGAGCCCTCCTCCGTCCATGGCTGCTATTGATAAGCTGTAAGTGCTCTGTTTTTCATAGTCCAGGGCTTTCTTAATAAAGAAACCTCCCGTTAAGGGATCTGTATAGAAATAGTCGGCTCCAAAACCTTTCAGACGATATGTAATCAATCCAAATTTCCCAGAATCTTTGTCCGAAGCCTTGACCATGCCGATTTGAGAATTCACGGTTAGGTTTTCAGGAGCTAAAAATCTATAGCTTCTAAGATCAAATAGGGGAGGATTGTCATTCACATCCGTCAAGTGTACATTTATGCGGACCTTGGACTTTTCAATGCCATTGACCAAAGCCACAACATCGAAAGCAAACTGGCGCATTCTGATATCCTCCACATCAAAGTCCAAGTGAGAAGAATTCAAAACCTTTACCACTATAGGTGTACGGCCTTGAGCTTCTGTAGGACTAACGGCAAAAGTATCATTCGAATTGTAAACATCACGCAGAGCCAGTGAATAACGGCTGTTGTAGCCCATATCACGATCCAAAGCAAATACCGTTAAGCCCGGCAGAGGCATCCCAGTGTCCAAATTTTCCGGTATCGAAATATTGAATTCCTCACCATTAAACTCGGGTATATGATCATCAGCATCATTTACCAAAATAGTTATTTGTGTAGTCGATGAATCGGCTGGCACTATACCGTCTATTAATTCCGTAGCACGAACTGTAAACATATAAACACCCCCATTTTGCAAGACCTCGGGATGCTCACGATCCAACGGCTTATCCGAAGTTATCAAAACAGCAGTACCCTCTTTCGGATCTCCAAAAGGCATCAAATCAAAATGACCAAAATCATCATTTTCCAGAGTAAGCATGATATCACGCGGTATACCCACGTCACCATCAACAGCTTTAATGGTGAAAATACTCACACCTGGAGGAGTATTTTCATCTACGGTGGCTGAGTAGGGAGCATTTGTAAAAACCGGCAATTGATCTTGCACATCAATAATGCTAATCGATACCGTGGCCTGAGACGTAAGAGGATTGTCAAAAGATCCATCTGTAGCCGATATGCTCATTATGTAAGTGGGCCTACTTTCAAAGTCCAAGGGCTTCTTTAGCGTTATACGAGCGGTATAGTTGCCAGCCGATATCTCTTCGGCCTGAACATCAAATGTGTCACAAATATCGTTTTCCTGGAAGAGAAAAAAACATATTTTTATTTATTTTAACCAGAAATTTTTTTTATAAATCAATTTGACTCTTCGAAATTGAATGCGCAAAAGGATTTTTTGATAAAAATTTGAAAACACTTTTGTTAGATAACACAACTTGAACTAACCTTCACACATCTTATCTGGATCTCAGCATTACTGCCCACATCATTATCTACTACCACAATTGCAGGCTTCACCTCCAGCAATGAACCCACTGGCAGGGACTCACTGACAGTGGCCAGATAGGGACGACCCAAAAACTTTGGTTGATTATCGTTGAAATCGCGTACGGGAATTACACGTCTTAAGGACACAGTATTCGGTTCGGTAGCATAAATTCCTTCATCTGTTATACTAATAATGACCTCAATGGCATCTTGTGTTTCACGATCCAACTCCTGACGTAAGCGCACCACTCCCGTATCACGATCTACGGAAAAAACTGGTCCAGAAATGCTGTACTTGAGACGACTACCCTCGGGGTCAATACCTGTTTAGTAACAAAGAGAATGGCAAGCAAGTTAAGTTATAATTAGAAAAGTTTTGAGAAACATGAGAATATGTGTGTCAGTAAAGTCAAGTGTACGAGTATCTAAATTATGAATAATAATATGCGAAATATAGTTCTTTATATTTGAAGTGATATTCATGTTCATTCCATACATTTTCTTCAAAGATTTCTGTTCGTTCTTACATTTCAATTGGTGGCTTAAGTAGATTTCTAAACTTTTCTAGTTTGTTTGTGTGTTCTTTGAATTCGGTTTTTTTTTCTTTGTTGATCGTGCGAAAAATGTTAATTATTTTCCCACAACCTTGCACAAGTATTTTGCTATTTTAATTGTTATTATAGACTCCAAAAAAGAATATGGAGGGTATATTCACTTTGTCATTCCGTTTGTAACGCAGCGAAATATCCATCTGAGACCCCATAAAGTATATATATTCTTGATCTGTGATGAAATCTAAAACGATCTGAGCATGTCCACGAAAAGAGCTAGACTCTTGAAATTCGGTATAAATATATCTTGAAGGATAGCACAGGCCAAGTTCGGAAAAGGGCTAAATCGGGCAAGAGAGAAAAAAGTTCCCCTAAGAAGAACTAAATCAACCTCCAAAAAACAACATAATTTTTTTTTTTTTTTTTTTTTAGGAGTAGGACCAGCACTCAGGGGATGACCCCTACATATGCAATGCATTGCGCCGGAACTGAAAACGAGGGGATAATATTGAGGAGACAGATTAGGAAAGATGAGAAGATAGACAGTTTTTTTTTTATAGCTATTTCAACCTTTTACTTCGCCGGCTAATTTTTGCTACAGGGCCGACGAAGGTGGGTGCTGTTACTCTGCTTTTTAGTAAATGATAGTGTCAGTCTCTGCCAATTATGTTCAGTGATCAGTGACTATGCCTTCATCATTGAAACAGGCTGGCAACAACTAACACAAGCACGCACTAATGCCGATCAGAAGAATTCAACACAATATTTCATGACTCAGAGCGGGCTCGAACTCACGACCCTCTGTTTCATAGTCTCGTGTTCTACTACTTCAGCCAACAGCACCAAGCAGCAAGCAAATGAAATATTTTTATATTAAACAAAATCCGACGCGTTAAATTTGGAGCCATCAAATAAAAAAAAATATTTTTGGACCCCTCCCCCTTAAGTGGGCGTTATTATATGCAAAAATAGTGTAAAAATTTAACAAATTGTTTTACTTAAGCCTACATTCCTTAAAAATAACATTTTTAAGCTTTAATGACGAAGTTGAGACGTAATCTGGTACTCATCTGCCCTAACCCCTCCTCCCCCTTTGTCTTCTAAGTGACCCTATCAAGAAAAAAAATTCAAATAAATATTTATATATAATTATTCCAAACATTTATTTTTTGCGTTTTAAGGCAAAGGGGAAATGCCTCGCCCACTGCCCTTGCCAGAGAGACCTCGCCAAAATACAGTTTTAATACCCTCCAAAAAGAGTTGGACCCCATAAATATTTTTTTTATTTTTATTTTTTAATCTTGGACCAGCACTCAGGGCATGACCCCTATATATGCAAGGCATTGCGCTGGAACTGAAAACGAGGGGATAGTATTGAGGGGACAGATTAGGAAAGATGAGAAGATAGACAGTTTTTTTGTAGCTATTTCAACCTTTTACTTCGCCGGCTAATTTTTGTTACAGGGCCGACGAAGGTGGGTGCTGTTACTCTGCTTTTTTAGTACATGATAGTGTCAGTCGCTGCCAATTATGTTCAGTGATCAGTGACTATGCCTTCATCATTGAAACAGGCTGGCAACAACTAACACAACTACGCACTAATGCTGATCAGAAGAATTCAACACAATATTTCATGACTCAGCGCGGGCTCGAACTCAGGACCCTCCGCTTCATAGTCTCGTGTTCTACTACTTCAGCCAACAGCACCCTTGATCAGTGATGAAGTCTAAGACGATCTGGCAATGCCAATACGTTCGTGTGTGGAAAACATGATATAGTCTATTATTGGACCCCGCCCCCTTTTGTGGGCGTTGACGTACGATATGATATGCAAAAATAGTGTAAATATTGAAAAATTTTTAATCCTTAAGCCTAAAAGAAGCTGAGATGTTATCTGATCTTGCAGAGGTGAAACGTCTCCCCCATGGCCTTTTCCAAAATGATTCTCAAAATAGATATTTAAAATTCGGTACAGAGATGTTTTAAAGGAACTCTGTCCCCCACCAAATTAAACATTTTCAATTTACTTACTAAATATTCGGAGTGTATTTAAGATTCGACCCGGTCGAATAAAACGTTTTTACTTGCTTTTTTTAACTAAATTCCTTTTTCTAAAATATTTTAGTATTTTTTTCTCTCTCTTTCCTGGTTTCTTGTACTTTTTCCATTATATGATCTTTCTCAATGTCATTAATGTTTAATTATGTTGATTTTGTGGAAATTGTGTTAAAGAAAATTGGGTTTCTTCACGTTATAGTTCTTCCGCTGCTATTGTTGTCATTGCTTTCAAACAACTTAGTCGTTATCGCTAAACATCAGGCAGACTACTTGAGGTTGTGATTTATTTTCATGATTTTCTTTTAAACATTCTAACTTCTTTGTAGCTTCTTACGTTTGTCTTTTTGTAATTTATCATTTGGCTTATGTCATACAACAGTAATGGGCAAAATAAGTTGTACCAAAATTTACTTTTTTCAAAAATTTTAGCTAAATTGCTACACATGCGTAGTAGACTTGTCTAGAACTCGTTTTTGACAAGAATGCAGGATCAAACCAATGAAATTTAAATGGGTATGATCATAAGTTATTGTCAAAAACGAGCAGATGACGGAGTTCGACACAAGCCTGCAATTTTTTTTTTACTTATTTGATGGGCAAATATCTTTAACCCAGCTTAAAATTAGCCTTAACCTAACGCAGGCTTATCTTACATTAAATTCAATTGAAATTGATAGGCTAATTGTTCGAAAATTTGTTTTAAATTCAGAGAGACATGATAAAATATTCCAAGACACGATGGAAAGTCAGTATCAACTTTTAATTATTCAACTTACACTGCAGAGCAGAAACAACTGTTTTTGAAAGCCGCTACACTTTCATCCTGAGTACTCATGTGTATTTTTATTTATACAAATTTTATTATGAAATTAGGAGATATGCATTAAAGAGATGGTAACACCCTTTTATTAAATACCCGTGTTGCCGTTGGATTATATTCGTCATGTTCAGAAAAATGTTTCGGAATATTTTTTCCATTATAAAAACTTTTTGAATTTTTTTTATTATATGTTGGTTTTAGCATTAAACCTTTTATTTAACATTTTTTGAATAGATATTAAGTATAATTTATGAAATGCCATGTTTTGGCTGTACGAAATTCAGTGCTGCCAAGTTAAAAATTAAAAACAGCTGATTATGTTAAAAGAGTGGTTGGAAAATTCTCTCACTTCTGTATATTTTCTTTGAGAATCTGCTTCAGCAATTTGATTTCCAAGCGCTTCTTAACTTTGTAGTTTTAAAATATTCATTTAAAAAATCTGTTAGTTTTTCGTACAAAAAAATTTTTAATTATTTATTTTTTTTTTTTATAAAAGAAATTGAAATTTATTATTACCCGCTAATTCGATATCATTTGCTAAAAAAAATTGTTAAATAAAAATTTAAAAAGTCGAAAAATATGCAATCAAATCATTTAAAAAAAACTGTTGGCGTACAGTTCGTCAATTAAGTGCTACAAAAATATTAAAAGGCTACAACAACAAATAATAATAATACAAGATATTGAATATGAGTTTTCCAAAAATTTATTAAACACATTGTGCGTTAAATAAAACCAGCTGTTCTTTTTTTTGTTTCAATATTAAACACAGGTTTTACCTTTAGCTGTGAAAATGTCATTAATTAACTTCTATTACCTTTTATTGACCTTTTTCTAAATTTTTATTATCGCTTAATATATGCACCATAAATATAATAAAATAAACACTATAATTTTTTTTTTAATAAAGTTTAATTTAAATTTAATTTTTTTATATATTGAGGGTCTTCTTGCTCATAAAAATGGTTCTTGTTTATTGTCTGCTATTTAACAAATTTTGATGCAAAATAAAAAAAAGTACCTTGAATAATCATAAAGAATTAATTTTTTTTTTTTTTGTGAATAAGATCTAGTTTATAAAAAATATTTTATATTTATATGCTGCTTATTTGATCAAATTTGTTACAGCTTTCAATATAAATTCCTAAATGAAAATTATTTATTAATGTATGAATTTCTATTGCATTCTATTTATTAATTTTTTTGAGAGTGGAATATTAAGAATATTTTTCATATTCATTAAACCAGCAGAACGGATCAGTACTGATTTCGAGGCCGCTACGCCATCTCATCCGTTCTGCTGGTTTAATGAATATGAAAAATATTCTTAATATTCCACTCTCAAAAAAATTAATAAATAGAATGCAATCACGTTCATTTATTAAAAATAAAAATAAAATAAAAAAAAATTTGCAGTTTCGCAGATTTGAACCTATAGCCTGTTGGGAAATTAACATCCTGAAAATTATTTATATTTTCTGCCTGTTTTTTGTAAATAAAGTAAAATATTTCGTTTGAATATTTATATTCAAATAACAATAAAAAAAACTCAAATTTTCAATATAAAATCCCAAACGAGTATTTCTATTTTATTTACAAAACCAGACGATTAATATTCAGAACAAAAACAAATTGCGAGAACGATAATTTTTGTTTTATTTACAAAAAAATAAAAAATAAAATAAAATAAAAACATGTTCACATGTACTTAAGTATAAAATTCAAACCAAAAAAGTTTGACTTAGGTATGATGGGACAAAAAATTCAGAAAAATGGGACATGAAGAAAAATAATCAAACGGTAACACGGGTATTATAACAATAACATGTTAACATCAGGTTGATACAGTTCCCGTATTCTTTTTCACAATAAAATTTGTGTAAATAGGAACTGTTATCACATTCAACTAAGCCACCTAATAAGTGGTGACAAACACAATACACATGAGCACTGATGATGAAAGGGTTGCGTCTTTCGAAAACAGCTGTTCTGCTCTGCTGTGTAAGTTGAATAAAAACTGATGTTGACTTTTCTTTGTGCCTTGGAATATGTATCATGTCTTTCTGAGATTTAAAAAAACAAATTTCGAACAATTAGCCTATAGAATCTTAATTCAATTTAATATAGCAATATAAAATGTTCGTTAAAATTCTTACTACATAAAATAAAAACAGTTTAAGGGCCATTATTACAACTTGCCTTTAATCCAGCTGATAGTAAAAGGTAACCATAGCTAAAGTAGGGAATAAACTGAACTTTAAAATTTTCCATTATCACAACTTCCTTAGAAAATAATATTAATATTTTCAAATATATGGCAGTACGACAGAAAAAACCGATTACTTTTGACAAGTTGACATTACATAGTGGCATCACTAAGAACATGGTGGTAACGACTGACTGTCTTGTTTGTTTATTTATTTGAATGGTGAAGAGTTGTGAATAGCAAAACAAAAATGTCGGTGAAATATGACAACAATTCAAGAAATCGGGCAAAAATTATACGCATGAAGAAGAGGTACTGTTTCTGTCACAGACCAGAAAATATGGCAACTTCAAACTCATAAACCTTACGTTAAAAATTAAAGTTCAAATCGGGTTCGCTTTAGCTTATTAGCCACTTTTAGCTTAAAGTCTACTCATGATAATGAAAAACGAATTATCTGTCCGATAACACCTTAACTTTAGCTATTGGCAATTTGTAATAAGGGCCCTGAAAGAAACAAACATATTTTTTTAATGAAAATTTTAAGTTGTAGTAAATTTAATTAGTTTTTAAAATCATTTTAAATAAAAATAGGTGAAAATTGTTACTGCGCTAAGTGTGTCATACATTGTAAAGTAATTAAAAACAGTTTTCACACAATATTTTATAATCCTATTTAAACATCTATTCTTGTAATTAAATGTTCAACAATTTTTATGTAAATTTAAAAATGATTATGCTTCGCGAAGCATGAAATGTTAAACACTTTTTTCCTATAACACATGAAATACTATTTCTTTAAGAGGAAACTCCCTAAGTTTTTGGGAACTATTTATTAGAAAAATTTTCTTAAAATATGGGACAATCTCACTGCGGAAATAGTACTTTAAGTGCGGTTACTGCAATCATGTCGGTTAGCCCGTGTTGAAAATTTATATGTGCGTGTGTAATTTAAACACATACACACGCTCAGTTTAAAATTGTTTATGAATGGGAATATATCGTAATTAGATCAACAATGAAATTATAAACTATTCTTTTAACACTTTTAATTCGGGGCAATTGAATTAAAAGAATGAAGAAGCTAATTAACCAGCAAAAGAGTGGAATAAAAGAAAAAAGTGTGAAAAAGATAAGGGAAAGTTATTGGGTTGGTAAATACGAATAATAATGAAAAATAAAATGAATTAAATCTAAATAATTATGAAAAAATAATCTGTTAAGACTAGAAATGCTGATGATTTTAAAAATTACTTACAAAAGAAAATGAATTAAATCTCTTAATACAAAAAAAAAATCAATGAGTGTTCGAACTCACGGGCGATGTGTTAACACCTTTTTGTTACACGGTACCTGTTCGATTTCTATGCACACAGACCCACAAACCCGGAGGTAGAGTTAATAGAAAGTATTTTTTATTTATTTTATATTAAACCCACAAAAAACAAAGAGAATGCAAAGCAACAGACAAATGTACATACATACATTGTTATGTTTGTACATAAGCTACATACGTTGCTGTCTTGCTATCTCATTTTTATATATGTACGTACAACCACGTCACTATTCTCTTTGCTATGCATAAGACAAAACCGAAGATCAACATAAAACACTTTTTTAATATTACTCCAAATTAATACTCCGAATTAAAACACTTAAATCTCCGCTCGCCGATATCGGATCGCCTTAATTTTTGGCCTAAACTCGTCGTCGAAACCCGCACTAGCGTTTTAATCCAAAAATTAATAAAATCGGCTATGAATTTCCGGAGAAAATCGCGTGGGAAAATTATATGAAAATCGCCCAATAATCACTTTCAATACCGACTGCCAAGCAACAACAACAAACAAACAAACTCTTACACTTACACTTGCGTATGTATTGAAACTGATAGTTTACTGCCTTAGAGGCGCGCGTATAGATGTTAACACATCAAAAATAAAATAAAAAATTAATAGTGGACAAACAAAACTAAAAAATTTTTGGCGCCACCGATAGTCTAGTGAAGTAGGATTTCATTTTCTGATACCTCCAACACAATTTTTTTCACTACAACAAGTGCTATTCCATAGGCATTTATTTTCTTTATGTTATTTTACAATACAATTTGTTTTAATTAATCGATAAATTATCAAAACGATTTATTAACTTGATACTACATTTCATTGGGATTACTATTAATTGTACTCATAATTAAATTCAGCGTGACTAAATTAATCGTATGAACTTAATTAAGCATAACACGTCTTAATTTGATTAAACAGATTAATTAAAATCACATTTCTTTTAAAACTGAGCTCAGAAATAGGCTTGAAAAATATTTTTCTCTTTTCTTTAAAGTAATAAATGATAGTTTTCTTTTTGTTTTTTAGAATAAATTATAAATTCTCACCATTTTTTTGTCTTAATACTTGAGCTGCCTGGGAATTCGTAGTCATATACGTTTTTATACTTCATTATCAAACTAATAAAAGATTTTCCACGATAAATTAATAGTTAGTTTATTAGTGTCATTAATTTCCTGTTTGAAAATGTCGGTGAATCAAAATATGCCTCGTATGCAAGAGCTGCGTGTATGACTTCCAGTCTACGTAATGAATATGCAATCAGGCGTATCACTGATATGCATATCAATGGACTTGTACGGTCGTGGGGTGGGTTTTCATCAAACGTTTCTAAATTTGTGTTTCTCAATTCGTCTTAAAATATCTATATAGTCTTGATTAAATTAATTCGAAATTTCTTTGTGGGTGCAGTAGTAGAACACGAGACTATAAAGCGGAGGTTCCTGAGTTCAAACCCGCGCTGAGTCATGAAATATTGCGTTGAATTCTTCTGATCAGCATTAGGGCATGGTTGTGTTAGTTGTTGCCAGCCTGTTTCAATGATGAAGGCATAGTCACTGGTCACTGAACATAATTGGCAGCTACTGACACAGTCATGTACTAAAAAGCAGAGTAACAGCACCCTCCTACGTCGGTCCTGTAGCAAAAAAAAATTAGCTGACGAAGTAAAAAGGTTGCAAAAGCTACAAAAAATTATTTTCATCTGTCTCCTCAATACTACCACCTCCTTTCTAGTTCCTGTGTAATGCACTGCATATGTAGGGGTCATCCCCTGAGTGCTGGTCCAAAATAAAAATATAATACGAGTAATTTAAGATGTGACATGAACTGAGAAATAATTAACATGAGTTCACGGTACTACGGGGGATGTTTGTCCAGTCCTTGAAATTTTTAATTTTACTCGACTAACTTGCAATGGAAACTGCTGCCGTCAACCGCCATCTATTAATAGAATGCTACTCTCTAATTTTGAGAAAGCTGCGTCATTTAGTTTGCGTTTGATTAGACAACGCAGTAAATTTTAGTAAAAATGAAAAGATTAAAAATAATTTTTTTTAGAAAAAAAAAACCATCACTTAAACCAAGCAAAAGCTCGACAATTCTATGTTTAGAAAGTTCATATAGTTCAGACATACGCTTTAATTGATTTAATCGCAATTAACAGCATTATTGAGCTCAATTACCCATACAAAATTTTAATTAGCTAATTGATCAATTAACGCTTAATTGACTATAAAATTGAGCAAGGTCTAAAATGCAGCACTGTAAAAGTTTGCTTAGTGAGCACCATAATGCCTACTGAACAAACTTTATGAAATTTGACAACTAATATGTAAACAAATTCACAGAAAGAAATGGCGAGTTGAGGGTGAGTTTTTAAAATAAAATTTTTAATTAGCAATTAAAACAAATGAAAAATAAAAAATTTATTACGTACGACAAAAGCAAACTCTTTTTAAAAGCCAAACTTTGTTCCATCTGGCAGAGTCCCTGGCTTAACGGCGCGTGTGCCGTCATTATTCTTGCCTTAGATCTCAAAATTGTTTTTCTTGCCAAAACATCGAATTTTCGCTATTTTTTGTGGTTTTTTTTTGCAATTTACTCGAAATTCAAGGCTGGACGGCCTAAACTGACTTGAAGTTCGTATTCAGCGGTTCGAAAAACATGCCCGTAGATAGGTGGCGCCCGGTGTACAGATAATTTTTTTTTTGTATGCCGGTGATATATACCAAGTTTTTGCATATAATATCTTACGTCATATAATATCTTACGTCAATATCTTACGTCAAAGGGGCGGGGTCCAAAAATGATTTTTCTGATTTTCTGGCTCCAAGTTCAATGCTTTGAATCTTCAAAAAATTACAAAAAGAAAACTTTAAAAATAATGCTGTTTCTCAAATATCGGTTTAGTTCGTCTTAGGGGAACTTTTTTCCCTCTCACCCTATTTAGCCCATATACGAACTTGACCTGTGCTATCCTTCAAAATGTATTTGTACCAAAAATCAAGGGTCTGACTCCGTTCGTTTGGACATGCATCGTGATTTCCACAGACGGATGGATGGACGGACAGACTTGGCTAGATCGTCTTAGATTTCATCACTGATCAAGAATATATATACTTTATGGGATATTTCACTGCTTTACACAAGGAATGACAAATATAACCTCCAATTCCTTTTTTGGAGGGTATAGAAATATTGTACGTAAACTATTAAATATAGAATTTAAAGAAAATGTAAAGAAATCCCATGCGTTTATACACATTCATTTATGCATTATAATATTTATAATGCATTTATCAACAAACAATTACATAATGGTTGCACGAATCAAGGAACTGCATGCATTCGACTGCCATTAAATTGGGGCATTTATTTGTTGTTCAAAGTCTTTGGCATCTCCACACAGATGTGTGTTGAACAATAGACAATGTATAGAAAATTAACTCTGAAATAATAATTATGACTCGACTAATGATCTCAATTTACCATGCCGCTGAACAACGTGAGAGATCACACAAATAAAAAAATAAGTTTTCTTTGACATCTTTTTCCAAAACAAGTAGATAAAAATATTAAAACTCACACATTTCTTTTTTTTCTTATCTTCTTCTATGTACGAGCACTATAATGCTGTGCATGCGCATTTTTTTTTTATATTTCAGTGCGTGTATTATCTTACATTTCAGTTGGTACCAGTTTTGTAGCACATGCATCGTCAAGCCCCAAACAAAACACAACACGCATGCTGCATTCTGTTAAAACTGAAGTTGTTTGTTTGGAAAATTTAGCTTTTTGGATAAATAGGAAATGAAGTTTTATTCCATTGGATGTTTTTGTTTTATTTAAGAGTTAGCGGGGAAAAAAAAACAAAAGGCCTGCATATATGAGGCCTTATAAGTATTATTTTTTTGCTTGTGTGAATTAAAATTTTTTGCTATTTATATAACATTTTAATTGAGTATCGCGGTAAGCTGAGGTGTATTTCCCAACGGATGGACAAAATAGTACTGGCTGTTTTGTGAAGTAGTTAAGGAGTGGATGATCTCCTCGGGATTGATTCCGTACTCAGTCGAATTTTACTAATCTGCATTAGTGCGTGGTTGTATTAGTTATTTTTGGTTTGATTTATTGTTTGGTTACCGACGGTAGTTGACACTAGATATCATTTGCTAAAGGGCGCATTACAGGGCCCCCCCTTCATCGTTACTATAGCAAAAAATTCGCCGAGCGAAATTTTACAAATATTTCTTCATCTGTCAACTTAACACTAGCCCCTCTTTTCATAGTTCCGGCATAATCTATTGCATGCATTTTTAATTATTAATTTTTTTAAATTTTTTTTTTAATTTTTTTTATATATATTTTTGATGTGTTAACATCTATACGCGCGCCTCTAAGGCAGTAAACTATCAGTTTCAATACATACGCAAGTGTAAGTGTAAGAGTTTGTTTGTTTGTTGTTGTTGCTTGGCAGTCGGTATTGAAAGTGATTATTGGGCGATTTTCATATAATTTTCCCACGCGATTTTCTCCGGAAATTCATAGCCGATTTTATTAATTTTTGGATTAAAACGCTAGTGCGGGTTTCGACGAAGAGTTTAGGCCAAAAATTAAGGCGATCCGATATCGGCGAGCGGAGATTTAAGTGTTTTAATTCGGAGTATTAATTTGGAGTAATATTAAAAAAGTGTTTTATGTTGATCTTCGGTTTTGTCTTATGCATAGCAAAGAGAATAGTGACGTGGTTATACGTACATATATAAAAATGAGATAGCAAGACAGCAACGTATGTAGCTTATGTACAAACATAACAATGTATAGTATGTATGTACATTTGTCTGTTGCTTTGCATTCTCTTTGTTTTTTGTGGGTTTAATATAAAATAAATAAAAAATACTTTCTATTAACTCTACCTCCGGGTTTGTGGGTCTGTGTTCATAGAAATCGAACAGGTACCGTGTAACAAAAAGGTGTTAACACATCGCCCGTGAGTTCGAACACTCATTGATTTTTTTATATACATTTTTAATATTTCATTTTTTAACAAACACAACCCGCGATGCGATTTGCTTGTCTGAGAAAAACATACAGAATTTCCGGGGGGAATCGAACCCACGACAGGCTAGCATTGCACCCACAGCGTCACCCATATCCTGAGTTCCGGGCCAATTAAAAAAAATTAATCTTTTAAAATTTTAGAAAAGCTGAGAAATTCAAAAATCTTGAAATTAAAAAGTGTTTTGAGACTTCATGCCATAGAAAAAAAAACTAGTTTTGCCATGGAACTTGAAATTGTCATGCATGCTAAATAAGGCCTTCGAAAAGGCCAATTTTCCACTTGATGTCAGCATTGACGTTATTTGCTTAATATTGTCTACTGTACATGCAACATTTTGTTGTATCTTATTGACTTTTATGGCATTATTTGTTTTTCTGTTTTTCACTCTTAAATAAATTCGTAAAGATAATAACGCAAGAAACTTTCTTTTAATACTTTTTTTTCTATTTTTTTTTTATTTTTTATTAATAAATTTACTATATATTTGGTACTTAGATTTTGGTCATTATAAATTTCTTGTGGTTGCAGTTGTTTTTCTTTTTCGAGGAGAAAACAATAACCAAAATGTTTAACATCAATTTCTTTCATTTGAAAAATTGACAACAGAAAATTAAGTAAAAGTTAGTTTTGAAGTGTAATTTATTTTTATGGCGAGTACATTAAGGAAATACTAGACGGCAAATATAAAGAAGCATTAAAGGAATTTCTTCATAATATTTTAAAGTAGCATTTAGCTGTTGTTATTTTGAAGCGAAAGTGGCCAGTTGCCTCTTTCACGTAATTATATGCCGTCGAATTCGGTTAAGCACCGTGTTTAAATGAAAAAAAAACTATTAATTAAAACTTAAAATTTTTATGTATTTTAAAATATTCGTATCCTTTATGTAAAAGATAATTACATTAAACTGTGTTTTATAAAAATTTTTAATTAAAATACAAATTAAAGTTTTGCTGGGTATTCCTACAACCACATGACGTATAAAGTAATTCATTTTCTTTACTACTAAGAAATTAAAGAAATTAATCTATAAAATTCATTAAGTATTTCCATGATATTCGGCCATGTCACAGATTTCGATTCCATGCGGAAACGGAAATGATTCGATATGTTGATTCTTTAAAAAACAAAGAAGGAAATACATTTTTGAAATGAAATTTTTTTTAATTTCACTAGAAGATTCTGTTCATGTTATTAAAAATTATTCTATTCCGAAAAATTATTTCATTGGCCTTTTCTGAAGAACCAAAATATGCAATCAATTCCGTTTGTGAACGGAATGGAACTCTGTGACATGGCAGATTATCTCTTTTTTTATACAGAATAAAATTAATGGATATAAAAAGAATTCTCTGCCGGAGTATAATTGTGGACCACAAATTCTGCTTGGCTTGGCTGCCCATCAAGCAAAAACACAACAGCTGCACGTAGCAACTGCAAGTTGTTCATGCAATTTACTTATAATGCACGGCTAAATATTTCTGTATAAATTAAACAAAAAAAAACTAAAGTTTAAAAATATTCAAATAATGAATAATAATAATGGTGGGAATATTAACTATTACAATATTTTATGTTGCACCATTAAATCTTACAAAAAGTAGTAATTGTTCAGTAACTGCAATTGACTTTTAAAACTGCATGTGATGTAATTAACTGGCTGAGCGACGGATTAGCCAGATTTTTGGTTTGCTACGTCAAAGTAAAATATGCCTGCGTGTCTCACATGTTAATTACTCGCAATAATAGGAATTTTTATTTAATTTTTGTAATTAAACACTGAAAATTTACATACAAGTGTAAACTGGAGCACAAATATTATGTAGATCGTGTTTATGTGGCAAACAACTTTTCATTTCATTGTAATTTTATTTCTTCTTCACAATTAGGGTAACACTTTTTGAAATATTATGAGCTAAAATTTCACATTCAAGGAATAATTTAAAAATTATTTTTCTTATTAGTTCAGTTTGAGTCTCATATTGAAGCAAAATTTAAGTAACTCTTTTTCTGGAAGGCTATTTAGGTTAGGTTGAAGAGAGGGGCATAAGCTATCCCAATGCGTCCAGGATTACACCTAGGCCTCATAGGCCTGTTATGCGCTCTATAATAAAGAGTTCCCATTCTACTGTAGGGAGCCTCCACCGATACCATGGAAACCTCTGAGTTTGATTACGTTAAGAACCTAGTTTCTTCAATGTATTTCCTTAAGTCTCTCCAATTAGAACCGCTAAGAAATTCCATCTCCTGTATAAGCTCCTGATTAAATGTTTGTCACCTGACTTGGCTAAAAGCTGGACAGTAGCACAAGTAGTGCTCCAGAGTCTCGTCATCATCCTGACAGGCCCTGCTTGTTATATCGTCAACGATACCCATGCGTGCCAGGTGATTTCTTAACTCTGTATGTCCTGTTATTAAATTAACCAACCTCCGGCCTACTTAAACTTAGGATCTCCTTTTTCCTGTAACCATCAGTCCCCCCCCCATTGAATCCTAGTCACCCTACCTACGGTAGAGTGCTGCCAATCTCTTGTATGCAATTCTATAGCCCATCGTTTTAGCTCGTTCTTAAAAACCTGAAATTGCTTTGGATTGTCTAGTATGATCTTTGCCATTAATGCTCCCATCTTTGCTAGCCTATCTGCCTCAACTTCTGCAGGTATTTCCTGATGTCCTGGAATCCATATTGCCTCTTTGTGCGTATATGAGTTAATCTCATCCTTGCATTGTAGTACACACCGAGATTGAACCACATGAATTCTCAGGGCCTCTATGACCTCCCTAATATCCGTTAATATACGTGGAAGGCTATTTAAAATTTTTATTCCTTTTTTTTATATGACAGTAATTTGATATATTTAGCGCTTCTCGAACTGGTGTTGCAGATAAAAGTGTGTTTGCTTAATTATTTACAAAAACTTAAACAAAGGAACTAGAAATATGCAATTGCATATTTTATTTTTTACAATATGCAATTGCATATTTCCTCCTGTGTAATCTATCTACACAGGACTAAAATTTTTATACGTTTCAGATCTTTTTAAGGCTTTTAGCGTTAATTTAAATTTGCATATTTTTTCATATTTTAGCATATTTTTGCCTATTTGGATTTTTTCACTATATTTTTGCTTATTTTAGTACTTAATCTTATTCTTCCATATTTCTTTTTAGTTTTTTCTGCAAATTTCGTATCCTGTGTATATAAACCTTTTCGAAATGACATTGCAGAAAATAAAGTATGTTTACCTAAATTATGACTAAAACTTAAACAACGGAGCAAGAAATATGCAACTGCATATATATTCCTGTGTTGCTTATGTACCCCGGACAACAATTTTTATACTTCTTAAATATTTTTAAGGCTGATAGTGTTAGTTTAATTGTGCATATTTTTGCATATTTTAGCATATTTTTGCCTATTTTGCTTTTTTCGCTATATTTTGCATATATTAGTACTTGATTTTATTCTTCCATATTTTTTTTAGTTTTTTCTGCAAATTTCGTTGCTATCGATTATATATTGATTTTTTTTTTTAAATATTTTTGATAAATTTTTTTCACTACTTTATTTTATTTTATAAAATTTTCCTTGTAAATATTTAAACAACTTTTAGACCTTAATTTTGTAAAACCCTTTTTCGCGTTAATGAAATTTATACAAAAGCAAAAAAAAAAAGAAAATCTGACGCAAAATCTTTAAATGTTCACTGACAATTAACAGCAAATAAAGCAAGAGGGAATAAAGAGAATAAAAATAGTTGTAAGAAGAAATGAGCAACTACATGTTTATTTAATTTTTAATAATAATTTAGGTAAATATATATTTTTATCTGCAAAATATTTACTAAAATGTAACGCCCTAATATTTCATACTAGAGTCTGGCTAACCTTCTTATGTTGAACTAACTGAATGTACGAGTATGAATGAAATAAACAAAACCGATTCAAATTACATATTGACATGTAGAGCAGCAACTCTTGATAAATTGAGCAAACAAAGCGAGAAAAAAAAGTAAAGTTGATAGGAAAATTGCTGGTTACAAAGACGACACGACTACGAAACATGCAAATTAAAAACCACAAAAGTTTGACACTTATACTAAATGCAATTTGCAATTGCATTTTAAGTAGCAGGCAAGCAATAACAACTTAACTGTGTAATTTAAGAACTTATTTATGCAGGCACACAATCCCAAATATTTACTTCAGTTACTTAATAATGTTTTTGAAAATAGAGAGGAAGTATGCGAAGTAGGATGAACACGAAAAATGTAATCTATTACACGAAATCTAGCAAAAGTTTTTAATTACAATTATTATTTTGAAAAGTTTTCATTAACATTTTCGTATTATTATTACTTAGTTTTCAGTTGGAGTTCTTTCCCTCAATTTTTTTTAGCTCTTAGTCGAGATACTAAATAAAAATTTTGTAATACGAATACATTGTTAGCATTTTTATTTTCAAGTCAGGTAGCATTAGGCGATGCAACGGCTAAAACTAAAACATAAACAAAAACGAATACAAATCATGCTTGTCTACTGTTTGGCTGCATTAAGTAATTCATCAAGATTTCCTCTGCAACAAGTTTAATTTCACACATTATTTTAAACGTTTTTTTTTTGCAATTGGTTGTCTGGTTTTTAATTTTTATTGAAAACGTTGCTTTTATAATTATTAATTTTAAACATTCAACATCCAAGTATGGAAAAACTAAAACTTGATGTATTAGCCTAGTCAAATTTTAGTAGTTTTTGCGCAACTTTAGCATATAAAATGTTTTGCCACAAACCGTGAGTGTCTTTTGTAAGCATATTGCAAATTTATTTTAACAAAAAATTTTTGTGATTGAAAATTATACAAATTAATTTTTAATCTGCATTATTCTACTCTTATTCCAATGTTATCCTACTTTAACTTGACTGCATATGCTATTAGGATAATAATTTTTTATTCAGACTCAAGTTCAAATCTGCAATTTGCAAATTCTTCTATAAAAGTTCTCATATTCTATTTTGTTAAAAACATTCAGTAAGTAGGTGATATTCCTAATGACTAGTACTACCGTGGAAAGTGGAAAAAGTTGAACTAGGGAGGCTGATGAGATAGCGGCCTCAAAATCAGTACTGATCCGTTCTATTTGTTTGATGATTATAAAAATATTCTATATAAATACTCTAAATAAAATAAGCACACCTTGAAAGCCCGATTAGACGTTAATATTTAGCTTAATAATAAGATAACTGGAATGTAATAAAAATTCGTAAAAAAATAATTTGCAGATTGCAAATTTGACCTTGAGTCTGAATAAAAAATTCTTATCTTAATAATAAAATTAATAAGTTCGAACAATAAGATTTTTACATTCATGTCTAATTGTTAATTTTTTTTCGGGCTTAAGTTCGAATCTGCAAGACTGGAAATCATTTTTTATTATTTTATTAATAAATGAATTTGTTCAAATTCTATTTATTATTTTATATTAAGATTGGAAATTAAGAATATTTTTCAATAATCATCAAACCAGCAGAACGGATCAGTACTGATTTCGAGGCCGCTACGCCATCTCATCAGCGTTCTTTGTTCAATTTTTCCACTTTTGCAAGTGGTGCTAGTTAGTAGGAATATCAACTATTTAACCAATATTTTTAACGAAAATTGAATATGAGAAGTTCCCACATTCATATTTTCAAGTTATTACCTTTTTGGTTAGTACGAAATTCCCCAACCCTGACGATTAATATTCCCAATATTCCATGTATCATGCAGATTCGAACTTAAGCCCGAAAAAAATTAACAATTTACATAAGAAAAGTTCGACTAATAAAAATTCATTCATGCCTAATTTCATAAATTTTATTAACACACCCATCAACACAAGAGAGATATTAAGGGGTGATTTTCTTTTTGGCAACACTGTTTTTGACAGCTCAGCTGTTTTCGAGTAACATGTTACTGTTAAACATGTTCAGTTTGGTCTATAATTTAACCCTTAAAACAACCTACAAACGAAAAACTCTTGCAGATTATTGAATTTTATTATCAAAATTCATGCTCGGTTAAGAAAGTACATCTTGCACTTTTTCCATTCGATGAATGAAACTCATTTCTTGTTGAATGGATACGTGGCTCATATTTGGTGCGGCGTGTAGCCAGGAGCATTGCAAGAGCTGCAACGCATCGCGAAAAATGAACGGTTTGGTGTGGATTATGGGCCAGTGCACTATAGGTCAAATGACTACTTTTTCTGTGCAAAATTAATAACAGGTAAATTAATGCTTAATTTTAAGGGAAATTAAAACAAAAAGGAAGGTAAGGTATAAAGGAAACCAAAATTTATAAAAACTTAAAATTTTAAACTTAAAAATTTAATTACATTCAATCCGAATAAAAAACACCCTACAAAAAACTTAAATTTTTCAATCGTAATATTAGTCCTCAATTTCATTCAGCAAACATAAATTATTTAATACATCCACAGATGTTGGTGATAAAATTTCATTTTCATTGTTTTCTTCATCTTCGTTGATGTCTTCTCTTGGGCTCTCAATGCTTAACAACTCGATAGCTTCAGGTGGAAAGTGTAATAGCTTCTGTTGCCGCATGCGTCTGCTTAAATATTTTGATGAGATAAGCGGATCGGACGTATCAGTAGCTCTATTAAATATGTCCAAAAGATTATTAGATCGCCTGTTTTTACGAGCGTGATGCAATCTGTCAGCCTTATAAATTTTGTGCCTGGACTCAGCACCTGCTTCTCCAAAGTATCCAATCGGAAGCACAGTGTTGTCAATAATCTGCTTGGAATGTACAAGCACTTTGTGGACTGTAGCTGTCATCGGCAACCAAGAATAAAGCTTTTGGATCAAATCCGCTGTTTGAAAGCAGAACGTCTCAAATTTTGTTGAGTTCAGAGGATACTGGCATGACAAACAAATTAAAATAATTTTAAAACGGAAAATTAATGTCTGATCAACGCCCGTAATGTTGGAAAAGATTTCGTGATCGGTGAATGCTCTACGCGCAGTATTTCCGTCATTTGTGCTGCCAAATCCGCCAACTTTTGGCATATCCACACGGAGACCCAGTTCTCTCCAAAAAGCGTCTTGAATATTTTTTTTTCTATTTGAAACAGCCAATTTGTCGGTTTCAGATCGTGTCTGCCATTTTTGCAATTCACATTTGTAACCTAAATGTAATATGAACTCGAAAAATCGAATCCAGCAATGCAATGGGCTTAAACCAAATTTACAATTAGAATCTTCTGCACGAAATCTTTCAGAAGTGTAATTAGTTATATTCATGAAGTCTTTTGGTGTGGAACCGCAAATAGGGCAAGTTTGATTTGATTTGGTTCCAGTCAAAATGTTCAAAACTTTCCCGTCAATAAGTGTTAAATACAAATCAAAGGACACTTCCACAATTTTCCCTTCGCTGATCGTAATGTGTATACTTTTTAATGCGTCAATTTCTTTTTTCAAGTCTGATTTTTCCTTCAAGATAGATTCCTTTGTTTCTTTGACGTATTCTAACTTAACGGGCCGACAAAACCTTGTCGATTGCGCAGTAAGATTATTCCAAATAGGCTGTCCTGACGTGACCAAAAGTCTTAACGGGATAATTGTAGTTGCCAAAAGCGACGCATCGGAATGATTCGACGTGCTTGGTTCGTTAAAAGCTTGTTTAAATTGCGCTTGACCGGTGCTACTATCGAAACCGTAACTTAATATCAACTTACACTTTAAATAATTGGTATTTTCTTTATCCATTACATATTCAAAGACCTCCTTCTGCATTTCAACAATTCTTTTAGTAGTATGTGATAGAAGCGATTCCAAGGGTACTCTTGCTGTTGTCTCGCTTGCTATTATTCCATCAGGTCGGCACATCAATTTTGCAGCAGCAACTTCGTTGTAATGGGGATAAATGTCGCAGTTCCTTAATTTGCTTTCTCGACGTATTGAATTATATTGTTCTTTTGTAAAATTATTTTCGAGCAAAAAAGCTAATGCTTCCCCCGCAGAAAATACAACAGGTTTTTGATGGACTTCAGTGCACAATTTTTTTATTTTTGAAGGCCTTGCAAGGCTTGCTAGTGATCCTTTAAGAAGCACCGCTAAGTCTGCATTTCCTTGTTTTCGAGCTGACGTTGCTGCCGCACGAACTAATAGCTCAGTTTCATTATTTGTTCCGCTTGAAAGGTCTGCTGCTGCTTTCCTCTTTCCGTACTCAGACTTTTCGCAAAATGCAAGTTGAGGACGTCCAAGAGCAGAAAAAGTCACTTTGCCAGATTTAATTTCATTTTCGAAGCTTATTTCAGCGTTGAGCCAAGTGACATACTCACTTCGAAACTTTTCAGCCTTTTTGTCCTTCCCAATACTTTTGCCATATTTCGCCCACATTTCTGATATGTTTTTACAGAAAAGGCGCACTTTTTCCTTAATACATTTGGTGCAGTCATCGGAAATTTCATTTTTACCAATTTTGTCGACTATAAAATTCACAAGTTTATCCTGCTTGTCTTGCCTTGACTTTTCGTTAAACCAAATTTCAAACAACTCAGCTTTTTTTAAAACGCAATAACCTAAAAAATATGGAATTATTCGAAAACGGCTAAAAATGGCTATTAAATGTAAATGGGAATTGCTTTATAACATTTCAATATATTCATTTATGATTGCATTCAATCCGCCGATCTTCGCCGAAATTTTAAAAGCTTCCACGAAGTTACAGTTTGAAAACAATCGCAGTACTTTTAAGGTTATGTTAAAAACGTGGCTTTATTTCAAGCAAGTCAAACAAATTTATCACCTTTTTTAACAAAAAACATTAAAACTTACTTAATTTATTGTTCTCCATTTTCACTTTCTTCTTTATAACTCGCGAAATTATTTAAACAAGCAATTGAATCTTTAAAAGCAATACAGGCTTTTCAACAAAATTTATTAAGTGATTACAATGCAATGACTTCGACTGCGTGTTGTCAAACGGAATTTAATATTAACCAAAAACAAAAAGCTTACTTAGTTAATTTGAAGTATTGGTTACAAAATGACATTAAGAAAAGTGCAATATTTGCACTTGAAAAATTGGACTTTAGCACAGTTTTGGTAGCCGTTTAACCTATAGTGCAGTGGCATAATTTTTTAAAGATGACGAAGGCAGGAACGTTGCTGTGAATGGCGAGTACCACCGTACGATGATTTAAAAAAAATTGTTTGCCCAAAATGGAAGAGCTGGACTTGCCTGAGATGAGATTTCAAAAAGACGGTACCACATTCCGCAAAGCACGTGTTGAGAGGCGAGTTTCATAAACAGTTTATTTCACATTTGAGGACGGTCAATTGGCCATCTAGATCGTGCGATTTAACGCCTATGTAGGCCTCTGCTAAGGCTCATGTCTATATGGACAAGTCCGTAACGGTTAACGCACTGGAAACCAATATTGAAGAATTTATTCATGAGATACCGGCCGAAATGTTGGTTGAAGGGTATGCCAAAATTGGACCCAGCGTATGAACCATTGGAGGCGTAGCTCCGGTCAACATTTACATGAAATTCTATCGACTCCAATAAAAATGTCATACAAATAATCAAAATAATCAAACGGTAACACGGGTATTATAACAATAACATGTTAACATCAGGTTGATACAGTTCTCGTATCCTTTTTCACAATAAAATTTGTGTAGATGGGAACTGTTATCACATTCAACTAAGCCACTTAATAAGTGGTGACAAACACAATACACATGAGTACTGATGATGAAAGGGTTGCGTCTTTCGAAAACAGCTGTTCTGCTCTGCTGTGTAAGTTGAATAACAAAAACTTTGTTGACTTTCCTTTGTGCCTTGGAATATTTATCATGTCTTTCTGAGATTTAAGAACAAAATTTCGAACAATTAGCCTATGAATCTTAATTCAATTTAATATAAAAATGTCATACATTTCTTTAAATTTAATGTGCATTTATTTTTTTTAAATCAAATCCGAAAGCTCTTAAAAAATCACCCATTAGATAAGAACCTTCGTCCGACAGTAATTAATACTAATGCATAGCTATTGAAAAAATTCGAAACCATATTCATGATGGAATGCGGAGTCGAACCCGGGATCTTTTGCTTCGTTAACTACTTCAGCCAGCAGCAGCCTCACAGTTGATTCAATTTTATTATAATTCGGGCCAAAAAGGGTGCTGTAAAATTATTTTTAGTACATTATTGTGTCCGACGATGCCAGTTGGGTTCAGTGGACAGCACCTTGGCTTCGTCACTTAAACGGGCCGGCAAGTTTTAACACAAAGAATCACTAGTGCAGATTCTGATTCTTAATATTGATAATTTTTTAATAAGTGTCGCAAAAAAGTATCACTAGATCTCGTAGTGAGTCATGGCTTGTATATTTTCTCAGAGCGACACTAAGGATATAAATCCCACCGATGCAATGCATTGTGCCGGAACTATGAAAGGAGGGGATATTGTTGAACGGACAGATGAGAACCTATAAATTTTTTTTGTCGCCATTTTATTCTTTACTTCGCAGGCGAATTTTTTCATCAACTGCTGGCCATCACAACTCTTCTTTCAATGTAAATTTACAATGTCACCAAGATATTTCTATCAATGAAAAAATAAAATAAAAATAAAGAAACTAGAACAAATACAAACAATTTGCTTCAAATGATTCGTACTTAAACGTGACTTTTCATTAAAAACAGTTCTGTAAAACTAAAAAAGCCACGTTTGTTTTCTTTTGTTTTCTGCAAAACAATTTTTGGCTGAATGGACAAAAATGCATGGAGCAAATAAATGCGAAATAAAACTTCAATTGCCAAGATGTACTTTTTTAATTTTTATATAACCTGTCCGATAAATTAAACAACTAGCCAATAAATTACCCAATCCAATTCGGAAAAAAGTGATGTCATGCATTTTTATGGAACAGAGAGAAGTGTGAGCAAGAGTGTTTAGAGCAAAAGCTGGCCAGACTATGAAACGGAAGTATTTACGCTAAATTGAAAATCTAGCAACTGCTAAACTTATTAATAACTTAAAGAGGAATATTGGATTACCTCAATTTTAGCTGCTGCCATTCTTTAGTTTAATTCTTGTAAAGTTTAAGGCTGCTTTGCTTGTCTGTCACTCGAGCATTTTTTCATTTATATGGTCAGACTTTAAATATTTAAACTTTTTGTTTTTGGATTAAAAAAAAATGTGTTTTTTAGTATGAAGTTTAACCAGTTTTTAATATGGATAAAAAGGAAAAAAAATTATCTAAGAAATATATTGTGTTCAACAACTGTTTTTGGCTGTTTGGTTTGCAACAAGTTTGTGGCAGGTACTCACAGATGAGTCATGACAACATGCATATTTTGCTATTCATTATATGAAATAGCAAATAAAGAAATTATCGTTTTATTTTAGTAATTTTTAAAAATTATCTAAAAAAAAACCTATAAATAAAATTGACTTAAGGATGATTGCACTTAAACTCGTACGAGGAACAATTAAAAGTGCTGCCTGAATTCGCCAGTAACGAATTTTATATACCCTTCACTGGCATACGTCAGGAGTATATACACACTCATATTCATTTTAACCCTGGAACCTTCTTTTCGGTCTTTCTGACTCCCAACAATTGTTTTTTTTTCTAAAATTGAAATTATCTTTGAGAACAATGAAACAAATTTATTTTGTTTGGTTACTTTTATATAAAAAAAAATAATGAATTATGTATGAATTTTTATTAGTCGAACTTTCTTATGTAAATTGTTAATTTTATCAACGGGCTTAAGTTCGAATCTGCAAGACTGCAAACCATTTTTTATTATTTTATTAATAAATGAATTTGTTCAAATTCTATTTTATTAATTTATATTAAGATTGGAATATCAAGAATATTTTTTCAATAATTATCAAACCAGCAGAACGGATCAGTACTGATTTCGAGGCCGCTACGCCATCTCATCAGCGTTCTTTGTTCAATTTTTCCACTTTTGCAAGTGGTGCTAGTTAGTAGGAATATCAAATATTTAACCAATGTTTTTAACGAAAATTGAATATGAGAAGTTATCACATTCATATTTTTAAGTTATTAGCTTTTTGGTTAGTACGAAATTCCCCAACCCTGACAATTAATATTCCCAATATTCCATGTATCTCTTTCGCTTTTTCCAGAGCCATCGGCTGCTGATAACTAAAGCTTCTTTGTTATTTATGTTCAAGTAATTGATCAGTACTGATCCGTTCTGCTGGTTTGATGATTATTGATAAATATTCTTAATATTCCAATCTTAATATAAATTAATAAAATAGAATTTGAACAAATTCATTTATTAATAAAATAATAAAAAAAGGTTTGCAGTCTTGCAGATTCGAACTTAAGCCTGTTGATAAAATTAACAATTTAAAAAAATAATAATTATAAAAATTTTCCAGCTCTGGAGCAGTGTTTTTAGTTTTTCTGATTTCTAAAAGGAAAGAATTTCTTTCAAAAATATCGAATATTATTAATTTATAAAAAAAATAAAAAAAATAAAAAAAATGTTCAGCTGTTTATTTTATGTACCAAAAAAATTTGCAATTTTCCAACCCCGCAATTGTCGTTTTGACTTTGTTTGAGTTTTAATACCAATTTAATTTATTTTAAAATAGGTTTAATTTAAAAAATTATGAACCAAAAATAAACATTTCCAGCTATGGAACCGTATTTTGGATTTTGCAGATTTTCAATAGCAATCAGCTGAGGACTATTTCCAATACATCAATCCAAGACCGAAGTCTGGGTCCAAATTACCGCATTCGATGTCGATCGAAATTTCAATATATTTTAAATACGTATTCCGATCAATATCGAGTGCCGTAATTTGCCCCCCGGATTGATGTTTTGCTGAGATTTCGGAAAACTGAAGTCGGATAAACATAAGGAACTTTATGGGTCGCATATTAATAGTGAGGAAATTTCACATTTTTTTTGTTGTTACACATATGACCTTAAGAAATTATTTCTATTACATACTTGTTAATATTAGTGAACTAAAATTTATTTTTAAATTAAGCAAAGATATATAATATATTATTTATTCTAATTAAAAACCTTAAATTTTATATTTTTAAATACAATTAAATTTAATCAGTTTCTTTCTTATTATTTTTACAGCTGGACATGCTCGAAAGTAAAACCGGTAAGTCAAATGCAAATATCAATTAATCCTTTACATTAATCTAAATAAATAAAATAATAGGCTTTAATAAAAAACTTACCTCTCAATTGATACACCGGACTGCCCACAGGGGTATTTTCCGACAGACTAAATCGTGCCATATCACCAGAGCCGGGTACAAAATGTGGCGGCTGATTTAAATGTTGGCATTTTACTAGACATGGCACACACAATGTTACAATTGTGATAAAAAATAATGACTTCATAAGTGATTTAACCAAAAAGTGGTCACAACACCACCACCGCCAGTTGGCTTTAAACATTATATTAACTTGGTTTTTAGTGTGGATTATTTTTTTTTTTTTTTGGTTTCTTTGCCTCTTGCTTTTCGTTCTACTAATAAAAATTATTATTTCTGTTGCTTAGATTTTAAAAACTCTTTTTGATTAGCGTTGTAAAGCACTTGTGCACATGATTTTTTTTTATAAGAACAACATTTTGTTGCTGTTAAAATTGAAATTTGTTATTGACTTTTTCTTTTAATTTGCTAAAATATGAAAATATTAATTGATAGGTTTTTGTATAGATTTCATTGGCTGGTTTTACTGGTGATTTAAAAAATTATGCAATTTAATAAACTGGTATGTTGCAGTTTAAATAACGCATGGGAATGAAGCAACTTTAAAAATTGGAGGTCTTAAATTTTACTGCAACAAAGAATGATATCTTTCGTATAAACTACTACATATTTCGTTTTTGCACCTATTTCAATGCAATGAATATGAAGATTGTTAGGCTAAGGTTTGGTAGAACTTTTGGTTTGCGTCTTCGCTAATACAAATTTAAATTTATCTTCACACACATAGATACGGGTATTATAAATATAAGACACACACACTGTAACTACAGATTTAAAAAACAATAGAAATTATTACTTTTACGCGATCACTTGACCCCGACCTTAGTCCGACTATTATTCAAAAGCTTGTCGTATGACCTTTACATTTAAAAATAATTTATTTAATATCATTTTACACTTGTCTCCACTCTAAATGCTGTCAAATACTTGCTCTAATCTCCAGACAATCTCAAAATTGTCCCAGCTGTAGTAGTTCGGTGTGAAACTCTTATTTAATAACTCAAAACTAAATTGGAAAACAAAACCACAAAGATCGTTTACATTGTCTTTTTTATGTCAAAGTTTTGTTTATAATTTAAATATACCAACTTGTCGTTAAATTAAATAATGCATATTTTTAACATCGTTATTACGATTTTATGTTAAGTTATGCAACCTTGAGTTGAAAAACAAAACTTGTTACCGATACCGAATGCATTTCGAGCAACAGAATTAATTTATTCTTTTTGTTTCGTTTACAACACATTCTATTCACACAATCTTTTCCAGTTTTCGTGCAGCACTTTAAATATCTATTTAATTTTTTTTTTAAAGAATGTTTATTGTTTTGACTATTTTGAAACAAAAATGTATGTGCTACTGGTTTTGTGACTATTCTATTCGGTCTTGATTAAATAATCTGTTGTTTATTTCTATAACCTTTAAAAAAACTTAATGTGTGGTCTACATACAATTTTGTCATTAATTTGTAATTTCTATAATATCTATTAGGGACCATTATCTCAATGTTTATAGACGTGACAGCATTATTGCGGTGATTCCAAAAAACATTCCTGAAGGTCCTAAATAACCTTTTTAATAAATTTATCAAATAGCTTTGTCGCATATGTATATAACAGATAGATCTATTCGTCGTATATATATTTATATATGAGGGACATATAGAGAACCACTCTGCACAATTTAAATTCATACAAATCAAACTCATTTTACTGCAAAATAGCTATTAGGGCGTTCAATTACCCCTACTTTTTTCTTTCAATCGGTTAACCGCTCGACTAATTAATCGAGTTTTTCGTTTAATTGATTAATAATATTAATTTAATCGCTTAACTGATTAAAAAATAATTTTTTCTAAATTAGTTAGTTTAAAAATTTTATACATTATTTTGGAATTAAAAATAATTGTTGAACTCGAGTTTTTCGTTTAATCGATTAATAATTTTACATTAATCGGTTAACCGACTAAAATTTTTTTTTGAGATTAATAATAATTCTTGGACTCGAATTTTACGTTTAATCGATTATTAATTTTCCATTAATCGATTAACCAATTAAACATACATATGTATATTTCCCAAATTACTTATTTTCAAAATTTAATTCAGTATTTTGGGATTAATAATAATTCCTGAACTGGAATACTTCGTTTAATGGAGTTATAATTTCAGATTAATCGGTTAACCGATTAAAATAATGTTTCCTAAATTATTTAATTTAAAAATTTTCTTCATTATTTTGAGATTATTAATAATTCTTGGACTTGAATTATTCGTTTAATCGATTAATAATTTTCGATTAATCGATTAATAATTTTCGATTAATCAATTAAACATATATATCCCAAATTACTTATTTTCAAAATTTAATTCAGTATTTTGGGATTAATAATAATTCCTGAACTGGATATTTCGTTTAATGGAGTAATAATTTCAGATTAATCGGTTAACCAATTAAAATAATTTTTCCTAAATTACTTAATTTCAAAATTTTATTCATTATTTTGAGATTAATAATAATTTTTGGACTCGAATTTTTCGTTTAATCGATTAATAATTTTCGATTAATCGATTAACCAATTAAACATATATATCCCAAATTACTTATTTTCAAAATTTAATTCAGTATTTTGGGATTAATAATAATTCCTGAACTGTAATATTTCGTTTAATGCAGTAATAATTTCAGATTAATCGGTTAACCGATTAAAATAATTTTTCTTAAATTACTTAATTTCAAAATTTTATTCATTATTTTGAGATTAATAATAATTTATGAACTCATGGTTTTCGTTTAATAGATTAATAATTGTTCGATTAATTGGTTAGCCAATTAAAATAATATTTCCTAAATTACTTAGTTTCAAAACTTTATTCATTATTTTGAGATTTTTGAACCTATGGTTTTCGTTTAATCGATTAATCGGTTAGCCAATTAAACTATTTTTTTTCCTAAATTACTTAATATCAAAGTTTTATTCATAATTTTAAAATTATAAATAATTCTTGGGCTCGAATTTTGCGTTTAATCGATCAATAATTTTTCGATTAATCGGTTAACCAATTAAATTTTTTTTCCTAAAGTACTTAATTTCAAAGTTTTATTCATTATTTTGAGATTAATAATAATTCTTGGACTCGAATTTATCGTTTATTTTGAAATTAATAATAATTCTTGAACCCACGTTTTTCGTTTAATCGATTAATAATTTTTGATTAGTCGATTAAGCAATTAAAACTATTTATCCTAAATTACTTATTTTAAAAATTTAATTCAGTATTTTAAGATTAATAACGATTCTTGAGCACGGGTTTTTCGTTTATTCGATTAATATTTTTAGATTACTCGTTTAACCGGTTAAAAGAATTTTTCCTAGATTACTTAATTTCAAAATTTTATTCATTATTTTGAGATTTTATTCATATGTGAATAAGCCACAAGGCCCAAAGTCCTTAACGGCAACTTAATTCATGTCATCGGTCCAGTTCAGCCTGATTTATGCATCAGGTTCTTGGAAGACTGGACATTTTGGAAGCGCTACACATTCTGTTTTATTTAATATTAAAGATAAGAAGCGCTTAGTAAAAGGACCTTTACAAATAAATTTAGAAGCATCTAAGATTTATTATATTCTGAATTAAAACTCGCTTTCTGAGTTCGTATTCGGTGTTTACAATTTTCGTATTATGGTCTCAGTTTCTTTACAAGTTTCGACTTTTTAAAGCACCGCACACATTGGAAAGTTATCAGAACTTTCTTTTACTTCATATCTTGTTTGCGTGTATCGCAATTTTTTTTTCTCTTAGATAAAAGTCATTACCTACCCGCAAAGTAAACTCACTTACTCTACTTTCACACGTTCTATTTTACTATTCTAAGTATCTAAACAAGTAATGCAATAAATATTAGTTTCCTATGCTCGTTAGTTTTGATGTTTATTTTTTGAGATTGTGTGGTGATCGCGTGAATCACTCAAATAGTGATTGCTTTGCAGAGATATCAAAATAAATTTAAAGTCTTTTAGATCATAATGAAGTTCTCTTTGTTGAATAAAATACAAATAAAATACATATAACTTTTCTTCAGAGTTTAGATTTATTTCTTCCATAAAACTTTTACCAGATACTATCAAATATTAAAACATAATTCTTTCTAATTTCGCTTTTATAAATACAATGAATATTTAATTTGAAAATTATTAATTTTATACAACAGCTTCTTACTTAAAGCCAACTAAAGAAGAGAAAAAAAAAGAAATTTTCATGTATATCGAAATTTCTTTTCTTTTGCCATTCACCTTAAGATCCAACCGATAACGAAAAAAAAACTCCAAAATTGTTTGCGGATGCTGCAGAAAACAGATTGAATGCAAGAAAACGAAAAAAAAGCTGGGGTTTAATTTTAACAACAACATTTTACTCAGAAAAAAATTCTTTTCATTTACTTTTTTTTTCATCATTTTGCAAAACGATAAAAAATAACTCGTTTTATTGGAAACAGAAAAAAACAAGTATTTTACACAGAGATTGGTTTCATAAACAAACAGCCGTATATTCGTATGCATCAGTATATGTACCACATCTTTACTAGTGTGCAGCGCTTGCTAACACACCTCTAACAATTCTAAAAGAAATCTCAGCTCCTCAGCTGAAAAAAATGAAGATTCAGTCAGTAGCTTGTGGCAAAAATAGAAAAAAAAACACAAATTTAAAATTTCACCAATAATGATGTTCATGATCATGACCATCATTATCAGCATCATCACCATTATCGTCATCATTTGTCGAATAGAAAACAAACACGAATACGGACGGAATGGTTAAAAAGCGTTATGTTTGCTATTTCTGGGCTACACGCTACATCAAAAAGCGGAAAGTAATTGGCAATTTATTATTTATTTGGACTTGTTTTGCATCATGCGAAATCATTAAAATTTGGTGAATTATTATATTAAGAGGTACTTTTGCCCACAACGATTTTTGGAGACGTCTGCTACGATCAGTTTAAGACTTATACGATATTTCAATAGTCAATGGAATAGAAACGCATTTCGACAGCTTAATTGTGATCCATTATTAACTGCCGGAAATTAAAGTAAACAATGTCGAGGAATATTAAATTGAATTAAGATTTATAGGCTAATTGTTCGAAATTTGTTTTTAAATCTCAGAGAGACATGATAAATACTCCAAGGCACAAAGGAAAGTTAATATCAGTTGTTAGTTATTCAACTTACACAGCAGAGCAGAACAGCTGTTTTCGAAAGCCGCAACACTTTCATCATCAGTGCTCATGTGTATTGTGTTTGTCACCACTTATTAGGTGGCTTAGTTCAATGTGATAACAGTTCTTATTTAAACAAACTTTATTAGGAAATTGAATACGAGAACTGTATCCATCTGATGTTAACATGTTATTGCTTTAACACCCGTGTTACCATTTGATTATTTTCTTCATGTCCCATTTTTCTAAATTCTTTTGTTCCATCATACCTAAACCAAACTTTTTTGGTTTGAATTTTTTAACAAAACAATAAGACTAGTGAAAACAAGAATATATTTATTTGTTTTTTTTTTTTTAAGTAGGACCAGCACTCAGGGGATGATCCCTTTATACAAAATTCATCAACGCTAAGTATTGCGTTTAACAAAATAAGGCTCTGAGTTTAGTTCGAATCTAATCAAAATCACAAAATATAATCAAAGAGTTGAAAACTCAATTCTTTTTTGTCGACAAGGGGCGTGCTAATGAACTGGATGAGAGGATCAGAAGGTTGCAATGATTAATTTTTGATTATCCACGTAGGAAAAGAGGGATCGCGGGACACTATGAATGTAAGTAACACAACCGATAAAATTCTAGTTTTTACTAAAACCAAGAAATCCGGAACTCGGAAAGTCGATCGTTGTCTTTTATGGGACACTTAAACTTAAAAGAACATTTACATCAGATCGAAGTCATAGGAGACAATGAATGCAGGGGACATGACGTCAAGAGAGTTTGGGTTCCAGGGCATGAAGGCATTCAGGGAAATGAAATGGCGGATGAATGCGCAAGAGCATGTTCGGTCTTGGTTGAAGCAGTCTCACGTAGGGATATTGACATTCCCTCAGTTGAGCTGCTGAACAAAATTCAGCAGTGGGCAGAGAGGAAGGTGACAAGCAGGTAGTCAACAATTACCAACTCTAGGGTCTCCAAAACTCTATGGCCCTCGCTTAGCAGAGTTTGGACTAGACAGCTTCTAACTTTTGGGATGAAGTCGTTGGCACTTTTTGTAGGGGTCTTGACGGGGCATTGTGCAATTGGACACATGTCAGAGCTTTTGGGCTTTCCCCATGATGGTCGCTGCAGGAGCTATTTCGATGATGAAGAATAAGAGTCAGTACAGCATTTCCTTTTTGGCTGTCCGGCCTTGCAGGAGCGTAGGCTTAGACATCTAGGCTCTCGTTTCCAGTGAGATCTAGACTGCCTCAGGGATGCACCGCAGGCTGTTCTGGCGGGTTTTGTGAGAAGTTCTAGGTGGTTCTCAGGAACCAGTACTTCGTTTTGAAAGGATTTTGTAGGGTATAGTGATCTGGGCATCACAATGGGCCTTTTTTTTTTTTTTTTTTTTAGGAGTAGGACCAGCACTCAGGGGATGTCCCCTATATATGCAATGCATTGCGCTGGAACTGAAAACGAGGGGATAGTATTGAGGGGACAGAATAGGAAAGATGAGAAGATAGACAGTTTTTTTTTTTAGCTATTTCAACCTTTTACTTCGCCGGCTAATTTTTTGCTCCAGGGCCGACGAAGGTGGCCTGCGAGTGTTTTCTCGCTTACCGCGGGCAGTCCTTCTAACCCAACCTAATCTATGAATGCAGAGGGAACATTTTTTACTTTGTCATTGTCAGACGAGTTTTTACTTTGTCATTGTCAGCCGAGATTCCAATTTTGTTTTTGCGAATAACACTTGAAGGCACATAACCCGGCTTACAAGGAGTATTGACTGGAAAAAGGAATACGTGAATGATACGGAGCTTCTGTGAAGGTAAAGGTTCTTCCTTTTAATTTCCAATGCATTCACGTTTCTACTGTTCTAAATGTATATCTTTTGGCATGAGCGCTAGCTCCTCACAGCTAACTCTAATTAGTTTCATGCAATCTGGTTGTTTTTCTAAATCGATTTTTTGGCTTGAAAGGAAGAGAAAATTACTTTAAGCACAAAAGATAATATCTTAATATGCTGTTCTTCCCCTTTTTACTTGGGCTATTAATCATTCCACATTCTTTCAGAATATTACGTTAAGAACCTTATCCTAAAAATCACATGAGATTGATTTTATTAAAGTTAAACTTCGATTCGACCACTAGCAACAGAAACTCTCGCGACTCTCATACGCATGCGCAACATATGTACACTGTTAATGTGTGTGATATTTTTCAAATGGGGTAAAACACGATCTATTCTACTGTATAAAATCTAATAACAACAACAGTAAAATCAGTTAAACTGTAATGTGAGATCTCTGTACATCTCTACTCACGATCGTATGTGGAGATGAAGGAAATGATTTAATCGATTTTTATGTTCGATCATCTTCTTGTGATCTGTACAAATGAACGAGCATACGAACACAAAAAGTGCAGTTGTTTGTGTTTATTTTCTTAGTAGAGAAAACTGAACAAATATAACACCATTTTTAAAATGTTTTTTTTTAAATACTTTTTTTTATATTTTCAAGTTTCTTTTCATTTTTTCATTGCTTTCGTTTATCAAGAAACCGCAAATTGCGGTCATATTTGAAAAGAAGAAAAGTGCACGAAAAAGTCTTGAAGCACAAACCACTTGTATTTAGACCGAAATAATGCGAATATGAATATATTTTTCTTTTTGTTTAATTTTTTATTGCGGAAAGAATGTGCTAAATAAGCAGATCTATTTCAGGTCTTGGTCATTTCTTTTTAAACTCTTTATAAAAAAAATTTGGTTGATAATTTAAACATTTTTTTTTCTAGAACTCTACTTTACTTTTGGTTTAATTTCTTAATATATTTTCTTAAATTTTTTTTCCTTGATCTCCAGTTTTATTAAATATTTGCACACAAAACAAACACAATTTATACTAAAAAAAAAAAACTGGATTCATGTTTGACCATTTTTTATGTTTTGTTTCGGCTGTTTTACCTTCTTTTTCACAGATTTTTTTCTTATCTTATTTTTTTTACTTATTAATTCATTATTCTTTAATTGTACTTCCACCAGTCACTTGTACCGTGCCGTGTTTAATGCGCTTAACACGTCTTAACGTTTCGAAATATGCTCAACTAGTGTTAACGTGTGTGAAAAGTATCTGTTAGTTTACCTTTTGAATTCAATCTTTGGGTTTCTATCAAGCAGAGCTTAGTGGTGAGTATATTCCAGAGATATCGTACTCACTTTGTTTTCTTTTTTAAAATACTGGTATTTTATTTATCTCTTTTGAGAAAAAAAATAAAAAATAAAATACATAAGAAGACATTCTTACCTTTAAGATGTTTTTGTAGTATTTGCTTTGTGCATTTTGAAATCGTTGAAATATTTTTGCAATGTCTTAAATTTCGTTAGCGATTTGTATGTGCTTTTAGCGCATTTTACACCATCCAACTGAATTTGATAGTGGCTACAAGCTATCGGTTTATTATTATTACCATGTCGTTTACCACGTTCAATTGTATCAAATTATGGAACAGCGGCTGCAATTGTTTTATAGTTTGAGGACCATCACATGATATATTTTTTCTTCTACGCTGACGTTCATATAATTTCGGCCAACAAAAAATGTACACGTCTATTATATTTATTAAATATATCAATTTATCTTTCAAACAAACAAAAAAATGTAATAAGTGGTGACAAACACAATACACATGAGCACTGATGATGAAAGGGTTGCGTCTTTCGAAAACAGCTGTTCTGCTCTGCTGTGTAAGTTGAATAACAAAAACTGATGTTGGCTTGCCTTTGTGCCTTGGAATATTTATCATGTCTTTCTGAGATTTAAATTAAAAATTTCGAACAATTAGCCCATAGAATCTTAATTCAATTTAATATAAAAAAATGTTTATTTTTAATAGGAATTAGGTTCAACGAAATCTAAGCATTTTTGAATCAATCTGGAATTATGAATAGTCGGATAGCCTATTAGTCAAAATTCGATCACTTGGAAACTTACATTCAAAAGAAAACTCCTTCCATTTTATGTCCGTATCAGACATCTCAGAAATGTAATGTACACCTTGTATACACTATAAACATTGTCTTTCTTTCATCGTGTACACCTTCTACTTGTGTATAACTTAAAGTGTACTCGTGTACATCGCGTCTATATACTTTTTTAATTTGAAACTGGTGGGTATGTATAATATTTTCAGTGTTTGCTTTTATGTTAGGAACACAACTGCGACGAACGACGAATTTTTCGTCGCGAATATTCGTTGCCAAAAATAAAACACATTGGTGTATATGAAAATGAACACAATCGTGGTGTTGGTCGAAATACGTCATACTCAGCGAAAGTTGAAATAGATTGTTAATTTTATCAACGGGCTTAAGTTCGAATCTGCAAGACTGCAAACCATTTTTTAATATTTTATTAATAAATGAATTTGTTCAAATTCTATTTTATTAATTTATATTAAGATTGGAATATTAAGAATATTTTTCAATAATCATCAAACCAGCAGAACGGATCAGTACTGATTTCGAGGCCGCTACGCCATCTCATCAGCGTTCTTTGTTCAATTTTTCCACTTTGAAATAGATTTATTTCTAATTGTTTCGTCAGCGAACGACGTACAAAACAGTATCAGGTGACCAAGTTTCTTATACTCGAACTGGTTTTTTTGTGGACAAGTTGACTACTATATTGTAGCATGTAGCGCAAAAATTTTCAGTGAATCCTAAAAATACATCCACCAATTCACAAAAATCTGTCTTTGGGAAGAGGTTTTATTAATTTCGAACACTTTCTTTAATATAGTATTTCTACCTACTTCCTACTTTTTCATATGGCCACCCCATCAGCCGTTAAATGAAGAGAATATTTTATTTACAGAAGAAACAGTTGTCAGAAAATAATGACAAAAAGAAATTTGTTCTGAAAAAAATGCACACCACCGATGTAATTATTGAATGTCTGAACAATCTGGCATTAGAATATTACAAAGATTATCGAAAAATTCGTAAATTTTCTTTTTGTCCATTATGTTAATTTATTAGCCGTTATTGTGTTTCATACGCCAAATTTATAGAGCGAATTTTTACCTACGAATTCGTCATATTGAACGAATTTCGTCGTTCGTCTCAGTTGTGCTCCTACCATTACTGCGAACACACACATTAATTTTATGAAGTTACAGAACAAATACAATGTTATCATCTCCGCAAATGTGCATACGTACATAAAGTGAATTCAATGTTTTCAATGTCTTCAATGTATACACTTGAGGTATGATGCACAGTCCTGTACACTCAAAATTTATTTGTGTATAAAGTGAGGCATGCATACATTTTTCAATGTCGTTGATGTAAACTTGTGTGTACCCAGTCAGAATTTTATGAAATTAAGATCATATTCGAGTCTTTTTCGACTCCATCGCACGATTAAAATAAGCATTTATGCGCTCGTTTTCGAGTCGAAAATGACTGTTCATTCGGGAGAATGAGTCTAAAGGAGTCTTTTATGATTCGCGCTTCTGATCACTTTCGACTCATTTTCGAGACAGTTTGTGGTAGTTCTTAATATATATTTTACTGCATGAGCTTGATGTTTGTGTTTGTTTTTTTTAAATCACTCGTAAGTATTTCTGGGAATCATTTTCGAGTCTTATTTTAAGCGCAGAACTGATTAATCAATTTTTTATCATCTCAGGTACTCGAAAAAGACTCAGTTTGGTGAAACGATCTTCCACATGCTGACTGGGTACAGAGGGTAAAATATGTACACTATATCGAACTCTGGTCCGTATGTACATACATATTCTTCACATTAGGACTACTGAAATATGTGACAAATAACAAATGGGGTTTCTAATATTATTCGCTACATGACAAACTTTAGATAAACCGATTTATATAAGTGCAAGTTCCAGACAAAAAGCAAATAGAAAGATTTTGTTGCAACTTTTCATAATATTTTACAAGCTTTATTTGAAGATCTTATCAAAAAAGTTGGTATTGTGCTTGTCTAAATAAAAATACCTTTCAAATAATATATATTTCATTAATATTGATGGGTGCTAAAGTACTTAAAACTGTACCACAAAATTGTGTTTGACATATTTGTACACATAAAAGATATTCGACTTATTCGGATAAAAGTTAATAATATTTTTCTTATACGAATAAGAAAAACTTGTAGATATATAATTTTTTTTATTAGATTAATGTAATATTTTACTAAAATTGGATGATATTATTTTCAAGTTTTTGGATTTGATTTGAAAGAAAACACATAAAAATTTAGGGAAACGACATTTTACGGGGTGCATTGGCGGTTCTTGATTTTCGGCCATAAAATGGAAAAAGTGCACGATGCAATTTCTTAACCGATCACGAAATTTGATAATAAAATTTAATAATCTGCAACAGGTTTTCGTTTGTTGGTCGATTCAGGGTTAAATTATAGACCAAACTCAACATGTTTAACAGTAAATATTACACAAAAACAGCTGAGCTGCCAAAAACAGTGTTGCCATAGACAAGGTTGCTAAAAATCACCTTTTAAAACTTTTATAAATATTTCATTTTTAATTTAATTTTATTTTAATGAAAACTTTATTAGTTTTATATGCGAGGGTTGGAGCACAAGAGATCCAAATGATTAATAGATAATAATGAGAATAAGTAGTTTTCAAATGTAATGCAATAAAAATTATGTTAGATGTTTTTTTAATGAAAACTAGAATTGTTCTCCATATCTCATTTACATGGAACTATTAGCTTCAACTAATAGTTCCATGTAAACTCAATTTTGAAAAAAGTACTTCTACTGCTCATATATAATTTTTAGAAATTTTTGTTTAATATTTTATTTTTTTGCATATCGTGATTATTTAAATATTTTGGATCAGGCCTGTTTTTTTTTTTGTTTTTTATGTTTTTTAACAAACTTTATTGTAAGAGTTTTATTTGGGTACAATTTGCATCTAAAAAAAAGGGAAAACGTTATAGACCGTGTTTATATCCAAGAATGTCCAGTTGGGTGTCTGCTAGAGCTGTAAAAGTAGTTTTGAAGAATTGTACCAATTTTTTCATTCAAATTGTGCTAAATTTTTTTTAAAAATTTATTAAATAAAAATAATATAAAAACATATATACAACAGGGTCCGCCAAATAACTTTTTTTTTTAAATGCTATAAAAAACTACTGAATATTTTCTCAAATTTCTTTTTTTAATTGAAAGTACAATCCTTCCGGTTAATAATGGAAAATAATTTTATTTAAATGGCTGCCTCGGCTGGCCATGCAGTAGCCTACACGATTGGTCCAATTTTTAAGCACATTATCGATTGTGTGCAGCTGTATTTCACCAATGGCTTCACGAATGTTGTTCTTTAAAGCAACAATTGTCTCTGGCTTGTCGGCGTAACACTTATCTTTGACGGCAGGCACCCCACAAATAATAGTCCAACGGTGTCAAATCGCAGCTCCGAGGTGGCCAAACGACATGAGCTGTGCGGCTGATAATGCGATCTTCAAAAACAGGGTGCAAAACATCGAGTGTTGCTTCGGCTGTGTGGCACGTAGCACCGTCCTGTTGAAACCAAATGTTGCCAATATCCTCCTCTTCAATTTTTGTGAACAAACATTCGTTCAACATGGCCCGATAACGATCGCCATTGATTGTAACGGCCACTCCTTGCTCATTTTCGAAGAAAAATGTCCCAATTATGCCTCTGGACCAAAATCCGCACCAAACAGTGACTCGTTTTGGGTGCGTCGGCTTTTCAATGTATGCGTGCGGGTTTTCTGTGCCCCAAATTTTGCTTGTTTACATACCCGCCAAGATCAAAATGAGCTTCATCTGAAAATATGATTTTTTTGGCAAAATCGGCATCTTCTGTAAGTCGATCGCAGGCCCATTTAGCGAAGCGTTGTTCAAACGTATACACAACCATATTCGTTCAGCGGAAGGATAAAACTAATTACCTGTCAAATCAGACATGAGCTAAGTGTTACCATTCACGAAATAAGCACAAAAAAAAAACGTTAGATGGCGGACCCTTAAATACTTATATCTCTGACAATTAACATTGATAATTAAACATCTGTTACGTAGAAATATTGTAATTTTTTAAAGACTAATTTTTAGATTCAATATTTTCATTCTCCCAAAAAACATATTAATATTAATTGTAAATTACTGGAAATACTTTCTGGAACAATATTTTCTGCCTCCACAAACTTAAATATTATTTAAAAATAGCAATATGACTTTCAATGATCTCTTACATATAAATATGCCACAACGTTCTTTTGTAGTACACTTTTAAGAATGTTATCGTTCAGCAATATTAATGAATCATAAATCTTTCAAAAAGTGCTTTTATTTATTTTCATTATTAAATTGCTAAGACTTAAAGCAAATGAAATTCATAATAAAATTTGTTGTTGGGTAGTGTAATTATTGTTTTAAAATCACTTTTACAAAAATCGTTTTTAACTCGGCTCATATTGTTTACATTTAAGCCGGCTTAATTGTTTTTGTATAGAATGAGAGGATAAAAGAAAATTAAAGATTAACTTGTTGTGCTCTCTTCAATTGCAAAGGAATCCACAATACTTGCATATTGTTAGGCGCGGTTTAAGTTTGTGTTGTTTGAAAAGTGCAAAATAAAAATTTAAATTTGTTTAACTTATCGTTATATAAATTCCTTTGCTAATTTATTAAAAAAATGTTTATAAAATATCCTGTTGAATTTCTAATGGAGAGAATTCCCTATTTGTGTAGAGAGAAGCAAAAATTAATCAGTTCATAATGGGAAACTTATGGCGGATAAAAATAAAAAGTGTCAATGAAAACTTCTTCGCACTTCATCGTATAATTTCATTCATGGAACTGCTGATGTAATGAAAATAAATTAAAAACTTCTTGGGCCAATTGCTTTCATTGATCCATATGAATATACTCTTGCCGATAAGTAATCGAGCTAACCCGCGTATAAGTGTATTAAAGTGGTATATGGGAAAGAATATCGGTCACTCTAGTGCCAGCTGCATTAAACGATCGCCATAGTGTACAAAAAAGTCATATATGATTGTTAATGAGTATTGATTATCTTGCTTAAGATTTTTATTTTTAATATGATTATGATCATAAATCAAATACATTTTTTATTTATTTATCTTTTTTTGTTTTTTATTTTACTGTATGCATTCATTAATTAATCATTCATGATGTTATATAATTCCCAAACGACAAAATTAATGCGGCAGAATGTATATTAAATATTCTACTGAGTTTGCTGTGATTCACTTGGTTGTCATTGTACGAGTATCGAAGTAGCAGCATGTCGCACAGTGGGATTTTTTGTGCAATAAGTCATTTCTTCGTCACATAAAATGTAATGATGCAGTTTTGTAGAATATTGCTTCAGTATGAAGAATCCATAAATTGTATCCCAAAAAAACGTTTATTTGTCTTTGAAATACTGAAGTAAAGTCACATGAAAATTTTGGTTCAAAATATTGAAAACTGTTTACGCACTTCTATAGTGTTTGTACGTAAGACAACTTTATTGCTCTGATTTAAATGGTGTTTTTTTTTCAAATGTAGCCTTTTCTGCGTATTTAAAAAAAAATTATAAAGTTCGCTCATATGGTTTAAAAGATATGATAGAATAAAATTTTTTCCATAATGTGCCGTGATTGCAAAGTTCCTTGGAAGAAAAAAAGCGTTGCTCGGTCGTGCTAGGTGCTCCCGCTATAATAAAATGAAAGGTAAGACTTCATATAATCAATTAAAAAAAATAGTTTAAATAATTAATAATCTTTTATAAAATCATAAAATTTGTCTCCAAATTCATGAAATTTTTATAAAATAATTATTTAGAAAATAATTAGTTTTGGTAAAGAAACAAAAAGTTGTGAGAAAAAATATAATATGGGCGGTGAGGTAATAAAGGCTCTGTGCCAAATTTCAAAAAAAATTTTTTGGGTTCCATGGGCGGTGGGTAGTGGGCGTGGTCAATTTTGATGAAACTTTAGTTTATTCTTAATTAAGGTAATAAAAGGCTCTGTGCCAAATTTCAAAAACTTTGAGCCAAAAATAAATTTTGGGTTCTATGGGCGGTGGGTAGCGGGCGTGGCCAATTTTGATGAAACTTTATTTTATTCTTAATTAAGGTAATAAAGGGCTCTGTGCCAAATTTCAAGAACTTTGGGCCAAAAATAAATTTTGGGTTCTATGGGCGGTGGGTAGTGGGCGTGGCCAATTTTAATGAAACTTCAGTTTATTCTTAACTGAGGTAATAAAAGGCTCTGTGCCAAATTTCAAAAACTTTGGGCCAAAAATAAATTTTTGATTATTATGGGCGGTGGGTAGTGGGCGTAGCCAATTTTAATGAAACTTCAGTTTATTCTTAATTGAGGTAATAAAAGGCTCTGTGCCAAATTTCAAAAACTTTGGGCCAAAAATAAATTTTGGGTTCTATGGGCGGTGCATAGTGGGCGTGGCCAATTTTGATGAAACTTTATTTTATTCTTAATTGCGGTAATAAAGGGCTCTGTGACAAATTTCAAAAACTTTGGGCAAAAATAAATTTTGGGTTCTATGGGCGGTGGGTAGTGGGCGTTGCCTATTTTAATGCAAAATCATGTTTTTCTTAATTGAGGTAACCAAAGACTCACAGCGAAATTTCAACATTCTACGAGCACCCCTTATATATTTTGCCAAACATTGTATGAGCAAATCCCACTGTGTGTCGTCGTGGCTTTAAAGATAATCGCAAAAGGACTTTGAAATCGGAACTTCTACGAGTGTAATACAAGTTTTGAAAGTTGAAATTTTTTTATTTTCTTAGCAGCTAAAAACTAAATAATTTTGTGTTAGATATCCCGTCGTTACTAATAAACAACAAATATTTGTCATATTTATTAGTTTTTATTTGAATCTCAATTATAGTCATATATGTAAATATTTCTCAGCAGGTGTTGCCAACTTGGTTTTTTCAAAGAAAATTTGGTTTTATAAGTCTGACAAATTAGGTTAATTTTTAAGTGCAGTCTTACTTCGTCAGAGAAGAAAATTGTCTTGTCTTTTATTGGTTAAGACTTTTTTTGCTGTCATTCAATGATAAATAAAAAATTTGAATCGTAACAAAAAAAAATTTATTACTTTTTTGTTGACAACCAATTGTTTTACTGTGGCAACATTGAGCACGGCATTCATGGCGGCCATGGTCGACAAGAAGTTTCATTAAATTATTGCCACTATTCACAACTAGACTATTTTCAATGAAAAGCGAATTTTTTTTAATGCACGATTGAACTTAAAAAATTTTTAGCTGTAACCACGTTCACATTTTTAAATTTATAATCAGTACACTGTGGCAAATCATCCTGAATATATTGATGCTTGAACAACGCCAACAAATTATGCCGATATAAAGAGTTAATTTTTTTTTAGCAACTTTCGTTTTGGCAACACTGTTTTTGACAGATCAGCTGTTTTCGTGTAACATGTTACTTCTAAACATGTTCAGTTTGGTTTATAATTCAACCCTGAATTGACCTACAAACGAAAAACTCTTGCAGATTATTGGAATTTATTATCAAATTTTGTGCTCAGTTAAGAACTTTTTCAATTTTAAGGACAAAGATAATTTCTGGTTGAATGGATACGTGAACAAGCAAAATCGCTGCTTTTGGTGTGAAAAACATCCAGAAGAATTGCAAGAGCTGCCAATGCATCGCGAAAAATACACTATTTGGTGGCATCATTTTTCAAACACGTCGTAGGGTAGGAACGTTACTGTGAATGGCGAGCGCCAACCTGCAATGATTACCATTTTTTTTTTGTCCAAAATGGAAAAACTGCTCTTGAACTTATTTGTGAGATACCGTCTAATATGTTGGAGAGGGTATGCCAAAATTGGACTCAGCATATGAACCATTTGAGGAGTATCCGAGGTTAACATTTACTTGGATTCATATTTAAACATTGAATTGTATAGATCGTTCTATGGACCCCAATTCAATTTAAATCAAATCCTAAAGCTCTTAAAAATCAGCAACGACTTTGGAACTCAGTAATCGATTCGCTGAGGATTTAATGTTGTTGCTTGTTAATTTTGTTTTCATATATTTTAACGAACCAATAACCCATAACTACGGTGACCATTCGTCCTTTTTTTAAGAGACCAGTCCTCTTTTTTTACATGATGTCCTCTTAGATAAACAAAAATTAAAGTGTCCTCTTTTTAATTGAAATGTCCTTTATTGTCCTCTTTTTTTTTTGATTATTAATAATTCTTTGTTTAAACTCCAAAATTAAAAGTTTTATTTTCTAAATACAATAAAAGTCAAAATCACACATGCAATAGAAATTATTATCATCAAATGGATTGTGCAGAAATTAAAATCTTTTTCTCAAATGACTGTAATATTTCTGGACATATTTTAAATTCTGGGCATATTTTGTTTAAAAAACATTAATATATGTAAGTAAGTCGACCATGGCAAGAATATATGCAATTGACTATAAATAGTAAAATAAATTTTTATTACATTTCTAAATGTCCTCTTTTTTGGGTTGAAATATATGGTCACCGTACCCATAACTGAATGCCAATTGGCTTAAGAATCTTGTTCTGTAGAAAAAAATGTACAGCCTACATAAGCCAATGCTTTCGTTTTCACATCTTCAAATCTTTTGTCTAATTTTGTAAATTTATTGTGTATCTGATTTCTTGATTTTTTATAATCAATATGGACATCAAATCTGTTTTAAACATGATTATTGCAGATCAATCGAGACATCCAGATTAATAAACACTTTTGAAATACATTTTTCGTAACAACATTTGACCGAAATTTAATACAATTTTTAAAATCTTTAAAATAAATTTTTATTTATAAAACAATACACATGGGATAACAAAATTAATATTAAAAAATTTAGTTTTTTTTTAACAATCTTTTTCTTAAAAACTAATAATAATAAATTACATATTATAAGCTCTCCACCATTAAAATCGAGTTTGATTTTTCAGAAAGTATTTATGACATTTTATTGCTAGAATTTTGTCTTATCAAAATGGTTGATATTGAATTTCATAACTATAAATAACGATTCGAATATGTTTTGTTTTGGTGAAGTGAATTGTTGTTTATTTGCAACTTAAATTTAAGTCAGACAATAGGAAAAATCTATTTTTGGTTTATTCATAAATGTTACTTAAATTGTTAAATTAATAAATAAATATGTGTATAAACAAATAAGTTAATAAATAAAAATGTTTTATTTTTATGTGAAACAAATCTTATAAACTTAAAAAGAACATGATAATTTATCTTTTTCTCCCTTAAACTTAAACGGTTTTCAAATCCAGCTTTCGAGTTTATTAAAGTGCCGAATTTGCAAATTAAATTGATTGTTTTCCTTGTTTAACTGGTTTCGAAGTTACCGTGCACAAAATCTTGTCCGCTGACTTAACGCAGGCCTAAATGAATGGTTAGTTGGTTAGATCTTTAATTTTGCAAATATTCAAAATAACCCAAAATTATCAGTAGATGTCATTGAATAATTTCTATGTTTAGGATTTATTTAAATTAGCTGAAGAATAAAATTGAAATACAATATAGTTAAATAGAATATAAACAAATGTGTATTCAGTGTAAATTTAAAACTTTTGGGCATGGCAAAAAGTTTTTTTTTATTGGCGACAATGATCTATCTTTGCCTGTAACATACAGCCAGCCACCTATTCATTACAGTCACCCACCCATTCAGCCCATTGATCTAGTCTGAATATATTTTTGTTGAAATCCGGAGATATTATTATAGTTCATTTTCATGATTTTGAAAATTGTATAGATTTGAAGAATAGGATTGAGTGTGTGAATTAATTGATAAATGTCAGAGCTGTAAAACACTACAATCAGTTGCCACTGAAATCAATGTGATTTCAGCCAAACTGAATTCGTTCTGTAAATTCTAAATTAAGTCAGACTTTACAATAAAATATTCATCCTTATCGTGTTTGTCGTTTTTCGCCCTCAGATTCGACTTTTTGTAATAGATTAAAGAAAATTTTAGCTTTTTGTCTTTAAGCTATTACAATTTGTCGAATTTGCAGGCGTCAAACGCCAAACACAATAAGGGCGATTGTTAAAATTGTAATATTTTGTGATTGCAGTGATTTTGGAATAGTTTTTGTTTTTTTTTTGAAATCATTGAAAGCAGTTAATTTAATTCTATATAATTCGATTCCATAAAAATGCTTGAGTAAAAGTACAACAAAATAAAGGATGGGCAAATTTGAGGTTAGAAAGTAAATTGGCTGTCAAATGATGAAATGTCAAGCTCTGAGCTGTCATCTTTTGGCATTTATTTACCAGAAAGTTGGGAAATTTTAACCTTGGAATGCCACACTCTTGAACAAAGAATTTTAACTGTGAAAATTTACTATTAAAAATTTACTACCGAAAACAATGCATTTTTCAACAAAATAATCTTTAGCGAAGACGACCACTTTCAATTAAGCGGTTATATAAACAAACAAAATTGTGCTCACAGAATTCACAAACAGTCCTCGAGTAACGATTACATCCAAAGAAGGTGACCGTATGGTGCAGTTTATGGTCAGGTGGCATCATTGGCCCGTATTCCAAAATGAGCGAGGAAACGCCGTCATCGTGAATTCTCTGATAACCCATTTTTTGTGGCCACAACTGGCTAATGCTGACATCAGTGGCCTTGGGTTTAGCCAAACAGTCGGCCAAACAATTCAGTTATTGCATGAGAAATTTCCCGGTCGCACAATATCTCTATTTGGCGATGACAATTGGCCGCCTCGTTCTTGTGATTTAACGGCGCTGGATTATATTCTCTGGGGCCATTTGAAAGACAGTTCTTAGGTGAACAAACCACAAACAACTGACTCTCTGAAAGATGAAATTCGGCGCTGCATTGACGAGATAAGTGAAACTTTGTGGCAAAATGTGGTTAAAAATTTTGTAAAAAGAGCGGACGTCTGCCGACGTACTAGATGGTCACTTGTCCCCCACATCATATTCCATTATTAATTCCTATATTTCTATTTTACATTGTTATCAATAAAACTGAATTTGTTACAAAAAAATTCATTTTTAACAGGGACCGGAAATAAGAGTTATTTTTCAATTTTTGAAGAAATAAATCATACATAAATGAACATCGTAGAAAACTTTTAATTACACCATCATGATTTTTAGGCGAAATGCATCCAACATATTGCATGATTTTTAAATTTTTTATTTATATTTTAACAATCAAAAGTAAGAGTTATTTTTGATATTTATTTTTTTAAATGAAAAATAAGAGTTATTTTTGATTTTTATTTTTTTAAATGAAAAATAAGAGTTATTATTGTTTTTTATTTTTTTTTAATGAAAAATAAAAGTTATTTTTGATTTTTATATTTTTAAATGAAAAATAAAAGTTATATTTGATTTTTATATTTTTAAATGAAAAATAAGAGTTTTTTTTGATTTTTATTTTTATAGATGAAAAATAAAAGTTATTTTTGATTTTTATATTTTTAAATGAAAAATAAAAGTTTTATTTGATTTTTATATTTTTATATCAATAATAAAAATCAATTCAAAACTCTTATTTATTTGTTGATGCCGTATGTATTATAATATGCTGCTTCATTGAAATTTCTATATGAATATAATATATTATGTGACTTATCCATTATTAGCTATAAAAACATGAATGCATAGAAATATCTTAAAAGTTTCGGCTGCCATTCAAGTCAGTGTTAAGAGGTCGTTTTCAGGTGTTCAATTTTACCATCATAATTGATTTTGAATGTTCCTCAGATTATATCTCAAATCTCCCAATATTAATCTGAGTGCTGAAAATGACCTTTCTACACTGACTTGAGTGGCAGTTACAGAATGAACAATTAAAGCTAATTTTCGAAGCCATGGAAACACAAACATATTACCTATGTCACGAATTTTGAATTGATTTTTATTATTGATATAAAAATATAAAAATCAAAAATAACTTTTATTATTGATATAAAAATATAAAATTCGAAAATAACTTTTATTTTTCCTTTAAAAATATAAAAATCAAAAATAACTTTTATTTTTCATTTAAAAATATAAAAATCAAAAATAACTTTTATTTTTCATTTAAAATAATAAATATCAAAAATAACTCTTATTTTTCATTTAAAAATATAAAAATCAAAAATAACTTTTATTTTTCATGTAAAACAATAAATATCAAAAATAACTCTAATTTTCTATCTAAAAATATAAAAATCAAAAATAACTCTTATTTCTTGATTTTATTGATAAAAGTCATAACAGTTACGGTCTCTGATTTTTAAGCCAATTTACTTCCTAACCTCAAACTTGCCCACCCTTAATATTGTTACTTGTCGTGTTTTGGGAGTTGTTGCTTTTTTACAAACGATTATTTAATATGATGTAATTTTTTTAAGCATGAATTGTATGCATAATCGTCGAGGGTCCCAAAAACAGCCAAAACTTTGATTACCACACAAAACATGAATATTGGGAAAACCGGCCCACAAGTAAAGAAAAAGTTGGTGAATAGGCATGTAGGCAAAACAAAAAACCACCTCCTCCTCCCAAACCAAGTCTATTAGAAAATTATCCCAATCATGTTTTACAACTCGCTGCATTTGAATTCATATCAATGTTAGAAATTATCCAAAAATAATTATTGATATTATAGATCTGAACTTTGGCTACTCTTGCAAATTATTGACATCGTCAACTTTAGATCTTAACACTTACTTTTGTATATCCACTCCCTCTGATTTTTCCATCTGCCATTAATTTGCTTTCGGACACTTACAAATAACTGCAACCCCTCCCCCTAACCGATGATAGTATACCCCTTGATTACTTTACATCGCATCGTGCACCTGAAATTGTATCAGATCTTCGACAGGAAAACGGAATAGAGAAGCTGTTCTAGCCTCGGACACCATTTGTTCCATGTTGCCATTCAAGTCTCCATTGTAATTTGTATTCGTTTGATCGCCTCCCAAATAGGTTGTTGTATTTGGGCGATTAGGATAGTAAAATGTGGAAGAGGAGGATTCGGAAACACCATTTTGTTTGCCACTTACCAGGGGCGAAGGTTGCGGCAATTCAGCATTGTCATCGGTACCTTCCGCTACTATGGGATGATCGAAATCAACCAGATCATCTTCTTGTCGCAAAGGTTGAATATGTTGTATACTTTCACTGCTATCACTGCGTTCGATTTTGGTAGGCGTTGTTGTATCGTTCAGAGACCTGCCTTGATGCCGGGGCTCAATGGGGCTTAAAGAAGTTTCACTTTCCTCTTGTATGGTGTTGCGCTGTATTTGGGGTGCATTGCTATAGAACGGATTGGTGGAGGCGGGAGCGACGGGTTTCTGTTTGGGAAACACATTCAGATGCACCATAACTGAGTTGGCTTTGGCATTACCAGACTGTGAGCCAGAGGCGGATGGTATGGGCTGGTCACAGTCTATGGGTAGGAATGGTGTTTGATGTCCCTGGGTGTTGAGATAGTTTGTGTAGAGATTTTGTGGCAGTTGCTGCTGCTGTTTCTGCTGCTGCTGCTGCTGCTGAATGTATTTTTGCATGTGATCTGGATACACCATTTGCAGATTATTACTTTGGGCCATATTGGCCAGGGGATTGTGTGGACTGGAGGGAAACCTAATGGGATTGTATAAAGCCTGCTTTTGGTTAAAAGGATTATAGAAATTTAAAGCTGCTGCTGCTGCTGGCGGTGTTACTGGTGTGGTCAGGTATTCCATAAAGGGATTTCGCAACACCTTGGCTGGTCTCATTGTGGAGACTAGGCGCGCCTCATCCATGGCATAAGAGCCCGGAGTTTTGAAATTTTTGGATGGCGGCACTACGGGAAAGATATCCAAGTTGACTTTGAAAGGCACTCGTTTACTCATCTGTAGCGGTGGTGCTTGTGTTACATTAATCGACATAAAGGGGGAGTACATTGAGGGGAAGAGCAGCTCTGGAGCGGGTGTGATGAAGGGATATTGTTGCAACATTAAATTGCTGCTGGCCAACGAGTTCTTCTTGTCCTTTTGTTTCTTCTTTTGCTTTTTGCCTTTGGCTTGGGGATTTTTGAATTTCTGTTGCTGGTGTTGTTGTTGTTGCTGTTGCATGGCCAGGAGGTTGATGTCGCCTGGCGAGCGCGGTTTGAAGGGATAAAACTGTTCCATGGCTATGCGCTGTTGATAAGGCTGCTGCATTACGTAATTAAGCGGGGCCTGGTAGGGGTTGGGTAGCATTTGCATGGGTATGGGCATGGGAAATTGCATTTGCATTTGTTTCTTGCTGCGTTTGCCACGGAAGAAGCTGCCTATTCCACTGGATTTAAGATTCTTAAATGAGCCCGAAATGTGCAAGCCTGTGGGCATCATCATCAAAGGCGGCACCTTGTTGGCACCCGGACCTAAATTTAGTTTTTGCAAAATATCTTGTATATTCTGCACCTGGGAATCTGGCTCCAAGCCATTATTGCTAACGCTATCGGATTGCTGCAACTTTTTGAATTCTTCTGGTAGAGGTCCGCTGAAGGGATAGTGGAAAGGTTTGGGACGTGACTCATCCCTGTACGAGCCATTCGGCAAAGAGGACTCACTGAATTGTCTCCTCAAGGTCACAGAAGGCTGACGCGATGTTAAGCGCGGTGGTCGTGGTATTTGATCATGCACCTCACGCCGTACTGGTGTCATGGTCGATGAACGCTTGGGTAAACGTTCATAGTGATGATGTTGGAGCTGCTGGTGTTTGCCGTAGTTGCCATAGAGGTTTTCATCAACTTCAGTGAACAGCGTTTGTATGGATGATGATGGCTGCAATTGTGCTGTAGCAGCTGCTGTCGTCGTTGTGGTAGTTGTGGCTGTGGCAGCCAGTAGAGGTGCTTGAGGTCGTCTCGCTTTCGCGCTCCATGTTCCATATATGGGTTGCTCATGCATACTACCACCGCCATCTATACGCTCTAGTAAGTAAGCATTTTCTCCAGCTAAAATTGCATGCTGAGTTTGCTGATATTGTCGTTGTTGCTGCAATTGTTGTTGTAGCTGGTCTTGCATTTGCTGCTGCAGATCTTGCTGCAATTGCTGTTTTTCTTCATCATCTTTATCTGTTTCACGCTGTAATAGTTGTTGCAGTTTTGCACGCATATTATCTGATGATTTACCAAAATCTTCGTTTAAGCCACTAATTATTTTAGCTTGTCCACTTTCTTCTCCTCCAGCCCCAACTATTATGTTTGTTCGTATTATATGATTTGTTATGGTTAAGTTGTCTTTGTTTAATGGCGAATCGTAATTATCGCTCAAGTGCTTTGAAATCGGACTCGTTGTTATAAATTCACTTGTTGTCGCTTGAAACTGTGATAAATTGTTGCTGCTGTCGGCTGTTTGATCATTGGCGTTGATTGTTGTTCTGTTCTGATAAATTGTTATTGCAGAGGCATTGACAACAACCAGAGACATCTGAAATGTTAGAACGTTTTTTGTTTAAACAGTTTAATGAAAAGTGAAATTAATAAAGTAGTTTTAAAGAAAAGTTCTATACAACATATTTTTAATTTAATTTTTTTTGAAATTTAATGTTGCGTCTTGACTGCGTTAGTAATTTAAGGAAATCATTTTGTAAGGAAAATTCCTGAGCAACATTTTTTTAGTTAAAGGTGAGATTTTCATAATCCAAATAACATCAACTGCAAAAAGAAGTTTATCCATTTAACATTCATTACGAAAAATAACCATTTAACAGTATATAACGTAAAACTTCACCTGGTCACGTGCACGCAAGTGAAGTGACAAATCACTTTTTTAAAAATAGAATTCTGAAATATTCGAGCTTTTTGATAGTTATATGTATTGAACGTTGCTTTTTTGTAGTATGTTCTATTTCTCTTTCTAGTGTGATTTTTGAGTTATATATAATACGTTCTCGAAAATTGGAGATCATATATCTTTTTAATAGTTATGTGTATTGAACGTTACTTTTTAGTATGTTTTGTTACTTTTTCTAGAATGATTTATACTTAATAGGTTCTCGAAAATTGGAGGTCTATCTTTGTCTATTTAGGTTTATGTATGGAGGTATATGTATTGAACGTTACTTTTTTGTAACGTTTTCTTTTTCTAGTGTAACTTTTGAGTTATATATAATACGTCCTCTAAAATTGGAAGTCTATATATCTTCTTAAAAGCTATATGTATTGAACGTTACTTTTTTTGTAGTATGCCTTGTGTTTGTGTTTTAAGAATGGTTTATGAGTTATATTTAATAAGTGTTCTCGGAAATTGGAGGCCTATGTATCCTTTTAATAGTTATATGTATTGAACGTTACTTTTTTGTAATATGCTTTTTTCTCTTTTTAGTATGATTGAGTTAAATTTAATAGGTTATCTAAAATTAGAGGTCTATATATCTTTTTAATGGTTATATGTATTGAACGTTACTTTTTTTTTCTCTGTTTTGTTACTTTTCTAGTATGATTTGTAGTTAATAGGCTCCCGAAAATTAGAGGTCGATGTATCCTTTTAATGTCCTTCTATTACTAATATGTATTGAACGTTACTTTTTTGTAGCGTGCTTTTTTTTTATTTTTAGTATTATTGAGTTATATTTAATAGGTTCTCTAAAATTGGAGGCCTATATATCTTTTTAATAGTTATGTGTATTGAACGTTACTTTAATATAGTATGCCTTTCGTCTGTGTTTTTAGAATGATTTATGAGTTATATATAATAAGTGTTCTCGGAAATTGGAGGTCTATGTATCTTTTTAATAGTTATATGTATTGAACGTTACTTTTTTGTAGTATGCTTTTTTCTCTTTTTAGTATGATTGAGTTAATTTTAATAGGTTATCGAAAATTGGAGGTCTATATATCTTCTTAATGGTTATATGTATTGAACGTTACTACTTTTTGGTGTGTTTTGTTACTTTTCTAGTATGATTTGTAGTTAATACGCTCTCGAAAATTGGAGGGGTATGTATCCTTTTAATATCCTTCTAATACTTATATGTATTGAACGTTACTTTTTTGTAGTAGGTTTTTTTTCTATTTTTAGTATGATTGAGTTATATTCTCTAAAATTGGTGGTCTATATATCTTTTTAATAGTTATATGCATTGAACGTTACTCTCTTGATGTGTGCTTTTTTTCTCTTTTTAGTATGATTTATGAGTTATATTTAAAAGGTGCTCTATAATTGGAAGTTTAGATATCTTTTTAATACAGTTAAGTGTATTGAACGTTACTTTTTTTTAGTATGCTTCGTTACTTTTTCTAATATGATTTATGAGTTATACCTAATAAGTTCTCGGACATTGTAGGTGTATATAAATATATTTTTCATAGTTAAGTGTATTGAACGTTACTTTGTTTTAATATAGTTTATAACAAATTTTCATTGTTGTACTAATTACTTGAAAATATTAATGAACTATCAAACACTATTGTAGCGATACAGGTGTAATTAATGGATCATCGGTTCAGTCGTTAAGGGTTAAACAATCGGTTAAATCGGTTTAATCTTTAGCGCTAATTACACTTTTCTTGACATTAAATGAAATTCTTTTTGCGTGGTAGCACAGTTTATTTTCAATGTTTTTTAAACATATTCATACTATTCATATAATCCTGTATTGAACGTTATTTTTAAAAATTCCTTAAATATAATATGATGGCGAAAGTTACTAGGAAGAACTGTGTGATAGCATAAAAGAAAAAAATCAAATATCTATCCAGACTTTCATAATGTTTTTTTAATTTTAGAAATATATTGTTTAATTTTTTTTAAATCTTTTAACTAAAAGGATATGCTTGATAAGATATTTTCGTATTAAAAAAAAAAAAAATTAGGGGAAATTTATCAATGATTGGTACTATCTGCATAAAAAATGGAACTCTTTATCAACGAGAACGTAAAGTATCTCAGTAATAATGGTAACGTTCAATACACACAATTTTCTTTTAACGTACAAAATGGAAAATTTTCCCAATATTCCAAATAAAAACTACTCATATAGTATTATTTTAGTAATTTTATGAAGTGTTGCACTCTGGCTGGACTTCAGATTAAAGATTTCCACTAATGGAGCTTTGCAGCTGTTCCATAATTAATTATTAGTATATGTAGGGATATCCTGTTCTACTCCTTTCTATTGTATATTTATAAAATTTCCACTATTTCAATTGGCGATGAAATTAGCTGTTTAAAAGCCAATGAATTTTATATTAATATTTTATTTTCAGTTTTAAATATTTTGTCCTCTATATTATGGCTTTTAAATAAGTGCTAACTGCGGCGTTCTTTAAAAAATAATTAAGTTTCGAGTTTTAAACTAAATCGAATTATTCACACACAATTTTAAAATGCAATCCACCTTCAAATTAAGTTTGGGATATATATTTGTCCTTAAAGCTTAAACATTTCCTTTGGAATTCTCCAAATCAAATCATTTACAACACTTTGGTGTTTCTTTCTACTTACAATCAGTAAACACACATTAAGAAAGTTATTCGACTTGTAGCAAAATGTCAATCTCTTTAATATTTTACGCTGTTTAAAGACAGTTTTATATATTCGCGGCTTTAGTCTTATAAGAGTTTTTGATTTTTTATAATACATTTTTTTCCCCGATAAAAAACGAAATGGCGCAAATAAAAGGAAAAATGTTTTAAAACAACCAAAGGAATACGGTTTTGATAGTAAATGAAGGAAAGCAAATAGTTTTTAACAATTTTATTTAACCAAATTTTAAATTTAATAAAACTCCACACAACTTGTGCTTCATTGCGATTTGTATTAAAGACTGTAGGAAAATTAAATAAATTAATGTTTAAAAACATTCAAAATACACTGATTTTCTTAACGAAAAACACGAGTAAATGAATAAAAAGAAAGTTTTGTAGAAAATAAAATTCAATGTACAACTCGTATACAAAATTGTAAATATAATAATTAAAAGTTAACTCCAGTGAGCACACGCAAACGCACACACACACACGCGCGCGCACTCATACAATAACATAATTTTGGTTAAAAGTTTTAATTTCATGATTAATAATTTCAATTTTTGTAAGACTTCTTTTTTATAGTCTTATGTTTTATATTATTAAACGCTTCCAATTTGTTGGTGTAAATAAAGTAATTGTTGCTTTTTTTTCATAATTTTCTTGTTTGTTGTTACAAAAAGAAAATCTTTAATATTTATGATCATGTGCACTGTTCAGTATAACTCTGTAAAATTGTATGTGTAGGTGTCCATTCAATAGAAAAAATGTTACTTGTGCATTAGGGGAACCAGTCGTTATAAAATATTCAGCTTTTACGATTCTTAAAAAACTTAAACTTAAAAATAAAAGTATAATCGAGTATTTAAGTGTGATTTTACTTATATATTTAACAAAAATTGCTGGGCTCCAAAATATTTTTATATAAAAGAAAAGTCCTTTGAGATGTCTGGCCATCATTTTTCTAGTTGATATTTACAGTTAAAATATTGCTGGGAACACAATTGGCACAAAAAACACACTTTACGAAAAGAATGATCGTCGTCAGAAATAAAAGACAATCATGGCGGCACCAAAATGCTTTATACGCCGCTAAATATGCAATACAGTTATTTCCATCTCTTAAATCAGACAAACGGTGTATAATTCTTAACCGTGTGACCATGTTTCATTTCAGTTTTTAAATGTTTTAATATATGAAGTTACTTTTTAATTTAGTTATTGTTTAAATTTATAAATTTTAAAATATTTTTTAAGAAATATTGGCTATAAAAATTTCTGTTGGTTGTGTTTTCCTAATTTAAAAAATTTGAAATGTGGAATATATTTTCAAAATGGCCACTCTATCATACAAACTACAAGGTGGGCCAAAATAAGTCACCCGATTACTTTTCCAGCGTGAACAGAGCACCATGCTCTGCTCTGTCACTTTGAGCGGGTGTAATGGCTCCTCGTGCATCACTCGTGGATTTTCGGTGCCACAGAAGTAGGCTTGCCAGATCCAGGTTATTAAAAAGCTGGACATGTGAATTAAAAATGCTGGATATTAAAAAAAAAGCTGGACATTTTGAAATAAAATTTTCACGAAAAGTTACTTGTTTATTGTACAAACAATTTTATTAATTATGTCTACATATCTTTCATTTGCTGCAACAACGTCACAACTCAAAAAATTAGTTTCTTATTTTAATGTAGAATTAATTATCGCTTCTATATTTATCTTAAGTAAAAAATTTATGTAAAAATCTTGCATATTCAGCTCTTGAGCGAAATATAATTTTGCGTTTTCCCATTGACTTCTTTGCAAATTGAAAACTTTAATTATGACTTTTTCCAGCATATGAGCGATATGTATTTAAGAATTAAAATTAAATAACGAAAAAAAAAAAAATTTCACCAAAAAGACGCAAACAAAACAAAAAAAGCTACTAGATATTTTTGTACTTTGAAGTAAAAAAGTTATAGCAAATTTATAAAAACTATTTTAAAGCAGCAAATAAATATTAAGAGCATTTTGTGGAAAATTGTTTTTAGCTGGACATATTTCATTTTAGCTTGAAAGTGGACAGGCCATTAAAAAGCTGGACAATCCAGCCAAAACAAGCCCGACTGGCAACCCTACACAGAAGCGATAGTTTTGCTTGTTCACTTACCCGCTGAGATGGAAATGAGCCTCATCACTCATTATGATTTTGGTCGAAAAATCGTCCACTTCGTCCTCGAGATTGAGGATGGGGAGTGTATCGCTCCCTGGCTTGTTCACTTGTATTCTACATCTGTCTAGTTTCCAAATGTCAAAACAGATTTGACATTGGCCGCCATTTGCAAAAATAGGAAGATGCTCTTAAGAAATAATAAATTGCTTTATCACAATTACCATATTTTGATTGGTGTTGTGATACATACGAGGTATTTACAGAACGAACTCTTTGTGTAGCGCGAAATTCGCCTGTTCTTTCCAGTTGTGTTTCTAGCCTAAAATTTGTATTGTTGGTATTTACATGTGATATTTTCTTCATTTTGAGGCTACCGTAATTTAGGAATAAACGCTTCCATGCACTATTTTATTCCCAACACAATACATTTTAAGGGAACAAAAGCCAATGAAAAGTTATTCAGATATTTTTTTTCTAATTTTCAAAAAAAAAAAGTTTATTTATTTTGGGCATATCTACAAAGCGATACCTTTTGAAACATATATGATTCATCAAAATCGATAGACAATAACTTATCTAAAAATGTACCCCAAAAAAATGTCTCGCGTATTTACATATAAAAGGTTGTTTTGGTGAAAAATTATATATATATAGAGAAATACCGCATGCAATTGTAAATAAAATCAAAACTTGTGCTGTCATCAAAATAAATTGCATCAGCTGCCAAAATATGTGTTAAAAATATATATCACGCGATTAATATTAATCTTCCGAAAGGGTCACCCTAACACACACTGCCTTACACAAACTGTTAATTTGACCGTAAAGTAATTAATTATTAATCTTTACTATATTTCTTAATTAAGCTTAAATGTTGATTTATATTTTATCTGTACGATATTGGGTTACAATATCAAAAACAAATTCTCAGAACTCATTGCAAAGTAGGAAATCTTAAATTTTTTAGTTAATTTTTGGTTGTTTTTGCACCAAAATCAATATAAAATTTATTGCGTGTTAAAATACCGATTCATAATAAATAATTTTAATATCGTTTCAGTTTTTTGTGTTAAAAGAAATTTTAACACAATTTTTATGAAACAAACATTTCCTTCCGCTATGCTAATTTGAAAAAAAAAAATATATAGAGAAACAAAAAATATTAATTTACATGAAACTTCCTTAAAATATTTACCAAACATTCTGCATTTGAAAGTTTCCTGGTGTGCACTTAATATAATTGGTACCGCGATAATTGTTACTCAATTCGAATTAGATTTAAATGCATTTTTTTTATTGGAAAGCGGAAGTTTGTAATTCAAAAAGTTTTAAATTTTTTTTATCAAAGAACAAGAATCAGCGAGTAAAAATTTAGCAACTTGGCAAAGAAAAAGTAAGAACGTTATATTCGACCAAGTCGAATCTAAAATACCCTTCAAATATTTTGCAAATTAATTAAAAATGCTTAATCTGCTTAATCTCCTCTAAGCCATTCTTTTGAACTATTTTGACAGGGTCTCTCCGCAAAGGGGCGTGGAGGATACATCTCACTTTTGACGTAAAAAGCAAAAAAATAAATTTTTGGTGTAATTAAGTGTAGAAAAAAAATTCAGAAAAGTGGGACATGAAGAAAAATAATCAAACGGTAACACGGGTATTATAACAATAACATGTTAACATCAGGTTGATACAGTTCTCGTATTCTTTTTCACAATAAAATTTGTGTAAATAGGAACTGTTATCACATTCAACTAAGGCCACCTAATAAGTGGTGACAAACACAATACACATGAGCACTGATGATGAAAGGGTTGCGTCTTTCGAAAACAGCTGTTCTGCTCTGCTGTGTAAGTTGAATAACAAAAACTGATGTTGACTTGCCTTTGTGCCTTGGAATATTTATCATGTCTTTCTGAGATTTAAATTAAAATTTCGAACAATTAGCCTATAAAATGTTAATTCAATTTAATATAGCAATATAAAATGTTCTCTAGAAATTCTTACTACAAAAAAAATTTTTTTTTGACAGGGTCAATTAGGGGCCGAAGGTGGGTGGAGGGGGAGAGGAGGGGAAGATCAGAGAATATCTTACCTTCGTCGTAAAAGCTTAAAAATTTCATTTTCAGGAATACAAACTGAGAGAATACAATTTGTTAAATATTTACACTATCTTTTCCTGTAGTATGTTACATCAAAGCCCACTAAAGGGGGAGGGGTAAAAAAATGTATTTCTTTTCCTTCAAGTTCAAGGCTTTATATCTTCTTTGACATAAAAATATGTATATTATTTGCTTAATAAAATTACAAAAAAAAACTTTAAAAATTATCTTTTTTTTAGAGTTTGGTCCCCTTCTTAGGGGACCTTTTACCCCCTATACACCGATTCAGCCCATTTATGAACTTGACGTGTGCTATCCTTCAATTTATCTATACCAAATTTCAAGGGTGTGGCTCTTTTCGTTTAAACTGTATCGTAATTTCCATAGACGGACGGACGGACATGCCTAGGTCGTCCTAAATTTGATCGCTGATCGATATACTTTTTGGGGTCTTAAAGAGATATTGCGCTGCGTTACACATGAAATGACAAAATGAATATACCCACCAATTCGTTTTTGGAAGGTATAAAAATTTTATATAAAATTGCTATGGAAATTCCAGGACACCCTTTAAAGGAATTCTCAACTTGATGCATTCTTACAAGAGGATTACAGATATGATTTAAGTGTAAACGATGTCCAAAGTTATAGCGTGTCTAAAGTATTTTGAAAATTAAATGGATTCATATAAGCAGCTGGTTAAATGAACAACAAAGTAGTCCAGACATTCGAGACCGATCTGTAGTGAAAAATGGGCTTAGGATGCACTATATAATGAAAGAACTCTTTCAAGTAACAGTAGGGAGAGTTTCAAGTAGCAGTTAATATAGCCTTCACAAAAAAAATATATATATTAATATGAGACCCTACTTCTATAATTCGGAGGGAAGACGTAGTGAAAAATGGGCTTAGGATGCACTATATAATGAAAGAACTCTTTCAAGTAACAGTAGGGAGAGTTTCAAGTAGCAGTTAATATAGCCTTCACAAAAAAAATATATATATTAATATGAGACCCTCCCATAAAGTATATATATTCTGGATCCTTATGATGACGAATCATCGATGTCGATCTGTCTGTACGTGAAATCGGTTTTCCCAAGCCCGCAGAAGAGTTACAGACTTCATGCTTGGATTGATAGATTGAAAATTAATAAATAAATATACCGGTATTGAAATTCAAAAATCCGAAATACGGTTCCAGAGCGTAAGCTTCCCACACTTATTTCTGGACGCAAAATTAACTAGCAAAAGCCAATTATTTTTTTGTTTGTTTGTTAATTAAACCTATTTCGTACCTTGGGAAGAACGAAATTTGTATTAAAAACTAAAAAAATAAAAAAAAATAAAAATTTCCAGGGATGGTAAATTGCTAATTATTTTGGTACATGCAATATTTTGTAGTACATGAAAGTGACCAAAATGGTTACAAATTTTAAGTTTTTCTTAATTAAAACTATTTTATACCTCATTAAGAGTTGCATTGGTAAAAAAAATTAAAGTTTCGCTTGCAGGGTTGGGAAATTTAATTTTTTTTTATACATAAAAGTAACCAAAAAGGCAAATGACGTTGTGTTTTTTTTTTGCTAATTAAAACTATTTTATAATTCAGGAGGAACAAAATTGGTATAAAAAATTTTGAGAAATTAAAATTTCAATTCCAGAGTTGGACAACTGCAATAAGTACATGAAGGTGACAAAAGTGGTTACAAATATCAAGTTTTTCTTAATTTAAACTACTTTATAACTCATCAAGGGTTGCAGGGGTAAAAAGAAAACAAAGAAACTAAAATTGCGCTTCTTGGGTTAGAAAATCTAAATTTTTTGTAAGTAAACAAATAAGTTCCTTATATTTTTTTTTGTGAGTTAAACGTTTTTTATACTTCAAGAATTTTCCAGGGTTGGAAAATCAAAAAATTTTTATACAAAATAAGTCATTAATTTTTTTTTTGTGAATCAAACCGTTTTCATACTTCAGGAAGAAGTATCTTTGTATAAAAAATCAAAAAAATTAGATATTCGATTCCAGGGTTGGAAAATCGTTATATTTTGGTACATAAAAGTAACCAAATAAGTCCCTAATATTATTTTTGTTTGTGAATTAAATATTTTTGTACTTCAGGAATAATTACGTTCGTGTTAAAAACCAAAAAATTAAAAATTCGATTCCAGGGTTGGAAAATCTAAAATTTTTGGTATAAAAATTATTTTTTTTTTAGTGAATTAAACCTTTTTTTTATACTTCAGGAAGAAATACAATTGTATAAAAGACGAAAAAAATTATATATTCGATTCCAGGGTTGGAAAATCGAAATTTTTTGGTACATGCAAGTAACCAAATAAGTTCCTAATATTTTTTTTTTTTTGTGAGTTAAACATTTTTTATACTTCAAGAATAATTACATTCCTGTTAAAAACCAAAAAATTAAAAATTCGATTCCAGGGTTGGAAAATCTAAAATTTTTGTTATGAAATAAGTTATAAATTTTGTTTTTTTTAGTGAATTAAGCCTTTTTTTATACTTCAGGAAGAAATAAAATTGTATAAAAAACGAAAAAATTAGATATTCGATTCCAGGGTTGGAAAATCGTTATATTTTGGTACGTAAAAGTAACCAAATAAGTTACTATTTTTTTTGTGAGTTAAACGTTTTTTACATACTTCAAGAATAATTACATTCCTGTTAAAAACTAAAAAATTAAAAACTCGATTCCAGGGTTGGAAAATCTAAAATTTTTGGTATAAAATAAGTTATAAATTTTGTTTTTTTTTAGTGAATTAAACCTTTTTTTATACTTCAGGAAGAAATAAAATTGTATAAAAAACGAAAAAATTAAATATTCGATTCCAGGGTTGGAAAATCGTTATATTTTGGTACATAAAAGTAACCAAATAAGTTTCTATTTTTTTTTTTTGTGAGTTAAACGTTTTTTTACATACTTCAAGAATAATTACATTCGTGTTAAAAACTAAAAAATTAAAAATTCGATTCCAGGGTTGGAAAATCTAAAATTTTTGGTATAATTTTTTTTAGTGAATTAAACCTTTTTTTTATACTTCAGGAAGAAATAAAATTGTATAAAAGACGAAAAAAATTAGATATTCGATTCCAGGGTTGGTAAATCGTTATATTTTGGTACATAAAAGTAACCAAATAAGTTCCTAATATTTTTTTTTGTGAGTTAAACATTTTTTATACATCAAGAAATTAAAATTCGATTCCAGGGTTGGAAAATCTAAAATTTTTGGTATAAATTTTTTTTTTCTTAGTGAATTAAGCCTTTTTTTATACTTCAGGAAGAAATAAATTTGTATAAAAGACGAAAAAAATTAGATATTCGATTCCAGGTTTGGAAAATCAAAATTTTTGGTACATGCAAGTAACCAAATAAGTTCATTATTTTGGTTTTCTTGGTGAATAAAATCTATTTGCCGTTTTACAAAGAAAGGAGAAATACATCTGTGTAGGGTATTTAAGAGTCGGCACAGCCGAATATATCACTTTTACTTTTTTTATTTCATATTATTTTACTTCGAATTTTTTGTGCAATACGGATGTAGAGGGGTGCTTATTATTTAATTACTGTTTCAATGTGAAATCAAAGTGTTCGATTCGTTTCTTAATCAGTCATGAATATGATATCGAATTTTTCTGATCTGTACTGAAAGATGATTCTGCTAATGTGATCCGGATTTTAATTAATGCCATTGGAACTCTTGTAAGGGGAGTGAAGAAACTGCGAAATGTTTCTTCTGTCTTTAACCCGTTCTCTGAAAGGACGATTTCCTCGGGCAGTCTGTTGCAGTAAGTAAGTAAGTACAGATAGACTCCGGTTTGAAGGAGCAATTATGGTTTTTTAATAACACCACGGGACCATACGGAGTCCAAGTAGGCTGAATTGACTATTTAAAGTGCCAAATAAGCTGAAAGAAAAAGTTAGACACGAATATTGTTTTTATATTTTATTTTTCTTATAATTTCGCAACAAAATTAACTTTTTTTTTCTATACATGGTACAATATCATTGTCGTTCATATACTTTGAATTAAATAAAAATATTAAAAAAAAACAATTTTCAAATTATTAATTACACATAAATAATTGGTGAAAGAACAGGGGTGGGGAAACACTATTGTAATTATTAAATAATTTTTTTAGTTTTATTCGTAATTGTATTCTTTGCTTCTTCTCTACTTACAACATACATACATTCTTATAATTTCAAATGAATATAAAAAAGTCAAATTAAAAATTAAAAAAAAAAGTATTAATATATAAAATGCATTCTATCTTTTTTGTTTCATTTACATGAGAGTGGATTTTTTGTTTAAAAATTAAAGTTAAATAAAACAAATTTCTTTTGCATTGATTGGCATTCAAATTCTTGTTCGTACTTATCAAAGACTTTTTATTTTGTGGTTTCTCCTTTTCATAAAAAAAACTGACTAGATTTATCTAGCCCTAGACAACTACTAATTATTTACATAAATAAATGTTTTATAACTCTCTGACTTGCTTGTTTTGATCGAGTTTTTATTTAAAATTAAAATAATAAGACTTGGCTAATTTACAGAAAAAGGGGCAGTGATAGGTTTACTTCTAGTAACGATTTATCACCAGTATTCACAATAGCTGATCTAGAGTTAGAAATTAAAGGGGACGGCTGGTTTCGGATAAGTGTAACCTTGGAATTTCTCAGTAGGTGGAGGCTGTGTTGCACGGGTTGTTGTAAATGGAGAGGAGGTAACTGGTTTGGGTGTAGTTGTGGGTGCACGAGTAACTGGTTTAGGAGTGGTTGTGGGTGCACGTGTGGTGACTTTGGGTGTGGTACGAGTTGTGGCAGGAGGTGCTGGTTTGTTTGTGGGCGGCAAGTAGGTTGGGGGTACACGAGTAACTGGTTTAGGAGTGGTTGTGGGTGCACGAGTAACTGGCTTAGGAGTGGTTGTGGGTGCACGAGTGGTCACCTTGGTTGTGGTACGAGTTGTGGCAGGAGGTGCTGGTTTGTTTGTGGGCGGCAAGTAGGTTGGGGGTACACGAGTAACTGGTTTGGGAGTGGTTGTGGGTGCACGGGTGGTGACCTTGGGTGTGGTACGAGTTGTGGCAGGGGGTGCTGGTTTGTTTGTGGGCGGCAAGTAGGTGGGCGGTACACGAGTAACTGGTTTAGGAGTGGTTGTGGGTGCACGAGTAACTGGTTTAGGAGTGGTTGTGGGTGCACGGGTGGTGACCTTGGGTGTGGTACGAGTTGTGGCAGGGGGCGCTGGTTTGTTAGTGGGCGGCAAGTATGTTGGGGGTACACGAGTAACTGGTTTGGGAGTGGTTGTGGGTGCACGTGTGGTGACCTTGGGTGTGGTACGAGTTGTGGCAGGGGGTGCTGGTTTGTTTGTGGGCGGCAAGTAGGTGGGCGGTACACGAGTAACTGGTTTAGGAGTGGTTGTGGGTGCACGAGTAACTGGTTTAGGAGTGGTTGTGGGTGCACGTGTGGTGACCTTGGGTGTGGTACGAGTTGTGGCAGGGGGCGCTGGTTTGTTAGTGGGCGGCAAGTATGTTGGGGGTACACGAGTAACTGGTTTGGGAGTGGTTGTGGGTGCACGTGTGGTGACCTTGGGTGTGGTACGAGTTGTGGCAGGGGGTGCTGGTTTGTTTGTGGGCGGCAAGTAGGTGGGCGGTACACGAGTAACTGGTTTAGGAGTGGTTGTGGGTGCACGAGTAACTGGTTTAGGAGTTGTTGTGGGTGCACGAGTGGTCACCTTGGGTGTGGTACGAGTTGTGGCAGGGGGTGCTGGTTTGTTAGTGGGCGGTAAATAAGTAGGACCGGCTGTACTTTTTGGCGTAATAGCCTGCGTTGGTCGATGAGTTGTTACAATAGGCCTAGGTGTAGTAACTGGGGTACGTGTAGTTAATTTAGGTGTGGTACGGGTTGTTGGTTTGGGTGTAGTTTGTATAGCGCGAGTTGTTGTCTTGGGTGTAGTTCTAGCAGTAGTCGGAGGTTGCGGCTTGGTAGTAGGTGGTAAGTACGTTACTGGCACACGAGTGGTCGGCTTTGGTGTCGTAACAATTGGACGAGGGGTTGATTTTTGTGTAGGACGTATAGTTGGTTTTTTAGTAGTTGCCGGAGTTTTCGGTTTATTGGTGGGTGGCAAATAAGTTACAGGGACTCGCGTTGTTGGTTTGGGCGTTGTTGGTTTGGGTGTTCTGGGCTTGGGCGTTGTTGGCTTGGGCGTTGTTGGTTTGGGCGTTGTTGTGGGAGCTCGTGTTGTTGGTTTAGGTGTGGTGCGAGTTGTTGGCTTTGATGTAGTTGGTTTTGTTGTTCGTGGCGTATCGGTCGGTGGCAAGTATGTAGGTCCAGGAGTACTGCGCTGTGTGGGTTTTGTTGTTATAATCGGAGTACGTGTTATTGGCTTGGGTGTTGTTGTGGGAGCGCGGGTTGTTGGAGCGCGGGTTGTTGGAGCACGGGTTGTTGGTTTAGATGTGGTTCGAATAGTTGTTTTTGGTGGAGCTCGAGTAGTGGGTGGCAAATAAGTTGCTGGCACTCGTGTTATTGGCTTGGGTGTTGTTGTTGGAGCGCGTGTTGTTGGAGCACGGGTTGTTGGAGCACGGGTTGTTGGTTTAGATGTGGTGCGAATAGTTGTTTTTGGTGGAGCTCGGGTAGTGGCTGGAGTTTTCGGTTTATTGGTGGGTGGCAAATAAGTTACAGGCACTCGTGTTGTTGGTTTGGGTGTTGTTGTCGGAGCACGGGTTGTTGGTTTAGATGTGGTGCGAATAGTTGTTTTTGGTGGAGCTCGAGTAGTGGGTGGCAAATAAGTTGCTGGCACTCGTGTTATTGGCTTGGGTGTTGTTGTTGGAGCGCGTGTTGTTGGAGCACGGGTTGTTGGTTTAGATGTGGTGCGAATAGTTGTTTTTGGTGGAGCTCGGGTAGTGGCTGGAGTTTTCGGTTTATTGGTGGGTGGCAAATAAGTTGCAGGCACTCGTGTTGTTGGTTTGGGTGTTGTTGTCGGAGCACGGGTTGTTGGTTTAGGTGTGGTGCGAATAGTTGTTTTTGGTGGAGCTCGAGTAGTGGGTGGCAAATAAGTAGCAGGCACTCGTGTTATTGGCTTGGGTGTTGTTGTTGGAGCACGGGTTGTTGGAGCGCGGGTTGTTGGAGCACGGGTTGTTGGTTTAGATGTGGTGCGAATAGTTGTTTTTGGTGGAGCTCGGGTAGTGGGTGGCAAATAAGTTGCTGGCACTCGTGTTATTGGCTTGGGTGTTGTTGTTGGAGCGCGGGTTGTTGCCTTAGGTGTCGTGCGAATAGTTGTTTTTGGTGGAGCTCGGGTAGTGGCTGGAGTTTTCGGTTTATTGGTGGGTGGCAAATACGTTGCAGGAACTCGTGTTGTTGGTTTGGGTGTTGTTGTTGGAGCACGGGTTGTTTGCTTAGGTGTGGTGCGAGTCGTTGGCTTTTGAGTCGTACGGGTGGTATATGGAGCTGGAGTAGTGGCCTTTGGTGTAGTGCGAATAATCACGGGAGTTTGCGGTGGCAAATAAGTTGCGGGTACAGGAGTTGTCGGCTTGCGGGTTGGTGGCCGAGTTGTAGTTGGCTTAGGAGTAGAGCGAGTAGTAGCTGGAGGCTTCGGTTTGTTGGTCGGAGGTAGATAAGTAGATGGCACACGTGTTGTGGTTTTTGTTGTAGTACGGGTTGTTGGCTTGGGTGTAGTAATTGGAGTATATGATGGCGTTACAACGGGGGGACGGGTTGTTTTAAGTGTTTGTGGTGGTGGGTACGGGAAAGGTATTTCTGGTGGTGGGTAGCTGTAACCTTCAAAGGATTCACGAATTTTTCGCTATTTATAAAGAAAAAAATTATTAGTTAAAGAACCGGCATTAGGCTCTTAAATAAATAAAATTCAGGTTTGTTTTTTTAAAGCTTACCACAAGAAGTTCATCGCGAGATTCGGCAAATGTACCGATGACGCACAGCGTCAAGATAATAAATGCGCTCCTCTGCAAAATAAATAGTATCGAGATTAGAAATGAATAAGAACAATTTAAAATTTATTAAAAATATATTCTCGAATACATACAGAAACAGTTAAACTATTCAGTGTTTATATGTGTTTTTGTATTCAATTTTTTTTATGGAATTGTAAAGTGCTGATGTATTAAAAGCCTGTTTGTATTTTAACACCCATGTTTAAGTGTACAGGTCGATTTATTTTCAGTTAGTGGGTAAATTCTATGTTTCTTTAGCTCTTGTTGTTTGTTGCACCAAAAAAATTCCATAACTGAAGTGTATAGTTTTGCAATATTATCAATAGTTTCAAATTTTTTATGATAAGCTATAGTTTTGATAAAACCGTCTGCCCTGCTCATCAAACATAAATATTTTTTATATCTTTATTAAGGTTTATGTCGTTCATTTATATGGACATGTCTAACTTTTATCTATGCTGTTTGATAAAAAATTTCATATGCATTAATTATGTCATTGTGTCAAGGACATTATTTCTAAATAAATTCTATTACATGTTTTATAAAAATTTTCTTGTAAAATTCGAATATGTTTCGTTTTCATTTCAAACATAAAATTTTATGCTAATTGAATGAATGAATTTATTATTAATAGTATTTTAATTAAATAAACGGAAGTTATTTAATTTTATGTTTTAATTTTGTTTTAATGTCGTTTGTTAATACAGTTTTTATTGAATTCAGATCTATTATTAATAATTCATTTAATTTATTAGCCTGGGATATATATCAGTATATATATTTTCGGTTTTATTTAAAGAAAAAATTATTTAATTTCAAAAGTATTTTGAAAATGAAACAACAACTAGTATTAATAAAAAATAATTTTAGTTGTGAGAAAATATTTACGTTAAGATATGCTGCTTAATTGAGTCAATTAAATTCTAATTACATTGTAAATGAAGCTCTTAACTTTTGTGTTCCCGCCAGTTGTTGTTGTCACATTCAAAAAGTTCCGCTAACCAAAATGTTTAAACAATTTAACCAAGATCATTTTTTTCATTCCCGGCCTTACAAATTTTGAACAGTAATTACGCTATTTTGTTTTTTTAAATTTTAAGTAATTTTGGTTTGCAACACAATTTTTAAAATTTTAAAACAAAATATTTATTAGAGTATCCAATTAATTGGTATTTTCTTTCAATGGGCTATTCGTGCAATGAAATAATCGAGGTTGTGATGTAATCGATTATTTTTAAATTGATTGTTTAACCGATTAATAAAAATTGTTCATAAACTGGGTAATTTCAAAATATTACAACACACATGTTATTCATTAATTTGAAATTTTAGTGGTAAAAAAAAACAAAAGTGATATATTTTAATATGCCATTCACCGACGTACATCTGGAATGTTTATCATACATTCATTACAACCCTGGAACCATCTTTTTGATCCTTCAGATTTCCAACATTAATTGATCTGATTCTTTATAAAAAAAAAATATTTTTATTTTTATTTTTTTATCTTGGACCAGCACTAGGGTTGCCAGTCGGTCTTGTTTTGGCTGGATTGTCCAGCTTTTTAATGGCCTGCCCAGTTTCAAGCTAAAAAGAAATTTGTCCAGCTAAAAACAATTTTCCACAAAATGCTCTTAATATTTATTTGCTGCTTTAAAATAGTTTTTATAAATTTGCTATAATTTTTTACTTCAAAGTACAAAAATATCTAGTAGCTTTTTTTGTTTTGTTTGCGTCTTTTTGGTATGATTTTTTGTTTTCGTTATTTAATTTTAATTCTTAAATACATACCGCTCATATGCTGGAAAAAGTCATAATTAAAGTTTTCAATTTGCAAACAAGTCAATGGGAAAACGAAAAATTATATTTCTCTCAAGAGCTGAATATGCAAGATTTTTACATAAATTTTTTACTTAAGATAAATATAGGAGCGATAATTAATTCTATATTAAAATAAGAAACTATTTTTTTGAGTTGTGACGTTGTTGCAGCAAATGAAAGATATGTAGACATAATTAATAAAATTGTTTGTACAATAAACAAGTAACTTTTCGTGAAAAGGTTATTTCAAAATGTCCAGCTTTTTTTTTAATATCCAGCATTTTTAATTCACATGTCCAGCTTTTTAATAATCTGGATCTGGCAAGCCTAACCAGCACTCAGGGCATGATAACTATATATGCAATGCATTGCTCAGGAACTGAAAACGTGGGGATAGTATTGAGGGGACAGATTAGGAAAGATGAGAAGATAGAAAGTTTTTTTATAGCTATTTCAACGTTTTTTACTTCGCCGGCTAATTTTTGCTACAAAGAAGAAAATTAATTTTTTTCACTTACTTTAAAAATAAAAAAAATAAAAATAAAATAAAAAACTACATTTCCCATCTCTGGGGTGTCTTTTTGGTTGTTCTGGTACATAAAGAATTTCTTTCAGAAGAAATATGTTTAAACATTAAAAAAGGAAAAAGAAAAATAAGATTTTCATTGATTATTTTTACCAAAAAAAATTAAGTTTCATTTCTCCAACCCTGGAGTCGTCTTTTAGATTTTTAATGCCAAATTAATTCTTCCTGAAGTATAAATAAAATGGGTTAAATTAACAAACAAAAAGAAAATCAGAAACGAAAATTGTTTTTGGCAGTGATTTTTTTATACCAAAATTAGTTGAAATTTTTCCAGCTCTGGAACTACATCTTAAATATTGATGATTTTGAATAGTAATCTCTTTACAATACATCAGACTGACGACACATCGCTTATTTAAAAATTGGATTCGGTTATCTCTCAACATATAAAATCGTCCATTGCGGCAGGTGGCCAAAGTTACTTTATAAATAATTACAAATCTAGAAATATATTAAAGCGACTCCTTAAGTTAAAAAGCTCTCATATTAAATTCACGTTTTCACACACACACACAGACTCACGCACGTACCCATTTCTGCTGCTTTCCTTACAAGCTAAAATTATATATTAAAATAAATGGCCTTGAAATAAGAAAATAAAATAAAACATTATTTTTATCGATAAAAGTCATTGCAAACTGCTTTAACAAAAAAAACAAAAAAAAAACAAAAACAAAAATCAAGCAAAAAATAAAACAAAAGACTTAAGTAAAGAACGTTTTTTTTTGTTGTTTCTCTTGGCGCTCATTAGACGCACCCGTCTAATAACTCTAATGGGAATTAGAACTCGCTTATTGCTTGTAATATATTTCCAATACCATAAATCTATACATTCTGCTTTAAATTAAACTAAACTGCAACTAAATCCTAAAAAATATTTTAAGGCAAACCGGGTATTTATACGAAAATAAAGAAGCAACAACAAAATAATACAAACAGTCGTTTAAAGGCGAGAAGACAACATCATTTTTGACTAATTGCCTAAATCTGTCAATTAAATGTCAGACTTAATAAGAATGAAAAAAAGCAAATAAATAAACAAACACACAAAAAAAAATATTATATAACTATGTTTTTTTTCTTAAAAAAAACTAATAGCAAAAATGGGTGATGCACGAGCTAACAAAAACAAAGTTAATAAAAAGCTCAGACATGAACAAACACTTTTACACAAATGCGAAATTGCGACGAAGAAACACTTATGACAAGTGTCGTAAAAAACATTAACAGGCATTAAAAGTTATTTAAAATGTAAATAAAATGCACTGAGAAAAAAAATTACTTAAGTTCAGTAGGCAAAAAAAAAAAATTAAATTAAATTAAATTACAGTTAATTTATTTGTTCAGTTGAATATTATTAAATTAAACTGCAATTAAAACAGACAAGTGATCACTGAGTCTCTGTTTTAATTTTGATTTTATTTCAACTTTTTTTTATAATCAAATAGAACTTTATATGTAATAATATCTTAAGTTTTTCGCAGACATTTTTTGTAAAGATTCACTGAACTTGATGGACACCAGTGACATGCGCATAGCAACTAACAAAAATAATCTGAATAATTGGATTTTTTTTTAATATGTCGGGAAAAGACGATTAACATCTAAAATTAAAGCTGAAATCTATTTTGGATTCAAATATAATTGATAGTGTTCAGTAACGAAAGTCGATATCAATTTAATTATCCAACTTAGACAAAAAACAGAAAATTGTCTTTTTTTTAATATTTTGTTTAAAAAGAATTGTATCGATTAAATTTGAAATTAAAGCTGAAATCTATTTTGGATTCAAATATAATTTGATGGTGTTCAGTAACGAATGATGACATCAATTTATTTATCTAACTCAAACAAAAGACCAGGGGCCAAATTACCGCATTCGATATCGATCGAAATTTCCATACAATTTAAATACGAAATTTCGTTCGATATCTGTCCCCAGAACACAGATTTTTTTAAATATTTTGTTAAAAAAATGGCATCGATTAAATTTTAAAATTAAAGCCGAAATGTATTTTGGATTCAAATACAATTGATAGTGATCAGTAACAAAAGTCGATATCAATTTAATTGTCCAACTTGGACAAAAGAGCAGAACAGCTGTTTTCGAACACCGCTACACTTTTATCATCAGCACTCATGTATATTTTTACTTAGCACCACTTATTAAGTGGCTAAATTCAATGTGATAATAATTTAAATTTTTACAAATTTTATTATGAACTAGTATACGAGAATTGTATTAAAAGTAGATGCTTGTGTTGCCGTTAGATTATTTTTTTCTTGTCCTGAATTTTTTGTTCATTTTACTTTAGCTTAAGTTTTATATTTTTAATTTCTTACACTTAAACATTTTCAGCCTGTTATAAAAATTTTTTTTTTCATAAGAGGCTTATGAAATAAATATTTGTATGACAATTTGCTTTAGTAATCAAAAATTTTTTTTTATAAATTATGTTTTGGTCTTGGTTGCTAGCTCAAGTCAGTAGCTTTTTTTTTTTTTTGGATGTGAGATGGCTTCCACACATATCCATTGAATTGCACCGGAACTTAAAAAAAGTGCAGATTGAGCAGACATATCAAGATATTTAATATCATCATTTTCATTTAAGCAGATCAAGCGAAAACTCTTTTAGACTTTTTGTTCCAACTAATATGACAATGACAATTAGAGACATTTTTAGACTGACATCGCAATGCCTTATCACATTTTTGATATAAGAAAACTAAAAATCTGACTAGACTTTTGGATCCCTTGAAGTCTTTTCAATTAGTTTTCTTTATCTGATCTGATAAATAGTTTGGTTTGAAACCTGACCTGCTGATCTGAAGCTACAGATAGGGAAATTTACATAAGAACTATAATTTATTCTCTGCTAACCCATTAATGCCAACCAACTGATGTGCTATAAATGGCACGCAAGTTCAAGTTCAAATCAAATTTGCGAATGAAAAACTTTTAAAATAAAAATAAATTAAAAAAATACTTTTTATTTTAATTCGATCGAAAAATAAATAACGTTTTTAATTGGACTTTCGTTTAGATATTGTAAGTTCTCTAAAATTTAAAAGAAACAGAAAATTTATAAAAAATTTGAAATTGCTTTCTAACTCCACTTAAGTTCTTTTGAGCCGATTTGGAAAAATAAACGGTTTTCAAATATTGGCAGCGATTTGATTTTAAATTGTATTGAAATTTGGAGTGCGATATTTTGTCTCCAGTTAAGCAGCATTAATTATAAAAACAGTTTTTATTAATAATTGGTTTATAAAAAGAATTTTTGTATAAAAATGGTTCCTATTAACCTGTTATAAAACAGAAATTTTTTTTATAAATTAAAGACCTTATTCATAAAAAATATTTTTGATTTATAAAAGGTTTATAAAACAGATTTTCATACAAGATTTGTTCTATAAACCCTTTATAAACCAATAATAAATTTTTATGAATACGGCAGTAAACTTTAACCGCCTTATTCATAAAGAATATTTCTGCTTTATAATGGGTTTATAAAACAAATATTGTATAGGGATCTGTTTTTGATTTATTATTGGATTACAAGCGATTTCCAAATGAGTTCAGTTTATTTTATATACATATATACAAAATTTTAAATAGGTTTTTAGTTGTTTGTGGCAAACAATATTAAAAAGAAGATTTTATTCCACAATAGGACATCACAAATGATCACTGCATATTAAGATTAATTTATTCAAGTTTTAAATGAAAGTACATATTTTAAAGGTAAGAAAAATATGTACTTAAATACTTTTTCTAAAAATATGTTGCCACTTTAAAAAAATATTTTCTTTGTGATATTTCTATTGAACATTTTATCAATTACATAATTCAATTTAATTATTTCCTTTAAAAAAGTTACTCAAGGTTTCACGAAATATTGTAAATTAAATATTGTTTTTAGAAAAAAATGGGGCCAAATTACGGCATTCGATATCGATCGAAATTTGTATTTAAAATGTATGGAAATTTGATATCGAATGCGGTAATTTGGCCCTTGATTTCATTGCTTACTCATTTATGAAAAAAATGTAAATAAAAAAGTAGCCCCTTATTCATAAAAATTATGAGAGTCTAATAACAGCGTAATAAAACAAAATTTCATATTTTTATGAATAAGGGGGTAAAAATACAAAAGGTTTATCCCCTTATTCATAAGAATTATAAGAGGCTTATAAAAGTGTAATAGAGCAAATTTCATATGAAATTTTGTTTTATTACGCTGTTATTAGACTCTCATAATTTTTATGAATAAGGGGTTTAGGCTGTCAAAATGTATGGCCTTATGCATAAAAAAATATTTTTGGCTTATAAAACGTTTATAAAATTAATTTCCATACAAAATTTGTTTTATAAACCTTTTATAAAGCATTAATATTTTTTATGAATAAAGCAGTTAAAAATGTTATTTTACATTCCATTCACTCTAAATGAAACCAATTTGCCAATATTTGAAAATAGCAGAATAAATATTTTTCTCCCAGTGTAAATATTTTCATTTCCAATCGTGTCTCTGCAAAGTTGTATATTTAAATTTTTTTTTATTAAAATGATTCAAAATTTTGAAGCTTCACAAATGCAAAAAAAAATATTTATATATTTTTTTTAATTAGTTTTTAAATATATATATTTTTTTATTTAATAATGATTTTATCTCTTTTGTTAAGTACTGCGTTGAGTTCATGATCAACAAGTTTGTGGTGGCATTTTGAACTGGAACAACTGCTGCTGTATGCTGCAGTTGTATCTTAATATTTTTCCAAATTTTTAAAATTTTGATTATTTTCTGTCTTTTATGGCTTTAGGGTTTTTACATAATTTTTTTATCTAATCAATAAACAACACATGCATATAAAAAAACTTATAATAATTTTCACAGCAATTTTTAGATTCAAACACTCGAAATATTTAACGGTCTTTACAGTTTTAATTCTTTCATTATGCGCTGTTTAATTTGTCGTTATCGTTTATCGTTAGTTTTTTTTTTTTTTTTTTAATTTTTTATTGTTCTTTTAAATTCGTGTTTGCGAAATTACAAAACTAGCAACTTCATTGATTTCACAAATGCTGCTGTGATTTATTTGTTGTTAGGGAAAAAAGTTTCTATTTTGTAAATTCATTGTGGCTAAATGTCAACAGACGTTTGCCCAGTAGTCGCTTGCGGACATGTTTGTACATGATTTTTTTTGTCAAACAACTTTGATGATTTTCTTTGCTAAACACTCACAGCGTCTGTTATTTATTTATTTTTGTGAGCTTAACAACATTTATTTCAATTTATAGTTTTTATAGTTCTTTAGTTCATGATAAACACTTTGATATTTTGCAATAATTTTAATGATGTTTTAATTTTTCTTTACCATTTCTGAGCACAAATTTTAATCCAATTTTTTAAACGAGCGGCAGGCGGTCGGGCGGCCTATCTGTTAAACACAAATGCTATCCTTGAGTTCTTTATATGAAGTTCTGTTTTTTTTTTTTAATCCTTTGAGGGCAAGAAAATCGTATCAAAATTCAATATGAACAATTGAATTCGAACGATTCTATTGAAATTGTTTATTTCAATAAATCCAAAAAAAAAAAACACACCAACAGCTGCAGCAATCACAAGCTCTGGCGAATTTAAAGAAAAAAATATATACAATATAAATTTAAAATGCAAATTTAGGAGAAGAAGCGAACAAAATTCCTCTTCTGTTGGTTAGCACTTTTTGTAAGTTCGAGTGTGGGTTACCAACTAAACATTGGAAACTTATAGATTTTCTATATATACCCCTGGCAAAAGTGACGAGTAAATTTTTGGTTTAAAGCTTGGGCGACAACTGTGGTGCTAGGCAAAGACACTTTGACCGATTGAAGAAGATCACCAGTAAGCGCGCAAAATCTTTTTGTTGCTGTAGATTTTTGAAACGCTCTCTTCTTTGTTTTTGCTCAGATCAGATCAAAACTTGCAAACAAGAGTAGCATCTGCTTTTTTCATCTGCTGCTGCTGCTGCTGGTATTGGTGCTATTTTGCTGCTTCTGTTTGTTGTTGTTGTTTGTTTGTTTGTTTTATCTTCAAAACAACAAAGCTTCATGCAATATACGTACTGCTAAATAAAAGCTACCAAAGCTGGCTAGTTAATAATATTTGGCTAGTACACACTCAAACACACACACACACACACGCACACACGCTCGTGCACATGACAACTGGCTTATCGCGTCTGGACTTACCAGTTATTGTATGTGATCTAAACGCTCTGTATTAACGCATTATGCTCAAAGATACTCGCACATGATATCATCGCTTAGTTTTAGGGCCTGTAACAATTCAATTAATGCTGCTGAAATTGTTAAATGTCATATAACTTGAAAATGCTTCGAATTTCGGTGCCTAATAAAATTTACAAGAAGATGTGAAACTAAATCCTTTAATTCTCATACCCTTCACCAAAGAAGTGTGAAACGGTACGTGCTTTAGTTTTGACATTCCGTGTGTAATGCACAATATTGATGTGCTACCCGATAAAGAAAAGCGTGTTTTTTTTTAAAGTGTCACAACAGCAGAGCAACGCATACAAATTATTAAAATAATGGGTATTCGTCATACCCATCGTACATTTCTAGCATTTTATGTCGTACATAATCGTCCTTCGGAGCGGCTTCTTCGAAGAACAATAAATAGATAGTTTTCGGACCACATTTACTGTTACTGATGTGATGTGTATCCCGCGAGACACCGACCAGTGCGCACTGAAGAATCTGTAGCCGCTGTACAAAAAATCCTAATCAATCAATTCGTGGGCGTTCTCAGCAATTGGGGTTGTTTGTGTCCTTCCTTTATGCAAGATTTTTTTTTAGTTGAAAATTGATCTTCCAGATTGCGCCTTCTACGCGCCCGCCGTGGCGGCCACATGGCAGAAATAATATTTAAACATTAATTTCATAAAATTTTCTTTCCAATAAAGCCCGTTTAATTGATATTAAAAATATATTTCCTTTTTTTATCATGATTTAAGCTTGTGACACTCTGTAAAAAAAACACCCTAGGATGGCCAAATTTGAGGTTAGGAAGTAAATTAGCTGTCAAATGATGAAATGCCAAGAATTGAATTGTCATCCTTAGACACTTATTTAGTAAAAGGTTGGGAAATTTTAACCATGGAACGCCGGCCGACCATCTTTAGTGATGAGGAGCATCAATTAGGCGGTTATGTAAACCAAAACAGTTGTCGCATACGGGTATCACAACCACATCCACAAACAGTCCTCAAAAAACCATAACATGCAAAGAAAGTTACCGTATAGTGCGGTTTGTAGTCAGGTGGCATCATCGGCCCGTCTTTTTTCGAAAATAAGAAAGGAAACGCCATCACCGTGAATTCTCCCCACTACCAAAACGTGTTAACCGATTTTTTGTGCCCACAATTGTTGGCCAATATTGGCATCAGTGTCCTTTGGTTGCGCCAGACAGCCGGCCAAACAATTCAGTTATTGCATGAAAAATTTCCCGATCGCGTAATATCTCGATTTGGCGATGACAATTGGCGGCCTCGTTATTGTGATTTAACGCCACTGGATTATTTTTCCAGGGACCATTTGAAAGACGGGTTCTATGTGAACAAACCAGAAACAACTGACGCTCTGAATGATAAAATCGGAGGTTCATTGGCGAGATAAGTGAAACTTTGTAGCAAAATGAGGTTCAAAGTTTTGTAAAAAAAGGGGACGCCTGCCGACGTACTAGAGGTGGACATTTGCCCGGCATTGTATTCCATTAGTAGTTCCCCTTTTTCTACTTTAATGTGGTATCAATAAAACTGAGTTTATAAAAAAGGGTATGGTTAAGCCAATTTACTTCCTAACCTCAAATTTGCCCACTATTTATATATACTGGGTTCTTATGAATAGAGAAGTTGAATAAACGATGTCCATGCGTCCGTCTGTCTATACATTAAATCGTTTTTCCGAAGCCCCTTTCCATCATGGATTAATATATTGAAAAGAGTTCTAAGTCCATTGCTATTGAAAATCAGCAAACTGCAAAATACGGTGCCAGAGCTGGAAAACTAATAATTCTTTTTGTCATATAAAAATATTTAGCTAAATCAAATTTTTGGTTTTTTTGTTAATTAAACCTATTCAGGAAGCATTAAATTGTTATTGAAAATCAAACAAAATTAAAAAGACGATTCCAGGGTTGGACAATTGAAAAACTTTTTTTTTTGTTGCATAAGAGTAACCAACTAAAAGAAAGTGTTTCTTTGCCTTTATATATTAAACACATTTGATGTTTTTGAAAGAAATTCTTTGGTTTTGGAAATCAGAATAGCCAAAAAGACAGTGTTCCAGAGCTGGAAAGTTTAAATTTTTTTTTTGGAATATTAAAGTAACTGAAGAACATTATTATTTTTTAATTTTTTTTGTTTACAAAAATATTTTATATCTGTTAGAAATATAGAAATTAATAATTATTTATTGTCCAATTTTTTATTGCCATATTAAATTCGACTAAGATTGTTAGGCCAATTTGTTCGAAAATGTGTTTTTTTCTAAAGTCAGAAAGACATGATAAATATTCTAATCCACAAGGAAAAGTTAATATCAGTTTTAATTATTTAACTTATACAGCAGAGCAGAACAGCTGTCTTCGAAAGCCGCTACACTGTCATCATAAGTACTCATATGTATTTTGTTTCTTGCCACTTCTCAGGTGAATATGACAGTCTTAGTAACGAAAAAAAATTTTTTTAAATAAAAGTAGTTGTATTCTCCTATTTTATCTATTGTATCCTATTTAAAAAATTATTTTTAAAAAATGATTTTTAAAAAATAAAAATAAAATTTTTAAAGATTATTTTTTAAAAATTATTTTTAAAAAATATTTTTTAAAAAATTATTTTTAAAAAATATTTTTTAAAAAATTATTTTTAAAAAATAATTTATAAAAAATAATTTTTCTCCTATTTTATCTATTTTATTTTTTTTATCTTGGACCAGCACTCAGGGGATGACCCCTGCAATGCATTGCGTCGGAACTGAAAACGAGGGTATAGTATTGAGGGGACAGATTAGGAAAGATGAGAAGATAGACAGTTGTTTTTGTAGCTATTTCAACCTTTTACTTCGCCGGCTAATTTTTGCTACAGGGCCGACGAAGGTGGGTGCTGTTACTCTGCTTTTTAGTACATGATAGCGTCAGTCGCTGCCAATTATGTTCAGTGATTAGTGACTATGCCTTCATCATTGAAACAGGCTGGCAACAACTAACACAACCACGCACTAATGCTGTTCATAGTCTCGTGTTCTACTACTTCAGCCAACAGCACCCTATCCTATTGTTAAAAAATTATTTTCAAAAAATAATTTTTAAAAAATAAAACAAAAAAAAATTTCAAAATTATTTTTAAAAAATATTTTTTAAAAAATTATTTTTAAAAAATATTTTTTAAAAAATAATTTTTAAAAAATAATTTTTAAAAAATATTTTTTTAAATATTCCAAAATATGAAATGACAATTGAAATAGCCAAATTAATGAATTTTTTAAAGCAGCTTAAAAATGGATCCTTGAAAATGACTTGGAACAGTTGAATATTTTCGCACTAATGAAGTGGCTTCTTAAAAACGAATACTGCTTGCACCACATGTTATTAGTTTTAATTATACAAAAATATATTATTGGCTTTTATAAAAACTAAAATTGAGTTTAAGAAGCTCTTCTCACATCTGTTTAGAACATTAACAGATCTTGTTATGTAAATGTTTTCATGGGAAACAGGTTGTTAAAAAACGATAATTTAATAACAATTTTTAAATTCTATTCAAAAATCTTAGAATAGAGTGTCATTTAGCCGTTGTTAACTCCAGAGTAATTTAACAAATTAGTTTCAAAATTATGATACTCTTTTTTTTGTTACTATGAGACTCCTATTTTTTGTTTTATTTATTTGTTTAATTTTTTTCAATATAACATCAAACCTATTATATCCGCAAAACAATATTTTTAAAGAGCTAAATTCAAAAATTATGCTTAATTATTTTTTCAAATATAACCGGCTTTTTTAATTTGAAATGTTAAAACTATTTTTGCTGATTTTTGTACGAAATAAGTTTGAATTCTTATCATAAACAAAATATATTTCTTGTTTCATTAAATCTCTATAACATTTATGCGTTAGATGTTGGTTGATGCTGCCGCTTTAAAGCTTTTTCAGTGACTTCTTTTTTTTCACTCACATTCTTGTTTGACCGCTTACAAAGTCTTAGATAACAAGTGTTTGTTCGCTGAGTCCATGTTGTATTTCATTTTGCTCCCGTTTTGGCCTGTGACACCCCAGGCCTAAGGTTAAATTTTTAATCACGTAACACTAGCGTAATTTTAATCATTTCTTGGTATATTTTTAATAGATTTCTTTTGTGTCTATTTCACGCCTTTGGTGATAATATTGTGAGGGCTACTTAATTAACTTGTTAAAACATTTTTAGAATACCAAACCATTTATAGAACAAAATAGAAATATGTGACAGTTGAACAAGTAAATAATTACTCCCACTCAAACGTAAATGTGATATGTTAACATAAATTAAAATTATGTTAATCCAATTCTTTAAAAATATTTTTTTAAATAATGCCATAAATTTGTGGAGTGGTTGCAATTAAACAACTGGCTAATTGCATTTCGAACTGCATGCCACCGTATGATAACCAAAAGTGGAAAATTACACGTCACTGTAATTAAGGCTTGTAAGTAACTAGATAATAAAGCCTTTCCCCCTTATTCATAAAAATTATGAGAGTCTAATAACAGCGTAATTAAACAAAATTTCATATGAAATTTGCTCTATTACGCTCTTATAAGCCTCTCATAATTTTTATGAATAAGGGGGTTTATTCGTAAAAAATATTTTTGATTTATAAAAGGTTTATAAAACAGATTTGCATACAAAATTTGTTTTATAAACCCCTTATAAAGCAGCAATATTTTTTATGAATAAGGCAGTAAATATTTTCCTTTATTCCATCAAGACCATATAAAAAATAGGACACTTGCATATTCGTCGTCGACATCAATTGACTACTGCTGGCAGCCACTGCCCAAACTCGAACTCCTTGAAAATTGCAATAGGTTGTTAAAAATAATCATTTGATGAACAACTTAATGGGCGCTTCGTGTTTCTGATTCTTGGGATTGTACTGAGCAAAAAAGGACACTGGACCATACGTCTACGGTGAAAATCGAGCTTTCAGATTTTGACTTGCAGTTTTTTTCTCAGACTTTTGTCACGTTTTTGTTTTTGATATTTTGGCCTATAACAGCCAAACCATTGAGATTTTCGATCCAATACTGTGACAAAAATTGTAGCCAAGACAATAGTTAAGAACTCTCTGGTACATCGCAAAAGCATTGGAATGCTCCTTCAGGCAGTTTTGGCCTTCTGAAAGTGAAAATTTTTCGTGAAAATATTGATAAATTACTTTTTTATGATTTTGCGCTATGAACAACTGAAAATGGTAATTTATCAATATTTTCACGAAAATTTGCACTTTCACAAGGCCAAAGCCCCACTCTAATGTATGAGTAAAAAAAGCATAACAAATACTTTTGTTGAAATGAAATAGTGTCCTATATTGTAACATAGTCATATCTCGAAAAATTAAAGTTTTTACTTATTTAAATAAAAGTGCTCTTTTATACGATCTCCATATGTATACAAAATTACAGCACTATATCTCAAGCTGAACCGAAGTTATAGCAAAATATATTTTCTGCAGTCGTATCTGAAAGCGTACATTTGAAAAACTTTAATCGCATTTTTTTCAGTTTGTTCTATTTTGAGATATGCCTATGTTGCAGTGAAATGTCAGTTTTTGTCCTACCGTATGAACAGTTGGGGTCGACATAAACTGCGGAAATAATTCTCGAAAAAAATATATAAAATAAATTCATGGTTTCCTCTTTTCGCAGGTTTAGGCATTTTAAAATAACTTGCTTTTTACGAGATTTACTTAATATACGAGGGCTGTTTGATAACTCCATAACTTTTTCAATTTTCCTCGCAGTATCTTTAAATGCAACTCTGTTGGCATCAAATCTAATATGTTACTGTCACATTTTCAGACAGCTGCGTCTTTTAATTTGTGTTGTGACAGCCTTTAAAAAAGCAGAAAACTTTGTGAATTTTAATAAAAATCGAAAAAGTGAATTGAAGTATTTTTGCGTCAAAAAAAATTTTTCACTAAAATCAAGGAAAGGAATGACAAATGCTATGGGAAGGAAGTATGTAGTTTACCGCCGTACGAACACAAATGACGTCATTTGGTCAGATAGCCCAAAATAGGTGATCACGTCGGAAATCAGCGATAAAATTCATTGAATTGAATAACATTGAACGATCAGATAATGAATATTCGTGAGGTGACTGAGGCTACAGGTATTTCAACTGAGGGAGTACATCACATTTTACTTGAATGCTTGGACATGAAAAAGCTGTCAGCGTGATGGGTGTCGTGATCAAGACAATGCACGAAGGCACACGTGTGTAGTTCATATGGCCAAAAACGCATAAATTGGGTTACGAACTGATACTTCATCTAGCATATTCTGCACCATTTTCTAAACCTTAATTTTATTCACGTTCACTTCTCTATTCTCGGGCACTATAGAGGAAAATTCTTCCAAGTTTTCTTTATAACGCCGCATAATATTCTATAGAAACATAATTGGAACGCGTAAGAGATTGAAACAATTTCCGAACTCTTTTCTACCAAAACTAACCTATTTGTTTCTTTAATACACTCCAAAAAAGAATATGGAGAGCATATTCACTTTGTCATTCCGTTTGTAACGCAGCGAAATATCTATCTGAGACCCCCCTTAAAGTATATATATTCTTGATTAGTGATGAAATCTAAGACGAACTGAGCATGTCCGTCCGTCCGTCTGTCTGTGGAAATCACGATACAGTCCAAACGAAAAGAGCTACACTCTTGAAATGTTGTATAAATATATCTTGGAGAATAGAACAGGTTAAGTTCGGAGATGGGCTTAATCGGGCAAGAGGGAAAAAAGTTTCCCTAGGAAGAACTAATCAAAGTTCAAAAAACAACATAATTTTTAAAGTTTATTTGTAATTTTGTTAAGCAAATGATATATTTTTATTGTAAAGAAGGTTCAATCCGTTAAACTTGGAGCCATAAAATAAAATAAAAAAATTTTGAACCCCGTCCCCTTTAGTGCTCGTTATTATATGAAAAAATAGTGTAAAAATTTAACAAATTGTTTTACTTAAGCCTACATTCCTTAGAAATAACATTTTTAAGCTTTAATGACGACGCTGAGATGTAACCTGCTAGTAATCTGCCCTACCCCCTGCTCCCCCTTTGCCACCTAAAAAAAAATTTTTAATTTTTTTTAAATTTTTTGTATAAATAGTAAATTTAAACATTTTAAATTTACTTCATTATTTAAGATTCGACCCGGTCTAACATAACGTTTTTACTTGTTTTATTTTTTGTTTTGTTTTTTTTCCCCTATACAAGATTACCTAATCGCGGTCTTTTCTCGATATCAATCGAAATTTTGCTTGTATTAAAATTTCGGTGGTTTGTGGGCCCACTGTGTTGCTGGTAGTGTATTATTATCGTATGCTATAGAGGGTTAAGTTGCTTTTATTAATTACATTCTCGTTTAAAAACTAATTTAAAATAGTTGCATTCAAATTATATTTTATAATCAGCAACACTTGTTCTTGCTCATGTAAATAATTTTAAAAAAAATGACAGCAACAATAACACCGACTGCATAAAATATGGCATGTCCTCCTTCACACAATTAATAAAATATGTAAATTGTAATAAATTTATTTATGCAAGATGACTCAGAGATCACCAACGGGGGTTGCAATGTTGTTGCAGTAATTCTCATTTATTATCCGAGAGTTTGTATGATAAAGAGACATTTTATAAAAATATAATAAATATCAGTAATTAATTTTTTTTTGGAAATATGTCAGCAGAATATGGTAGCCGAAAGAAGAACAAACAAACAAACAAACACTATCATTGAATTTAGTTAATTGGAAAAGTTGAAAAAGGACAAATCATTGATGGATAAGAAAAATGCCCAGTTTTTGAAATGATATTTTGTAGGCCTTATTTTTTTTACTTTATTTTTATTTTTTGTTTTTAATATTAAAAAAAAAATATTATCATTATGAATTAGTTAAGTAATAATATCTTTGTATTTATTATTTTTTTGATTGTCTGCTTTATTAACAAGCTTTAGTACACTTTTCTACAGGGTCCGCCAAATAACTTTTTTTTTTTTTGAAAATGCTACTGAATATTTTCCCAAATTTCTTTTTTTATTTGAAAGTACAATCCTTCCGGTTAATAATGGAAAATAATTTCATTCAAATGGATGCCTCGACTGGCCATGCAGTAGCCTACATTCCCATTCTTAAGCACATGATCGATTATGTGCAGCTGTATTTCACCAAATGGCTTCACGAATATTGTCCTTTAAAGCGTCAATTGTCTCTGGCTTGTCGGCGTAACACTTATCTTTGACGGCACACCACAAATAATAGTCCAACGGTGTCAAATCGCAGCTCCGAGGTAGCCAAACGACATCAGCTCTGCGGCTCATAATGCGATCTTCAAAAACAGGGCGCAAAACATCGAGTGTAGCTTCGGCTGTGTGGCACGTAGCGCCGTCCTGTTGAAACTAAATGTTGCCAATATCCTCCTCTTCAATTTTTATGAACAAAAATTCGTTCAACGTGGCCCGATAACGATCACCATTGACTGTAACGGCCACTCCTTGCTCATTTTCGAAGAAAACTGGCCCAATTATGCCTCTGGACCAAAATCTGCACCAAACAGTGACTCGTTTTGGGTGCGTCGGCTTTTCAATGTATGCGTGCGCGTTTTCTGTGCCCCAAATGCGACAATTTTGCTTGTTTACATACCCGCCAAGATCAAAATGAGCTTCATCTGAAAAGATGATTTTTTTGGGCAAAATCGGCATCTTCTGTAAGTCGATCGCAGGCCCATTTAGCGAAGCGTTGTTCAAGCGTATGCACAACCATATTCGTTCAGCGGAAGGATAAAACTAATTAAATCAGACATAAGCTAAGTGTTACCATTCACGAAATAAGCACTAGTTGAAAAAAAAACATTAGATGGCGGAGCCTTTTTAAAAGAAATTGAATTTTTTTATTTTCGAATATTTCCATATTCTCTGGATATCTTATTCGGGGAAATAATTAAAATTATTTTATCAAATATTTTTTTTTAAATTTTTAAAGAAAAAAGACTCAACAGTATAAAATTTAAAAAAGACAAAATAAGTGTTTTTGCATCATTTTTGTTTTTTATTTAAAAATTGAATATCGAAATATTTTAAAATAAAAGAAAAACCATTTTCTTTTATAAAAAAAAGTGACCTAAAGCTTGTTAATGAAACAGGTAATTAAAAATCTAAAGGTCTTAGAATCAGCAATCAAATATTTTAATATTTTTTCTTTTATATATTTGGGGAATTCACACTGTAGTGATAAAGTCATATGTCATAAACTAATAGCTCGAAAAATATGACTAGTGTGAACAACCCGTCATAACTTAATATGCTATTTCAAACATCGATCAGCTGAAAACAATGCATTTGTAATTAATTTAAAAAAAGATAATTAAAATAATTGTAATAAAGTTGTTTGAAAATGCCAAAAAGTCTAAAAACTCAATTTCTATTTAAAATTATTAAAATTTGTCTTCTGGTGCACAAGAATATCTACATAATAAATTCATTTGTATGCATAAACTAAAACAGCTGCTGCCTTGATATGAGCTGAATACATTTTTTTGCGGCGTCATACGGAAAAACGTTCAGTGGCTGCCAGCTACATAAGTTAAACGAGAAAAATTTTTCACTTTTATATAATTACTTTTTGCGATTTAGTTCTCTTTTAATTTTTTTTATGTTATAAAAATGTGATTTAATGTACAGACAAATAGGTATGAATAATTTGTTAGCCGTTTTTTAGTCGTGAATCATGTATAAGTAACGGCGGCAAACATATGCTATCGCCGTCTCGCCTAAAGATTTTAAGCCGTTCGACTCAGATCTCTAGAGCTATTTTTTTGACAAAACAAAAACATACCTGAATGAGTGCTATTATTTTATGACTTTTTTGACAACAACTTTTTTAAACTGGTCTAAAATATTATGACTTTATGACTATATGACTAAATAGCACGAAGTTTGATTACCCCAATTATTTTTATGTCCCAAATTATATTTTTACATTATTTTAACGCAAAAATATTAATTTTTTTATCATTCAACCTGCTACGGCATATTTGTTTTCATATAAAGCGTTTTGTATCTAGAGTGTCACAACTCCAGAGCAACTCGCGCAAATTGTTGAAATTGTTAGTGAAGATTATTCACCTTTATTCCATTTACCGTCGTTGTCATCGTCATCAATTTAATATCAATATCAATTTCTATCGACATCGTCATCAATGCGATACAAAACTTATATTCCATAACAGCAATGTAACGATGTCGACGGTTTATCGTTTTTTTAAATCACATCTCTAATAATTTGGACAGCTGGTTTGTTTTGTTTTCAATTTTTATAAAAAACTTTTCTTAAAAACTTTAAACAACTAAAATGTTGTTTGTTCCTGTTTGTAAATCCGATCAGAATGATGAGGAAATGAAAAAAAAATTGGTGTTACAAAAAAAAATTGGTTTTAGCACTATTTATCTTACATTTTGCCAACCTTCACCTGCTCTTTTCAGTGGACCAACATCATTTAGTGTAATTGCAATTCTTTTCCACTGCTCTTTAAAATCGCAAGGAAGACTGCCTTTTTGAAATATTTTGGCAAGTGAAGGATTTTTTTCCATCTCTTCCACTAACTTCTGGAAATGCACAACGTTTGTAATTTTTTTTCTTTTTCCATTTTTTTAAACAGGTTAATTATTATTGAACAAAATTTAAAAGAAATAAAACTGTTTCGACACCAATAATGCGAGTCAATTTAAATCGATGGCGGCGTTAACGTTGCTTACGGCATACCAAAATTACATCGACGCTTATCGATAACATTTGATATTGACAATGGGCATACCGATTTAAAACAATTGATACAAAACGTTATCGTTTCGTATTGATGACGCTAAATGGAATATGGGTGATTGTTCTATTCATGAAACTCATCATGCACTTCTTCCATTTTATGTCGTACATAATCGTCCTTCAGAGCGGCTAATTCAAAGAATAATATATCATTTTCGCACCACATTTAGTGTTACTGATGTGATGTGCAATCCCGTGAGACTCAGAATAGTGGGCACTAAAGAAGCTGTAGCCGGTGTACAGGAAAGCATTGAAGATGATCCTAATCAATCAATTATTTGCCGTTCTCGACAACTCGATTTGTGTCCTACTTTCTGGAAAATTTTTTTAGTTGTTGAAAATTGGTGTTCCAGATGGCGCCTTCCACGCGCCAGCCGTGGCTGCCACATGGCAGAAATCATATTTAAACATTAATTTCATAAAATTTTCTTTCCAATAACACCCGTTTCATTGATATTAAAAATATATTTCCTGTTTCTTATGATGATTTCAACTTGTGTCACTCTATAAAAAACACTCTTTACAAATTTCATTTTAATATATTGTTCTATTTTTTCAGCCTTTGATTATTTTATTTTAATTTATATTGAGCTTGAGGCTTATTTTTATAAAAATTATTTATTTTATATTTAGTTCAATATTTCGATATCCTCTGGATATCTTCTTCAGGATAAAATTATTTATAATAATTTAACAATAACAAAATTTTGTATAAATTATATAAACTTCAATATTAAAAAAAAAAAAAACAACAAAAAAAAATATATTTAAGTTTATATAATTTATAAAAAATTTTGTTATTGTTAAATTATTATAAATAATTTTATCCTGAAGAAGATATCCAGAGGATATCGAAATATTGAACTAAATATAAAATAAATAATTTTTATAAAAATAAGCCTCAAGCTCAATATAAATTAAAATAATATAATTTCATTTTAAATTATTTAAAAATTCGTTGAACATCTGCCTTAATAATGAAATATGGTGTTTTCAGTGCAGGAAGCAATTGACTACACTTTTAAAAACAGCAACATGTTTTTTAGGGCAAAAAAAGTATTCACCATGAGTGGTTGCTTCCACCGGATTAATGGGAATTTCCATTAAACACAAAATTAAATACAAATGAATTCGATACAAGGTTGATGCTAACAGAAACTTTACAAAACTTCATACACAACATTTCAAGATAATTTTGAACTAAACAAGAATTTGTTTTCCACTGAATTTCGTGTTTAATTTTGTATCAAAACTTCTTTAGGATATTTGGTTTATATTTCAAAGCATTCATCAAATTACAGTTTCTTCAAAAATATTTACCATAATTCATATAATTAATATGCACAATTGGTATTTGCAGAAATATTGAAAATTTTGAGATGAAAAAAAAAACAAAACAAAAATTAAAAAATCAAACGATTAACATTTCAGAAGATTTGCAGTATTGCGCATAAAAATCAACAGCAGCTCGCATCGACTTGTATTGAGGGATTTTTTTTTTATTTTATTTTTTTTATTTTTTAAATATGTCTATATGTAAGTGTCAATAACTTTACAAGTGTTAGTGCTAAATGATGAAATAAGCGAAAAACATTGTGTGAAGTTAATTCTTATTGAAAACGTAAAGAGCGACAACAATTGCAACAAAAATTAGTTAAAAATCATTAAAAAAAAGTTGCTTCTCGTGTTAACTGTAACGCCCCTGGCAGTTTTCGGTTGACCAAAAAATCGTCTACAGCTCTCGATGCATTTACACGAAAAATTTCATACTCGTACTTAAAATATCTAAAAAATATTAAATTTAAAAATTCAATAAAATATGAGACTGGAGACTGGTTGCACCGGTTATATGCATTCATGCGATCATGTTCTATCATACAGACATGAATTCAATACAACAAACAACTGGCCGGCCAGCACAGCCAACATGTGCTGTTTAAAAGAAGAAAAAATAAATAAAAAGAATTAAATTTTGTAGTTTAATGTTAAGGTAGGCTTATCAAACCAAACAAGCAAACAAAATCGCCAAAAAAATAATAATAAATTTTGTAATATTTAACAGACACAGGCAGACGGACAGACAGACAGATGGACTGGTGGTTAGGAAAAAAAAGAGCAAAAAGTCAAAATATTTACAGCGCTTGGCCAACTGGCTGACTGGTTGGCTTCTTGCTCTAAAACATAGTCAATAACATGGCGAATAAACTGTGAATTTGGGATGACCTTTGAATATATAGTCGTATTAATTGACACACACTCACTCAATTAATCATGCACGTAGTGCAAACTCAGCTTCAAGCATCGTTTTTATACCCTCCAAAAAAGAATTTGGAGAGTATATTCACTTTGTCATTCCGTTTGTAACGCAGCGAAATATCCATCTCAGACCCCATAAAGTATATATATTCTTGATCAGTGATGAAATCTAAGACGAACTGAGCATGTCCGTCCGTCCGTCCGTCTGTGGAAATCACGATTCAGTTCAAACGAAAAGAACTAGACTCTTGAAATTTGGTATATATATATATATATATTTTAAAGCTTAGAGCAGGTTAAGATCGGAGATGGGCTAAATCGGGCAAGGGGGAAAAAAGTCCCCCTAAGAAGAACTAAACCAACCCAGAAAAAACAACATCATTTTTAAAGTTTTTCGGTTATTTTGTTAAGCAAATGATATATTTTTATGTCAAATACGGTCCAACGCCTTAAACTTGGAGCCATTAAATAAAATAAAAATATTTTTTGACCCCGCCCACTTCAGTGGGCGTTATTATAGGCAAAAATAGCATAAAAATTTATCAAATTGTTTTACTTAAGCCTACATTCCTTAAAAATAAAACTTTTAAGCTTTAATGACGAAGCTGAGACGAAACCTGGTACTACTCTGCCCTACCCCCTCCTTCCCCTTCGCCCCCTAAATGACCCTACCAAAAAAAATTTTTTTTTTTAAATTTTGTATATAATCATCCCAAGCATTTATCTTTAGAGTTTTATGACTGCCGATTTCTGCCCTACCCCCCCCCCCCCCCCCTCTTACTTTGCCCCCTAAATGACCCTACCAAGAAAAAAAATGTTGTTAAATTTTGTATATAATCATCCCAAGCATTTATCTTTAGAGTTTTATGACTGCCTGTTGCTGCCCAACCCCTTCCTACCCCTTTGCCCGCTAAATGACCCTATTAAAAATAAATAAAAAAATGTTTTAATTTTGTGTATAATCATCCCAAGCATTTATTTTTAGAGTTTTATGACAAAGGTGAAATGTTTCCCCCACAGCCCATGCCAGAGCGACCCCGCCAAAATACAGTTTTTATACCCTCCAAAGAGAATTGGACCCTATAAAGTAAATACGTATATTCTTGATTAGTGATGAAGTGTAGGACAGTCTAGCAATGCCCATACGTTCGTCTGTGGAAAACATGATATTGTCTATTTTTGAACCCCGCCCCCTTTAGTGGGCGTTGACGTACGATATTATATAAAGGAACTCTGTCCCACCAAGTTAAACATTTTAAATTCACTTACTAAATATTTGCAGGGTATTTAAGATTCGACCCGGTCGAATGTAACGTTTTTACTTGTTTTTTTTCTTCAAAGTGTGTGCACGAAGTAATTTAACCAAAATATCTTAATAAAACAATTTTGAAAGCAGAAATTAAACAGCCTGAGGCTAAAGGGTTGAAGTTTTTTTTTCCAATGCACGTCTAATAAAGGGTGGGCAAATTTGAGGATAGGAACTAAATTAGCTATCAAACGAAGAAATGTGGAGAATCGAGCCGTCACTTATTTAGTAAAACGTTGGAAAATTTTAACCACGAAACACCGGCAGACTATTTTTTTTTTTTTCTTATCTTGGACCAGCACTCAGGGGATGACCCCTATAAATGCAATGCATTGCGCCGGAACTGATAACGAGGGGTTAGTATTGAGGGGACAGATTAGGAAAGATGAGAAGATGGACAGTTTTTTGTAGCTATTTCAACCTTTTTTTACTTCGTCGGCTAATTTTTTGCTACAGGGCCGTTGAAGGTGGGTGCTGTTACTCTGCTTTTTAGTACATGATAGCGTCAGTCGCTGCCATTAATGTTTGAATCGAATGCTTGTGAATTGCCTGTTTGAATCCCTCTTAAATTCTATTTAAAAACAAATCTGTTGTGTATGAACTAAAATGATTTTGCTGGCAGACTTATACCACGATTCCTAAGAATACAAGTTCGATTCTGCACTCAGTTATGAGTGTCGTCAGTGAAACATGCCGACAACAACCAGCACAACCTTGCACGAATGCTGATCAGAAGAATTCGACACTAGATTCATGATTTAGCGCAGAGTCGAACCCAGGACCCTCCGCTTCATAGTCTCGTGTTAACTGCTGCATCCAACAGCACCATCTTTTTTTAATATTTCAGGTGGCTTAATGGCATTATTTATTAATTATGTAGCGCCTACGCTGATTAAAAAATTCTTGTCTTGTATTTAAAAAAAACTGTCCTCAGGGGATATGCGGCAGCAAAAAGCCTGCTTATGTGAAAAATCTTTACTCAGCAACTTTTGTGCCGAAACTATGGAAGTAGTTGGATAGTGTTGTACGGACATTGGAGCTATTTTATTCCTTACCTCCGCTTGTGAATTTTTGCTGCAGCATCAACGAAGGAAGACTGCCGTTGTAAAGAAGCAAAAAAATGTGTTGCTTTCTTTCCTTTTCGTGCCGCCTATAATTATATTTTTATTTGAATTAAAATAAAGATCGCTTATGAATTTATTTTATTAGCCAAATTTTTATTTATATATATTTTTTTCTTTTGCAGATTAAATTACTAAATTAAAAGTTATTTAATAGGTTCTAACATTTTTTTGGTCAAATTCTAATTTTGATTTTGAGTGTCTTTTTAATAAAATTAAAACGCTGTTTTCAGAATCCGCATAGTTGTCTTGAGAAGAACGTTGTATAGAAATCATTAAAAAAAATTTATGATTTTCGCAGAAAAGTTTTTACTCATTTCCAATGTCTGGATTGTACAAACCCCATTTTGATTATCTGATAAGTTTTGTGGATTGCAAAGTTATACTAATTTGTTTTTAATTAAATTTGTGTTTTAAGAAAGAAAATCGTCAAGAAGTAATAATTGCCTGAAGTAAATATAAGTCTTATTACACTGGCAACAATAGCGCAGCAGAGCAACATGCTGTTTTCGAAGTTCGCCGCAACTTCTTTTTATAGTTCAGTTGCATTTTTAATTCCATTATAACTCGTGTGCAACCATTTCATTTGACAAACTTGTAGGCAGCATCTGGCTTTTATACTGACATGCAATTTACGACTCCAAGCGAAATTCACTGCAACAAAAAATTAATAAAAAGATTAAATGCTTAAAACATGCAGTAGCCGTGTCCAGTAAGACGAACCGAACACTAAAATACATAATGTTGTCTATCCATTAAAAGAGTTATATTTTCAGCTATTTAATTTTTTCTTTCTTTTTTTTTTTTTTTGACTTAATTCAATGTGACATAAATTGTTTGAAAATAAAAAATCGTACAAAAGTTTCGTTTCGTTTTTTTTTTTGCTGAACGTGATTTAGCTGCTGTAAATGAAGACGATGATGACAACCAAGACGCTATTTGTTGGAATGTTTGCTTAAATGTGGAATAATGTTTGTCTTAAAGTCATTGTTGTGGGAGGCTACGGCGGGTATGACTGGCGTTGCAAATTTTCAAATGTTATCATAATTATTTATTAGTGTTGCCAGCAGCAATTTATTTATCTTTGTGTTTAATTATCATATGCTGTTAACAGGGGAACGTGGTATAGATATAATTTTTTTTCTTTTGCAGAAAATATTTTTTATTTATTTATTTTTTTTCTTTCTAATGTAAATTGTTAATTTTTGGGCTTAAGTTCGAATCTGCATGACTGCAAATGATTTTTTATTATTTTATTAATAAATGAATTTGTTCAAATTCTATTTATTATTTTTTATATAAAGATTGGAATATTAAGAATATTTTCAATAATCATCTAATAAAAATTCATTCATAATTTAAAACATTGCGGGGGCACGCGCACTTGTTCATTGTAAATTGACAACTAAATTCAATTACTTGAACACAAAATAACAAAGAAGCTTTAGTTATCAGCAGCCGATGGCTCTGGAAAAAGCGAAAGAGATACATGGAATATTGGGAATATTAATCGTCAGGGTTGGGGAATTTCGTACTAACCAAAAAGGTAATAACTTGAAAATATGAATGTGGGAACTTCTCATATTCAATTTTCGTTAAAATATTGGTTAAATAGTTGATATTCCTACTAACTAGCACCACTTGCAAAAGTGGAAAAATTTAACAAAAGAACGCTGATGAGATGGCGTAGCGACCTCGAATTCAGTACTGATCCATTCTGCTTGTTTGATGATTATTGAAAATATTCTTAATATTCCAATCTTAATATAAATTAATAAAAATAGAATTTGAACAAATTCATTTATTAATAAAATAGTAAAAAATGGTTCGCAGTCTTGCAGATTCGAACTTAAGCCCAAAAATTAAAAATTTTTTTCTTTTGTAAAAAATATTTTTTTTTGCAGAACATAATTTTTTTTTAGTAAAAAATAAATTTTTGTAAATTTTATTCAACAAAATAATGTTTGTGGGATATTTGAAAACAATATGTTTTTTTTTGTAATACGACCAGTACTCAGGGGATGGTGCCCTGAGAAGATAGAGAATTTTTGTTGCTATTTTAACCTTTACTTCGAAGGCGAACTTTTGGCCCCAGGGGCGGACGAAGGACGGCGTTGTTACTCTGGTATTTACCAATTATGATCAGTAATCAGTGCTGTGCCTTCGTTGCTGAAACAGGCCAACAATAACTAACACCAACACTCAGGGGATGATCCCTACATATGCGGTGCATTGCGAGCACGGAGAAAGAAATATGAGAAGATAGATAATTTTTGTTGCTATTTTGGCTACAAGGACGATGAAGGAGGATGCCTTTCCTCTGCTCTTTGGTGCATGATGGTTTATGTTTGATGACCAGTTTTTTGCCTTCATCACTGAAACTGACCGACAACAACTAACACCATCATGCGCTCATGCTCATCACTAGAATTCCACACTATATTCATGATTGAGCATGAGTCGAACTCGTCATTCTTGGATTCTTAGTCTCATGTTAACTACTTCAGGCAACAGCACAATCTGGTTTTTATCTAAATAGAATAGAATATAATCATTGGTATTGCTCATTTACAAAAAGAACGTCCTAAAGTAAGATTTAGATAAGAACTAAATACTTTTCCAAATGCAGGAGCTGTTTGATAAATCCGTAACTATTTGAATAATTTTTTTTTGCAGCCAAATAAGGCTTCAACATAATCTTCTTTTAGGTCAATAGATTTAGTCAAGCGTATTTCCACTATTTTTTTTTTTCTACCAAATAATAGGTTTTCTTTTATTTGTTTAGGTCATGATCTCGACATTCGACCTTAATCTCTTAACCAGCCTGTCACTTCTTCAGTTTGGAAAAAAAAATTGCCGCACGTGGCTTAATCTGGAGAGTAGGCTGGATGGGGTAGCAATTCCTAGCCTGATTCATGGATGTTTTTCTATAGTGACTACACACGCATGCACTTGCGCATTGTCGTGATTGCGGCACTCGACAATAGCTGTTTCATGTTAAATTTCATGTACTTATTCAGTTGAAATTCCTATATCCTTAGCCAACTCACATGTTTTCATTCTCCGATCGTCATATACAGGGTCCGGCAAATAACTTTTTTTTTTTTTTGAAAATGCTATAAAAAAAACTATTGAATATTTTCTCAAATCTCTTTTTTTTATTTGAAAGTACAATCCTTCCGGTTAATAATGGAAAATAATTTCATTCAAATGGCTGCTTCGGCTGGCCATGCAGTAGCCTACACGATCGGTCCAATTTTTAAGCACATTATCGATTGTGTGCAGCTGTATTTCACCAATGGCTTCACGAATATTGTCCTTTAAAGCGTCAATTGTCTCTGGCTTGTCGGCGTAACACTTATCTTTGACGGCACACCACAAATAATAGTCCAACGGTGTCAAATCGCAGCTCCGAGGTGGCCAAACGACATCAGCTCTGCGGCTGATAATGCGATCTTCAAAAACAGGGCGCAAAACATCGAGTGTAGCTTCGGCTGTGTGGTACGTAGCGCCGTCCTGTTGAAACCAAATGTTGCCAATATCTTCCTCTTCAATTTTTGTGAACAAAAATTCGTTCAACGTGGCCCGATAACGATCACCATTGACTGTAACGGCCACTCCTTGATCATTTTCGAAGAAACCTGGCCCAATTATGCCTCTGGACCAAAATCTGCACCAAACAGTGACTCGTTTTGGGAGCGTCGGCTTTTCAATGTATGCGTGCGGGTTTTCTGTGCCCCAAATGCGACAATTTTTTCTTGTTTACATACCCGCCAAGATCAAAATGAGCTTCATCTGAAAATATGATTTTTTTTTGGCAAAATCGGGATCTTCTGTAAGTCGATCGCAGGCCCACTTAGCGAAGCGTTGTTCAAGCGTATACACAACCATATTTGTTCAGCGGAAGGATAAAACTAATTATCTGTCAAATCAGACATGAGCTAAGTGTTACCATTCACGAAATAAGCACTAGTTGAAAAAAAAAAAACGTCAGATGGCGGACCCTTTATAATTCAGGGACAATTACTGATGTGATAACCTCATTTGGGTGACCTAAACGTACGAAAGCCGTTCCATGGTTTCTATAATGGATTTTTTTAATGCGAAAAATAATGCTTAATCAATACATGAATTTTTCTTTTTGCCATTTTTATTAAAATTCACTAGGTTGTGTGCCTTAAATGGCTGTCAACACACAAACTAAATGAGACAGCTGTCTCAAAATTTGACAATAGCCTTCTAATAAGAGATGGTTGTGGACGGCAGCAGTGTTGCATTTAAAGTTACTGAGAAAAAAATTCAAAAAGTCATGGAGCTATCGAACAGCCCTCGTATAAATTTAAAAAAAAAAATTTTAATTAAATCATTATTCTGCATGACATTATTAATGACATACATTTGTGCTAAATTCGGTTGTAAGAAATTAAATGTGGATGAAGAATGTTCAAACAAACCCTTTCAAAATATTGGAAATTTTTTTCAAATTTTTTATGAATATAAATGTTTGCCAATTTAGAAATTTTTGCAACCTAAATATCAATTGTACATGATTACGAGCATAAAAATATTAAAATACCCACAAACAACTTGAACATTTTCCACTCAGTTGTACTGCCATAATAGTATTACTTGCAGGCAGCTTTGTCACCACAGTCATCATAATTTCAATGATAAGCATCTGAAAATAGTACAACATACTTTTCTCTAGCAATATAATTGCTTATTTAACATATTTGAATTAAATTAAAGTCCAGCTCATATTGATTTATAATAATAGCAAAGCAACTGCAAAAATGCAAGCCAAAAAAATTAAATCATTTAATAACTAAAAATAGCCACAACTAGTATAAAACTAAGAGTTGGCTTCACTGCAATAAACTGTTTTTAAATTATTTCTTTATTTCTTTAAAATTACAAAAATTTCATAATATCTGTCTTCGGATTCATATTCAGTTCTCTTGAAATGTTTAAGCCATTACATAATCTGAAATTTATGTTTCATAAAAAGAGTTAAAGTTTGATTTTTATTGGTTTTAGCAACAAATAAATGATTGAATTAAGAAAAACAAATATTCTAAATTTTGTTTTTAATTTACATAAATTAACTCTACTCGTTTTTAAATTTAAATTTTTAAAACTTCAGTGTATAAAGACAAAAATATTTATTTATAACTTGTTTTTTTGGTTTTAAAAGGTTTTTTATATATGGCTTTTTATGTTGCTGTTTTGCTTTTTTTTTTTTTTTTGCTCCATGTGATTGTGTCTTTTGCATAAAACAAAAGATTTAAGACACAAACTTGTTTCATCTTGTGTCTTCTTGGTAAAAACTAAATTTTAAGCCTTTAAGGCGGTTCGATTTGAAATAAAACTAAAACCCAGAATGCATTATTAATTATAGGTAAAATTGCTATAAAACTTGTAATAAATATATAAACTTATATTTAGTTATTTGTATTTAATTTATTTATTTGTTTTTGTTTCATTCACTAAAAATTCAACTTGAGTATTTTATTTTTAATATTTCATAAATATAAATAATTTGTATATTTAAGTGCCATTAGTTGGATTATTATGACACTTTCAATCAGTTGAAAAGAAATAATTATAAATAATGGTCAAAATCTTCTGCTCAGTTAAAAAAAAAATCTTTTTTTAATATAAATATTTGCCATTTGAGTGCTTATTAGCGAAGAAGTCATGACTTGGCGTAATTTAAATACTTACCACTGGTTCAGGTATCCATCCATCAACACTTGTTATGTTGTTTTATCCGGCTAAAAATTATTTATTAAAGTTTATTGAAATTATAATGTCAAATGTTTATAGAAGCAAGTCTGCAACAATATGTAATACCAAACTGTGGAGAATTTATTCAACTGCCATACATATTTCAGTGTTGTTTGTTGTTTGAAAAAACAAAATTTATTTGTTTATACAATTTTCAAAAATATGCAAGGATGACAAATTTACATAATCTCATTTCATAAACAATTTTTCAGATCCACTGCATAAATTGTAATTAATCTATAGTTAAAAAATCGAAATCTTATTTCAAATAAAATAAGTTTAAATAAAATAATAAAAATTTAAATCTAGTTTAAATAAAGTTAATAAAGTCTTAAGTGATTTTCTTGCAAGTTATTAAAAAAGTTGTTTGGCTTAATTTGTAAAAATTGTTTTTTCAATAAAAAAATTCAAAGATATAAAGTCTATGAAGCTAACAACAAAATTAGCTATAATATTTTATATATTAGCCAAAACATGCTCCAAAAGAAGTATTTACAAGCCCGCTAAATATGCAGTGAAAACTTAAAGCAATTCTCTAAAAAAAATCGTCTATTCAGACATATTTAGTTCAATATTTTAATATAGATCTCTCGCCACATTTGAAATAATTAGTTTATATTTAAAGTGTGGGCAAAATTGAGGTTAGGAAATAAATTGGCTTAAAACACACACTTTTTTCTGGCAAATTCAGTTTTATTGATACCAAAGTAAAATAGAAATATGGGAATTATTAACCGGCAAATGTCCACATCTTGCACTTTGGCAGATGACCGCTCTTTTAACAAAATTTTTAACCACATTTTGCTACAAAGTTTCGCTTAACTCGTCAATGTGCAAAAAAGTGTGCAATTACATTTTTACGATTTTTCTGCTCATGACGATTTTGCAATCTGTAAAAAGAAATTTATTTCGAAATATTAGAAAATAATTATTAATAATTTTTTTATACAAAAATAGTCTAAAAAATAGTTAAGAGAAATGAAAAATATTTTTTTATACAAAAACACTTTGTATAAAAACTAGCTTTTAGCCGAGACTGTCAGCTAAGAATATGTCTAACTCCAGCTAACGTGTATGTCATGTTAATAATGTATTGTATTTTTACTGTATCAAAGTTTAAAACTTTCTTAGTTATCAGTTTAATAATTTCATATGTCCCTAGAAACTTTACACCACCCTTCACCCCTCATAAGGTCTTTGCCAGAAACAAATATGTACATTCTTAAGTCAACTGTAACGAAGTTTGAAATGTTCGTAGGTAGCAGTGTAATAACTTCATATGTCCATAAAAATCTCTTGGCCACTTAATAGGATAATTTCCAAAAAGGACCCTATGTTATTCCTCGGATTTAAAAATATCTCTATACCAAATTTCATCTAAATGGGTTCGGCGGTTTGAGCGTGAAAAGGTAACAGACATACATAATTTCTTTCATATTTATTATATTAGTAAGGAAAAAAGTCGTAAGTCACCATAAAAAGGGCAAGTCATTATAAAAAGTGCAAGTCATCATAAAAAGTGCAATTCATCATAAAAAGTGCAAGTCATCATAAAAAGTTCAAGTCATTATAAAAGATGCAAGTCATGAAAAATACAAGTCATCATAAAAAGTGCAAGTCATTATAAAAAGTGCAAGTCATCATAAAAGGTGAAGTTCATCATAAAAAGTGCAAGTCATCATAAAAATTTCAAGTCATTATAAAAAATGCATTATAAAAAGTGCAAGTCATTATAAAAAGTGCAAGTCATTATAAGAAGTGTAAGTCATCATAAAAAATGCAATCATTATAAAAAGTGCAAGTCATCATAAAAAGTGCAAGACATTATAAAAAGAGCGAGTCATTATAAAAAAAAATGCAAGTCATCACAAAAATTGGAAGTCATCATGAAAAGTGCAAGTCATTATAAAAATTGCAAGTCATTATAAAAAGTGAAAGTCATCATAAAAATTGTAAGTCATCATAAAAAGTGTAAGTCATCATAAAAAGTGTAAGTTATCATAAAAAGTGCAAGTCATTATAAAAAGTGCAAGTCATTACAAAAAGTGCAAGTCATTATAACAAGTGCAAGTCATCATAAAAATTGTAAGTCATCATAAAAAGTGTAAGTCATCATAAAAACTGGAAGTCATTATAAAAAGTGCAAGTCATTACAAAAAGTGCAAGTCATTATAAAAAGTGCAATTCATCATAAAAATTGTAAGTCATCATAAAAAGTGTAAGTCATCATAAAAACTGGAAGTCATTATAAAAAGTGCAAGTCATTACAAAAAGTGCAAGTCATTATAAAAAGTGCAAGTCATCATAAAAATTGTAAGTCATCATAAAAAGTGTAAGTCATCATAAAAAGTGGAAGTCATTATAAAAAGTGCAAGTCATTACAAAAAGTGCAAGTCATTATAACAAGTGCAAGTCATCATAAAAATTGTAAGTCATCATAAAAAGTGTAAGTCATCATAAAAAGTGTAAGTCATCATAAAAATTGGAAGTCATTATAAAAAGTGCAAGTCATTACAAAAAGTGCAAGTCATTATAACAAGTGCAAGTCATCATAAAAATTGTAAGTCATCATAAAAAGTGTAAGTCATCATAAAAAGTGTAAGTCATCATAAAAAGTGGAAGTCATTATAAAAAGTGCAAGTCATTTCAAAAAGTGCAAGTCATTATAACAAGTGCAAGTCATCATAAAAATTGTAAGTCATCATAAAAAGTGTAAGTCATCATAAAAACTGGAAGTCATTATAAAAAGTGCAAGTCATTACAAAAAGTGCAAGTCATTATAAAAAGTGCAAGTCATCATAAAAATTGTAAGTCATCATAAAAAGTGTAAGTCATCATAAAAACTGGAAGTCATTATAAAAAGTGCAAGTCATTTCAAAAAGTGCAAGTCATTATAAAAAGTGCAAGTCATCATAAAAATTGTAAGTCATCATAAAAAGTGTAAGTCATCATAAAAAGTGGAAGTCATTATAAAAAGTGCAAGTCATTACAAAAAGTGCAAGTCATTATAACAAGTGCAAGTCATCATAAAAATTGTAAGTCATCATAAAAAGTGTAAGTCATCATAAAAAGTGGAAGTCATTATAAAAAGTGCAAGTGATTATAAAAAGTGCAAGTCAACATAATAAGTGCAAATCATCATAAAAAATTGAAGTCATCATAAAAAATGCAAGTCATTATAAAAAATGTAACTCAGCGTAAAAAATGCAAGTCATTAAAAAATAATAAGCGAAGTACACAGAAGCATGAGCAAACGTACCGCTCTGGCAAATCTCATTTTTACAAAAATATTTATTTCCCATATATCTTGTGATCTCTCTGATATCTTGTAATCTTTCTGATTTTTTCAAATATTTTATTAGCTGTTCTCAATCAGCGGAAATTGATTAAGCCAAATAAAAGTCATGCGTGTCTCAGCACAGAAATCGTAGAGGGAATTTTATTCTGTTAACACTAATTTTTGCTACCTGAACTTTTTTTGTGGCTCCTACGAACAAACATTTTAAGCACGCGTCTTTCGACAAAAAGTGTTAATTTGTCGTTAATAAAATATTATATTCCAATTATGACGATTTTTTCTTTTTTTTTTAAATTCTTGATTTCTTTTTTTTGCGAAAAATTTTAAATCGTTATACAAAAAAGTAATTATGATATATTTTTACCGGCCACACAGTTTTTTTTAGCGAACTGAAAAATAAATGTAATTATAATGCCTTTTTTAGAATGTGCCATAAAAAAATTTATCAATACGATAAAAATAATTAAGTTTTTAATTTTGATTTTTTTAGTGTTATTTAATTTAAAAGTAAAAAATCAATGTTATTTATATTACTACTATATATAAACCAATTTATATCATCCTGCTTTGGACCAAAACAATCGTTCAGTTGCTTTATTTATATTAATTTAAGTTTTTATGCAAAATTTATTCTACCGCCATTTGTCTATTTCTTTGAAATATAAAATCACGTAATAGAATTTCCTTTTCTAAAACACATTAAACAATTGACATAAATTCTTGTATAATTTTATTCTAAACTAAAAAAAATTTATTGACGCATTTAATAAATATGTGCCAGCTCTTAATTATTTATAAAGATGTCAACAAGGAACAATTTAGTTTGAGCCAAAACTTGTTGTAATAAATTAAAGCAAGAATATTCATTAATTACTTATTCAAATATGTAAATGCAAACAATCTGTGTGTGTGTGTGTACAGATAAGTAGTCGTTATTATTTATGTGAATTTTTGGCAACAAAAGAAAACATGTTTAAGTAATTAACAAAACTGTTAGTAAATGTTTTATTGAAAATGAAAGTGATAATTTACACAAATTTACATAAATAACAGGGATGGAAAACTCACTGATCTTCATGTTACGCATATTCTATTATATTTTCAAAATATGTCCAACAAATTCGTTGTCAATAGGTTCCACTAAGTCTTAGTTCACAATAATATGATCACTTGCATATGTCGCTGATATCAAGCACTTTTATTTTTAAATTAAAAATGGGCATATAAAAAGCTCCTAGAACGTTAAATAATGCAACAATAAGTTATTTGTTCAAATTGAAATGTGCAGTACATTAATGTCAATAAACTAAAAAACTATTATCTATCTATAGGACAGTTATTATTTAAAAAAAGGAAATCTTCAACAGTTCAGTCAGATGAATTTTATAATCGCTATGTTACATACCTGATATACATAAATTCTTTGCTGTTCTCAATACTTGATTTAAAAAAACACTATTTTATTTCCGAAAAAAATTTGTATAATCAGATTACTTCCTTTTTATTGACAACACCATGAAATTTTACATAAACAATTAATATTTCAACTTGTTTTTAACTTAATGAATTCATTGATAAATCTAATGAAGTGTGCTGAATCGACTACTTGAAATATGATTTGAATATCAAAAGAATTCCAAAGAAAATAAATCCTTGTGCCCTAGCAGAGACTTCCTTAATTGTAAACATGTTCTAAGTGAAGCCATTTTTGATCAGAGTTGAATACGCCTCGACAGGGTATAATATTCATTTGGAAATGCAATAATCAGTAAAATTTGTATATATGTCGTTTTCGTTTTGAAGAGTAAATTGTTTTAAGCAAATGTTTGTTGATAAATTGTATTACAGGATGTTAATTTTCCCAACAGGCTATAGGTTCAAATCTCCGAAACTGCAAATTATTTTTTATTTATTTTTATTTTAATAAATGAACGTGATTACATTCTATTTATTATTTTTGATAGTGGAATATTAAGAATATTTTTCATAGCCATTAAACCAGCAGAACGGATCAGTACTGATTTCGAGGCCGCTACGCCATCTCATCAGCGTTCTTTGTTCAATTTTTCCACTGTTTCAAGTGGTGCTAGTTACTAGGAATATCAACTATTTAACCATTTGTTGATAAATTTTAAAGGATATTTGCAAGAGATTTTTTTGCATAAAAGTAGTATTCTGGAAAAAACTATATTTTACAAAGCACATTTAAAGTACTTATTATAAAAGTATTTAAAAAAGTAGACTTCAAAAAAGTAAACTGACGTTTAAAAATGTACCTTTTAAAAAAGTACTTTATTTTTGTATAAGCTTTTGAAAGAGTTTTTTTAAAGGAACTTTTAGAAAAGTTCCTTTTAAGAAATTCCTGTTTAAAAAAGTACTTATTAAAAATTTACTGTTTCAAAAAGTTCTGTTTAAAAAAGTACTTTTTAAAAAAGTACCTTATACAAAAGGAGCTTTTGAAGAACTTCTTTTAAGAAAAATTACTTCTAAAAAGATACATAACAAAGTACTTTTTAAAAAAGTATTTTTTAAAAAAGTACTCCTCAAAAAGTAGTATATAAAAAAGTACTATTTAAAAAAAATATTTTTTTTAAAAAGTCTAGTTTAAAAAATTACTTTTAAAAAAAGTCCTGTTTAAAAAATTACTTTTTAAAAAAAGTCCTGTTTAAAAAAGTTCTGTTTAAAAAAGTACTTTTTAAAAGTACTGTTTAAAAAAGTCCTGTTTGAAAAAGTACTTTTTAAAAAAGTGCTGTTTAAAAAAGTACTTTTTAAAAAGAGTACTGTTTAAAAAAGTACTTGTTAAAAAAGTACTGTTTAAAAAAGTATTTTGTACAAAAGGAGCTTTGGAAAAAGTTCTCTAAAAAAAGAACTTATAGAAAAGTTGCTTTTAAAAATATGTATATTAACAAAGTACTTCTTAAAAAAGTACTTGTTAAAATGCACTTCTTAAAAAGTACCCCTTGCAAAAAAAGAAGCTTTCAAAAAAAAACCTCCTTTCAAAAGGCAGCTTTTAAGAACGGAATTTTTTAAAAACGTACCTTTAAAAAGTAACTTCTAAAAGAGTACCTTTTAAAAAGTACCCTAAGAAAGTGTATTTTTATTATAAAGTATATTTTAATATAGTAACTTAAATGACTACCTTTTAGAAAGAAATTTTAAACAAAAACGTTTGAAAAAGTACTTTTTAAAATTTATCTTTAAAGAAGTACTTTTCGAAAAAACACCTTAAAACAAACTTTGAAAAATTAACTTCTGAAAAAAATAAAATTAAAAGAATAGATAATTAAAAAGAAAAAAAATTAAAAAGAAAAGAAAATTAAAAAGAAAAAAAGTTAAAATATTTTAAAAATTATTTATGAATGGAAAGGACGCATTCCATATATTATTTATTTTGCTCTTGCAGCCGGGCTTACAAATGTTTTTATCATGCGATAAAACCTTGATCAAAATATTACAGACTGCCTGGCGATTAGAGTTTCATTAACTTTATCTTCTGCATCATACGAAAGACCTTCTGAAGCCATGAATTTCTTGTCAGTTGGTAATGAAAATATTACAAAATAATAAATTATGGATTATTCAAAATTCTTATAAGGCAATGAATGAATTCATTTATCAATAAGATCTCTCTTGAACATATTTGCAATTAAAACTAACATTTGGTAAACATTTTGTTTTTCCAGTTTTTTTTTCCTTTGTATCTTCATTAGTTCACACAGTGCAACCTCTACATGCATATTGGCAATTATATAAAAGAAATCATTCGAGTTCATTTTACTCTGCAAAGAACATGATTTTTTTTTTTACAGTCAGCAAACTATTATGGGTATAAGTATTTACGACTAAATACTTACTTACCCACTGACCACAGACATTGTTAAAAAGCGATTATAGTAACAATTTTTAGCAGATAATAAAGAAAAAATTATAATTTGAATATTTATTTATACATTTTGCTACAAAGATACAACAGCAAAGAGTAGAGCTTGAGGTTTAAATACATTTTAATCAATTAACACATGCGGACAAGTGACCTTTACAAAAAAAAAAAAAAAAAAAAATAATAGTAATCGAATACTGGTAACATCGTCAGTGTATCCATTCGTAAATATGTTTATTATAATATTTATACCCAGATGAATGGTCACATAGGGTGTTTTTTTAATTACTCGTATATAATTAACATATATGTTTTTAATTTCTAAACTTGTTCTGTTTATGTTTAATCTTTTTACAGAGGAAACGCATAATTGCAAAAATAGGCAATATATTATTCATAATTTTTTTTTCCTAAAAAAGACATCCAAAAAATACTTAAAGAACTTTAAAAATATTAATAATTGTGTATCCAATTAATTCCATAGCTAGTTTTAAAAAATCACCCAGCTCATTACATTTATAATTTTACAAATCAAAAATGTGAATATCATTAGTTAAATCCTATTGCAATAATACTAACCATGTCCAAATGATACGTCATGGCAATTCATTAGCTTCAGCTTGAAGTTGATGGCTAAAATTGTGAAACTGCAATAAATATTCTCACACAGATTAAATTGCGCTGAAATCACCTACACACCGTAACAGTTATTCATTCATGATATTGGTATTTTTACTGAAAATTGCTGCACGCAAAAAAAAATATATTTTTTAAATTAAAAAATAGTTTATTTTTGTTTTATTAAGGATATAAAAAAATTAATGCGTTCAAGCCAATACCCGTTAAGAAAGGGGAATTGTTTTGCTATTAAATATCTTAAATGTCTTTTAAATATTTCACTTATCTCTTAGATCATACGAGTATCACTTTATGATTGATAATTTTTTTTTAGCAGTAAAATCCATTAAGTTCTTTTATTGCTTAAAGTTTTTAATTGACAATTGCTGCCACCGCAAGAATTAAGGTTGACAGGTTGAATGGTAAAAGATGTCATTGTATTTTTCATTTAAAACCCAAAATGTTGCTGTAATTTATGTTTTGAAATAAAATTTAAATTAAATATCCATAAACACACAACATTTGTGTGTATGAAAATTTTCTTTTTTTTTGAATGGTGGTGGCATTTTCAAAAAACAACTAACAATCTTTTGAGCAGAGGACGAGTTAATGCGCTTAAAATATAAGTTTAAATAAAATACAGCATTTAAGGAGATTTTGTAGAAATTAAATTTGGATTGTGGGATATATTGGACAAGATCAATTAAAATTTTATTTTCTTACTTATTTTGGCCCCACTGTTTTTTTTTTTTTTTTTTGTAAAAGATTGGACGGATCTTTTAAGAAAACTGGCAACCAAATAATTAATAAAGTTAACATTTAAATTTTTAGTCGATAGATATTTCTTTTAGCTCTTTAATAGAAAAATCTGGCAACGTCGAAACCTTCAGCTTGGCAGAGGTTTAAATTTTTCATCACCTCGACCTTCTTTTGGGTTCTTGTGACTCCGCCCCTTTGAAGCTGTAAAATCTAAACATAATTTCAACAGCACCTTCTTAACCCTAGAATACTAACCAAATTAAATTTTAATTGTAGTTTTTTTTTATTATTGTTGCTACACAAGCATCCGCAACATATAGAAATTTGTCAACAAATGAAATTTGTCAACACTTTAAATTATTGTTTTTGGCATAAAACAAGTATTAGTTGTTGTTGTTTTCTGTACCTCTTACAACTGCAATTGGAGTTCTAGAAAAGCCGGCCAATGCTGAATGAAAAAGTAAGAAAATAAAAGGATATCTGGTTTTAACTTTTGAAATTTGTTTAAACTTCTTATTCAGTTAAGTGGAAATTTGAAATAATATGTACAAATATTTGAATGATCTGCATTATCCCCTATGCGTTTAGTAAATAGCTAAAAACTCCGCAACAACAACAATAATATTCAAACTTTACGAGAATTTGAAAAAAGGGACCAGCACGATTAAAACTAAAATTTCAAGTGATAAGGAAAATATAAAGCTGTTGGCTGAAGTAGTAGAACACGAGACTATGAAGCGGAGGGTGGTAAGTTCGAGCCCGCGTTGAGTCATGAAATATTGTGTTGCATTCTTCTGATCAGCATTAGTGCGTGGTTGTGTTAGTTGTTGCCAGCCTGTTTCAATGATGAAGGCATAGTCACTGGTCACTGAACATAATTGGCAGCGACTGACACTATCATGTACTAAAAGCAGAGTAACAGCACCCACCTTCGTCGGCCCTGTAGCAAAAATTAGCCGGCGAAGTAAAAGGTTGAAATAGCAACAAGAAAAAACTGTCTATCTTCTCATCTTTCCTAATCTGTCCCCTCAATACTATCCCCTCGTTTTCAGTTCCGGCGCAATGCATTGCATATAGGGGTCATCCCCTGTATTTTTTAGAGTGTCACAACACCAGAGCAACGCGGGCAAATTGTTGAAATTTTTAATCAAAATAATTACTCTATTCGGCAAATTCATCGTGCACTTTTGCCATTTTATGGCGTTCACAATCGCCCTTCAAAGCGGCTAATTCGAGGAACAATAAATCGTTTTCAGATCACATTTACTGTCACTGACAATGTCCATCCCGTGAATGACCACATTAACTCACATCCGGCTATTATGTGTTACATTCTTATATTTGCATTAACAAATTGAAATTTAATAATACCAATCAATCTCTCTGTTTCGCAGTCGTTTTTATTAAAATAATTAATCTATTTAAAAATAGGACGCATACGAGTACAAACACGATCATAAAGAGTGTAAAATTTTCAGCAGCTGTCGCTTTTGAGTATCAGTAACTCATCAAAATTTTTGTAACGAAATTATGTTTGCATCTAATGGGATTATGTTGATGATGTTATTAACAGTTTTAATGCTGATGTTGTTGTAAAAATTGACTTAAAATGATCTGATGATCATAATTAACAAAAAAAAAAAACTTAAAAAAATGCAGAGGTGCCTAGTCTTTTTATTAAAATTTTATTTTAATAACCGCATTTATTTCGTTTTATATCTTGTGTTAAATTTTTTGATGTTTTCAATTCTGTTTCATTGTTGTTGCCGATTTTTATGAACGAATATGCCATGGACATCAAGTGCGTTAAATTAATAAGCAGGTTTTATAATAAATTATCACAAATTTAACAATTTATACTCTTGTATTTAACATACGAAGAACTGATTTTTTTTTTTTAGTTTTCAAGATCAAAGACAATCGGTAATTTCTACTGCCCATGACTGAATATCATTCTCAGTCGCAGCAGCACCAGCAGCGCAATCAGCCAGTGTTCGAAAATATTTATTATGCACTTTAATTAATTAGAATTTTGTACACTAGATTAAGAACGACATACATTTTTTAGGGCTTGTGTATTTGAACATTAACATTTTTCAAGGCAAAATTACGTAGCATTCTGTTCTGTGTATTAAAACGTTACAGAGGTTGTGTGCTCAATATGTACGTACATTATTTTAAACATATGATATTTTTTGTGGCTTAAGTATGTCTATATGCCTGAATTCTATTGGCTCCTACACTTAACGCCAATCTCTAAGAAGGGAGAGTCAAATAACTCTGAAAACCACCGCTCAATTGCAATATGTTCCGCTATTTCCATGTAAAGAAAATTAGACAAGTAAAAATGTTCGCCCCTATTATAAATGACGACATCGACGTCGCATTAAGACGACAGCAAAAATTATCTTTATCTACTATTTGTCGGCAGCAACAGACTATTATTGACAAATTCTATCAATATTATATGCCTTAGAGAATACTAAGAGATTGTCAAGAGTAATTAGTTGTTATCGACAACTAGTATACATGTGACAATTTTTTGCTGTCGAGTTGATGTGACGTCGATGTTGTCATTCATAATAGGGACGGTTATATTCGACTGGGTCGAATATATTACCCTCCAAATATTTAATAACTAAATTTAAAATATTTAATTTGGTGGGGACAGAGTTCCTTTAAGACATCTCTGTACCCAATTTTAAATCTCTATGTTGACAGAGTCATTCCGGGAAGGGCCAAGGGGAGATGTATCACCTCCGCAACATCAGAGAACATCTCAGCTTCTTATAGGCTTAAGGAATACAAATTGTTCAATATTTACACTAATATCATACATATAATATTGTACGTCAACGCCCACTAAAGGGGCGGGGTCCAAAAATAGACTATATCGTGTCCTCCACAGACGAACGTATGGCCATTTGCTAGGCCGTCTGAGACTTCATCACTGATCAAGAATATATATACTTTATGTGGTCTAATTCTCTTTGGAGAGCATTAAATCTGTATTTTTTGGGGTCTCTCTGGCAAGGGCCGTGGGGGAGACATTTCACCTTTCCCATTAGACTCTAGAAATTAATATTTGAAATAATTAAATCTAAAATTTATTATGTGAGTGAAGATAAATATGCCGAATTAAACATGTTTTGACGTAAGCAGTTACGAAACAACGTATTTAGCTGTGAAGTTAAATATGTTATGACGTAACGAAATGGCAAACAGTAAAGTTTTTTTATGAAAATCCATATTTAATAAATTGTTTGAGCATTTTGTGAATATATTTACAGGCCATGAGAGTGTGTGTGTGATCTTGGAGCGATTTTGCCCCCAGTGGCCAAATAAGGAATTGGCATGCATTGCCAGTATATACAAAAGGATGTATGGGATAGAAGACACTCCCATAATCATTTTGTATATAAATATGGATTTACATACAGAAAAAATGTTACTGACTGCCATTTGGTTACGTCATAACATTTAACTTTACTTCGTAACTACTTACGTCAAATCATATTTAACTCGGCAGCTTTATCTTCACACACATAAATTAATTTTTAATTTTTTTTGTTTGCATATAATAACGCCCACTATAGGGGACGGGGTCAAAAAGTATTATTATTATTATTATTTTTTTTTTTTGTTGCTCCAAGTTTAACGAGTTGGACCTTCTTTGACATAAAAATATATCATTTGCTTAACAAAATTACAAAACAAACTTTAAAAATTATGTTGTTGCTTAGAGGTTGGTTTAGTTCTTCTTAGGGGAACTGCTTTCCCTCTGGCCCGTTTCAGCCCATTTATGAATTTGAGCTGTGCTATCGTTTAAAATATATTTATACCAAATTTCGAGGGTCTGGCTCTTTTCGTTTGGACTGAATCGTGATTTCCACAGACGTACGGACGGACAGACGGACATGCTCAGATAGTCCTAGATTTCATCACTGATCAAGAATATTTATACTTTATAGGATCTCAGATGAATATTTCGCTGCGTTACAAACGGAATGACAAAATGAATATTCCCTCCATATTCTTTTTTTTTGGAGGGTATAACACGACAAAGTGATCCGTTTGCCATAAACAAAAAAACACAAGCACTATTTTGTGTATTGAATTTAAGTGAAGTACTTTATTCTCGCAGTGCAAAAAGTACACAAACAGAGTAAACGTAACGGACAGTAAAGACCATTAATACGAACACTGGCAACAGCATCATTAATATTTGTTGAAAGAATGCCGTAGGCCCAAAATTCATTATCATGTCATGTCAACATAATATTCTTGATTAGAGGTATTAATTAGCAACGTAACATATTTCGTATGTCAGAATGCAAATGTCTTAACATACACTGTGTGGTCCGTAACGAAACGTTGGTTGGTATACGTATTCGAATTCAGAATTATTGTTTTCAAACATAGACTTGGCATTAATGTTTCCTTTTTATGTTTTATTGTTTCGTTGTTAAATAAATGTTTTAATATTTTTTTTTGGTTTTATTAATTTATATGTTTTTGGTGTCATTGAATTGACCATAATTTTGACCTGAATATATATTTTTTTTCCTTCAATATTCGATATCATGCTGCAATACCGAAATATATGTTACTGGCATTAATTCATTATCAATATTATTAACTATAATGTTTTTATTTTTTATTATAGTTTTTTTTCTCACTGGTAATATTTCTTGAAAATGTCAAGTCATGTTTTTGAAGAATTATGCAATATTGAAAAATTGCAATTAACATTAATAATATTGCAAAACCTTCGTATCCGTGCATACATATTTATATACATTTATATATGTGTGTGTGTGTGTGTGTATATATAAAACGTTGGGTGAAAAATCTTAAAAAGTTCATTAACACTTAGGGGAGTTTCACAAACTGTCATATCAGATGATTAGCTGTCTTCAGAGTAACCAAAAAGCATAAACTTACAATGTGCTAATTGTATTGGTTCCACAGAATGCGAAACTCGTTTTCGATAAGAGTGACCTTTTGGCAGCAGCATTATTGAAAAGCAAAAAATTCTATAGAAGGACATTATTTTTCAGCGAATTGAGATTTCAGCCTTATTGTTTGCGAATGGTTTTTGCAAAAAAAAATAATACTTTTTTTCGGCAACTAACTTTGATTCGCATGCAAAACATGAAATATTAGTGCCGAAATGCTAAATAATAAATAATATGATTGAATAGATTCAAATGGAAATAAACAAACAAGAAGATTAAACATGTTGTTCGGGCCATAATCAAGTAGGCTCACGGAATTCGATATTCAAAGTCACGGAATACAATTAAATACCAATTTTATCTGGTTTGTTTAAGAATGAAAACAAAACCAAATCAATAAATTCACTGCCATAAATCTGAATGCTGTTGGTTTGATTACACTGTGCAACAGAAAAACTAACAAAAATAAAGCAAAAAAATGTGTTTTCTGTCATTGTATTGGTCTTATATAAAATTAGAAATATTCAAAAGTATAAAGTTAGAGATATTCAAAATTTAACTTTTTCCGAGGGACCTGCAAAAAAAGATCTCTGCACCTGAACGAAAAGAATTCCGCCATTTTACTGCGTACTTGCATTCAGAGAAAGACAATCACATTGACCGCTACGATTAAACACTTGGAGCGACTTTTTGAGAGCCAGAGGGAAAGCATTTCCCCTAAGAAGAACTAAACCAACCTCTAAGCAACAACATAATTTTTAAAGTTTGTTTTGTAATTTTGCTAAGCAAATTTTTTATGTCAAAGAAGGTCCAACTCTATATATTAATAATAACAATAATAATTTTTGGACCCCGTCCCCTTTAGTGGGCGTTATTATATGTAAAAGTCGCTCTAAGTTTAAACTTAGTTTAACGTAGTCTGCAACTCTGAATTTTCCGACGAAATGGTATTTTTTTTATTATTCCATAAATTACCAACATTTTAACCATCTGTTCCGTCACAAGTATGTAGACAAACTTGGTAATGACGCCACAAATTTGTTTTCAGATTAGCTCAATCTAGTTTAACTGAGATCTCAAAAATCCAGCCTTAGATGTTGTTCTAGATCTTAAACTGTTATGGAAAATTGTAAAGGCGAAAGATTTTGAAGTTTAACTCATTTTGGTCTCAGTTATCAGATCTGACAAGACTGTGTAATTTTGTTGCATAGCGTTATTTAAAAGAAGCGGTTATGACCAAAATACAATACAAACAACGAGCAACAACACCTTGATTTCATGCATCGCATCTTGTTTATTCTTCATCTAAATATTTATAAATTTCCGTACTCATAAAAGATAATTTAGGCTTTAATTAAATTGCTATAAAATAAATTTTTTATGCAAATTATGTTTTAAAGCAGATTTCAAGTATCGAGTTCCCCTAAGAAATTGATTTAGTACAGTCGTTGCTAGTTCTTAGACCTTAAAGAATAATCAGAGACTTTCAGCAGCAGTCAGTTGTTGTTCACAAAGAAAATATAACTATACTATCTTTGATATTGTCTTGACGCGACGTTCACAAATGGTTACAGAATAAGAGTAATTATTCTTTACGAATGCGATAGAAACTTTAAAACATGAAAAAATTACTGAGTTCTTTGGGTGTTCCCCTATTAGCTCGAATTACCGACACGCATCATTATAGAATTTTTGAAACCACTGGTATTTATGGACTTGCATTCGCATCACTAAGCCTTAAGGAGTGGAAATTACTATCCTGTTCATTTATAATAATTTGGATTTCAAAATAAATGTTTTTTGCAGTTTTAGAACACACTCCAAGTTCGCATTCTTTTTCAAGAATATGTCAAAGGCCGAGACACATAGAATCCGTCATAAGTTATACGTCGCCTTGTTTTTATGCGAGTTATCACATTCAGTACTTCTGCGTCAAAGCAAAATACGAAAGTCGACCAACTTTTAACTTTTGACGTACATTGAATACTTTGACGTCAGTAAGTTTTTCAAATTGTTTCGATTAATTTTTTTTTGTATTGTGTTCAGAAAAAATTAAAGAATATATAAAATATTGAATAAAGTAAAAAAAATGTAAGTTATATAAATAAAATGGAAAACACACAACTGATTTAATATCCGTCAACAAGGTACTCATTGTGCCAGTTTTCTGCGGCAGTACTTTCATGTCATTTAAAAACAAGTAAAAATGTTATATTCGACCGGGTCGAATCTTAAATACCCTGCAAATATTTAGTAAGTGAATTTAAAATGTTTAACTTGGTGGGACAGAGTTCCTTTATATAATATCGTACGTCAACGCCCACTAGAGGGGCGGGGTTCAAAAATAGACAATATCATGTTTTCCGCAGACGAACGTATGCGCATTGCTAGACCGTCTTAAACTTCATCACTAATCAAGAATATACATATTTACTTTATAGGGTCCAATTCTCTTTAGAGGGTATAAAAACTGTATTTTGGCGGGGTCGCTCTGGCAAGGGCTGTGGAGGAAACATTTCACCTTTGTCATAAAACTCTAAAAATAAATGCTTGGGATAATTATATACAAAATAAAATTGTATATAATGAAGGGGGAGGAGGGGGTAGGGCTGAGGAGTACCAGGTATCATCTCAGCTTCGTCATTGAAGCTTAAAAATGTCATTTTTAAAAATTGTAGGCTTAAGTAAAACAATTTGTTAAATTTTTATGCTATTTTTGCATATAATAACGCCCACTAAAGTGGGCGGGGTCCACAAATAATTTTTTTTTATTTTATGGCTCCAGTTTAAGGCGTTGGACCGTATTTGACATAAAAATATATCATTTGCTTAACAAAATAACCAAAAAAACTTTAAAAATTATGTTGTTTTTTCTGGGTTGGTTTAGTTCTTCTTAGGGGGACTTTTTTCCCCCTTGCCCGATTTAGCCCATCTCCGAACTTAACCTGCTCTAAGCTTCAAAATATATTTATACCAAATTTCAAGAGTCTAGTTCTTTTCGTTTGGACTGAATCGTGATTTCCACATACGAACGGACGGACGGACATGCTCAGATCGTCTTAGATTTCATCACTGATCAAGAATATATATACTTTATGGGGTCTGAGATGGATATTTCGATGCGTTACAAACGGAATGACAAAGTGAATATACCCTCCAAATTCTTTTTTGGAGGGTATAAAAACGACGCATAACATATGACGGATTCTATATATCTCGGGCTTCAGTTGCAATTATTATGTTGGTCACGCTCAGTGCTGCCATATTTTATTTCAACAAAAACCCAAAAATTTCCACACAAAAAATGTATATGAGTTCTTATGGAAAAAGCTGCTCCTTGAATTTAGAAAAAAAATTACAAAAATAAATATCTGTATTTTTAATTCATTTAATTGATAAAATTAAATTTTTTTTATATAATTAAAAGCAGCTCATTAATATAAATACACCTAATTCTGTTTTTACGCGAACTTTTTTTACGCAAATTTGATTTAACGCGTTTCCAAATAAATATTTCATTCTGTTTTTACACGATTTGATTTGATTTAACGCGATCTAAAAATGTATGTACTTTTACCTGAAAAACGTGGTTTGCACTGGATTTGGAGGATTTTAAATTAAGCAAATAGTTGGCAGCACTGTTAAACGTGTGGTATGAAAAGCAACACAATCAAAAAACGGGATTTTTCTTCTTTATTTAAAAAAAAATGTGGTGGAATGAAAGAGTGTAAGAATACAGTCAAATCGTGAATTACATAAGAGCCTTATAGTGACTGGAAGCAAGGCAGATTCACTAGTACAACAATTAACAACACCAAAAACCACACGTATATTGTTGGTAGAAAATTTAGAGCTAATGTCAAAATCAAGGAAGAAGAAGCATCATTAACAAGCAAGATTTACTGCCATACCTAAATACGGGCGGCAAGCGTTTTTTAGCTGTCAAAAGTTCTCATGTCCATACATTTTGTATGGAGCATACCGAAATAACGCGGCGGCAACGCTTTGCTATTGGAAAATCCGATTTTGACAGAGCGTTTTCTAATGAAGTTGGTTGCAAAAGAAGAGAATTGTAACCAGAGAAAAAGAGTAAAGATTTACAAAAGTGAAATATATAATAAAAGAAAAAATTTGTGTACTTCGTATTAGAAAATGGTGGTAAGAAAATATTTACAATATGATTATATACATACATATGTATGCACATTTGTAATTTGTACAAAATTTCAATAACAAAATCACAAATTTCGTCCGTCCAGCTGTTAAAATAATCAGGGTTGTTTAATTTGTTTGTTTGATAACCCTGTTTTTATTGTTTTTTTACATAACGCTGCCGCTTTTGTTTAGGTATGGCATTTCAGCGTTAACGCTCAGCGGAAAAAAACGTACCGCTTTCCTCCCGTATTTAGGTATGGGTGTTAAGAAAAGAAAAAACATTTTATGTGGCTTGTATATAAACTTTTGACAGTAGTTCAACACGCACCTGGGAAAATTCAATACACAGCTGCGCTACTGAGAGTACCTGGTAAATCTGCCTTGACTGGAATTCAATTTGTGACCAAAATCACTGAACCAATAGCTGAGCATGATTTCGAAAATATTTCTAGTGATGTCTTACGTAAACGAAAGTGATTATCTGAAAGTGATACTGATTAAAAAATAATTTAAGTTTTACTATTATTGTGATTACTTTTCTACATGAACTTTTTTTCTATTAGCCCAGTTCACAATCTCGAGCAAGTTGTCTAGCATCGTAGCATGAGCAAAATAATTGTACTCTACACCAACAAAATACATTGAAAATGCTCTCAAATACTCTCTGAATTTGCAAATGCTATAATGCAAGACCATTTGCACAGGATTGTGAATTGGGCTATTGTTTTTTGTTTAAATCAAATAAGTGTGTAATAAATGTAATAAGTGTGCAACATTAATTTGAGTTATTTATCTTATTTTACGTGATATTTCGAGGAACCAATTCCCTCATTTAATATGCATACTCCATTTTATTACGCGACTTTTCGAGGAACATATCTATCGCGTAAAAACAGAGTTAGGTGTATAATTTTTAAAATACATCACAAAATTGAATTTATAAAATTTTCAAGGGCTGTGATCCCATATATTTTGACACCATCCAAAACATTGTTTTTTACTTAACACTGACTGGAACTTTAGGAATAACCTATACTAATGCAATGCAGGGTACCGAAACAATGGCAACGATGTAGTGTTTGGGAGAGAGATAGAGAGAGAGTATTTGCAGCTGTCAATTTGAATCGATTTTGACAAGCAAAATTTTGTACGTGTGACTACAGCCTTAAATCCACTATTTGTTGAAATTTGATTTGGGATAAAATATTTTCTAATAATTCCGTATATGATTTGACTTTTGTAAATTATTGACTCGATTTTTAATCGACTTTGTGTAAAATATTTAAAAAAATATTTTCTGAAGGATGATGTTTAATTTCGAACTTTATATGGAATTTGGATTTTTTTAAAAATTGTTTTTCTTTTGATAAAAAATCAATATGCTGTGAAATACTCATAAAACTTAACAACTTTGCGTATATGCAGACATACATACGTGCTTTATTGCAACATAGTCATATCTCCGAAAAGATGACATATAAAAAAATTTTATAAAATGTACGCACAAAATATGTTTTGCTATAATTTCGATTCATCTCGAAATGTAGTTTAAACAATTAAATTTTTTAATATTATTTATTTGTTTATATTTTTTTTATTTATATATATATATATATATATATATATATATATATATATATATATATATATATATATATATATATATGTATATATATATATTTTTTTCGCGTTATGACTATGTTGCAATAAAGGAGCGATATGTGCATATATTAAATGTAAATTAACATTGCAGAAAGATAAAAAAAATCTCATTGATAAATATTTTATGGCATTTTTATACAAAAAAAAAATTATAAGAATGCGTTGAAGCTAAAATTAGAACACAAAATAGTTTAATAGTTCATATTTAGTCAATGTTTTGATAAACTTCAAATTCATTAATGGCAGTTTTATCGCTACTGCAGGCAACAAAAAAAATTGTGTAGGCATCACCTGAACAGGAAAACATAAAAAACACGTTCATTTCATTAATTTTTTTTCGTATCGAAACAAACATAAATTGCTTTCCAGGATGCGTTCTAACACGTATAGTGTTTTGTTGTGCCAATTGACATTCATTTGAATTATGATATTAATAAATAATTTACATAAATTCAATTTGGCCATCGCTATTTATAATGTTATTTTGCGAAACCAGTTTTTCTTTTTACGTCAAACGCTAAATTAGATTAATTTTGCTAATGGTTTTTGCATAAAATGTGAAGACGGGAAAATAGAAATAGAGAATTAATAGCAAAATATTTATGTATTTATTTTAAGTTCAGTGATAAGATTCGTAATTATACTGAAAACTAGTCTGGTGGTTTAGAAAAAAAAACTTAGTAAGAGTGGTTTTGTGTCGACGTCAACGATTATATAAATTTATGTCTATAAATGCCTACATATATTCTTACAGCCTTATTCCTAAAAAAAATATTTCTGCTTTATAAAGTTTTTATAACACAAATTTTGTATGGAAATCTGTTTTATAAAGCTTTAATAAGTCAAATAAATTTTGTATAAAAAATGCCCTAAGTATATTTCATTCAAAGAGTTCTGATATATTGTTTGCCAATTTTTAAGAGAAATTTCTTGTATTCTCAGCAAAAAGCATAATATTCAGGAAAAATAATTTATCAAAAGCTCCAGATGGAAAATTATATTCATCTCTGTCCTGAATAACAAGTGGAATTTTTGTTCATAAGAATTTTTTATTCCACTCGTAGGGAAAAATGATATTGTGAATCTGCCGTGAGAAATTATTCCCGCTATCAGTTCTCAGTGAATATAAAAAAGAGAAGAAGCTAAAAACAACATGAAAAAATCAAAGAAATTTGTGTTGAAAAATTTACATTTATGTAATAATTTAAAAAAAAATTTAACACGAGACTATGAAGCGGAGGGTCCTGAGTCATGAAATATTGTGTTGAATTCTTCTGATCAGCATTAGTGCGTGGTTGTGTTGTTGCCAGCCTGTTTCAATGATGAAGGCATAGTCACTGGTCACTGAACATAATTGGCAGCGACTGACACTATCATTTACTAAAAAGCAGAGTAACAGCGAAATAGCTACAAAAAAAACTGTCTATCGTATCATCTTTCCTAATCTGTCCCCTCAATACCACCCCCCGTTTGCAGTTCCGGCGCAATGCATTGCATATGTAGGGGTCATTCCCTGAGTGCTGGTCCTACTCCTAAAAAATATATTTAGTAGTAAAATAATTTGGATACCGAACAAAACAAATTAAAAGTATTCTTAAGTCTTTCAAAGACGCAGGCAATTCAGCTAAAAACTGAATGAATAAATTAAAGGGAAAAGTGAAAGAACTCGCGGGAATAACATCATTCACGATAAGGGGAATTTAATTTTAACATTAAATCATTCAGGGGGAATTTTTCCATGATTGTAATTTTGGGGAAAAGGGAAAAATTTCGAGGGAAAAATTATTCACTATAGAGGTAATTATTATTGCTAAAAAGGAAATTAGAAATATATTTAAACTATTTTACAATTTTTGAATATTATCATAATCAGACATGAAAAGACATCGTGTGAATCCCCCACTCTTTTGTTATGTTAGATTATATCATTTTCCCTTTCCTTATTTGGATTCAAAAGCTCAATAACTCTGTTTGCTAAGTTGTCATGAACATTTTAATAGTAATTTATACAACATAATTCTTTTTTTTTAAGGCAAGGAGTAAAAAACAATATGCAAATAGTTCGCTGTTAAAAAAAAATTTTTAAAATACAAATTATTTAAAACCACATACAAGTAAAATCCACAACTAAAATAAAACTTGTTCTTATCATCAATTTAGCCAGCAAAAATAAAGCAACCAAAAAAATCTGAAAAATTGTGATCATGTTTTATGTTCATTTGATGCCTCTTTTTTAATGGTGATCATCATCATCAAGTCTGAAGATAAAACTTTTGATGTTGGTGATGTAGGTAGACACGTTTTTAAAGATTTTGTATGTCGTTTTGTCGCTTGATTTTTTTTATAATTTTTTTATTGTTTTTTTTTTGTACAGGTTCTATGACATAAATTTATTGAGTTTTTTTTATACACGCTTCATATAAACATCTATTGTTAAAAAAAAATATATATAGTAGATATAGAAATATATAGACAAATCACGATTTGAATATGAGGCCAACTGTTTCCAAATTTAAGTAAAAGCTATCGTTTAAAAAGTAAAAGTTGTTATTGAATTATTAAAGAATCGTTTCTGCAAAGAAAACAGGCTCCTTCGCTAAAAGCAACAAAATAATAATAATTTAACAGGTTTAATAATATTTATGCGAAATATTGTTTCAAATAAAACAAAAAGGAGAATTTTTATATGTGCCTTAAAATGTTATTAATTATGGGAAAAATATTATAAAAACAAATTTCAAATCATAAATATTTATTAATTTATTCTGGGATTTATATTCGCAAAAGTTGAAAATAAGGTAGAATTTTTCAAATGATCCTGCTAACGCGTTTGATTACATTTTTTTACTCATAACAGTTAAGCTTGTTTTCATCAAGGTCGAACAGAAAAAATATTAATTACAATTAAAAATGGTCTTAATGACTTTAGCACAAATAATTTGAAATTTTTTTTTTTTTTAGGAGTAGGATTAGCACTCAGGGGATGACCCCTACATATGCAGTGCATTGCGCTGGAACTGGGAAAATAGATTTTGGGAAGGAGGATAAAGGGCGTAGTGTCTGTGGATATTCGATTTGAACCTGCTCAAATTGTAAGTGGCGGGGAAGACATCTGCGGGTAGTTTGTTCCACATACGGACTGTTCGGCCAAAAAACGAATTTTCTCTGTAATGCGTAGTGCGATTCGTTGGAATATCGATCACAAACGCATGCGCTCTTGATGAAAAACGCGTTGAGCGTAAGAAAGAATGGGTTTCAGGAACAAGTTCCCTAATTTCACCAGAGCACCTGCCATTATAGTAACGATAGAACAACGATACGCACCCCACATTGCGACGATGCTCAAGGGAGTCAATAGAGTTGGCTACCCTACTGTCTCCGATGAGTTTCATCGCCCTCTCCTGTACGCGGTCGAGTATCTTCAAAATAGACTTTGAAGCACCGGCCCAAACATGAGAGTTGTATTCCATCTTCGGTCGGATGTAAGTGGTGTAAATATTAAGAAGATCAGAAGATCTTCTCATTTTTCCTAATCTGTCCCCCAATACTATCCCCTCGTTTTCAGTTCCGGCGCAATGCATTGCATATATATAGGGGTCATCCCCTGAGTGCTGGTCCAAGATAAAAAAAAAAAAATCTCTTAGGTTCTGCACAAACTATCAAAAAGTAACTGAGAATTACAATAGAAAATGCATAGCATAAATCTAAAAAATAAAGTGTTAAACAATATTTATTTTTAAAAATATTTTATTAAAAAATTAATTATAATAAAATGATTTATTTTGAAATTTATAACACGTGCAATCTGCTTTGCTTTCTCTTATGGCAAAACCAGTGTGAGCCAATACACTGATAAAAACATACATAAATTAAAATAAAAAGCTTGTACTTTATGTTGTTTATATTACAATTAAATTTCCAAGCTTTTTTAAAAATGTTTTAATTAATTTTTTTATATATTGCAGATACCAAGGCCTTTCAGGATTACCAGTACAGCGAAAAATACACTCCAATTTGCTGCCTAAATAACAGGTTGGTCATTAAATGAATTGAAATTATTTATGGTTCAATTTAAATAGAAGATATAATTAACATTTAACCGGCAATATTTAACAAACAAAAAAATTAACTCATTTAATTGTAATTTTTTTATTGCTGGTTTTTGTTATGCATTTCAAAAGTGTGTTTTTTGTTTTGGTTCTTGTTTTACAAGCCTGAATATACGAGTACAAGTACTTTTTGTTAAACCACTTCGAATTTTAGATTGAATTTTTTAAAAGCTCCCATAAAAACAAATAAATATTTTAATTTCTACTTATGATTGCTCTAACTGTTTTTGTTTAAATTATTGAACAAAAAAACGTTCTTGTTTTTTATTCGCTAAATGCTGTCGCACAGCAAATATTTAGTTAACAGCAAATAAACTCATTAATTATTCTTTTGTTTTTTAAAAATCGGCAGACAGCTTAGAAATGAATTATAAACATTTATACAGAAGTACAAAATCGAATATTTGAATATAAAAAGCTATTTACGTCTAATAAAAATCTAATGAGGTGTAACAATTAAAATATTGCTGGCTAAAATATTGCTGGCTAAAATATTGCTAGCTTATTTATTGTTTGACTGCAGAAGACCTAAGCTGCGCTAGACATGCTTTCAATAAAATTTCTTCACCCAATTAATTAATTCTTTTTTCTCCTTCAATGGTTTCCTCTCGTTTCTAATACTAATAAGAAGTCGAAAAATTTACTATAATCCGTAACAATATGGCCACCACAAATATATTCTTCTCAACTTTTGTCATCTATAATAGTATTCCTCCCTCTATTCTGTAGTTCCGGCGAACTGAATTGCAGCAGTAAAGGCCACCCCATGAGCGCCTGTCCTAAAAGGCGTCAATTTCATTACTTTTGCACTTATTTTCAATTCTTATGCCGAATTCGATTCAATGAAACAATTAACTACGAATTGCTTAATATATCAATAGATTTACTATAATTATAATATTTTTAAGCTTAAGGTACTTTATTTTAATTTAAAATAAGTTAATTTTCAATATTTTGTCACCCCTTTGTGTGACTTCTATAAATAAATTGATGACAATTCAGACTTTAATAAGTCAGATTTCCCAATGGAGCATTTGCGGTGCATGTCTGCATGTGTTAAAGGGTGTCTCAGTAAGAATGCACTTTTTAAATTTACTGCAAATTTGTCTGTGCAAAAAAGGTATTTTGTAAAGAGTTGCGTTACAAAAAAAAACTGATTTTTGTACAAGGGTACACCTTTCCAAAAAAAATTAAAAATATTGTTTTTTTCAAAATTCATGCGACTTCAAGTTTAACACTTCTTACAAAATGTATTTATTAGAAAAAAAAAACTCTTTCTCAAGAAATTGTTACAAAAATGTAGTTATTAGAAAAAAAAAAATTTTTATTATTTTCAACGGGCTTAAGTTCGAATCTGCGTGACTGCAAATTATTTTTTTATTATTTTATTAATAAATGAATTTGTTCAAATTCTATTTATTATTTTTTTATATTAAGATTGGAATATTAAGAATATTTTTCAATAATCATCAAACCAGCAGAACGGATCAGTACTGATTTAGAGGCCGCTACGCCATCTCATCAGCGTTCTTTGTTCCATTTTTCCACTTTTGCAAGTGGTGCTAGTCAGTAGGAATATCAACTATTTAACCAATATTTTAACGAAAATTGAATATGAGAAGTTATCACATTCATATTTTTAAGTTATTACATTTTTGGTTAGTACGAAATTCCCCAACCCTGACGATTAATATTCCCAATATTCCATATATCTCTTTCGCTTTTTCCAGAGCCATCGGCTGCTGATAGCTAAAGCTTCTTTGTTATTTATGTTCAAGTAATTGAATTTAGTTGTCAGTTTCCAATGAACAAGTGCGCTTGCCCCCGCAATGTTTTAAATTATGTATGAATTTTTATTAGTCGAACTTTCTTATGTAAATTGTTAATTTTTTTTTTCAATGGGCTTAAGTTCGAATCTGCATGACTGCAAATTATTTTTTTATTATTTTATTAATAAATGAATTTGTTCAAATTCTATTTATTATTTTTTTATATTAAGATTGGAATATTAAGAATATTTTCAATAATCATCAAACCATTTGAACAAATTCATTTATTAATAAAATAATAAAAAAATAATTTGCAGTCATGCAGATTCGAACTTAAGCCCATTGAAAAAAAAATTAACAATTTACATAAGAAAGTTCGACTAATAAAAATTCATACATAATTTAAAAAATTTTTTTTTTAAAAAATTTTTGCGAAGTTGCGCAGCATTTCAAAAAAAGAGAATTTTTTCTTCTTCAAAAACTTTCTTATTTTTAGTACTACTTAAAAACGTATTTATGAGAAATAAATAATTTTTTGAAAAAATTGGAAAGGTGTCCTTTCCAAAAAAAGGTAAAAATTTTTATTGCAAATGCATGCGATTTAGGCTACTTTTAAAATTTCTTTACTTTTGATACTCCATACATCACGTATTTATTAGAAATAATTAGGATTTAGAAAAAAATGTGTTGAAAAAAAAATTAGTTTTGCGAAGAGGTACCCCTTTCCAAAATAAGGGGTAAACTATTCTTTTTGTAAGGCTTCCTCTAAAAATTTTTTTGCTTCTTACAAATTGTATGTTATTAGAAAAAATCGTTTTGGAAAAAATTGTGTTACAAAAATTTTTTTTTTTGCAAAGTGGTATTCCTTTCCAAAAAAAGGCAACATTTTTTATGTAATTTTTTATGCATGGGATTTAGCCTTCTTTACTTTGAATACTCTTCATAAAACGTATTTAATAAAAATAAATACGTTTTGGATAAAATTTTGTTACAATTGAAAAATTTAGTTTTGCAAAGAGGTACCGCTTTCCAAAAAAAGGGTAAAATATATTTTTGGAAGCCTACTTCCAAAATTTGTTTACTTTTACAAAACGTATTTTATTAGAAAATAAAATATATAAAATGGAAAGAATTACTTTACAAAAACAGATTTTTGCAAAGAGGTGTCTTTCCCCTTCCAAAAAAGGCAACATATTTTTGCAATAGGTACCTTTTTCCAAAAAAAAAAAATAAATAAATAGTAAAAAATATTTTTTTTGTGAGTTCTAGCGATTTAATATATTTCAAAAGGTTCTTTACTTTTGATACTCTTTACAAAACGTATTCATTAGAAACAAATAAGTTTTGGAAAAAAATGTGTTATAAAAAAATTAATTTTTTGCAAAGAAGTACCTCATATACGCTACACGTAATTTAATATAGAAAAAAAAGTTCGGTAAAAATTACAAACAGCAAACTTTGCAAATCTACAAAACCGAAGCCGAACACGATCTTTCGGCCGGACACTAACTAGTTTTTAATAAACCTAGTGTTATGTAACATATCAACATGCCGACGGAAATTCTAGAGATTATTTATAAAATGTGTATGTAACATTTGTTTTATAAAAACATTCAGGCTTGTAAAGGATTTTCAAAACGAAAGGTTAAAAAGAAACAACAGCAATTAAATGAACAAAATATTGTATACACGAAATAATGAACGAGATTGGAGGTCAGCCCAATTTTAAACAAGTTTTACAGAATTTTGCTTTTATGCAATGAAATAGCATCCTAATTAAGGAAATAAATTGAACAGAAACCGCAAGTTTATTGAAAATACAAAATTTGCGTTTAAAGATCATTGGCGTATGTCATAGAGGGGGGCTGCAAGGGAGTTAAAAATATTTACCATTAAGACATCAATCACCATTGGAAAAAATTAGAAAATTTGCTTGCATTTGCTAAAATACGATTTAAAAAAAATCTCACTTGAAATATGATTTAATGAAAGTCGCGATAACTACAGTCCTTCACTAATAAGCAGAATTATGTTGATTTCTTTTCTGGAAAAGAATGCTACATTTTTTACACTTTTGAATGAAAAACTGCACCATCATGCCATTTCGAAATAGTAAATCTATTACAAATGAGTCTACCATAACTTAGGCAAATAAAAAAACCAAAAAGGTTTTAAAAAACCGCTTAAATGCAAATTTTTTTATTAAAAGTGAAACAAGTAAAAGTGAGGGAATCTTAAATACCCTTCACAGATTTAATTCTTCTTTCTTTCTTGCTAAAGCAGGAAGTAAGTTTAATTAAAAGATGTAACATAGTTTTACTTGACAAAAAAATTGAAATTTTTAAACTTTTTGGTCACTTTCATGTACCATAAAATACTTTATTTGTTCAACCCTGGAGTCGAAATTTTGATTTTTTTGCGAAATTTTTGATACCAATTTTATTCTTCCTCAAATATAAAATATTTTTAGTTAGGGGGAAAAAAACAACGTCAATTGCCTTTTTGGTTATTTTATGTATAAAAGAATTTCAATTTTCCAACCCTGGAAGCGAAATTTTAATTTTTAAAAATTTTTTTATCAATGCAAATCTTCATGAGCTATAAGGTAGTTTTGTTTAAGAAAAACTCAAATTTTGTAACCAGTTTGGTTATTACATGTACTAAAAAATATTGCATGTACCAAAAAAAAACTTTAATTTTTCCAACCCTGGAAGCGAAATTTTAATTTTTTGTTTTTTTTTTCATCAGTGCAACGCTTTATGAGTTATAAAGTAATTTTTTTTAAGAAAAATTTCAAATTTGTAACCATTTTGGTCACTTTCATGTGCTATGAAATATTGCACTTGTCCATCCCTGGATTCGAAACTTTATTTTTTATTTTTGAAGTTTTGATACAAATATTGTTTTTTCTTCCTAAATTATAAGACAGGTTTAGTTAGCAAAAAAAAAAAACAACATCAGTTGCCTGTTTGATTACTTTCACGAATAAAAAAAAATGCAATTTCCCACCCCTGGAAGCAAAATTTTAAATTAAAACTTTTTTTTGGCCAATGCAAATCTTCATGACGTATTAAGAGGTTTTGTTAAAGAAAAACTTAAAATTTTTAACAATCTTAGTTACTACATGTACTACAAAATACAGAATGGGCCGAAAAAAAAATTTTTAATTTTCCATTCCTGCAAATTTTTTTTTATTTTTTTAGTTTTCCCAAAGCAAGAAATAGGTTTAATTTATAAACATTAAAAAAAATAATTGATTTTTGGTATAAATTTTGCGTCGAGAAATAGGTGTAAGCTTCCCAGCTCTGGAACCATACTTCGGATCTTTCTGAATTTCAAAATTCTATTTAAGTTCATTTCCCATCCAACGGTCCAAGAACGAAGTCTCTAGCTCTTCTGGGGGCTTGGGCTTGTCACGTACAGACAGACGGACATCGCTTAATCGCCATCGCTATTCATAAGGATCCAGAATATATATACTTTATGGGGTCCTATATAGATATCGAAGAAATTACACACGGAATGACAAACATACATATACCCTTTCACTTTTGTGTGAAGGGTATAAAAATGTTACATGTTTTCTAGAAAAGAAAACGCCATTAATGTCGGGGCAGTCCTTCCAGGGATATTTTCTTACGTCTTTAGCAGCCAGGTCTTCATAGAAGATTTAATAAATCTATATGCTTTTGATTAGTTCTAGAATTGATTAGTTAGACTTCTTTAAAAAAAATCCCAGATATTCAAGCATCAATAAAATATTTTTTTATTATTAATAATATTTTGCGTGAGCATGCACAATCATGAATAAATATTTATTAATCATGCTGCCATCTTTATTTTTATAGCACCATTAATTAATTAATTAATTTATTTATTTTGCATTTTCTAATAAATTTGTTTTTTTTTACTCTTAATTGTTGTTATTTTGATTTAGTATTTCCTTGACAAATTCGTTTGGTTTAAATTTTTCTTAATAAACATTAAGCTAAAACTGAGCATTATAAAAAAGAGGTAAACAACAAACAACCAAACAAACCAAAAAGCATCGACAACAGTGGCAATAATTATGATTATAAACAACAATCGTGTCAGTTTAAACTTGAAACAATCACATCCGTAAAACATGCAGTAGTAGGGATTACGGAAAAGAAAAGGTGATGAAGTTGTCAACTTCTTTGTCATAAATGACGTTAAATATAAAGAAGAAACTAACAAGATGGTTCATTCACAACACAGTTTGTGGTATAAATTATGTCTCAAATAACAAATGCATTACAAAATTTAATGCCGATCGTTCAGCGTGTTCACCATTATTAGCGTTTTGACACCGAATGCGTGCTTTTAATCAAATAATATCATTGAATATGATTTTCATTTGTTTCTGCATTTCAATGGTTTCGTTTCCCTTGAATGTTGGTGTTTTCGTTTGTTGGCATCTTAAGCAAATTTAACATTTCCGGCCTAAAAGTTTATAAATATTAATGAACGGAAAAATTAATTTATACAAACAATAAATAACTTTAGTAGAACACTCTTTTAAACGAGTTCAAAGTGATCAACATAAAATATGTTTTAATAACTAGAGGTTATTTCATGTGAAATTGTTGCAATATTTTATCATAAAATCTAATCGCCAGAGCTGATGGCCTTATATTCGTGAGATTTTTCGTTTTTTAGAATTTTATATTTAACGTTGACTGCTGCAAATTTATTATGGTCTATGACTGTTCTTTTCCGAAATAAATTTAATTTATGGCGCCAGAGATGGAAGTCGGTAGTCAAGATTTTCATAATGAAGACATTTATGATTCAAATCACCGATTCAATAATAAAAAAAAAAACTGAAAATTCTGTAATGGCAATTTTTGCATATTTGATGAACCATTTTCCCTCGAAATTTTTCCCTTTGCCCTAAAATGGCAATCATGAAAAAATTCCCTGTGAATGATTTCATGCTAAAATTAAATTCCCCTTATCGTGAATGACTTTTTTCCCCGCGAGTTTTTTCACTTTTCCCTTAAATTTATTTACTAGGAGAATAGGGTAGAAAATGTAAGTATTTTCTATTAGAATTTGAATATTAAAGTTTACAAATTTTATTTTAGGGGCAAAAATCCGTTAATAAGACACAAACTGACATTCTTTGCATCAAATCGATTGCTTGCGTCTTTGTAAGACTTGTTACTCCAGTTGTAAACATTAAAAATATTTTTAATGTGTTTTATTCGATTTCCAAATTATTAGTCAAAATATTTAGCCATATTTTTTTTTTAATTTTTTTAAATTATTATATGAATCTAAATTTTATTACACAAATTTCTATGATTTTTCATGTTGTTTTCAGCTTATTCTCTTTTTTACATTCACTGAGAACTGATAGCGGGAATAATTTTCCACGGTAGATTCACCACGGTACCATTTTTCCCTTCGAGTGGAATAAAAATTTCACATGAACAAAAATTCCACTTGTTATTCTCGATAGAAATGAGCGTTTTTTTTGCACGTTTATTGAAAATATAAAGGGTGTTTTTATAAGAGCTTGCTGATTTGAAATTTAAATAAAACACATGCCAAATTATGAAATGGCCAAAAAAAATTTTTTATTTGGTAGATAATTTCTTGTCATTTAACATTTAAATATAATTTCGGGCATATGGCCACCACGACTATTTTGCACAAAGGTCATTGTGGAGGTCCAATTTTCGACCACCTTTCCAAGCATTTGAGGGCGTATTTCAGCAATGACACGTTGACTACTGGTTTCCAAAGCGTCAATCGTTGCTGGTTTATCCACGTAAACCAATGATTTCAAGTATCCCCACAAAAAATAATCGAGTGGCGTCAAATCACACGAACGCGGAGGCCAATTCACCGGTCCATTTCTCGAAATAATGTTGTCGTTGAAATGTTCTTTCAATAAGTCCATTGTTTCGCCCGCAGTATGACAAGTGGCACCATCCTGTTGACACCACATTTCGTTTACATCCATATCTTAAAGTTTTGCCACCAAAAATTCATTGATCACGATTCTGTATCGATTTCCATTCACGGTAACGCGTCGTCCTTCCTCAGTTTTAAAAAAATAAGGACCGATGATTCCACCAGCCCATAGACCGCACCAAACAGTACATTTATCGGGATGCATTGGTAATTCTTGAACGGCTTGTGGATTATCTTTGCTCCAAATACGGCAATTTTGCTTGTTGAGATATCCATTGAAGCAAAAATGCGCCTCATCACTGAAGAGAATTTTGCGGTAAAAAAGCGGATAAACATTTTTAATTGAACACTGTTTTTGAAAATAAATTTCCACGATTTGGAAGCGTTGTTCTGGAGTTAACCTGTTCATGATGATTTGCCAAACAATACTGAGAGTAGAGACGTCACTTTAAACTGTCAAAACAGCTGACAGACAACAGAGTGATTCGTATAAAACTAAAAACTTCATAAAAAAAACACCCTTTATTTTTATTTTTCACTAATTTGATGCCTGCTATTTTTAAAAGTTTTTGCAACCGTGATACACAACATGTTTGAATCAAACACATAATTTTGTTGACTTCATTTCGTATGTTTAACAATCAAAGTTTTTCAGCATATTTTTAGAATATTTTTTTTTCTGTGTATAAAAAACTTTTGTTGTTGTTTGTGCAGGGCGTAGTTATTTTTCCTTTAATATTTTTTATATACACTTAAATATTTTTTTTTATTTCAATAAATTTGAATATATAATTTATTTAATCTTTTTTTATCTATTTCCTTATTCTATTTTCACAAAATATATTATAAAAATATTTCTTGCGATTACTAAAAACTGGATGGATCTGTATGTTATTTTGTATTGATTTGGTTTTTTGCCATTTTCCGGTTTTTTTTTATTTAAATAGGAAATATTTTAAATATGTTTAACAAAGTAAATGGTTTGTTTTAATAACACATAATTTACCGATTGATATATAAATATTTTTAAACAATAAAATTTTATATGCTAAGCGGCTGAATAAATCTTTTAAAAATGTCTTGAAGGCGTGAAAATCTAAAAAAATATATATTTAATTTTAATTTATCTGTATATAAAAGCATTAATTTATGTTTTGTAAATCTGGGCTAGTGTTCGTTAATTCAAACTGAAGGTCCATCTTTGCTAGAAGTAGGCGTGAATGGTAAATTGGAAATTCACGGATTTTAACTCTAGCCGGAATTTCTATTTAATTGTCTTTTTTTTAAATTAAGAAAATCAAAATGATTAGCTAAGGAAAAATCTGGGACAGTGGAAAAATGGGAAAATGGAAAGAATTTACTTAAGAATTTAAAGGTTGTGAATGATACTGCTGAAGGGGCGGTTAAGTTAGTGGAAGACTATCACGGTCTTATTACTTAGAATGAATATTAGATGACATATTTAATGCAATTTATTCATGAGCATTAAAAACTTTAACCTAATGTAACAAAACAACGTTAAATAAAAATTATGAAATTTAAATACTTTTAAAATTGTACTTGTTGGTTGCACAGAATATTTTCTTGTTTTTGTTCATCGAGCTGCATGAGTGTAATTGAATTGAATTGAATTCCCAACCCATAAGTCGGGTCGGGAAGACGTAGTCCTAGGAGCGCAAAATTTTTGCAGAGTCGTTTTTGCATCAGGCCTCAACTTTTTGAGGGGTGAGACATACCATATTTCCACTTTTGGAAATTACGGAAACCCTAATGATCATTTTAGGGGTTTTTAGTAGACTTGTGTCCAACTAGCTCATTCGCTCAGTTTTGACAAGAACCTCTGATCAAACCTATGTAATCTAAATGGGTTTGATCAGAAGTTCTTGTCAAAACTGAGCGAATGAGCTAGTTGGACACAAGTCTAGTTTTTAGTTCGTTTTAAAATTTCACTGGCTTTTATAGAGATATTCAAAGAGGAGAATTTGGGAGAAAGGTTGCCTACTAATTTCTAATGTAATTCTCAATTGGTTTTAGAAATATTTTGCTAAAAGGTTTTGTGATTTTTTTGGTTGTGTGTTAGTCTACAGATGTTTTAGTGTAACAGTCAGGTTTACAGACAAAGTACTTAACACGCCATAAACAAAGCAAATGTTGAATAACTCAATCTCAAAACGCTGTTAAGGTGTGGAAAATATTACAAAGTACAACAACTAAATATTGGAAAAAGGCAAAGACAAGCAGCTTATCTAAAACGTAGATATAGGGTGTTTATTTTTATAGAGTGACGCAAGTTTAAATCATAATAAAATAAGAAAATATATATTTTTTAATATCAATGAAACGGGCTGTACTGGAAAGATAATTTCATGAAATTAATGTTTAAATATGATGGCCGCCACGGCTGGTGCGTAGAAGGAGCAAACGGGAACACCAAATTTCAACAACTAAACAAATCTTCCATAAAGTGCAAGGTTGAAATAGCTACAAAAAAAAAAAAAAAAAAAAAAACTGTCTATCTTCTCATCTTTCCTAATCTGTCCTCTCAATACTATCCACTCGTTTTCAGTTCCGGCGCAATGCATTGCATATATAGGGGTCATCCTCTGAGTGCTGGTCCTACTCCTAAAAAAAAAAAAAAAAAAAAAAAGGACACAACCCCAATTGCTGAGAAGGAATTGATTGATTAGGCTTTCCTGGAGTCTCACCGGATGCACATGATCAGTAACAGTAAATGTGATCCGAAAACGATATATTGTTATGAAGGACGACTATGTAGGCCCTAAAATGAAAGAAGTGCACGATGAGTTTGACGAATAATAGAACAATTATTTTGATTAAAAATTTCAACAATTTGCACTGGTGTTGTGACACCCAAACAAACAAAAAACACGCTTTATAAAAGTGGACAGAATTCTTAGCGAAAAATTCTGAATAATTTAAATTAAAGAAGCCTCTAACAATATTTATTTATAAAGCTCTTCAGTTTATCGAAATATTATGAAAATTATGTTGATTGTTTTATAATCACATCTTCTAAACTTGTTTCTTTTGCTATTAGTTAGCATTTTCTAGAAATTAAATATAGACAAAAATCAAGTTCACCTCGAAGGTAACCAACCAACCAATTTAAAGAAGACTCATATTAAATATAAAACAAACAATCAAAATAATAACAACAACAAAAACTAAATAAATAAAGTAACAGAGAAATATTAACAGAAAGAGAAATAAATAAAATAAATACATGTAGTACCTGGTAATGATTAATTTATTATGCATTTACTATGGACTAAAAAATATTTGCTACAGAAGTCTGTCTTACGATATTCCACCATGAGTCTGCTAAAAGTTTGCCAAATCTTAGAAATCGTGCTTGAAAAAATAAAATAAATACTCCTTCTTTTAGGTACCGATCACAAATACTTACACTTATCACCGTTTTGTTCCTTTTCTTTCATGTCACCCAAGCAGTAGAGTTCTTTTACGTGTGTTTATTCTTTAAAATCGTGCTTTGTTAAACTTGTTCAAATTTTTATCTAATTAATTGCCTTGTTTAAACTTGTACAACATTTAAGATACACTTTAAAAGATCATTAGATGATCTACACACATTTTTACTCAGCACTCTGTGCAATAGCATTTTATATGATTTCTACTCTAGACTGCATTTTTACTTAAAACCTAAAGTTTTAACAAATTTAAACTTTTATTCGGTTTATTGTTTTGTGTGTGTGTAAAACAATAATTTCAGATAAAGAAAAGTCAATTCAATGCAATCTATTCATTAGTTATCTACGATCATGCTGCTGGAGAAGTGCATAATTGGCTTCCATTTACAACTCAATTAATTTCCAAACAACTCAAATAAACAATAGCGACCACCATCTCATTGTGATGGTAATCAATTAAATTTATTTATTAGCTCGAAATATATTTGCTCCATTCTCCAGACTTTTGAAAAGGCAATTTCACACAATAATTTCTAAAAACAAAAAAAAAACATCTCATTTGTCAATTTAGCAATTATTTGTTTTTCTTTGGGTTTTTAATTGATTGCGTGTGTTGAAAAGATTTTTATAAAGAGAGTAAAATAAATTTGATAAATATTAAATAAATGTAATAGATATAAGAAATATGTTTCAAATTATGTATGAATTTTTATTAGTCGAACTTTCTTATGTAAATTGTTAATTTTTTCAACGGGCTTAAGTTCGAATCTGCATGACTGCAAATGATTTTTTATTATTTTATTAATAAATGAATTTGTTCAAATTCTATTTTTTATTAATTTATATTAAGATTGGAATATTAAGAATATTTTCAATAATCATCAAACCAGCAGAACGGATCAGTACTGATTTCGAGGCCGCTACGCCATCTCATCAGCGTTCTTTGTTAAATTTTTCCACTTTTGCAAGTGGTGCTAGTTAATCATTTGCAGTCATGCAGATTCGAACTTAAGCCCGTTGAAAAAATTAACAATTTACATAAGAAAGTTCGACTAATAAAAATGCATACATAATTTAAAACATTGCGGGGACACGCGCACTTGTTCATTGTAAATTGACAACTAAATTCAATTAATCAATAACAAAGAAGCTTTAGTTATCAGCTCTGGAAAAAGCGAAAGAGATACATGGAATATTGGGAATATTAATCGTCAGGGTTGGGGAATTTCGTTCTAACCAAAAATGTAATAACTTAAAAATATGAATGTGATAACTTCTCATATTAAATTTTCGTTAAAATATTGGTTAAGTAGTTGATATTCCTACTAACTAGCACCACTTGCAAAAGTGGAAAAATTGAACAAAGAACGCTGATGAGATGGCTTAGCGGCCTCGAAATCAGTACTGATACGTTCTGCTGGTTTGATGATTATTGAAAATATTCTTAATATTCTAATCTTAATATAAAATAATAAATAGAATTTGAACAAATTCATTTATTAATAAAATAATAAAAAATCATTTGCAATCATGCATATTCGAACTTAAGCCCGTTGAAAAAATTAACAATTGAAATATGTTTCATTAAAAGACTTCTTTGGTATTACAAGCCATTTTGAAATACAAATTATGTAAATACGCCACCGAAAACGTTAAAAAATCTATACCATCGGGTGTTTTTTATAGAGTGATACAAGTTTGAATCATAATAAAACATAGTAATATATTTTTGATATCAATGAAACGCACTTTATTGGATAGAACATTTTATGACATTAATGTTTAAATACGATTTCGGCCATGTGGCCGCCAGGGCTGGCGCGTACAAGGCGCAATGTGGAACACCAATTTTCTTAAACTTTTCGCAGCATTTGCGGCCGTATTTCGGCGATAACTTTTCGAATGCTGATATCCACATGTTCAATTGTTTGTGGTTTATCTAAGTAGACAAGTCATTTAACATAACTCCAAGGAAAATAATTTGAAGGGGTTAAGTCACACGATCTTGGTGGCCAAATAATTGGTCCATTACGTGAACTAATTTTTTCATCAAAAGTTTCTTTGAGTAATTCAATTGTTTGTTGAGTTTGACAAATAGAACAATTATTTTGATTAAAAATTTCCACAATTTGCACGCGTTGCTCTGGTGTAAGTCGATCCATAATGAAATGTCACAGCAAACTAAACAAAAAGCAACTATCAGCTGTTAAATGGGTGGTCAAATAAAGCAGTGATGCCAACTCAAAGTTGTATCCCTCCATAAAAAACACCCTTTAATTCTTGTTTGAAAAATATTCGGCCATGTGATGGAAATCGCTTATCGCATGAAATAAAGCGTTTTCGATTTGAAGTCACAAAATTGGTGTGCTGGAGTACGCTATCGCTCGAAATCATTCAAAATAAAATTGGCGTTTTTCAAGTCGCATGTGATTCGACAATCGTGCGATTCACAGCACATACATGATTATTTTGTTCTAAATTTTAATCAATCCGATTAAGAAAAAAATCAATCAGTTATTAAAACTCAAAATCTGCTTTAGGCTCCATTATAAATTTAATTTATTTCTGTCATATGCTACAAAATTTAATTTTTATAAAAAAATATTAATCCTCTAATCCGAATTACGAGTGCATTGAACGATAAAATAACCTACAAAACGTGTTCCTTTGTCTCTTAATTACTGCGTGTTCATCTGTGAATTCAATAATGAATTGACTTAATTAAACGCCATTTTAAAAATAAGTAAATGTAAATCACATTTCTTAAATTTTTTTAAATTTATAAAAAGTATTTAGCCTGAATATGATGAAACGCGATATTATCAAACGGTTTTTATATGCAAATTTTTATAAATTCGTTTAGCAGAAATGCCTCGAAAATATTTTGTTTAATAAAATTTGTATGTACAGATGGGTGTACGCTGCTAAGAATATAAAAATCAGAATATTAAAGGATCAATTATTGATTAATAGCAGATCAACTTCTATTGCCTTGTCGAATGGCAATTTAACAGATATTTCGTATGGCAACTGATTTAAGTTACCATAACTCTTTTTATTTGCCATAGATAAGCTGCTGACAAAAAATAGGTGGATTCACACTGTAGTCATAAAGTCATAACTCATGAAATAATAGCACGAAAAATATGACTAGTGTGAAAAATATGACTAGTTATTTGAAAAACTAAATAATTTCCTGAAGAAGTTAACCGATGGTGAGCGAAATATCGCATAATAAATATTAATATAAAATAACCTCAAAGCTTAAAACAAATCTATTAACTAAGTATTATTTATTTTATTTTATTATATTTATTGTTTTATATTTTAAAATGAATTTTTTTTACTATTAACGAAATATTGAATTTAAATTCTTCTGGTTTCTTGACCTCTTTTTAATTATTATTGTATTCTGATATTTTTAAGCTTAAGGTCTCTTTATTTTGGTTTAATTTTTAATTTCAATATTTCGTCACTCCTTTGTGTGACTTCTTCAGGAAATTAATTATTTTCATATCAAATAAAATAATTAATTTCCTGAAGAAGTCACACAAAGGAGTGACGAAATATTGAAATTAAAAATTAAACCAAAATAAAGAGGCCTTAAGCTTAAAAATATCAGAATACAATAATATTGAATTTAACTGCCTGGGCCACGATGTCACTCGATATCGTTCTGTCGAATAAATATATTTAAAACAAAATTTTAGAATTGTACATGACGGAACAATATCGAGTGACATTGTGGGACAGGCAGTTAATAAATAAAGTTTTTAAAATGTTTTTAAAAAACGTTGGCTTAATAAATACAATAAAATAAAAAAAAGAAAGAATAAAAATTAATTTCTCAAGAAACTGTTCTTGTATTCATAAAAAATAAAACGTATTTGAAATCTATTTTAAAAAAAAATTTTCTATATAAAGTTTAAAATAAAATACATTTCAAACTCATTTTAAATACTCGTACTAACCCCCATATTTATAAAAAAATAAAACGCATATGAAATCTGTTTTAAGAAAATTTTGTATTAAAAAATTTTATTAAAATACATTTCAAACTCATTTTAAATTTTATGAACACCGGGGTTAATATTTAAAATGAGTTTGAATTGGATTTTATTTAAAATTTTATATAGAAAATTTTTTTAAACTGAATTTAAAATATGTTTTATTTTTTATGCATACAAGCCTTTGCCTTTAACAACAGTTTGTTGAGAAATTAATTTTCATACCTTCTTTTTTTATTTTATTATATTTATTAAGCCTATCGTTTTTAAAAACATTTTAAAAACTTTATGTATTAACCGCCTGGCCCACGATGCCACTCGATATTGTTCTGTCGTCAAAAACGAATTCTAAAATTTTGTTTTTCTTTTAAATATATGTATTTATTCGACAGAACGATATTTCCTGAAGATTTTAACAAGCTGTTAACGAAATATTGAATAAAAATTATAAGAAATAATATTTTATAAAAACTGACCACAAGCTTGATTAATATTACAATATAATATAATCAAATAAATAATAGTTAATAGATTTGTTTAAACTTTGAGGTTATTTTATGTCAAAATTTATTATTCGATATTTCGCTAACCATCGGTTAGCTTCTTCAGGAAATTAATTAGTTTTTCAACTTTCCATAAAAAAAAGTAAATAAATAAAACTTTTTAAATTTTCTTTTAATGTTGTTTATTTTTAATCAATTAGAGAACAATAAATTCTCTGCCATTTATATCGCTAGTTTTTTTTTTTTTGTGGATTTTTAAATCTATAAAATTTGGTTTCTAATCTGTATATTATTTAAAATGTTTAAGTATTTACACAAACAAATACAATTACAATATACAACATGTACTAATAATAATAATAATAATTATGAAAATAATTATCTTAATTTAATATTAAATTAAAATCATAATAAATGCTTAATACAAACAGAAAAAAAAGAACTAACAACTACAGAAATATGATGTATTGCAAAAAATGTACTTCACATTTATTAGTAAGGGTACTTCCTTTTACAACAAACAAATTTATGGCAAATTTTTTGTAAGTTGCTATTGTGGTTTACTTGCTTATACAATTCAATACCCTTAATGTAAAGTTTCCCATATTAAACATTTTGGGTTTAATATAATTAATTCTTTTTTAAAAATATTCGATGCAAATAGAATAAATTTATTTAATTTAAGTTAATTATTTAAGATGCGCTTTTAAACGGTTAAACAAACTTTCTGGTTAATCAATTTTATGCCTAATCAATTCTCTGATTAATCAAAGAATTTGATTATTCAAATTCATGATTAATCGATTATTTCTAGAGGATTACTTCATAAATCGAAACGAAAGAAAGTTATTAGGAATTTTTAGGCGAATAATATATAAAAGTGGGAACAACTTTCGTTTCGTATTGAAATAAAAAATAACTCCTCTGATTTTATTGTTCAAAATCATGATTAATGGTTTTAACTCAGTCCTGTAATCCTGTAAGACACTCAGCTTGAAAAATTTATTTTATGTGGTGCTTTTTCAAATCTCTGATTCAATCTATTTGTTTTGTGGTAACATGGAAATTTGAATAAAATTGCTTAGTTGCCCCAGTGATTACAATAAGTACTTCGTCCCGGTTTACACTATGAAACTTTTGTTGCAACAATTCTTATTTTGTGAGAGAGTGTGTGAAATAGAAATATATACAATTTGTATTCCTTTCTTGCTCACTAAATACTCAAGAATTTCTGCAACAAAAATTGCAAGTGTAAACAGGGACTTGTAGTAATTAATCAGAATTTCAAATAATTTGAGTTTACTTTTTTAAATAAAATTATTCTAATTTGAATAATCAGAATTCAAAGTAATTGATTGACTGCTGATTTCACAATCACGACAGAGTTCTTTCTTTCGTAGCAATACATTTGGAACAAAAACAATTACTAAATTTTTTTTGTTTCAAATATATTTATGCGACAGAAATAATTCATCCGACATTGTGAAATAGGCAGTTAATCAGCATTTCTGCTAATTAAAACTCTTTTGATTAATTGTTTATTTGATTAATCGACATATACTGATTAGTTAAAACGTTTGGTTAATCGATTAATCGAGCATCTGTGCTACATACACTAATATCGGTTTAGCCTATTATTTTCGTTTATTACATAAATATTTAAATTAAAGAATATTAATGGTTTTCTATGAAAATAAAGTCTTTTTTTGTAGATTATTTGGAAATGTTCTTATACTTGAATATTTGGATGTTTAAATAAATAATTAAGGCTTTAATTCGTTTTTCACTTAACCCAGTTAACACAGTCTTCTTATATGTTTGCGATATTAAACATTTTCATACTCTTCGGGCGGGCTTTTATTGTGTGTTTTAATAATAACATTTCGTGTTCCTTAATTATTCAGTTTAAGTTTTAACTTATTTACAATTTAAATAGAGGAAAAATCACTAGATTCGTTGTGTTGTTATCTTATCCTGTTTTGTTTTTGAAGATCACAATTCCGTAGAATATTCTTGAGGATTCATGGAGAATTTACGCCAACAAATATGATCGCCATTGATATCGGCGACGGTAGGCGCTGGCTTTGAAATGTTACGATTATTTTCCATTTTGCTGGAACTTGAAGAACGTTTTACGTAGTTGTTGGCATTGCCATGCGATCCACTGGATCTGGCCATGGGATTGCGGGTGGGAGCGTATGATATTGATTCATTAGAGGGTGTGATTTCAATGCGTGTAGCATGTTGACCCTCTTCCGAGGACAAACGTCTAATGTAGACAATTTCTCGATGTTTGGTGGTTTCTGGAACTGAGTTTCGCAATTCCACTTGACTACTGTGATGTTGATGTTTTTGCGGTTTTTGCTGTTGTTGGTGTTGTGGCTGTGGCTGTGGCTGTGGCATTTGGTTGCTGGTACGTGCCTGATGATTACGCGTTCTGTGAGAGGAGTCTCTTATGGGTTTGTTGTTTAATTCACTGCTATTATGGAATGGAACAAACTGTTGTGAAATGCCTGGAAACTTATCGACACTAATGTCCTCTTCTATGGCCGAATCGCCAAACACAGAGCCACTGTAATTCGGTGAACTGTTGCCCGGTGTAGAGGATTTCCAATTGTGTTGATTGTTAGCGTGACCTGACGCCCCACCAACGCCATTGGCGTACTTATTAGATGTAGAATATTGGCCCTTTTTAATGGAGTGTGTATAGTCTCTGGTGCCACGGCGTCTTAATGTAAAATCTCTTTGCCCGGTATCCTGGCACACGGAACGCCATTGCTTCCAGGCGTGCCTAGCCAAAGGATCTGCCGGTCCCCATTCTTTGGCCGACTTAGAAGCCTCACATATCATGCCAAAGAAATTATATTCCACTTGTCGAAATATTTGTATGCAGGCGATGAACAAAATAATAAACAACACAAACAATATGGGGGCCCATCGGGGCATAACATTGGCCAATATATCGAACTCATCGTCATCGGAACACCACCATACCAAGAGGCCGGTCAATATGGCGGGACAAATACACCAGAAGCCCAGCCAAATTTTATAAATAGGCCTTCCGATAGAAAATTCCAAATCTGTGTAAATATTTTTAACGCCATATATCCAGGTCACTGCGATCAGTTCAAACACCAAGGCTGTTGTTACCATAGTGCCAACTATGCGTGAATCCAATAGTCTAGCGGTATAGAATTTCGGAGCCGATAATGATATTATAGACGCCACCAGGCCCACCAAACTGATAACATAATTAGGATGGCGCGGCACTAATCTTGTGCTGGTGTAAACGCCCACTACTATAGTTATGAAACAGCTGATCACCACCAAAACATTGATCATGGCCGGTATTAGTTTCACCCACAACTCATAGCGGGGTTTATCGTTCAAAATGCGATCATAGATGGCCGTCAAGGGTTTCAATTCATCTATCAGATAAGCACCGTTGGCAGAATGATCGAATTGTATCATAAATAAAGTTACTGCAATGGCATTTACCAGCAGATTGAAACACAAATACACCACAGACGTTCGCACAGCATCCCCTTTATACAAAAATTTCCCCGTTATCATGGGCAAAACGCCAAAGCCGCAATTCAAAGCAAATATCACTTGCATTAGAGCACTAAACCATAAATTACTCTCGAGCAGATATTCTTTACTAAAGCCATACAAGGGGGGAAAATAGGGTGTTGGTCTGTCCAGAGAATTGTGAATTTCCCAGCCGGTAACACAGCAAAGAAGCAGGAAACCGAATAAACCAAAAATAAATAAAACTCGTCGTAGTACACGGCCGTTGTGGGTGCTAACGAAAACAAAAAATACAACAAGATTTTATTAATTTTCTTTAAGGCAAAGCATAAGCAACACTTACCACAACATGACAACAGCCCACAAACCGATCAAGCCAATTGATAATAAGCCAAAATACAACGGATTGTCCCAAAAAGGTTTCAGAAACGTTTTATCCAGACACTCCTGGCCACTAATATTGCTTAGGGCATAGCCATCCTAAAATAATAATAAATAATAATATAAAGCAATCATATTGGAATACAAACATACCGCTGCCAGTCTTAAGTTGCCCAGGCACTCTTTAAAGGGAAAACTATTAAATGAGAACATTCCAATGTAACCCAAAGCCATTGCCGCCTGCAGTGACACCCATATGGTAGAGATCCATGATGCAAAACGGCTAATAATGCAGGCTCCTGAAAGAATAATGTTTAATTAATAACACTAGCTGACGAAAAAAAATTATTTCTTTAGTAAAAAATACAGAAAATTTGTCCCAAAACTTATTTCTAGTAAGTAAGTATTGAAAGGAGTTTCAAAGGGGTACCTCTTTGCAAAAATCGATATTTTGGTTGAGGCACAATTTGTCCCAAATGTGTTAAAACACAATTTGTCCAAAAAAATTGTGTCTCGGCCAAAATATCGATTTTTGCAAAGGAGTACCCCTTTCCAAAAAATTTGGTCAAAAAACTTTTTTGCTTAAATGCTTGCGATTTAAGTTTTTCTGGAATCTTCTTCGCATTTGAAACTCCTTTCAATAAACATGTTTTGGGACAAATTGTGTTTTAACACTTTTGGGACAAATTGTGTCTCGGCCAAAATATCGATTTTTGCAAAGAGGTACCCCTTTCCAAAAAATTTGGTGAAAAAACTTTTTTGCTTAAATGCTTGCGATTTAAGTTTTTCTGGAATCTTCTTCGCATTTGAAACTCCTTTCAATAAACATGTTTTGGGACAAATTGTGTTTTAACACTTTTGGGACAAATTTTGTCTCGGCCAAAATATCGATTTTTGCAAAGAGGTTCCTCTTTCCAAAAAATTTGGTCAAAAAACTTTTTTGCTTAAATGCTTGCGATTTAAGTTTTTCTGGAATCTTCTTCGCATTTGAAACTCCTTTCAATAAACATGTTTTGGGACAAATTGTGTTTTAACACTTTTGGGACAAATTTTGTCTCGGCCAAAATATCGATTTTTGCAAAGAGGTACCCCTTTCCAAAAAATTTGGTCAAAAAACTTTTTTGCTTAAATGCTTGCGATTTAAGTTTTTCTGGAATCTTCTTCGCATTTGAAACTCCTTTCGATAAACATGTTTTGAGACAAATTGTGTTTTAACACTTTTGGGACAAATTTTGTCTCGGCCAAAATATCGATTTTTGCAAAGAGGTACCCCTTTCCAAAAAATTTGGTCAAAAAACTTTTTTGCTTAAATGCTTGCGATTTAAGTTTTTCTGGAATCTTCTTCGCATTTGAAACTCCTTTCAATAAACATGTTTTGGGACAAATTGTGTTTTAACACTTTTGGGACAAATTTTGTCTCGGCCAAAATATCGATTTTTGCAAAGAGGTACCCCTTTCCAAAAAATTTGGTCAAAAAACTTTTTTGCTTAAATGCTTGCGATTTAAGTTTTTCTGGAATCTTCTTCGCATTTGAAACTCCTTTCAATAAACATGTTTTGGGACAAATTGTGTTTTAACACTTTTGGGACAAATTTTGTCTCGGCCAAAATATCGATTTTTGCAAAGAGGTACCTCTTTCCAAAAAATTTGGTCAAAAAACTTGTTTGTTTAAATGCTTGCGATTTAAGTTTTTCTGGAATCTTCTTCGCATTTGAAACTCCTTTCAATAAACATGTTTTGAGACAAATTGTGTTTTAACACTTTTGGGACAAATTTTGTCTCGGCCAAAATATCGATTTTTGCAAAGAGGTAACCCCTTTCCAAAAAATTTGGTCAAAAAACTTTTTTGCTTAAATGCTTGCGATTTAAGTTTTTCTGGAATCTTCTTCGCATTTGAAACTCCTTTCAATAAACATGTTTTGGGACAAATTGTGTTTTAACACTTTTGGGACAAATTTTGTCTCGGTCAAAATATCGATTTTTGCAAAGAGGTACCTCTTTCCAAAAAATTTGGTGAAAAAACTTTTTTGCTTAAATGCTTGCGATTTAAGTTTTTCTGGAATCTTCTTCGCATTTGAAACTCCTTTCAATAAACATGTTTTGGGACAAATTGTGTTTTAACACTTTTGGGACAAATTTTGTCTCGGCCAAAATATCGATTTTTGCAAAGAGGTACCTCTTTCCAAAAAATTTGGTCAAAAAACTTTTTTGATTAAATGCTTGCGATTTAAGTTTTTCTGGAATCTTCTTCGCATTTTAAACTCCTTTCAATAAACATGTTTTGGGACAAATTGTGTTTTAACACTTTTGGGACAAATTTTGTCTCGGCCACAATATCGATTTTTGCAAAAAGGTACCTCTTTCCAAAAAATTTGGTCAAAAAACTTTTTTGCTTAAATACTTGCGATTTAAGTTTTTCTGGAATCTTCTTCGCATTTGAAACTCCTTTCAATAAACATGTTTTGGGGCAAATTGTGTTTTAACACTTTTGGGACAAATTTTGTCTCGGCCAAAATATCGATTTTTGCAAAGAGGTACCTCTTTCCAAAAAATTTGGTCAAAAAACTTTTTTGCTTAAATGCTTGCGATTTAAGTTTTTCTGGAATCTTCTTCGCATTTGAAACTCCTTTCAATAAACATGTTTTGGGACAAATTGTGTTTTAACACTTTTGGGACAAATTTTGTCTCGGCCAAAATATCGATTTTTGCAAAGAGGTACCTCTTTCCAAAAAATTTGGTCAAAAAACTTTTTTGTTTAAATGCTTGCGATTTAAGTTTTTCTGGAATCTTCTTCGCATTTGAAACTCCTTTCAATAAACATGTTTTGGGACAAATTGTGTTTTAACACTTTTGGGACAAATTTTGTCTCGGCCAAAATATCGATTTTTGCAAAGAGGTAACCCCTTTCCAAAAAATTTGGTCAAAAAACTTTTTTGCTTAAATGCTTGCGATTTAAGTTTTTCTGGAATCTTCTTCGCATTTGAAACTCCTTTCAATAAACATGTTTTGGGACAAATTGTGTTTTAACACTTTTGGGACAAATTTTGTCTCGGCCAAAATATCGATTTTTGCAAAGAGGTACCCCTTTCCAAAAAATTTGGTGAAAAAACTTTTTTGCTTAAATGCTTGCGATTTAAGTTTTTCTGGAATCTTCTTCGCATTTGAAACTCCTTTCAATAAACATGTTTTGGGACAAATTGTGTTTTAACACTTTTGGGACAAATTTTGTCTCGGCCAAAATATCGATTTTTGCAAAGAGGTACCTCTTTCCAAAAAATTTGGTCAAAAAACTTTTTTGCTTAAATGCTTGCGATTTAAATTTTTCTGGAATCTTCTTCGCATTTGAAACTCCTTTCAATAAACATGTTTTGGGACAAATTGTGTTTTAACACTTTTGGGACAAATTTTGTCTCGGCCAAAATATCGATTTTTGCAAAGAGGTACCTCTTTCCAAAAAATTTGGTCAAAAAACTTTTTTGCTTAAATGCTTGCGATTTAAGTTTTTCTGGAATCTTCTTCGCATTTGAAACTCCTTTCAATAAACATGTTTTGGGACAAATTGTGTTTTAACACTTTCGGCCAAAATATCGATTTTTGCAAAGAGGTACCTCTTTCCAAAAAATTTGGTCAAAAAACTTTTTTGCTTAAATGCTTGCGATTTAAATTTTTCTGGAATCTTCTTCGCATTTGAAACTCCTTTCAATAAACATGTTTTGGGACAAATTGTGTTTTAACACTTTTGGGACAAATTTTGTCTGGGCCAAAATATCGATTTTTGCAAAGAGGTACCTCTTTCCAAAAAATTTGGTCAAAAAACTTTTTTGCTTAAATGCTTGCGATTTAAGTTTTTCTGGAATCTTCTTCGCATTTGAAACTCCTTTCAATAAACATGTTTTGGGACAAATTGTGTTTTAACACTTTTGGGACAAATTTTGTCTCTGCCAAAATATCGATTTTTGCAAAGAGGTACCTCTTTCCAAAAAATTTGGTCAAAAAACTTTTTTGCTTAAATGCTTGCGATTTAAGTTTTTCTGGAATCTTCTTCGCATTTGAAACTCCTTTCAATAAACATGTTTTGGGACAAATTGTGTTTTAACACTTTTGGGACAAATTTTGTCTCGGCCAAAATATCGATTTTTGCAGTACCTCTTTCCAAAAAATTTGGTCAAAAAACTTTTTTGCTTAAATGCTTGCGATTTAAATTTTTCTGGAATCTTCTTCGCATTTGAAACTCCTTTCAATAAACATGTTTTGGGACAAATTGTGTTTTAACACTTTTGGGACAAATTTTGTCTCGGCCAAAATATCGATTTTTGCAAAGAGGTACCTCTTTCCAAAAAATTTGGTCAAAAAACTTTTTTGCTTAAATGCTTGCGATTTAAATTTTTCTGGAATCTTCTTCGCATTTGAAACTCCTTTCAATAAACATGTTTTGGGACAAATTGTGTTTTAACACTTTTGGGACAAATTTTGTCTCGGCCAAAATATCGATTTTTGCGAAGAGGTACCTCTTTCCAAAAAATTTGGTCAAAAAACTTTTTTGCTTAAATGCTTGCGATTTAAGTTTTTCTGGAACCTTCTTCGCATTTGAAACTCCTTTCAATAAGCATGTTTTGGGACAAATTGTGTTTTAACACTTTTGGGACAAATTTTGTCTCGGCCAAAATATCGATTTTTGCAAAGAGGTACCTCTTTCCAAAAAATTTGGTCAAAAAACTTTTTTGCTTAAATGCTTGCGATTTAAGTTTTTCTGGAATCTTCTTCGCATTTGAAACTCCTTTCAATAAACATGTTTTGGGACAAATTGTGTTTTAACACTTTTGGGACAAATTTTGTCTCGGCCAAAATATCGATTTTTGCAAAGAGGTACCTCTTTCCAAAAAATTTGGTCAAAAAACTTTTTTGCTTAAATGCTTGCGATTTAAGTTTTTCTGGAATCTTCTTCGCATTTGAAACTCCTTTCAATAAACATGTTTTGGGACAAATTGTGTTTTAACACTTTTGGGACAAATTTTGTCTCGGCCAAAATATCGATTTTTGCAAAGAGGTACCTCTTTCCAAAAAATTTGGTCAAAAAACTTTTTTGCTTAAATGCTTGCGATTTAAGTTTTTCTGGAATCTTCTTCGCATTTGAAACTCCTTTCAATAAACATGTTTTGGGACAAATTGTGTTTTAACACTTTTGGGACAAATTTTGTCTCGGCCAAAATATCGATTTTTGCAAAGAGGTACCTCTTTCCAAAAAATTTGGTCAAAAAACTTTTTTGCTTAAATGCTTGCGATTTAAGTTTTTCCGGAATCTTCTTCGCATTTGAAACTCCTTTCAATAAACATGTTTTGGGACAAATTGTGTTTTAACACTTTTGGGACAAATTTTGTCTCGGCCAAAATATCGATTTTTGCAAAGAGGTACCTCTTTCCAAAAAATTTGGTCAAAAAACTTTTTTGCTTAAATGCTTGCGATTTAAGTTTTTCTGGAATCTTCTTCGCATTTGAAACTCCTTTCAATAAACATGTTTTGGGACAAATTGTGTTTTAACACTTTTGGGACAAATTTTGTCTCGGCCAAAATATCGATTTTTGCAAAGAGGTACCTCTTTCCAAAAAATTTGGTCAAAAAACTTTTTTGCTTAAATGCTTGCGATTTAAGTTTTTCTGGAATCTTCTTCGCATTTGAAACTCCTTTCAATAAACATGTTTTGGGACAAATTGTGTTTTAACACTTTTGGGACAAATTTTGTCTCGGCCAAAATATCGATTTTTGCAGTACCTCTTTCCAAAAAATTTGGTCAAAAAACTTTTTTGCTTAAATGCTTGCGATTTAAATTTTTCTGGAATCTTCTTCGCATTTGAAACTCCTTTCAATAAACATGTTTTGGGACAAATTGTCTTTTAACACTTTTGGGACAAATTTTGTCTCGGCCAAAATATCGATTTTTGCGAAGAGGTACCTCTTTCCAAAAAATTTGGTCAAAAAACTTTTTTGCTTAAATGCTTGCGATTTAAGTTTTTCTGGAATCTTCTTCGCATTTGAAACTCCTTTCAATAAACATGTTTTGGGACAAATTGTGTTTTAACACTTTTGGGACAAATTTTGTCTCGGCCAAAATATCGATTTTTGCAAAGACGTACCTCTTTCCAAAAAATTTGGTCAAAAAACTTTTTTGCTTAAATGCTTGCGATTTAAGTTTTTCCGGAATCTTCTTCGCATTTGAAACTCCTTTCAATAAACATGTTTTGGGACAAATTGTGTTTTAACACTTTTGGGACAAATTTTGTCTCGGCCAAAATATCGATTTTTGCAAAGAGGTACCTCTTTCCAAAAAATTTGGTCGAAAAACTTTTTTGCTTAAATGCTTGCGATTTAAGTTTTTCTGGAATCTTCTTCGCATTTGAAACTCCTTTCAATAAATATGTTTTGGGACAAATTGTGTTTTAACACTTTTGGGACAAATTTTGTCTCGGCCAAAATATCGATTTTTGCAAAGAGGTACCTCTTACCAAAAAATTTGGTCAAAAAACTTTTTTGCTTAAATGCTTGCGATTTAAGTTTTTCTGGAATCTTCTTCGCATTTGAAACTCCTTTCAATAAACATGTTTTGGGACAAATTGTGTTTTAACACTTTTGGGACAAATTTTGTCTCGGCCAAAATATCGATTTTTGCAAAGAGGTAACCCCTTTCCAAAAAATTTGGTCAAAAAACTTTTTTGCTTAAATGCTTGCGATTTAAGTTTTCCTGGAATCTTCTTCGCATTTGAAACTCCTTTCAATAAACATGTTTTGGGACAAATTGTGTTTTAACACTTTTGGGACAAATTTTGTCTCGGCCAAAATATCGATTTTTGCAAAGAGGTACCTCTTTCTAAAAAATTTGGTCAAAAAACTTTTTTGCTTAAATGCTTGCGATTTAAATTTTTCTGGAATCTTCTTCGCATTTGAAACTCCTTTCAATAAACATGTTTTGGGACAAATTGTGTTTTAACACTTTTGGGACAAATTTTGTCTCGGCCAAAATATCGATTTTTGCAAAGAGGTACCTCTTTCCAAAAAATTTGGTCAAAAAACTTTTTTGCTTAAATGCTTGCGATTTAAGTTTTTCTGGAATCTTCTTCGCATTTGAAACTCCTTTCAATAAACATGTTTTGGGACAAATTGTGTTTTAACACTTTTGGGACAAATTTTGTCTCGGCCAAAATATCGATTTTTGCAAAGAGGTACCTCTTTCCAAAAAATTTGGTCAAAAAACTTTTTTGCTTAAATGCTTGCGATTTAAGTTTTTCTGGAATCTTCTTCGCATTTGAAACTCCTTTCAATAAACATGTTTTGGGACAAATTGTGTTTTAACACTTTTGGGACAAATTTTGTCTCGGCCAAAATATCGATTTTTGCAAAGAGGTAACCCCTTTCCAAAAAATTTGGTCAAAAAACTTTTTTGCTTAAATGCTTGCGATTTAAGTTTTTCTGGAATCTTCTTCGCATTTGAAACTCCTTTCAATAAACATGTTTTGGGACAAATTGTGTTTTAACACTTTTGGGACAAATTTTGTTTCGGCCAAAATATAGATTTTTGCAAAGAGGTACCTCTTTCCAAAAAATTTGGTCAAAAAACTTTTTTGCTTAAATGCTTGCGATTTAAATTTTTCTGGAATCTTCTTCGCATTTGAAACTCCTTTCAATAAACATGTTTTGGGACAAATTGTGTTTTAACACTTTTGGGACAAATTTTGTCTCGGCCAAAATATCGATTTTTGCAAAGAGGTACCTCTTTCCAAAAAATTTGGTCAAAAAACTTTTTTGCTTAAATGCTTGCGATTTAAGTTTTTCTGGAATCTTCTTCGCATTTGAAACTCCTTTCAATAAACATGTTTTGGGACAAATTGTGTTTTAACACTTTTGGGACAAATTTTGTCTCGGCCAAAATATCGATTTTTGCAAAGAGGTACCTCTTTCCAAAAAATTTGGTCAAAAAACTTTTTTGCTTAAATGCTTGCGATTTAAATTTTTCTGGAATCTTCTTCGCATTTGAAACTCCTTTCAATAAACATGTTTTGGGACAAATTGTGTTTTAACACTTTTGGGACAAATTTTGTCTTGGCCAAAATATCGATTTTTGCAAAGAGGTACCTCTTTCCAAAAAATTTGGTCAAAAAACTTTTTTGCTTAAATGCTTGCGATTTAAGTTTTTCTGGAATCTTCTTCGCATTTGAAACTCCTTTCAATAAACATGTTTTGGGACAAATTGTGTTTTAACACTTTTGGGACAAATTTTGTCTCGGCCAAAATATCGATTTTTGCAAAGAGGTACCTCTTTCCAAAAAATTTGGTCAAAAAACTTTTTTGCTTAAATGCTTGCGATTTAAATTTTTCTGGAATCTTCTTCGCATTTGAAACTCCTTTCAATAAACATGTTTTGGGACAAATTGTGTTTTAACACTTTTGGGACAAATTTTGTCTCGGCCAAAATATCGATTTTTGCAAAGAGGTACCTCTTTCCAAAAAATTTGGTCAAAAAACTTTTTTGCTTAAATGCTTGCGATTTAAGTTTTTCTGGAATCTTCTTCGCATTTGAAACTCCTTTCAATAAACATGTTTTGGGACAAATTGTGTTTTAACACTTTTGGGACAAATTTTGTCTCGGCCAAAATATCGATTTTTGCCAAGAGGTACCTCTTTCCAAAAAATTTGGTCAAAAAACTTTTTTGCTTAAATGCTTGCGATTTAAATTTTTCTGGAATCTTCTTCGCATTTGAAACTCCTTTCAATAAACATGTTTTGGGACAAATTGTGTTTTAACACTTTTGGGACAAATTTTGTCTGGGCCAAAATATCGATTTTTGCAAAGAGGTACCTCTTTCCAAAAAATTTGGTCAAAAAACTTTTTTGCTTAAATGCTTGCGATTTAAGTTTTTCTGGAATCTTCTTCGCATTTGAAACTCCTTTCAATAAACATGTTTTGGGACAAATTGTGTTTTAACACTTTTGGGACAAATTTTGTCTCGGCCAAAATATCGATTTTTGCAAAGAGGTACCTCTTACCAAAAAATTTGGTCAAAAAACTTTTTTGCTTAAATGCTTGCGATTTAAGTTTTTCTGGAATCTTCTTCGCATTTGAAACTCCTTTCAATAAACATGTTTTGAGACAAATTGTGTTTTAACACTTTTGGGACAAATTATGTCTCGGCCAAAATATCGATTTTTGCAAAGAGGTACCTCTTACCAAAAAATTTGGTCAAAAAACTTTTTTGCTTAAATGCTTGCGATTTAAGTTTTTCTGGAACCTTCTTCGCATTTGAAACTCCTTTCAATAAACATGTTTTGAGACAAATTGTGTTTTAACACTTTTGGGACAAATTTTGTCTCGGCCAAAATATCGATTTTTGCAAAGAGGTACCTCTTACCAAAAAATTTGGTCAAAAAACTTTTTTGCTTAAATGCTTGCGATTTAAGTTTTTCTGGAATCTTCTTCGCATTTGAAACTCCTTTCAATAAAAATGTTTTGGGACAAATTGTGTTTTAACACTTTTGGGACAAATTTTGTCTCGGCCAAAATATCGATTTTTGCAAAGAGGTACCTCTTTCCAAAAAATTTGGTCAAAAAACTTTTTTGCTTAAATGCTTGCGATTTAAGTTTTTCTGGAATCTTCTCCGCATTTGAAACTCCTTTCAATAAACATGTTTTGGGACAAATTGTGTTTTAACACTTTTGGGACAAATTTTGTCTCGGCCAAAATATCGATTTTTGCAAAGAGGTAACCCCTTTCCAAAAAATTTGGTCAAAAAACTTTTTTGCTTAAATGCTTGCGATTTAAGTTTTTCTGGAATCTTCTTCGCATTTGAAACTCCTTTCAATAAACATGTTTTGGGACAAATTGTGTTTTAACACTTTTGGGACAAATTTTGTTTCGGCCAAAATATAGATTTTTGCAAAGAGGTACCTCTTTCCAAAATATTTGGTCAAAAAACTTTTTTGCTTAAATGCTTGCGATTTAAATTTTTCTGGAATCTTCTTCGCATTTGAAACTCCTTTCAATAAACATGTTTTGGGACAAATTGTGTTTTAACACTTTTGGGACAAATTTTGTCTCGGCCAAAATATCGATTTTTGCAAAGAGGTACCTCTTTCCAAAAAATTTGGTCAAAAAACTTTTTTGCTTAAATGCTTGCGATTTAAGTTTTTCTGGAATCTTCTTCGCATTTGAAACTCCTTTCAATAAACATGTTTTGGGACAAATTGTGTTTTAACACTTTTGGGACAAATTTTGTCTCGGCCAAAATATCGATTTTTGCAAAGAGGTACCTCTTTCCAAAAAATTTGGTCAAAAAACTTTTTTGCTTAAATGCTTGCGGTTTAAATTTTTCTGGAATCTTCTTCGCATTTGAAACTCCTTTCAATAAACATGTTTTGGGACAAATTGTGTTTTAACACTTTTGGGACAAATTTTGTCTCGGCCAAAATATCGATTTTTGCAAAGAGGTACCTCTTTCCAAAAAATTTGGCCAAAAAACTTTTTTGCTTAAATGCTTGCGATTTAAGTTTTTCTGGAATCTTCTTCGCATTTGAAACTCCTTTCAATAAACATGTTTTGGGACAAATTGTGTTTTAACACTTTTGGGACAAATTTTGTCTCGGCCAAAATATCGATTTTTGCAAAGAGGTACCTCTTTCCAAAAAATTTGGTCAAAAAACTTTTTTGCTTAAATGCTTGCGATTTAAATTTTTCTGGAATCTTCTTCGCATTTGAAACTCCTTTCAATAAACATGTTTTGGGACAAATTGTGTTTTAACACTTTTGGGACAAATTTTGTCTGGGCCAAAATATCGATTTTTGCAAAGAGGTACCTCTTTCCAAAAAATTTGGTCAAAAAACTTTTTTGCTTAAATGCTTGCGATTTAAGTTTTTCTGGAATCTTCTTCGCATTTGAAACTCCTTTCAATAAACATGTTTTGGGACAAATTGTGTTTTAACACTTTTGGGACAAATTTTGTCTCGGCCAAAATATCGATTTTTGCAAAGAGGTACCTCTTTCCAAAAAATTTGGTCAAAAAACTTTTTTGCTTAAATGCTTGCGATTTAAGTTTTTCTGGAATCTTCTTCGCATTTGAAACTCCTTTCAATAAACATGTTTTGGGACAAATTGTGTTTTAACACTTTTGGGACAAATTTTGTCTCGGCCAAAATATCGATTTTTGCAGTACCTCTTTCCAAAAAATTTGGTCAAAAAACTTTTTTGCTTAAATGCTTGCGATTTAAATTTTTCTGGAATCTTCTTCGCATTTGAAACTCCTTTCAATAAACATGTTTTGGGACAAATTGTGTTTTAACACTTTTGGGACAAATTTTGTCTCGGCCAAAATATCGATTTTTGCAAAGAGGTACCTCTTTCCAAAAAATTTGGTCAAAAAACTTTTTTGCTTAAATGCTTGCGATTTAAATTTTTCTGGAATCTTCTTCGCATTTGAAACTCCTTTCAATAAACATGTTTTGGGACAAATTGTGTTTTAACACTTTTGGGACAAATTTTGTCTCGGCCAAAATATCGATTTTTGCGAAGAGGTACCTCTTTCCAAAAAATTTGGTCAAAAAACTTTTTTGCTTAAATGCTTGCGATTTAAGTTTTTCTGGAACCTTCTTCGCATTTGAAACTCCTTTCAATAAGCATGTTTTGGGACAAATTGTGTTTTAACACTTTTGGGACAAATTTTGTCTCGGCCAAAATATCGATTTTTGCAAAGAGGTACCTCTTTCCAAAAAATTTGGTCAAAAAACTTTTTTGCTTAAATGCTTGCGATTTAAGTTTTTCTGGAATCTTCTTCGCATTTGAAACTCCTTTCAATAAACATGTTTTGGGACAAATTGTGTTTTAACACTTTTGGGACAAATTTTGTCTCGGCCAAAATATCGATTTTTGCAAAGAGGTACCTCTTTCCAAAAAATTTGGTCAAAAAACTTTTTTGCTTAAATGCTTGCGATTTAAGTTTTTCTGGAATCTTCTTCGCATTTGAAACTCCTTTCAATAAACATGTTTTGGGACAAATTGTGTTTTAACACTTTTGGGACAAATTTTGTCTCGGCCAAAATATCGATTTTTGCAAAGAGGTACCTCTTTCCAAAAAATTTGGTCAAAAAACTTTTTTGCTTAAATGCTTGCGATTTAAGTTTTTCTGGAATCTTCTTCGCATTTGAAACTCCTTTCAATAAACATGTTTTGGGACAAATTGTGTTTTAACACTTTTGGGAAAAATTTTGTCTCGGCCAAAATATCGATTTTTGCAAAGAGGTACCTCTTTCCAAAAAATTTGGTCAAAAAAACGTTTTTTCACCAAATTTTTTGGAAAGGGGTACCTCTTTGCAAAAATCGATATTTTGGCCGAGACAAAATTTGTCCCAAAAGTGTTAAAACACAATTTGTCCCAAAACATGTTTATTGAAAGGAGTTTCAAATGCGAAGAAGATTCCAGAAAAACTTAAATCGCAAGCATTTAAGCAAAAACGTTTTTTGACCAAATTTTTTGGAAAGAGGTACCTCTTTGCAAAAATCGATATTTTGGCCGAGACAAAATTTGTCCCAAAAGTGTTAAAACACAATTTGTCCCAAAACATATTTATTGAAAGGAGTTTCAAATGCGAAAAAGATTCCAGAAAAACTTAAATCGCAAGCATTTAAGCAAAAAAGTTTTTTGACCAAATTTTTTTTTGGTAAGAGGTACCTCTTTGCAAAAATCGATATTTTGGCCGAGACAAAATTTGTCCCAAAAGTGTTAAAACACAATTTGTCCCAAAACATATTTATTGAAAGGAGTTTCAAATGCGAAGAAGATTCCAGAAAAACTTAAATCGCAAGCATTTAAGCAAAAAAGTTTTTCGACCAAATTTTTTGGAAAGAGGTACCTCTTTGCAAAAATCGATATTTTGGCCGAGACAAAATTTGTCCCAAAAGTGTTAAAAGACAATTTGTCCCAAAACATGTTTATTGAAAGGAGTTTCAAATGCGAAGAAGATTCCAGAAAAATTTAAATCGCAAGCATTTAAGCAAAAAAGTTTTTTGACAAAATTTTTTGGAAAGAGGTACCTCTTTGCAAAAATCGATATTTTGGCCGAGACAAAATTTGTCCCAAAAGTGTTAAAACACAATTTGTCCCAAAACATGCTTATTGAAAGGAGTTTCAAATGCGAAGAAGGTTCCACAAAAACTTAAATCGCAAGCATTTAAGCAAAAAAGTTTTTTGACCAAATTTTTTGGAAAGAGGTACCTCTTCGCAAAAATCGATATTTTGGCCGAGACAAAATTTGTCCCAAAAGTGTTAAAACACAATTTGTCCCAAAACATGTTTATTGAAAGGAGTTTCAAATGCGAAGAAGATTCCAGAAAAATTTAAATCGCAAGCATTTAAGCAAAAAAGTTTTTTGACCAAATTTTTTGGAAAGAGGTACCTCTTTGCAAAAATCGATATTTTGGCCGAGACAAAATTTGTCCCAAAAGTGTTAAAACACAATTTGTCCCAAAACATGTTTATTGAAAGGAGTTTCAAATGCGAAGAAGATTCCAGAAAAACTTAAATCGCAAGCATTTAAGCAAAAAAGTTTTTTGACCAAATTTTTTGGAAAGAGGTACCTCTTTGCAAAAATCGATATTTTGGCCGAGACAAAATTTGTCCCAAAAGTGTTAAAACACAATTTGTCCCAAAACATGTTTATTGAAAGGAGTTTCAAATGCGAAGAAGATTCCAGAAAAATTTAAATCGCAAGCACTTAAGTAAAAAAGTTTTTTGACCAAATTTTTTGGAAAGAGGTACCTCTTTGCAAAAATCGATATTTTGGCCGAGACAAAATTTGTCCCAAAAGTGTTAAAACACAATTTGTCCCAAAACATGTTTATTGAAAGGAGTTTCAAATGCGAAGAAGATTCCAGAAAAACTTAAATCGCAAGCATTTAAGCAAAAACGTTTTTTGACCAAATTTTTTGGAAAGAGGTACCTCTTTGCAAAAATCGATATTTTGGCCGAGACAAAATTTGTCCCAAAAGTGTTAAAACACAATTTGTCCCAAAACATATTTATTGAAAGGAGTTTCAAATGCGAAGAAGATTCCAGAAAAACTTAAATCGCAAGCATTTAAGCAAAAAAGTTTTTCGACCAAATTTTTTGGAAAGAGGTACCTCTTTGCAAAAATCGATATTTTGGCCGAGACAAAATTTGTCCCAAAAGTGTTAAAACACAATTTGTCCCAAAACATGTTTATTGAAAGGAGTTTCAAATGCGAAGAAGATTCCGGAAAAACTTAAATCGCAAGCATTTAAGCAAAAAAGTTTTTTGACCAAATTTTTTGGAAAGAGGTACCTCTTTGCAAAAATCGATATTTTGGCCGAGACAAAATTTGTCCCAAAAGTGTTAAAACACAATTTGTCCCAAAACATGCTTATTGAAAGGAGTTTCAAATGCGAAGAAGGTTCCAGAAAAACTTAAATCGCAAGCATTTAAGCAAAAAAGTTTTTTGACCAAATTTTTTGGAAAGAGGTACCTCTTCGCAAAAATCGATATTTTGGCCGAGACAAAATTTGTCCCAAAAGTGTTAAAACACAATTTGTCCCAAAACATGTTTATTGAAAGGAGTTTCAAATGCGAAGAAGATTCCAGAAAAATTTAAATCGCAAGCATTTAAGCAAAAAAGTTTTTTGACCAAATTTTTTGGAAAGAGGTACCTCTTTGCAAAAATCGATATTTTGGCCGAGACAAAATTTGTCCCAAAAGTGTTAAAACACAATTTGTCCCAAAACATGTTTATTGAAAGGAGTTTCAAATGCGAAGAAGATTCCAGAAAAACTTAAATCGCAAGCATTTAAGCAAAAAAGTTTTTTGACCAAATTTTTTGGAAAGAGGTACCTCTTTGCAAAAATCGATATTTTGGCCGAGACAAAATTTGTCCCAAAAGTGTTAAAACACAATTTGTCCCAAAACATGTTTATTGAAAGGAGTTTCAAATGCGAAGAAGATTCCAGAAAAATTTAAATCGCAAGCATTTAAGCAAAAAAGTTTTTTGACCAAATTTTTTGGAAAGAGGTACTGCAAAAATCGATATTTTGGCCGAGACAAAATTTGTCCCAAAAGTGTTAAAACACAATTTGTCCCAAAACATGTTTATTGAAAGGAGTTTCAAATGCGAAGAAGATTCCAGAAAAACTTAAATCGCAAGCATTTAAGCAAAAAAGTTTTTTGACCAAATTTTTTGGAAAGAGGTACCTCTTTGCAAAAATCGATATTTTGGCCGAGACAAAATTTGTCCCAAAAGTGTTAAAACACAATTTGTCCCAAAACATGTTTATTGAAAGGAGTTTCAAATGCGAAGAAGATTCCAGAAAAACTTAAATCGCAAGCATTTAAGCAAAAAAGTTTTTTGACCAAATTTTTTGGAAAGAGGTACCTCTTTGCAAAAATCGATATTTTGGCCCAGACAAAATTTGTCCCAAAAGTGTTAAAACACAATTTGTCCCAAAACATGTTTATTGAAAGGAGTTTCAAATGCGAAGAAGATTCCAGAAAAATTTAAATCGCAAGCATTTAAGCAAAAAAGTTTTTTGACCAAATTTTTTGGAAAGAGGTACCTCTTTGCAAAAATCGATATTTTGGCCGAGACAAAATTTGTCCCAAAAGTGTTAAAACACAATTTGTCCCAAAACATGTTTATTGAAAGGAGTTTCAAATGCGAAGAAGATTCCAGAAAAATTTAAATCGCAAGCATTTAAGCAAAAAAGTTTTTTGACCAAATTTTTTGGAAAGAGGTACTGCAAAAATCGATATTTTGGCCGAGACAAAATTTGTCCCAAAAGTGTTAAAACACAATTTGTCCCAAAACATGTTTATTGAAAGGAGTTTCAAATGCGAAGAAGATTCCAGAAAAACTTAAATCGCAAGCATTTAAGCAAAAAAGTTTTTTGACCAAATTTTTTGGAAAGAGGTACCTCTTTGCAAAAATCGATATTTTGGCCGAGACAAAATTTGTCCCAAAAGTGTTAAAACACAATTTGTCCCAAAACATGTTTATTGAAAGGAGTTTCAAATGCGAAGAAGATTCCAGAAAAATTTAAATCGCAAGCATTTAAGCAAAAAAGTTTTTTGACCAAATTTTTTGGAAAGAGGTACTGCAAAAATCGATATTTTGGCCGAGACAAAATTTGTCCCAAAAGTGTTAAAACACAATTTGTCCCAAAACATGTTTATTGAAAGGAGTTTCAAATGCGAAGAAGATTCCAGAAAAACTTAAATCGCAAGCATTTAAGCAAAAAAGTTTTTTGACCAAATTTTTTGGAAAGAGGTACCTCTTTGCAAAAATCGATATTTTGGCCGAGACAAAATTTGTCCCAAAAGTGTTAAAACACAATTTGTCCCAAAACATGTTTATTGAAAGGAGTTTCAAATGCGAAGAAGATTCCAGAAAAACTTAAATCGCAAGCATTTAAGCAAAAAAGTTTTTTGACCAAATTTTTTGGAAAGAGGTACCTCTTTGCAAAAATCGATATTTTGGCCCAGACAAAATTTGTCCCAAAAGTGTTAAAACACAATTTGTCCCAAAACATGTTTATTGAAAGGAGTTTCAAATGCGAAGAAGATTCCAGAAAAATTTAAATCGCAAGCATTTAAGCAAAAAAGTTTTTTGACCAAATTTTTTGGAAAGAGGTACCTCTTTGCAAAAATCGATATTTTGGCCGAGACAAAATTTGTCCCAAAAGTGTTAAAACACAATTTGTCCCAAAACATGTTTATTGAAAGGAGTTTCAAATGCGAAGAAGATTCCAGAAAAATTTAAATCGCAAGCATTTAAGCAAAAAAGTTTTTTGACCAAATTTTTTGGAAAGAGGTACTGCAAAAATCGATATTTTGGCCGAGACAAAATTTGTCCCAAAAGTGTTAAAACACAATTTGTCCCAAAACATGTTTATTGAAAGGAGTTTCAAATGCGAAGAAGATTCCAGAAAAACTTAAATCGCAAGCATTTAAGCAAAAAAGTTTTTTGACCAAATTTTTTGGAAAGAGGTACCTCTTTGCAAAAATCGATATTTTGGCCGAGACAAAATTTGTCCCAAAAGTGTTAAAACACAATTTGTCCCAAAACATGTTTATTGAAAGGAGTTTCAAATGCGAAGAAGATTCCAGAAAAACTTAAATCGCAAGCATTTAAGCAAAAAAGTTTTTTGACCAAATTTTTTGGAAAGAGGTACCTCTTTGCAAAAATCGATATTTTGGCCCAGACAAAATTTGTCCCAAAAGTGTTAAAACACAATTTGTCCCAAAACATGTTTATTGAAAGGAGTTTCAAATGCGAAGAAGATTCCAGAAAAATTTAAATCGCAAGCATTTAAGCAAAAAAGTTTTTTGACCAAATTTTTTGGAAAGAGGTACCTCTTTGCAAAAATCGATATTTTGGCCGAGACAAAATTTGTCCCAAAAGTGTTAAAACACAATTTGTCCCAAAACATGTTTATTGAAAGGAGTTTCAAATGCGAAGAAGATTCCAGAAAAATTTAAATCGCAAGCATTTAAGCAAAAAAGTTTTTTGACCAAATTTTTTGGAAAGAGGTACTGCAAAAATCGATATTTTGGCCGAGACAAAATTTGTCCCAAAAGTGTTAAAACACAATTTGTCCCAAAACATGTTTATTGAAAGGAGTTTCAAATGCGAAGAAGATTCCAGAAAAACTTAAATCGCAAGCATTTAAGCAAAAAAGTTTTTTGACCAAATTTTTTGGAAAGAGGTACCTCTTTGCAAAAATCGATATTTTGGCCGAGACAAAATTTGTCCCAAAAGTGTTAAAACACAATTTGTCCCAAAACATGTTTATTGAAAGGAGTTTCAAATGCGAAGAAGATTCCAGAAAAACTTAAATCGCAAGCATTTAAGCAAAAAAGTTTTTTGACCAAATTTTTTGGAAAGAGGTACCTCTTTGCAAAAATCGATATTTTGGCCCAGACAAAATTTGTCCCAAAAGTGTTAAAACACAATTTGTCCCAAAACATGTTTATTGAAAGGAGTTTCAAATGCGAAGAAGATTCCAGAAAAATTTAAATCGCAAGCATTTAAGCAAAAAAGTTTTTTGACCAAATTTTTTGGAAAGAGGTACCTCTTTGCAAAAATCGATATTTTGGCCGAGACAAAATTTGTCCCAAAAGTGTTAAAACACAATTTGTCCCAAAACATGTTTATTGAAAGAAGTTTCAAATGCGAAGAAGATTCCAGAAAAACTTAAATCGCAAGCATTTAAGCAAAAAAGTTTTTTGACCAAATTTTTTGGAAAGAGGTACCTCTTTGCAAAAATCGATATTTTGGCCGAGACAAAATTTGTCCCAAAAGTGTTAAAACACAATTTGTCCCAAAACATGTTTATTGAAAGGAGTTTCAAATGCGAAGAAGATTCCAGAAAAATTTAAATCGCAAGCATTTCAGCAAAAAAGTTTTTTGACCAAATTTTTTGGAAAGAGGTACCTCTTTGCAAAAATCGATATTTTGGCCGAGACAAAATTTGTCACAAAAGTGTTAAAACACAATTTGTCCCAAAACATGTTTATTGAAAGGAGTTTCAAATGCGAAGAAGATTCCAGAAAAACTTAAATCGCAAGCATTTAAGCAAAAAAGTTTTTTGACCAAATTTTTTGGATCTTTGCAAAAATCGATATTTTGGCCGAGACAAAATTTGTCCCAAAAGTGTTAAAACACAATTTGTCCCAAAACATGTTTATTGAAAGGAGTTTCAAATGCGAAGAAGATTCCAGAAAAACTTAAATCGCAAGCATTTAAGCAAAAAAGTTTTTTGACCAAATTTTTTGGAAAGAGGTACCTCTTTGCAAAAATCGATATTTTGGCCGAGACAAAATTTGTCCCAAAAGTGTTAAAACACAATTTGTCCCAAAACATGTTTATTGAAAGGAGTTTCAAATGCGAAGAAGATTCCAGAAAAACTTAAATCGCAAGCATTTAAGCAAAAAAGTTTTTTGACCAAATTTTTTGGAAAGGGGTTACCTCTTTGCAAAAATCGATATTTTGGCCGAGACAAAATTTGTCCCAAAAGTGTTAAAACACAATTTGTCCCAAAACATGTTTATTGAAAGGAGTTTCAAATGCGAAGAAGATTCCAGAAAAACTTAAATCGCAAGCATTTAAGCAAAAACGTTTTTTGACCAAATTTTTTGGAAAGAGGTACCTCTTTGCAAAAATCGATATTTTGGCCGAGACAAAATTTGTCCCAAAAGTGTTAAAACACAATTTGTCCCAAAACATTTTTATTGAAAGGAGTTTCAAATGCGAAGAAGATTCCAGAAAAACTTAAATCGCAAGCATTTAAGCAAAAAAGTTTTTTGACCAAATTTTTTGGTAAGAGGTACCTCTTTGCAAAAATCGATATTTTGGCCGAGACAAAATTTCCAGAAGATTCCAGAAAAACTTAAATCGCAAGCATTTAAGCAAAAAAGTTTTTCGACCAAATTTTTTGGAAAGAGGTACCTCTTTGCAAAAATCGATATTTTGGCCGATACAAAATTTGTCCCAAAAGTGTTAAAACACAATTTGTCCCAAAACATGTTTATTGAAAGGAGTTTCAAATGCGAAGAAGATTCCGGAAAAACTTAAATCGCAAGCATTTAAGCAAAAAAGTTTTTTGACCAAATTTTTTGGAAAGAGGTACCTCTTTGCAAAAATCGATATTTTGGCCGAGACAAAATTTTTCCCAAAAGTGTTAAAACACAATTTGTCCCAAAACATGTTTATTGAAAGGAGTTTCAAATGCGAAGAAGATTCCAGAAAAACTTAAATCGCAAGCATTTAAGCAAAAAAGTTTTTTGACCAAATTTTTTGGAAAGAGGTACCTCTTTGCAAAAATCGATATTTTGGCCGAGACAAAATTTGTCCCAAAAGTGTTAAAACACAATTTGTCCCAAAACATGTTTATTGAAAGGAGTTTCAAATGCGAAGAAGATTCCAGAAAAACTTAAATCGCAAGCATTTAAGCAAAAAAGTTTTTTGACCAAATTTTTTGCAAAGAGGTACCTCTTTCCAAAAAATTTGGTCAAAAAACTTTTTTGCTTAAATGCTTGCGATTTAAGTTTTTCTGGAATCTTCTTCGCATTTGAAACTCCTTTCAATAAACATGTTTTGGGACAAATTGTGTTTTAACACTTTTGGGACAAATTTTGTCTCGGCCAAAATATCGATTTTTGCAAAGAGGTACCTCTTTCCAAAAAATTTGGTCAAAAAACTTTTTTGCTTAAATGCTTGCGATTTAAGTTTTTCTGGAATCTTCTTCGCATTTGAAACTCCTTTCAATAAACATGTTTTGGGACAAATTGTGTTTTAACACTTTTGGGAAAAATTTTGTCTCGGCCAAAATATCGATTTTTGCAAAGAGGTACCTCTTTCCAAAAAATTTGGTCAAAAAACTTTTTTGCTTAAATGCTTGCGATTTAAGTTTTTCCGGAATCTTCTTCGCATTTGAAACTCCTTTCAATAAACATGTTTTGGGACAAATTGTGTTTTAACACTTTTGGGACAAATTTTGTATCGGCCAAAATATCGATTTTTGCAAAGAGGTACCTCTTTCCAAAAAATTTGGTCGAAAAACTTTTTTGCTTAAATGCTTGCGATTTAAGTTTTTCTGGAATCTTCTGGAAATTTTGTCTCGGCCAAAATATCGATTTTTGCAAAGAGGTACCTCTTACCAAAAAATTTGGTCAAAAAACTTTTTTGCTTAAATGCTTGCGATTTAAGTTTTTCTGGAATCTTCTTCGCATTTGAAACTCCTTTCAATAAAAATGTTTTGGGACAAATTGTGTTTTAACACTTTTGGGACAAATTTTGTCTCGGCCAAAATATCGATTTTTGCAAAGAGGTACCTCTTTCCAAAAAATTTGGTCAAAAAACGTTTTTGCTTAAATGCTTGCGATTTAAGTTTTTCTGGAATCTTCTTCGCATTTGAAACTCCTTTCAATAAACATGTTTTGGGACAAATTGTGTTTTAACACTTTTGGGACAAATTTTGTCTCGGCCAAAATATCGATTTTTGCAAAGAGGTAACCCCTTTCCAAAAAATTTGGTCAAAAAACTTTTTTGCTTAAATGCTTGCGATTTAAGTTTTTCTGGAATCTTCTTCGCATTTGAAACTCCTTTCAATAAACATGTTTTGGGACAAATTGTGTTTTAACACTTTTGGGACAAATTTTGTCTCGGCCAAAATATCGATTTTTGCAAAGAGGTACCTCTTTCCAAAAAATTTGGTCAAAAAACTTTTTTGCTTAAATGCTTGCGATTTAAGTTTTTCTGGAATCTTCTTCGCATTTGAAACTCCTTTCAATAAACATGTTTTGGGACAAATTGTGTTTTAACACTTTTGGGACAAATTTTGTCTCGGCCAAAATATCGATTTTTGCAAAGATCCAAAAAATTTGGTCAAAAAACTTTTTTGCTTAAATGCTTGCGATTTAAGTTTTTCTGGAATCTTCTTCGCATTTGAAACTCCTTTCAATAAACATGTTTTGGGACAAATTGTGTTTTAACACTTTTGTGACAAATTTTGTCTCGGCCAAAATATCGATTTTTGCAAAGAGGTACCTCTTTCCAAAAAATTTGGTCAAAAAACTTTTTTGCTGAAATGCTTGCGATTTAAATTTTTCTGGAATCTTCTTCGCATTTGAAACTCCTTTCAATAAACATGTTTTGGGACAAATTGTGTTTTAACACTTTTGGGACAAATTTTGTCTCGGCCAAAATATCGATTTTTGCAAAGAGGTACCTCTTTCCAAAAAATTTGGTCAAAAAACTTTTTTGCTTAAATGCTTGCGATTTAAGTTTTTCTGGAATCTTCTTCGCATTTGAAACTTCTTTCAATAAACATGTTTTGGGACAAATTGTGTTTTAACACTTTTGGGACAAATTTTGTCTCGGCCAAAATATCGATTTTTGCAAAGAGGTACCTCTTTCCAAAAAATTTGGTCAAAAAACTTTTTTGCTTAAATGCTTGCGATTTAAATTTTTCTGGAATCTTCTTCGCATTTGAAACTCCTTTCAATAAACATGTTTTGGGACAAATTGTGTTTTAACACTTTTGGGACAAATTTTGTCTGGGCCAAAATATCGATTTTTGCAAAGAGGTACCTCTTTCCAAAAAATTTGGTCAAAAAACTTTTTTGCTTAAATGCTTGCGATTTAAGTTTTTCTGGAATCTTCTTCGCATTTGAAACTCCTTTCAATAAACATGTTTTGGGACAAATTGTGTTTTAACACTTTTGGGACAAATTTTGTCTCGGCCAAAATATCGATTTTTGCAAAGAGGTACCTCTTTCCAAAAAATTTGGTCAAAAAACTTTTTTGCTTAAATGCTTGCGATTTAAGTTTTTCTGGAATCTTCTTCGCATTTGAAACTCCTTTCAATAAACATGTTTTGGGACAAATTGTGTTTTAACACTTTTGGGACAAATTTTGTCTCGGCCAAAATATCGATTTTTGCAGTACCTCTTTCCAAAAAATTTGGTCAAAAAACTTTTTTGCTTAAATGCTTGCGATTTAAATTTTTCTGGAATCTTCTTCGCATTTGAAACTCCTTTCAATAAACATGTTTTGGGACAAATTGTGTTTTAACACTTTTGGGACAAATTTTGTCTCGGCCAAAATATCGATTTTTGCAAAGAGGTACCTCTTTCCAAAAAATTTGGTCAAAAAACTTTTTTGCTTAAATGCTTGCGATTTAAATTTTTCTGGAATCTTCTTCGCATTTGAAACTCCTTTCAATAAACATGTTTTGGGACAAATTGTGTTTTAACACTTTTGGGACAAATTTTGTCTGGGCCAAAATATCGATTTTTGCAAAGAGGTACCTCTTTCCAAAAAATTTGGTCAAAAAACTTTTTTGCTTAAATGCTTGCGATTTAAGTTTTTCTGGAATCTTCTTCGCATTTGAAACTCCTTTCAATAAACATGTTTTGGGACAAATTGTGTTTTAACACTTTTGGGACAAATTTTGTCTCGGCCAAAATATCGATTTTTGCAAAGAGGTACCTCTTTCCAAAAAATTTGGTCAAAAAACTTTTTTGCTTAAATGCTTGCGATTTAAGTTTTTCTGGAATCTTCTTCGCATTTGAAACTCCTTTCAATAAACATGTTTTGGGACAAATTGTGTTTTAACACTTTTGGGACAAATTTTGTCTCGGCCAAAATATCGATTTTTGCAGTACCTCTTTCCAAAAAATTTGGTCAAAAAACTTTTTTGCTTAAATGCTTGCGATTTAAATTTTTCTGGAATCTTCTTCGCATTTGAAACTCCTTTCAATAAACATGTTTTGGGACAAATTGTGTTTTAACACTTTTGGGACAAATTTTGTCTCGGCCAAAATATCGATTTTTGCAAAGAGGTACCTCTTTCCAAAAAATTTGGTCAAAAAACTTTTTTGCTTAAATGCTTGCGATTTAAATTTTTCTGGAATCTTCTTCGCATTTGAAACTCCTTTCAATAAACATGTTTTGGGACAAATTGTGTTTTAACACTTTTGGGACAAATTTTGTCTGGGCCAAAATATCGATTTTTGCAAAGAGGTACCTCTTTCCAAAAAATTTGGTCAAAAAACTTTTTTGCTTAAATGCTTGCGATTTAAGTTTTTCTGGAATCTTCTTCGCATTTGAAACTCCTTTCAATAAACATGTTTTGGGACAAATTGTGTTTTAACACTTTTGGGACAAATTTTGTCTCGGCCAAAATATCGATTTTTGCAAAGAGGTACCTCTTTCCAAAAAATTTGGTCAAAAAACTTTTTTGCTTAAATGCTTGCGATTTAAGTTTTTCTGGAATCTTCTTCGCATTTGAAACTCCTTTCAATAAACATGTTTTGGGACAAATTGTGTTTTAACACTTTTGGGACAAATTTTGTCTCGGCCAAAATATCGATTTTTGCAGTACCTCTTTCCAAAAAATTTGGTCAAAAAACTTTTTTGCTTAAATGCTTGCGATTTAAATTTTTCTGGAATCTTCTTCGCATTTGAAACTCCTTTCAATAAACATGTTTTGGGACAAATTGTGTTTTAACACTTTTGGGACAAATTTTGTCTCGGCCAAAATATCGATTTTTGCAAAGAGGTACCTCTTTCCAAAAAATTTGGTCAAAAAACTTTTTTGCTTAAATGCTTGCGATTTAAGTTTTTCTGGAATCTTCTTCGCATTTGAAACTCCTTTCAATAAACATGTTTTGGGACAAATTGTGTTTTAACACTTTTGGGACAAATTTTGTCTCGGCCAAAATATCGATTTTTGCAGTACCTCTTTCCAAAAAATTTGGTCAAAAAACTTTTTTGCTTAAATGCTTGCGATTTAAATTTTTCTGGAATCTTCTTCGCATTTGAAACTCCTTTCAATAAACATGTTTTGGGACAAATTGTGTTTTAACACTTTTGGGACAAATTTTGTCTCGGCCAAAATATCGATTTTTGCAAAGAGGTACCTCTTTCCAAAAAATTTGGTCAAAAAACTTTTTTGCTTAAATGCTTGCGATTTAAATTTTTCTGGAATCTTCTTCGCATTTGAAACTCCTTTCAATAAACATGTTTTGGGACAAATTGTGTTTTAACACTTTTGGGACAAATTTTGTCTGGGCCAAAATATCGATTTTTGCAAAGAGGTACCTCTTTCCAAAAAATTTGGTCAAAAAACTTTTTTGCTTAAATGCTTGCGATTTAAGTTTTTCTGGAATCTTCTTCGCATTTGAAACTCCTTTCAATAAACATGTTTTGGGACAAATTGTGTTTTAACACTTTTGGGACAAATTTTGTCTCGGCCAAAATATCGATTTTTGCAAAGAGGTACCTCTTTCCAAAAAATTTGGTCAAAAAACTTTTTTGCTTAAATGCTTGCGATTTAAGTTTTTCTGGAATCTTCTTCGCATTTGAAACTCCTTTCAATAAACATGTTTTGGGACAAATTGTGTTTTAACACTTTTGGGACAAATTTTGTCTCGGCCAAAATATCGATTTTTGCAGTACCTCTTTCCAAAAAATTTGGTCAAAAAACTTTTTTGCTTAAATGCTTGCGATTTAAATTTTTCTGGAATCTTCTTCGCATTTGAAACTCCTTTCAATAAACATGTTTTGGGACAAATTGTGTTTTAACACTTTTGGGACAAATTTTGTCTCGGCCAAAATATCGATTTTTGCAAAGAGGTACCTCTTTCCAAAAAATTTGGTCAAAAAACTTTTTTGCTTAAATGCTTGCGATTTAAGTTTTTCTGGAATCTTCTTCGCATTTGAAACTCCTTTCAATAAACATGTTTTGGGACAAATTGTGTTTTAACACTTTTGGGACAAATTTTGTCTCGGCCAAAATATCGATTTTTGCAAAGAGGTACCTCTTTCCAAAAAATTTGGTCAAAAAACTTTTTTGCTTAAATGCTTGCGATTTAAATTTTTCTGGAATCTTCTTCGCATTTGAAACTCCTTTCAATAAACATGTTTTGGGACAAATTGTGTTTTAACACTTTTGGGACAAATTTTGTCTCGGCCAAAATATCGATTTTTGCGAAGAGGTACCTCTTTCCAAAAAATTTGGTCAAAAAACTTTTTTGCTTAAATGCTTGCGATTTAAGTTTTTCTGGAACCTTCTTCGCATTTGAAACTCCTTTCAATAAGCATGTTTTGGGACAAATTGTGTTTTAACACTTTTGGGACAAATTTTGTCTCGGCCAAAATATCGATTTTTGCAAAGAGGTACCTCTTTCCAAAAAATTTGGTCAAAAAACTTTTTTGCTTAAATGCTTGCGATTTAAGTTTTTCCGGAATCTTCTTCGCATTTGAAACTCCTTTCAATAAACATGTTTTGGGACAAATTGTGTTTTAACACTTTTGGGACAAATTTTGTCTCGGCCAAAATATCGATTTTTGCAAAGAGGTACCTCTTTCCAAAAAATTTGGTCGAAAAACTTTTTTGCTTAAATGCTTGCGATTTAAGTTTTTCTGGAATCTTCTTCGCATTTGAAACTCCTTTCAATAAATATGTTTTGGGACAAATTGTGTTTTAACACTTTTGGGACAAATTTTGTCTCGGCCAAAATATCGATTTTTGCAAAGAGGTACCTCTTTCCAAAAAATTTGGTCAAAAAACGTTTTTGCTTAAATGCTTGCGATTTAAGTTTTTCTGGAATCTTCTTCGCATTTGAAACTCCTTTCAATAAACATGTTTTGGGACAAATTGTGTTTTAACACTTTTGGGACAAATTTTGTCTCGGCCAAAATATCGATTTTTGCAAAGAGGTACCTCTTTCCAAAAAATTTGGTCAAAAAACTTTTTTACTTAAGTGCTTGCGATTTAAATTTTTCTGGAATCTTCTTCGCATTTGAAACTCCTTTCAATAAACATGTTTTGGGACAAATTGTGTTTTAACACTTTTGGGACAAATTTTGTCTCGGCCAAAATATCGATTTTTGCAAAGAGGTACCTCTTTCCAAAAAATTTGGTCAAAAAACTTTTTTGCTTAAATGCTTGCGATTTAAGTTTTTCTGGAATCTTCTTCGCATTTGAAACTCCTTTCAATAAACATGTTTTGGGACAAATTGTGTTTTAACACTTTTGGGACAAATTTTGTCTCGGCCAAAATATCGATTTTTGCAAAGAGGTACCTCTTTCCAAAAAATTTGGTCAAAAAACTTTTTTGCTTAAATGCTTGCGATTTAAATTTTTCTGGAATCTTCTTCGCATTTGAAACTCCTTTCAATAAACATGTTTTGGGACAAATTGTGTTTTAACACTTTTGGGACAAATTTTGTCTCGGCCAAAATATCGATTTTTGCGAAGAGGTACCTCTTTCCAAAAAATTTGGTCAAAAAACTTTTTTGCTTAAATGCTTGCGATTTAAGTTTTTCTGGAACCTTCTTCGCATTTGAAACTCCTTTCAATAAGCATGTTTTGGGACAAATTGTGTTTTAACACTTTTGGGACAAATTTTGTCTCGGCCAAAATATCGATTTTTGCAAAGAGGTACCTCTTTCCAAAAAATTTTGTCAAAAAACTTTTTTGCTTAAATGCTTGCGATTTAAATTTTTCTGGAATCTTCTTCGCATTTGAAACTCCTTTCAATAAACATGTTTTGGGACAAATTGTCTTTTAACACTTTTGGGACAAATTTTGTCTCGGCCAAAATATCGATTTTTGCAAAGAGGTACCTCTTTCCAAAAAATTTGGTCGAAAAACTTTTTTGCTTAAATGCTTGCGATTTAAGTTTTTCTGGAATCTTCTTCGCATTTGAAACTCCTTTCAATAAATATGTTTTGGGACAAATTGTGTTTTAACACTTTTGGGACAAATTTTGTCTCGGCCAAAATATCGATTTTTGCAAAGAGGTACCTCTTACCAAAAAAAAATTTGGTCAAAAAACTTTTTTGCTTAAATGCTTGCGATTTAAGTTTTTCTGGAATCTTTTTCGCATTTGAAACTCCTTTCAATAAATATGTTTTGGGACAAATTGTGTTTTAACACTTTTGGGACAAATTTTGTCTCGGCCAAAATATCGATTTTTGCAAAGAGGTACCTCTTTCCAAAAAATTTGGTCAAAAAACGTTTTTGCTTAAATGCTTGCGATTTAAGTTTTTCTGGAATCTTCTTCGCATTTGAAACTCCTTTCAATAAACATGTTTTGGGACAAATTGTGTTTTAACACTTTTGGGACAAATTTTGTCTCGGCCAAAATATCGATTTTTGCAAAGAGGTACCCCTTTCCAAAAAATTTGGTGAAAAAACGTTTTTGCTTAAATGCTTGCGATTTAAGTTTTTCTGGAATCTTCTTCGCATTTGAAACTCCTTTCAATAAACATGTTTTGGGACAAATTGTGTTTTAACACTTTTGGGACAAATTTTGTCTCGGCCAAAATATCGATTTTTGCAAAGAGGTACCTCTTTCCAAAAAATTTGGTCAAAAAACTTGTTTGCTTAAGTGCTTGCGATTTAAATTTTTCTGGAATCTTCTTCGCATTTGAAACTCCTTTCAATAAACATGTTTTGGGACAAATTGTGTTTTAACACTTTTGGGACAAATTTTGTCTCGGCCAAAATATCGATTTTTGCAAAGAGGTACCTCTTTCCAAAAAATTTGGTCAAAAAACTTTTTTGCTTAAATGCTTGCGATTTAAGTTTTTCTGGAATCTTCTTCGCATTTGAAACTCCTTTCAATAAACATGTTTTGGGACAAATTGTGTTTTAACACTTTTGGGACAAATTTTGTCTCGGCCAAAATATCGATTTTTGCAAGAGGTACCTCTTTCCAAAAAATTTGGTCAAAAAACTTGTTTGCTTAAATGCTTGCGATTTAAATTTTTCTGGAATCTTCTTCGCATTTGAAACTCCTTTCAATAAACATGTTTTGGGACAAATTGTGTTTTAACACTTTTGGGACAAATTTTGTCTCGGCCAAAATATCGATTTTTGCAAAGAGGTACCTCTTTCCAAAAAATTTGGTCAAAAAACTTTTTTGCTTAAATGCATGCGATTTAAGTTTTTCTGGAATCTTCTTCGCATTTGAAACTCCTTTCAATAAACATGTTTTGGGACAAATTGTGTTTTAACACTTTTGGGACAAATTTTGTCTCGGCCAAAATATCGATTTTTGCAAAGAGGTACCTCTTTCCAAAAAATTTGGTCAAAAAACTTGTTTGCTTAAGTGCTTGCGATTTAAATTTTTCTGGAATCTTCTTCGCATTTGAAACTCCTTTCAATAAACATGTTTTGGGACAAATTGTGTTTTAACACTTTTGGGACAAATTTTGTCTCGGCCAAAATATCGATTTTTGCAAAGAGGTACCTCTTTCCAAAAAATTTGGTCAAAAAACTTTTTTGCTTAAATGCTTGCGATTTAAGTTTTTCTGGAATCTTCTTCGCATTTGAAACTCCTTTCAATAAACATGTTTTGGGACAAATTGTGTTTTAACACTTTTGGGACAAATTTTGTCTCGGCCAAAATATCGATTTTTGCAAAGAGGTACCTCTTTCCAAAAAATTTGGTCAAAAAACTTTTTTGCTTAAATGCTTGCGATTTAAGTTTTTCTGGAATCTTCTTCGCATTTGAAACTCCTTTCAATAAACATGTTTTGGGACAAATTGTGTTTTAACACTTTTGGGACAAATTTTGTCTCGGCCAAAATATCGATTTTTGCAAAGAGGTACCTCTTTCCAAAAAATTTGGTCAAAAAACTTTTTTGCTTAAATGCTTGCGATTTAAATTTTTCTGGAATCTTCTTCGCATTTGAAACTCCTTTCAATAAACATGTTTTGGGACAAATTGTGTTTTAACACTTTTGGGACAAATTTTGTCTCGGCCAAAATATCGATTTTTGCGAAGAGGTACCTCTTTCCAAAAAATTTGGTCAAAAAACTTTTTTGCTTAAATGCTTGCGATTTAAGTTTTTCTGGAACCTTCTTCGCATTTGAAACTCCTTTCAATAAGCATGTTTTGGGACAAATTGTGTTTTAACACTTTTGGGACAAATTTTGTCTCGGCCAAAATATCGATTTTTGCAAAGAGGTACCTCTTTCCAAAAAATTTTGTCAAAAAACTTTTTTGCTTAAATGCTTGCGATTTAAATTTTTCTGGAATCTTCTTCGCATTTGAAACTCCTTTCAATAAACATGTTTTGGGACAAATTGTCTTTTAACACTTTTGGGACAAATTTTGTCTCGGCCAAAATATCGATTTTTGCAAAGAGGTACCTCTTTCCAAAAAATTTGGTCGAAAAACTTTTTTGCTTAAATGCTTGCGATTTAAGTTTTTCTGGAATCTTCTTCGCATTTGAAACTCCTTTCAATAAATATGTTTTGGGACAAATTGTGTTTTAACACTTTTGGGACAAATTTTGTCTCGGCCAAAATATCGATTTTTGCAAAGAGGTACCTCTTACCAAAAAAAAATTTGGTCAAAAAACTTTTTTGCTTAAATGCTTGCGATTTAAGTTTTTCTGGAATCTTTTTCGCATTTGAAACTCCTTTCAATAAAAATGTTTTGGGACAAATTGTGTTTTAACACTTTTGGGACAAATTTTGTCTCGGCCAAAATATCGATTTTTGCAAAGAGGTACCTCTTTCCAAAAAATTTGGTCAAAAAACTTTTTTGCTTAAATGCTTGCGATTTAAATTTTTCTGGAATCTTCTTCGCATTTGAAACTCCTTTCAATAAACATGTTTTGGGACAAATTGTGTTTTAACACTTTTGGGACAAATTTTGTCTCGGCCAAAATATCGATTTTTGCAAAGAGGTACCTCTTTCCAAAAAATTTGGTCGAAAAACTTTTTTGCTTAAATGCTTGCGATTTAAGTTTTTCTGGAATCTTCTTCGCATTTGAAACTCCTTTCAATAAATATGTTTTGGGACAAATTGTGTTTTAACACTTTTGGGACAAATTTTGTCTCGGCCAAAATATCGATTTTTGCAAAGAGGTACCTCTTTCCAAAAAATTTGGTCAAAAAACGTTTTTGCTTAAATGCTTGCGATTTAAGTTTTTCTGGAATCTTCTTCGCATTTGAAACTCCTTTCAATAAACATGTTTTGGGACAAATTGTGTTTTAACACTTTTGGGACAAATTTTGTCTCGGCCAAAATATCGATTTTTGCAAAGAGGTACCTCTTTCCAAAAAATTTGGTCAAAAAACTTTTTTGCTTAAATGCTTGCGATTTAAGTTTTTCTGGAATCTTCTTCGCATTTGAAACTCCTTTCAATAAACATGTTTTGGGACAAATTGTGTTTTAACACTTTTGGGACAAATTTTGTCTCGGCCAAAATATCGATTTTTGCAAAGAGGTACCTCTTTCCAAAAAAATTTGTCAAAAAACTTTTTTGCTTAAATGCTTGCGATTTAAGTTTTTCTGGAATCTTCTTCGCATTTGAAACTCCTTTCAATAAACATGTTTTGAAACAAATTGTGTTTTAACACTTTTGGGACAAATTTTGTCTCGGCCAAAATATCGATTTTTGCAAAGAGGTACCCCTATCCAAAAAATTTGGTCAAAAAACTTTTTTGCTTAAATGCTTGCGATTTAAGTTTTTCTGGAATCTTCTTCGCATTTGAAACTCCTTTCAATAAACATGTTTTGAAACAAATTGTGTTTTAACACTTTTGGGACAAATTTTGTCTCGGCCAAAATATCGATTTTTGCAAAGAGGTACCCCTATCCAAAAAATTTGGTCAAAAAACTTTTTTGCTTAAATGCTTGCGATTTAAGTTTTTCTGGAATCTTCTTCGCATTTGAAACTCCTTTCAATAAACATGTTTTGGGACAAATTGTGTTTTAACACTTTTGGGACAAATTTTGTCTGGGCCAAAATATCGATTTTTGCAAAGAGGTACCTCTTTCCAAAAAATTTGGTCAAAAAACTTTTTTGCTTAAATGCTTGCGATTTAAGTTTTTCTGGAATCTTCTTCGCATTTGAAACTCCTTTCAATAAACATGTTTTGGGACAAATTGTGTTTTAACACTTTTGGGACAAATTTTGTCTCGGCCAAAATATCGATTTTTGCAAAGAGGTACCTCTTTCCAAAAAATTTGGTCAAAAAACTTTTTTGCTTAAATGCTTGCGATTTAAGTTTTTCTGGAATCTTCTTCGCATTTGAAACTCCTTTCAATAAACATGTTTTGGGACAAATTGTGTTTTAACACTTTTGGGACAAATTTTGTCTCGGCCAAAATATCGATTTTTGCAAAGAGGTACCTCTTTCCAAAAAATTTGGTCAAAAAACTTTTTTGCTTAAATGCTTGCGATTTAAGTTTTTCTGGAATCTTCTTCGCATTTGAAACTCCTTTCAATAAACATGTTTTGGGACAAATTGTGTTTAACACTTTTGGGACAAATTTTGTCTCGGCCAAAATATCGATTTTTGCAAAGAGGTACCTCTTTCCAAAAAATTTGGTCAAAAAACTTTTTTGCTTAAATGCTTGCGATTTAAATTTTTCTGGAATCTTCTTCGCATTTGAAACTCCTTTCAATAAACATGTTTTGGGACAAATTGTCTTTTAACACTTTTGGGACAAATTTTGTCTCGGCCAAAATATCGATTTTTGCGAAGAGGTACCTCTTTCCAAAAAATTTGGTCAAAAAACTTTTTTGCTTAAATGCTTGCGATTTAAGTTTTTCTGGAATCTTCTTCGCATTTGAAACTCCTTTCAATAAGCATGTTTTGGGACAAATTGTGTTTTAACACTTTTGGGACAAATTTTGTCTTGGCCAAAATGTCGATTTTTGCAAAGAGGTACCTCTTTCCAAAAAATTTGGTCAAAAAACTTTTTTGCTTAAATGCTTGCGATTTAAATTTTTCTGGAATCTTCTTCGCATTTGAAACTCCTTTCAATAAACATGTTTTGGGACAAATTGTCTTTTAACACTTTTGGGACAAATTTTGTCTCGGCCAAAATATCGATTTTTGCAAAGAGGTACCTCTTTCCAAAAAATTTGGTCAAAAAACTTTTTTGCTTAAATGCTTGCGATTTAAGTTTTTCTGGAATCTTCTTCGCATTTGAAACTCCTTTCAATAAACATGTTTTGGGACAAATTGTGTTTTAACACTTTTGGGACAAATTTTGTCTCGGCCAAAATATCGATTTTTGCAAAGAGGTACCTCTTTCCAAAAAATTTGGTCAAAAAACTTTTTTGCTTAAATGCTTGCGATTTAAATTTTTCTGGAATCTTCTTCGCATTTGAAACTCCTTTCAATAAACATGTTTTGGGACAAATTGTCTTTTAACACTTTTGGGACAAATTTTGTCTCGGCCAAAATATCGATTTTTGCGAAGAGGTACCTCTTTCCAAAAAATTTGGTCAAAAAACTTTTTTGCTTAAATGCTTGCGATTTAAGTTTTTCTGGAATCTTCTTCGCATTTGAAACTCCTTTCAATAAGCATGTTTTGGGACAAATTGTGTTTTAACACTTTTGGGACAAATTTTGTCTTGGCCAAAATATCGATTTTTGCAAAGAGGTACCTCTTTCCAAAAAATTTGGTCAAAAAACTTTTTTGCTTAAATGCTTGCGATTTAAATTTTTCTGGAATCTTCTTCGCATTTGAAACTCCTTTCAATAAACATGTTTTGGGACAAATTGTCTTTTAACACTTTTGGGACAAATTTTGTCTCGGCCAAAATATCGATTTTTGCAAAGAGGTACCTCTTTCCAAAAAATTTGGTCAAAAAACTTTTTTGCTTAAATGCTTGCGATTTAAGTTTTTCTGGAATCTTCTTCGCATTTGAAACTCCTTTCAATAAGCATGTTTTAGGACAAATTGTGTTTTAACACTTTTGGGACAAATTTTGTCTTGGCCAAAATATCGATTTTTGCAAAGAGGTACCTCTTTCCAAAAAATTTGGTCAAAAAACTTTTTTGCTTAAATGCTTGCGATTTAAATTTTTCTGGAATCTTCTTCGCATTTGAAACTCCTTTCAATAAACATGTTTTGGGACAAATTGTGTTTTAACACTTTTGGGACAAATTTTGTCTCGGCCAAAATATCGATTTTTGCAAAGAGGTACCTCTTTCCAAAAAATTTGGTCAAAAAACTTTTTTGCTTAAATGCTTGCGATTTAAGTTTTTCTGGAATCTTCTTCGCATTTGAAACTCCTTTCAATAAACATGTTTTGGGACAAATTGTGTTTTAACACTTTTGGGACAAATTTTGTCTCGGCCAAAATATCGATTTTTGCAAAGAGGTACCTCTTTCCAAAAAATTTGGTCAAAAAACTTTTTTGCTTAAATGCTTGCGATTTAAGTTTTTCTGGAACCTTCTTCGCATTTGAAACTCATTTCAATAAGCATGTTTTGGGACAAATTGTGTTTTAACACTTTTGGGGCAAATTTTGTCTCGGCCAAAATATCGATTTTTGCAAAGAGGTACCTCTTTCCAAAAAATTTGGTCAAAAAACTTTTTTGCTTAAATGCTTGCGATTTAAATTTTTCTGGAATCTTCTTCGCATTTGAAACTCCTTTCAATAAACATGTTTTGGGACAAATTGTCTTTTAACACTTTTGGGACAAATTTTGTCTCGGCCAAAATATCGATTTTTGCGAAGAGGTACCTCTTTCCAAAAAATTTGGTCAAAAAACTTTTTTGCTTAAATGCTTGCGATTTAAGTTTTTCTGGAATCTTCTTCGCATTTGAAACTCCTTTCAATAAGCATGTTTTGGGACAAATTGTGTTTTAACACTTTTGGGACAAATTTTGTCTTGGCCAAAATGTCGATTTTTGCAAAGAGGTACCTCTTTCCAAAAAATTTGGTCAAAAAACTTTTTTGCTTAAATGCTTGCGATTTAAATTTTTCTGGAATCTTCTTCGCATTTGAAACTCCTTTCAATAAACATGTTTTGGGACAAATTGTCTTTTAACACTTTTGGGACAAATTTTGTCTCGGCCAAAATATCGATTTTTGCAAAGAGGTACCTCTTTCCAAAAAATTTGGTCAAAAAACTTTTTTGCTTAAATGCTTGCGATTTAAGTTTTTCTGGAATCTTCTTCGCATTTGAAACTCCTTTCAATAAACATGTTTTGGGACAAATTGTGTTTTAACACTTTTGGGACAAATTTTGTCTCGGCCAAAATATCGATTTTTGCAAAGAGGTACCTCTTTCCAAAAAATTTGGTCAAAAAACTTTTTTGCTTAAATGCTTGCGATTTAAATTTTTCTGGAATCTTCTTCGCATTTGAAACTCCTTTCAATAAACATGTTTTGGGACAAATTGTCTTTTAACACTTTTGGGACAAATTTTGTCTCGGCCAAAATATCGATTTTTGCGAAGAGGTACCTCTTTCCAAAAAATTTGGTCAAAAAACTTTTTTGCTTAAATGCTTGCGATTTAAGTTTTTCTGGAATCTTCTTCGCATTTGAAACTCCTTTCAATAAGCATGTTTTGGGACAAATTGTGTTTTAACACTTTTGGGACAAATTTTGTCTTGGCCAAAATATCGATTTTTGCAAAGAGGTACCTCTTTCCAAAAAATTTGGTCAAAAAACTTTTTTGCTTAAATGCTTGCGATTTAAATTTTTCTGGAATCTTCTTCGCATTTGAAACTCCTTTCAATAAACATGTTTTGGGACAAATTGTCTTTTAACACTTTTGGGACAAATTTTGTCTCGGCCAAAATATCGATTTTTGCAAAGAGGTACCTCTTTCCAAAAAATTTGGTCAAAAAACTTTTTTGCTTAAATGCTTGCGATTTAAGTTTTTCTGGAATCTTCTTCGCATTTGAAACTCCTTTCAATAAACATGTTTTGGGACAAATTGTGTTTTAACACTTTTGGGACAAATTTTGTCTCGGCCAAAATATCGATTTTTGCAAAGAGGTACCTCTTTCCAAAAAATTTGGTCAAAAAACTTTTTTGCTTAAATGCTTGCGATTTAAGTTTTTCTGGAACCTTCTTCGCATTTGAAACTCATTTCAATAAGCATGTTTTGGGACAAATTGTGTTTTAACACTTTTGGGGCAAATTTTGTCTCGGCCAAAATATCGATTTTTGCAAAGAGGTACCTCTTTCCAAAAAATTTGGTCAAAAAACTTTTTTGCTTAAATGCTTGCGATTTAAATTTTTCTGGAATCTTCTTCGCATTTGAAACTCCTTTCAATAAACATGTTTTGGGACAAATTGTCTTTTAACACTTTTGGGACAAATTTTGTCTCGGCCAAAATATCGATTTTTGCGAAGAGGTACCTCTTTCCAAAAAATTTGGTCAAAAAACTTTTTTGCTTAAATGCTTGCGATTTAAGTTTTTCTGGAATCTTCTTCGCATTTGAAACTCCTTTCAATAAGCATGTTTTGGGACAAATTGTGTTTTAACACTTTTGGGACAAATTTTGTCTTGGCCAAAATATCGATTTTTGCAAAGAGGTACCTCTTTCCAAAAAATTTGGTCAAAAAACTTTTTTGCTTAAATGCTTGCGATTTAAATTTTTCTGGAATCTTCTTCGCATTTGAAACTCCTTTCAATAAACATGTTTTGGGACAAATTGTCTTTTAACACTTTTGGGACAAATTTTGTCTCGGCCAAAATATCGATTTTTGCAAAGAGGTACCTCTTTCCAAAAAATTTGGTCAAAAAACTTTTTTGCTTAAATGCTTGCGATTTAAGTTTTTCTGGAATCTTCTTCGCATTTGAAACTCCTTTCAATAAACATGTTTTGGGACAAATTGTGTTTTAACACTTTTGGGACAAATTTTGTCTCGGCCAAAATATCGATTTTTGCAAAGAGGTACCTCTTTCCAAAAAATTTGGTCAAAAAACTTTTTTGCTTAAATGCTTGCGATTTAAGTTTTTCTGGAATCTTCTTCGCATTTGAAACTCCTTTCAATAAACATTTTTTGGGACAAATTGTGTTTTAACACTTTTGGGACAAATTTTGTCTCGGCCAAAATATCGATTTTTGCAAAGAGGTACCTCTTTCCAAAAAATTTGGTCAAAAAACTTTTTTGCTTAAATGCTTGCGATTTAAGTTTTTCTGGAATCTTCTTCGCATTTGAAACTCCTTTCAATAAACATGTTTTGGGACAAATTGTGTTTTAACACTTTTGGGACAAATTTTGTCTCGGCCAAAATATCGATTTTTGCAAAGAGGTACTTTTTTCCAAAAAATTTGGTCGAAAAACTTTTTTGCTTAAATGCTTGCGATTTAAGTTTTTCTGGAATCTTCTTCGCATTTGAAACTCCTTTCAATAAATATGTTTTGGGACAAATTGTGTTTTAACACTTTTGGGACAAATTTTGTCTCGGCCAAAATATCGATTTTTGCAAAGAGGTACCTCTTACCAAAAAAAAATTTGGTCAAAAAACTTTTTTGCTTAAATGCTTGCGATTTAAGTTTTTCTGGAATCTTCTTCGCATTTGAAACTCCTTTCAATAAACATGTTTTGAGACAAATTGTGTTTTAACACTTTTGGGACAAATTTTGTCTCGGCCAAAATATCGATTTTTGCAAAGAGGTACCTCTTACCAAAAAATTTGGTCAAAAAACTTTTTTGCTTAAATGCTTGCGATTTAAGTTTTTCTGGAATCTTCTTCGCATTTGAAACTCCTTTCAATAAACATGTTTTGGGACAAATTGTGTTTTAACACTTTTGGGACAAATTTTGTCTCGGCCAAAATATCGATTTTTGCAAAGAGGTACCTCTTTCCAAAAAATTTGGTCGAAAAACTTTTTTGCTTAAATGCTTGCGATTTAAGTTTTTCTGGAATCTTCTTCGCATTTGAAACTCCTTTCAATAAATATGTTTTGGGACAAATTGTGTTTTAACACTTTTGGGACAAATTTTGTCTCGGCCAAAATATCGATTTTTGCAAAGAGGTACCTCTTACCAAAAAATTTGGTCAAAAAACTTTTTTGCTTAAATACTTGCGATTTAAGTTTTTCTGGAATCTTCTTCGCATTTGAAACTCCTTTCAATAAATATGTTTTGGGACAAATTGTGTTTTAACACTTTTGGGACAAATTTTGTCTCGGCCAAAATATCGATTTTTGCAAAGAGGTACCTCTTACCAAAAAATTTGGTAAAAAAACTTTTTTGCTTAAATGCTTGCGATTTAAGTTTTTCTGGAATCTTCTTCGCATTTGAAACTCCTTTCAATAAACATGTTTTGGGACAAATTGTGTTTTAACACTTTTGGGACAAATTTTGTCTCGGCCAAAATATCGATTTTTGCAAAGAGGTACCTCTTACCAAAAAATTTGGTCAAAAAACTTTTTTGCTTAAATGCTTGCGATTTAAGTTTTTCTGGAATCTGCTTCGCATTTGAAACTCCCAAATTTGGTCAAAAAACTTTTTTGCTTAAATGCTTGCGATTTAAGTTTTTCTGGAATCTTCTTCGCATTTGAAACTCCTTTCAATAAACATGTTTTGAGACAAATTGTGTTTTAACACTTTTGGGACAAATTATGTCTCGGCCAAAATATCGATTTTTGCAAAGAGGTACCTCTTACCAAAAAATTTGGTCAAAAAACTTTTTTGCTTAAATGCTTGCGATTTAAGTTTTTCTGGAATCTTCTTCGCATTTGAAACTCCTTTCAATAAACATGTTTTGAGACAAATTGTGTTTTAACACTTTTGGGACAAATTTTGTCTCGGCCAAAATATCGATTTTTGCAAAGAGGTACCTCTTACCAAAAAATTTGGTCAAACAACTTTTTTGCTTAAATGCTTGCGATTTAAGTTTTTCTGGAATCTTCTTCGCATTTGAAACTCCTTTCAATAAACATGTTTTGAGACAAATTGTGTTTTAACACTTTTGGGACAAATTATGTCTCGGCCAAAATATCGATTTTTGCAAAGAGGTACCTCTTACCAAAAAATTTGGTCAAAAAACTTTTTTGCTTAAATGCTTGCGATTTAAGTTTTTCTGGAATCTTCTTCGCATTTGAAACTCCTTTCAATAAACATGTTTTGAGACAAATTGTGTTTTAACACTTTTGGGACAAATTATGTCTCGGCCAAAATATCGATTTTTGCAAAGAGGTACCTCTTACCAAAAAATTTGGTCAAACAACTTTTTTGCTTAAATGCTTGCGATTTAAGTTTTTCTGGAATCTTCTTCGCATTTGAAACTCCTTTCAATAAACATGTTTTGGGACAAATTGTGTTTTAACACTTTTGGGACAAATTTTGTCTCGGCCAAAATATCGATTTTTGCAAAGAGGTACCTCTTTCCAAAAAATTTGGCCAAAAAACTTTTTTGCTTAAATGCTTGCGATTTAAGTTTTTCTGGAATCTTCTTCGCATTTGAAACTCCTTTCAATAAACATGTTTTGGGACAAATTGTGTTTTAACACTTTTGGGACAAATTTTGTCTCGGCCAAAATATCGATTTTTGCAAAGAGGTACCTCTTTCCAAAAAATATGGTCAAAAAACTTTTTTGCTTAAATGCTTGCGATTTAAGTTTTTCTGGAATCTTCTTCGCATTTGAAACTCCTTTCAATAAACATGTTTTGGGACAAATTGTGTTTTAACACTTTTGGGACAAATTTTGTCTCGGCCAAAATATCGATTTTTGCAAAGAGGTACCTCTTTCCAAAAAATTTGGTCAAAAAACTTTTTTGCTTAAATGCTTGCGATTTAAGTTTTTCTGGAATCTTCTTCGCATTTGAAACTCCTTTCAATAAACATGTTTTGGGACAAATTGTGTTTTAACACTTTTGGGACAAATTTTGTCTCGGCCAAAATATCGATTTTTGCAAAGAGGTACCTCTTTCCAAAAAATTTGGTCAAAAAACTTTTTTGCTTAAATGCTTGCGATTTAAGTTTTTCTGGAATCTTCTTCGCATTTGAAACTCCTTTCAATAATGTTTTGGGACAAATTGTGTTTTAACACTTTTGGGACAAATTTTGTCTCGGCCAAAATATCGATTTTTGCAAAGAGGTACCCCTTTCCAAAAAATTTGGTCAAAAAACTTTTTTGCTTAAATGCTTGCGATTTAAGTTTTTTTGGAATCTTCTTCGCATTTGAAACTCCTTTCAATAAACATGTTTTGGGACAAATTGTGTTTTAACACTTTTGGGACAAATTTTGTCTCGGCCAAAATATCGATTTTTGTAAAGAGGTACCTCTTTCCAAAAAATTTGGCCAAAAAACTTTTTTGCTTAAATGCTTGCGATTTAAGTTTTTCTGGAATCTTCTTCGCATTTGAAACTCCTTTCAATAAACATGTTTTGGGACAAATTGTGTTTTAACACTTTTGGGACAAATTTTGTCTCGGCCAAAATATCGATTTTTGCAAAGAGGTACCTCTTTCCAAAAAATATGGTCAAAAAACTTTTTTGCTTAAATGCTTGCGATTTAAGTTTTTCTGGAATCTTCTTCGCATTTGAAACTCCTTTCAATAAACATGTTTTGGGACAAATTGTGTTTTAACACTTTTGGGACAAATTTTGTCTCGGCCAAAATATCGATTTTTGCAAAGAGGTACCTCTTTCCAAAAAATTTGGTCAAAAAACTTTTTTGCTTAAATGCTTGCGATTTAAGTTTTTCTGGAATCTTCTTCGCATTTGAAACTCCTTTCAATAAACATGTTTTGGGACAAATTGTGTTTTAACACTTTTGGGACAAATTTTGTCTCGGCCAATATATCGATTTTTGCAAAGAGTTACCTCTTTCCAAAAAATTTGGTCAAAAAACTTTTTTGCTTAAATGCTTCCGATTTAAGTTTTTCTGGAATCTTCTTCGCATTTGAAACTCCTTTCAATAAACATGTTTTGGGACAAATTGTGTTTTAACACTTTTGGGACAAATTTTGTCTCGGCCAAAATATCGATTTTTGCAAAGAGGTACCTCTTTCCAAAAAATTTGGTCAAAAAACTTTTTTGCTTAAATGCTTGCGATTTAAGTTTTTCTGGAATCTTCTTCGCATTTGAAACTCCTTTCAATAAACATGTTTTGGGACAAATTGTGTTTTAACACTTTTGGGACAAATTGTGTTTTAACACTTTTGGGACAAATTTTGTCTCGGCCAAAATATCGATTTTTGCAAAGAGGTACCTCTTTCCAAAAAATTTGGTCAAAAAACTTTTTTGCTTAAATGCTTGCGATTTAAGTTTTTCTGGAATCTTCTTCGCATTTGAAACTCCTTTCAATAAACATGTTTTGGGACAAATTGTGTTTTAACACTTTTGGGACAAATTTTGTCTCGGCCAAAATATCGATTTTTGCAAAGAGGTACCTCTTTCCAAAAAATTTGGTCAAAAAACTTTTTTGCTTAAATGCTTGCGATTTAAGTTTTTCTGGAATCTTCTTCGCATTTGAAACTCCTTTCAATAAACATGTTTTGGGACAAATTGTGTTTTAACACTTTTGGGACAAATTTTGTCTCGGCCAAAATATCGATTTTTGCAAAGAGGTACCCCTTTCCAAAAAATTTGGTCAAAAAACTTTTTTGCTTAAATGCTTGCGATTTAAGTTTTTCTGGAATCTTCTTCGCATTTGAAACTCCTTTCAATAAACATGTTTTGGGACAAATTGTGTTTTAACACTTTTGGGACAAATTTTGTCTCGGCCAAAATATCGATTTTTGCAAAGAGGTACCTCTTTCCAAAAAATTTGGCCAAAAAACTTTTTTGCTTAAATGCTTGCGATTTAAGTTTTTCTGGAATCTTCTTCGCATTTGAAACTCCTTTCAATAAACATGTTTTGGGACAAATTGTGTTTTAACACTTTTGGGACAAATTTTGTCTCGGCCAAAATATCGATTTTTGTAAAGAGGTACCTCTTTCCAAAAAATTTGGCCAAAAAACTTTTTTGCTTAAATGCTTGCGATTTAAGTTTTTCTGGAATCTTCTTCGCATTTGAAACTCCTTTCAATAAACATGTTTTGGGACAAATTGTGTTTTAACACTTTTGGGACAAATTTTGTCTCGGCCAAAATATCGATTTTTGCAAAGAGGTACCTCTTTCCAAAAAATATGGTCAAAAAACTTTTTTGCTTAAATGCTTGCGATTTAAGTTTTTCTGGAATCTTCTTCGCATTTGAAACTCCTTTCAATAAACATGTTTTGGGACAAATTGTGTTTTAACACTTTTGGGACAAATTTTGTCTCGGCCAAAATATCGATTTTTGCAAAGAGGTACCTCTTTCCAAAAAATTTGGTCAAAAAACTTTTTTGCTTAAATGCTTGCGATTTAAGTTTTTCTGGAATCTTCTTCGCATTTGAAACTCCTTTCAATAAACATGTTTTGGGACAAATTGTGTTTTAACACTTTTGGGACAAATTTTGTCTCGGCCAAAATATCGATTTTTGCAAAGAGGTACCTCTTTCCAAAAAATTTGGTCAAAAAACTTTTTTGCTTAAATGCTTGCGATTTAAGTTTTTCTGGAATCTTCTTCGCATTTGAAACTCCTTTCAATAAACATGTTTTGGGACAAATTGTGTTTTAACACTTTTGGGACAAATTTTGTCTCGGCCAATATATCGATTTTTGCAAAGAGGTACCTCTTTCCAAAAAATTTGGTCAAAAAACTTTTTTGCTTAAATGCTTGCGATTTAAGTTTTTCTGGAATCTTCTTCGCATTTGAAACTCCTTTCAATAAACATGTTTTGGGACAAATTGTGTTTTAACACTTTTGGGACAAATTTTGTCTCGGCCAAAATATCGATTTTTGCAAAGAGGTACCCCTTTCCAAAAAATTTGGTCAAAAAACTTTTTTGCTTAAATGCTTGCGATTTAAGTTTTTCTGGAATCTTCTTCGCATTTGAAACTCCTTTCAATAAACATGTTTTGGGACAAATTGTGTTTTAACACTTTTGGGACAAATTTTGTCTCGGCCAAAATATCGATTTTTGCAAAGAGGTACCTCTTTCCAAAAAATTTGGCCAAAAAACTTTTTTGCTTAAATGCTTGCGATTTAAGTTTTTCTGGAATCTTCTTCGCATTTGAAACTCCTTTCAATAAACATGTTTTGGGACAAATTGTGTTTTAACACTTTTGGGACAAATTTTGTCTCGGCCAAAATATCGATTTTTGCAAAGAGGTACCTCTTTCCAAAAAATATGGTCAAAAAACTTTTTTGCTTAAATGCTTGCGATTTAAGTTTTTCTGGAATCTTCTTCGCATTTGAAACTCCTTTCAATAAACATGTTTTGGGACAAATTGTGTTTTAACACTTTTGGGACAAATTTTGTCTCGGCCAAAATATCGATTTTTGCAAAGAGGTACCTCTTTCCAAAAAATTTGGCCAAAAAACTTTTTTGCTTAAATGCTTGCGATTTAAGTTTTTCTGGAATCTTCTTCGCATTTGAAACTCCTTTCAATAAACATGTTTTGGGACAAATTGTGTTTTAACACTTTTGGGACAAATTTTGTCTCGGCCAAAATATCGATTTTTGCAAAGAGGTACCTCTTTCCAAAAAATTTGGTCAAAAAACTTTTTTGCTTAAATGCTTGCGATTTAAGTTTTTCTGGAATCTTCTTCGCATTTGAAACTCCTTTCAATAAACATGTTTTGGGACAAATTGTGTTTTAACACTTTTGGGACAAATTTTGTCTCGGCCAAAATATCGATTTTTGCAAAGAGGTACCTCTTTCCAAAAAATTTGGTCAAAAAACTTTTTTGCTTAAATGCTTGCGATTTAAGTTTTTCTGGAATCTTCTTCGCATTTGAAACTCCTTTCAATAAACATGTTTTGGGACAAATTGTGTTTTAACACTTTTGGGGCAAATTTTGTCTCGGCCAAAATATCGATTTTTGCAAAGAGGTACCCCTTTCCAAAAAATTTGGTCAAAAAACTTTTTTGCTTAAATGCTTGCGATTCAAGTTTTTCTGGAATCTTCTTCGCATTTGAAACTCTTTTCAATAAACATGTTTTGGGACAAATTGTGTTTTAACACTTTTGGGACAAATTTTGTCTCGGCCAAAATATCGATTTTTGCAAAGAGGTACCTCTTTCCAAAAAATTTGGTCAAAAAACTTTTTTGCTTAAATGCTTGCGATTTAAGTTTTTCTGGAATCTTCTTCGCATTTGAAACTCCTTTCAATAAACATGTTTTGGGACAAATTGTGTTTTAACACTTTTGGGACAAATTTTGTCTCGGCCAATATATCGATTTTTGCAAAGAGGTACCTCTTTCCAAAAAATTTGGTCAAAAAACTTTTTTGCTTAAATGCTTGCGATTTAAGTTTTTCTGGAATCTTCTTCGCATTTGAAACTCCTTTCAATAAACATGTTTTGGGACAAATTGTGTTTTAACACTTTTGGGACAAATTTTGTCTCGGCCAAAATATCGATTTTTGCAAAGAGGTACCCCTTTCCAAAAAATTTGGTCAAAAAACTTTTTTGCTTAAATGCTTGCGATTTAAGTTTTTCTGGAATCTTCTTCGCATTTGAAACTCCTTTCAATAAACATGTTTTGGGACAACTTGTGTTTTAACACTTTTGGGGCAAATTTTGTCTCGGCCAAAATATCGATTTTTGCAAAGAGGTACCCCTTTCCAAAAAATTTGGTCAAAAAACTTTTTTGCTTAAATGCTTGCGATTCAAGTTTTTCTGGAATCTTCTTCGCATTTGAAACTCCTTTCAATAAACATGTTTTGGGACAAATTGTGTTTTAACACTTTTGGGACAAATTTTGTCTCGGCCAAAATATCGATTTTTGCAAAGAGGTACCTCTTTCCAAAAAATTTGGTCAAAAAACTTTTTTGCTTAAATGCTTGCGATTTAAGTTTTTCTGGAATCTTCTTCGCATTTGAAACTCCTTTCAATAAACATGTTTTGGGACAAATTGTGTTTTAACACTTTTGGGACAAATTTTGTCTCGGCCAAAATATCGATTTTTGCAAAGAGGTACCTCTTTCCAAAAAATTTGGTCAAAAAACTTTTTTGCTTAAATGCTTGCGATTTAAGTTTTTCTGGAATCTTCTTCGCATTTGAAACTCCTTTCAATAAACATGTTTTGGGACAAATTGTGTTTTAACACTTTTGGGACAAATTTTGTCTCGGCCAAAATATCGATTTTTGCAAAGAGGTACCTCTTTCCAAAAAATTTGGTCAAAAAACTTTTTTGCTTAAATGCTTGCGATTTAAGTTTTTCTGGAATCTTCTTCGCATTTGAAACTCCTTTCAATAAACATGTTTTGGGACAAATTGTGTTTTAACACTTTTGGGACAAATTTTGTCTCGGCCAAAATATCGATTTTTGCAAAGAGGTACCTCTTTCCAAAAAATTTGGTCAAAAAACTTTTTTGCTTAAATGCTTGCGATTTAAGTTTTTCTGGAATCTTCTTCGCATTTGAAACTCCTTTCAATAAACATGTTTTGGGACAAATTGTGTTTTAACACTTTTGGGACAAATTTTGTCTCGGCCAAAATATCGATTTTTGCAAAGAGGTACCTCTTTCCAAAAAATTTGGTCAAAAAACTTTTTTGCTTAAATGCTTGCGATTTAAGTTTTTCTGGAATCTTCTTCGCATTTGAAACTCCTTTCAATAAACATGTTTTGGGACAAATTGTGTTTTAATACTTTTGGGACAAATTTTGTCTCGGCCAAAATATCGATTTTTGCAAAGAGGTACCTCTTTCCAAAAAATTTGGCCAAAAAACTTTTTTGCTTAAATGCTTGCGATTTAAGTTTTTCTGGAATCTTCTTCGCATTTGAAACTCCTTTCAATAAACATGTTTTGGGACAAATTGTGTTTTAACACTTTTGGGACAAATTTTGTCTCGGCCAAAATATCGATTTTTGCAAAGAGGTACCTCTTTCCAAAAAATTTGGTCAAAAAACCTTTTTGCTTAAATGCTTGCGATTTAAGTTTTTCTGGAATCTTCTTCGCATTTGAAACTCCTTTCAATAAACATGTTTTGGGACAAATTGTGTTTTAACACTTTTGGGACAAATTTTGTCTCAGCCAAAATATCGATTTTTGCAAAGAGGTACCTCTTTCCAAAAAATTTGGTCAAAAAACTTTTTTGCTTAAATGCTTGCGATTTAAGTTTTTCTGGAATCTTCTTTGCATTTGAAACTCCTTTCAATAAACATGTTTTGGGACAAATTGTGTTTTAACACTTTTGGGACAAATTTTGTCTCGGCCAAAATATCGATTTTTGCAAAGAGGTACCTCTTTCCAAAAAATTTGGTCAAAAAACTTTTTTGCTTAAATGCTTGCGATTTAAGTTTTTCTGGAATCTTCTTCGCATTTGAAACTCCTTTCAATAAACATGTTTTGGGACAAATTGTGTTTTAACACTTTTGGGACAAATTTTGTCTCGGCCAAAATATCGATTTTTGCAAAGAGGTACCTCTTTCCAAAAAATTTGGTCAAAAAACTTTTTTGCTTAAATGCTTGCGATTTAAGTTTTTCTGGAATCTTCTTCGCATTTGAAACTCCTTTCAATAAACATGTTTTGGGACAAATTGTGTTTTAACACTTTTGGGACAAATTTTGTCTCGGCCAAAATATCGATTTTTGCAAAGAGGTACCTCTTTCCAAAAAATTTGGTCAAAAAACTTTTTTGCTTAAATGCTTGCGATTTAAGTTTTTCTGGAATCTTCTTCGCATTTGAAACTCCTTTCAATAAACATGTTTTGGGACAAATTGTGTTTTAACACTTTTGGGACAAATTTTGTCTCGGCCAAAATATCGATTTTTGCAAAGAGGTACCTCTTTCCAAAAAATTTGGTCAAAAAACTTTTTTGCTTAAATGTTTGCGATTTAAGTTTTTCTGGAATCTTCTTCGCATTTGAAACTCCTTTCAATAAACATGTTTTGGGACAAATTGTGTTTTAACACTTTTGGGACAAATTTTGTCTCGGCCAAAATATCGATTTTTGCAAAGAGGTACCTCTTTCCAAAAAATTTGGCCAAAAAACTTTTTTGCTTAAATGCTTGCGATTTAAGTTTTTCTGGAATCTTCTTCGCATTTGAAACTCCTTTCAATAAACATGTTTTGGGACAAATTGTGTTTTAACACTTTTGGGACAAATTTTGTCTCGGCCAAAATATCGATTTTTGCAAAGAGGTACCTCTTTCCAAAAAATTTGGTCAAAAAACCTTTTTGCTTAAATGCTTGCGATTTAAGTTTTTCTGGAATCTTCTTCGCATTTGAAACTCCTTTCAATAAACATGTTTTGGGACAAATTGTGTTTTAACACTTTTGGGACAAATTTTGTCTCAGCCAAAATATCGATTTTTGCAAAGAGGTACCTCTTTCCAAAAAATTTGGTCAAAAAACTTTTTTGCTTAAATGCTTGCGATTTAAGTTTTTCTGGAATCTTCTTTGCATTTGAAACTCCTTTCAATAAACATGTTTTGGGACAAATTGTGTTTTAACACTTTTGGGACAAATTTTGTCTCGGCCAAAATATCGATTTTTGCAAAGAGGTACCTCTTTCCAAAAAATTTGGTCAAAAAACTTTTTTGCTTAAATGCTTGCGATTTAAGTTTTTCTGGAATCTTCTTCGCATTTGAAACTCCTTTCAATAAACATGTTTTGGGACAAATTGTGTTTTAACACTTTTGGGACAAATTTTGTCTCGGCCAAAATATCGATTTTTGCAAAGAGGTACCTCTTTCCAAAAAATTTGGTCAAAAAACTTTTTTGCTTAAATGCTTGCGATTTAAGTTTTTCTGGAATCTTCTTCGCATTTGAAACTCCTTTCAATAAACATGTTTTGGGACAAATTGTGTTTTAACACTTTTGGGACAAATTTTGTCTCGGCCAAAATATCGATTTTTGCAAAGAGGTACCTCTTTCCAAAAAATTTGGTCAAAAAACTTTTTTGCTTAAATGCTTGCGATTTAAGTTTTTCTGGAATCTTCTTCGCATTTGAAACTCCTTTCAATAAACATGTTTTGGGACAAATTGTGTTTTAACACTTTTGGGACAAATTTTGTCTCGGCCAAAATATCGATTTTTGCAAAGAGGTACCTCTTTCCAAAAAATTTGGTCAAAAAACGTTTTTGCTTAAATGCTTGCGATTTAAGTTTTTCTGGAATCTTCTTCGCATTTGAAACTCCTTTTAATAAACATGTTTTGGGACAAATTGTGTTTTAACACTTTTGGGACAAATTTTGTCTCGGCCAAAATATCGATTTTTGCAAAAAATTTGGTCAAAAAACTTTTTTGCTTAAATGCTTGCGATTTAAGTTTTTCTGGAATCTTCTTCGCATTTGAAACTCCTTTCAATAAACATGTTTTGGGACAAATTGTGTTTTAACACTTTTGGGACAAATTTTGTCTCGGCCAAAATATCGATTTTTGCAAAGAGGTACCTCTTTCCAAAAAATTTGGTCAAAAAACTTTTTTGCTTAAATGCTTGCGATTTAAGTTTTTCTGGAATCTTCTTCGCATTTGAAACTCCTTTCAATAAACATGTTTTGGGACAAATTGTGTTTTAACACTTTTGGGACAAATTTTGTCTCGGCCAAAATATCGATTTTTGCAAAGAGGTACCTCTTTCCAAAAAATTTGGTCAAAAAACTTTTTTGCTTAAATGCTTGCGATTTAAGTTTTTCTGGAATCTTCTTCGCATTTGAAACTCCTTTCAATAAACATGTTTTGGGACAAATTGTGTTTTAACACTTCTGGGACAAATTTTGTCTCGGCCAAAATATCGATTTTTGCAAAGAGGTACCTCTTTCCAAAAAATTTGGTCAAAAAACTTTTTTGCTTAAATGCTTGCGATTTAAGTTTTTCTGGAATCTTCTTCGCATTTGAAACTCCTTTCAATAAACATGTTTTGGGACAAATTGTGTTTTAACACTTTTGGGACAAATTTTGTCTCGGCCAAAATATCGATTTTTGCAAAGAGGTACCTCTTTCCAAAAAATTTGGTCAAAAAACTTTTTTGCTTAAATGCTTGCGATTTAAGTTTTTCTGGAATCTTCTTCGCATTTGAAACTCCTTTCAATAAACATGTTTTGAGACAAATTGTGTTTTAACACTTTTGGGACAAATTTTGTCTCGGCCAAAATATCGATTTTTGCAAAGAGGTACCTCTTTCCAAAAAATTTGGTCAAAAAACCTTTTTGCTTAAATGCTTGCGATTTAAGTTTTTCTGGAATCTTCTTCGCATTTGAAACTCCTTTCAATAAACATGTTTTGGGACAAATTGTGTTTTAACACTTTTGGGACAAATTTTGTCTCAGCCAAAATATCGATTTTTGCAAAGAGGTACCTCTTTCCAAAAAATTTGGTCAAAAAACTTTTTTGCTTAAATGCTTGCGATTTAAGTTTTTCTGGAATCTTCTTTGCATTTGAAACTCCTTTCAATAAACATGTTTTGGGACAAATTGTGTTTTAACACTTTTGGGACAAATTTTGTCTCGGCCAAAATATCGATTTTTGCAAAGAGGTACCTCTTTCCAAAAAATTTGGTCAAAAAACTTTTTTGCTTAAATGCTTGCGATTTAAGTTTTTCTGGAATCTTCTTCGCATTTGAAACTCCTTTCAATAAACATGTTTTGGGACAAATTGTGTTTTAACACTTTTGGGACAAATTTTGTCTCGGCCAAAATATCGATTTTTGCAAAGAGGTACCTCTTTCCAAAAAATTTGGTCAAAAAACTTTTTTGCTTAAATGCTTGCGATTTAAGTTTTTCTGGAATCTTCTTCGCATTTGAAACTCCTTTCAATAAACATGTTTTGGGACAAATTGTGTTTTAACACTTTTGGGACAAATTTTGTCTCGGCCAAAATATCGATTTTTGCAAAGAGGTACCTCTTTCCAAAAAATTTGGTCAAAAAACTTTTTTGCTTAAATGCTTGCGATTTAAGTTTTTCTGGAATCTTCTTCGCATTTGAAACTCCTTTCAATAAACATGTTTTGGGACAAATTGTGTTTTAACACTTTTGGGACAAATTTTGTCTCGGCCAAAATATCGATTTTTGCAAAGAGGTACCTCTTTCCAAAAAATTTGGTCAAAAAACTTTTTTGCTTAAATGCTTGCGATTTAAGTTTTTCTGGAATCTTCTTCGCATTTGAAACTCCTTTCAATAAACATGTTTTGGGACAAATTGTGTTTTAACACTTTTGGGACAAATTTTGTCTCGGCCAAAATATCGATTTTTGCAAAGAGGTACCTCTTTCCAAAAAATTTGGTCAAAAAACTTTTTTGCTTAAATGCTTGCGATTTAAGTTTTTCTGGAATCTTCTTCGCATTTGAAACTCCTTTCAATAAACTTGCTTAAATGCTTGCGATTTAAGTTTTTCTGGAATCTTCTTCGCATTTGAAACTCCTTTCAATAAACATGTTTTGGGACAAATTGTGTTTTAACACTTTTGGGACAAATTTTGTCTCGGCCAAAATATCGATTTTTGCAAAGAGGTACGTACCTCTTTCCAAAAAATTTGGCCAAAAAACTTTTTTGCTTAAATGCTGGCGATTTAAGTTTTTCTGGAATCTTCTTCGCATTTGAAACTCCTTTCAATAAACATGTTTTGGGACAAATTGTGTTTTAACACTTTTGGGACAAATTTTGTCTCGGCCAAAATATCGATTTTTGCAAAGAGGTACCTCTTTCCAAAAAATTTGGTCAAAAAACTTTTTTGCTTAAATGCTTGCGATTTAAGTTTTTCTGGAATCTTCTTCGCATTTGAAACTCCTTTCAATAAACATGTTTTGGGACAAATTGTGTTTTAACACTTTTGGGACAAATTTTGTCTCGGCCAAAATATCGATTTTTGCAAAGAGGTACCTCTTTCCAAAAAATTTGGTCAAAAAACTTTTTTGCTTAAATGCTTGCGATTTAAGTTTTTCTGGAATCTTCTTCGCATTTGAAACTCCTTTCAATAAACATGTTTTGGGACAAATTGTGTTTTAACACTTTTGGGACAAATTTTGTCTCGGCCAAAATATCGATTTTTTGCAAAGAGGTACCTCTTTCCAAAAAATTTGGTCAAAAAACTTTTTTGCTTAAATGCTTGCGATTTAAGTTTTTCTGGAATCTTCTTCGCATTTGAAACTCCTTTCAATAAACATGTTTTGGGACAAATTGTGTTTTAACACTTTTGGGACAAATTTTGTCTCGGCCAAAATATCGATTTTTGCAAAGAGGTATCTCTTTCCAAAAAATTTGGTCAAAAAACTTTTTTGCTTAAATGCTTGCGATTTAAGTTTTTCTGGAATCTTCTTCGCATTTGAAACTCCTTTCAATAAACATGTTTTGGGACAAATTGTGTTTTAACACTTTTGGGACAAATTTTGTCTCGGCCAAAATATATATTTTTGCAAAGAGGTACCTCTTTCCAAAAAATTTGGTCAAAAAACTTTTTTGCTTAAATGCTTGCGATTTAAGTTTTTCTGGAATCTTCTTCGCATTTGAAACTCCTTTCAATAAACATGTTTTGGGACAAATTGTGTTTTAACACTTTTGGGACAAATTTTGTCTCGGCCAAAATATCGATTTTTGCAAAGAGGTACCTCTTTCCAAAAAATTTGGTCAAAAAACTTTTTTGCTTAAATGCTTGCGATTTAAGTTTTTCTGGAATCTTCTTCGCATTTGAAACTCCTTTCAATAAACATGTTTTGGGACAAATTGTGTTTTAACACTTTTGGGACAAATTTTGTCTCGGCCAAAATATCGATTTTTGCAAAGAGGTACCTCTTTCCAAAAAATTTGGTCAAAAAACTTTTTTGCTTAAATGCATGCGATTTAAGTTTTTCTGGAATCTTCTTCGCATTTGAAACTCCTTTCAATAAACATGTTTTGGGACAAATTGTGTTTTAACACTTTTGGGACAAATTTTGTCTCGGCCAAAATATCGATTTTTGCAAAGAGGTACCTCTTTCCAAAAAATTTGGTCAAAAAACTTTTTTGCTTAAATGCATGCGATTTAAGTTTTTCTGGAATCTTCTTCGCATTTGAAACTCCTTTCAATAAACATGTTTTGGGACAAATTGTGTTTTAACACTTTTGGGACAAATTTTGTCTCGGCCAAAATATATATTTTTGCAAAGAGGTACCTCTTTCCAAAAAATTTGGTCAAAAAACTTTTTTGCTTAAATGCTTGCGATTTAAGTTTTTCTGGAATCTTCTTCGCATTTGAAACTCCTTTCAATAAACATGTTTTGGGACAAATTGTGTTTTAACACTTTTGGGACAAATTTTGTCTCGGCCAAAATATCGATTTTTGCAAAGAGGTACCTCTTTCCAAAAAATTTGGTCAAAAAACTTTTTTGCTTAAATGCTTGCGATTTAAGTTTTTCTGGAATCTTCTTCGCATTTGAAACTCCTTTCAATAAACATGTTTTGGGACAAATTGTGTTTTAACACTTTTGGGACAAATTTTGTCTCGGCCAAAATATATATTTTTGCAAAGAGGTACCTCTTTCCAAAAAATTTGGTCAAAAAACTTTTTTGCTTAAATGCTTGCGATTTAAGTTTTTCTGGAATCTTCTTCGCATTTGAAACTCCTTTCAATAAACATGTTTTGGGACAAATTGTGTTTTAACACTTTTGGGACAAATTTTGTCTCGGCCAAAATATCGATTTTTGCAAAGAGGTACCTCTTTCCAAAAAATTTGGTCAAAAAACTTTTTTGCTTAAATGCTTGCGATTTAAGTTTTTCTGGAATCTTCTTCGCATTTGAAACTCCTTTCAATAAACATGTTTTGGGACAAATTGTGTTTTAACACTTTTGGGACAAATTTTGTCTCGGCCAAAATATATATTTTTGCAAAGAGGTACCTCTTTCCAAAAAATTTGGTCAAAAAACTTTTTTGCTTAAATGCTTGCGATTTAAGTTTTTCTGGAATCTTCTTCGCATTTGAAACTCCTTTCAATAAACATGTTTTGGGACAAATTGTGTTTTAACACTTTTGGGACAAATTTTGTCTCGGCCAAAATATCGATTTTTGCAAAGAGGTACCTCTTTCCAAAAAATTTGGTCAAAAAACTTTTTTGCTTAAATGCTTGCGATTTAAGTTTTTCTGGAATCTTCTTCGCATTTGAAACTCCTTTCAATAAACATGTTTTGGGACAAATTGTGTTTTAACACTTTTGGGACAAATTTTGTCTCGGCCAAAATATATATTTTTGCAAAGAGGTACCTCTTTCCAAAAAATTTGGTCAAAAAACTTTTTTGCTTAAATGCTTGCGATTTAAGTTTTTCTGGAATCTTCTTCGCATTTGAAACTCCTTTCAATAAACATGTTTTGGGACAAATTGTGTTTTAACACTTTTGGGACAAATTTTGTCTCGGCCAAAATATCGATTTTTGCAAAGAGGTACCTCTTTCCAAAAAATTTGGTCAAAAAACTTTTTTGCTTAAATGCTTGCGATTTAAGTTTTTCTGGAATCTTCTTCGCATTTGAAACTCCTTTCAATAAACATGTTTTGGGACAAATTGTGTTTTAACACTTTTGGGACAAATTTTGTCTCGGCCAAAATATATATTTTTGCAAAGAGGTACCTCTTTCCAAAAAATTTGGTCAAAAAACTTTTTTGCTTAAATGCTTGCGATTTAAGTTTTTCTGGAATCTTCTTCGCATTTGAAACTCCTTTCAATAAACATGTTTTGGGACAAATTGTGTTTTAACACTTTTGGGACAAATTTTGTCTCGGCCAAAATATCGATTTTTGCAAAGAGGTACCTCTTTCCAAAAAATTTGGTCAAAAAACTTTTTTGCTTAAATGCTTGCGATTTAAGTTTTTCTGGAATCTTCTTCGCATTTGAAACTCCTTTCAATAAACATGTTTTGGGACAAATTGTGTTTTAACACTTTTGGGACAAATTTTGTCTCGGCCAAAATATCGATTTTTGCAAAGAGGTACCTCTTTCCAAAAAATTTGGTCAAAAAACTTTTTTGCTTAAATGCATGCGATTTAAGTTTTTCTGGAATCTTCTTCGCATTTGAAACTCCTTTCAATAAACATGTTTTGGGACAAATTGTGTTTTAACACTTTTGGGACAAATTTTGTCTCGGCCAAAATATCGATTTTTGCAAAGAGGTACCTCTTTCCAAAAAATTTGGTCAAAAAACTTTTTTGCTTAAATGCATGCGATTTAAGTTTTTCTGGAATCTTCTTCGCATTTGAAACTCCTTTCAATAAACATGTTTTGGGACAAATTGTGTTTTAACACTTTTGGGACAAATTTTGTCTCGGCCAAAATATATATTTTTGCAAAGAGGTACCTCTTTCCAAAAAATTTGGTCAAAAAACTTTTTTGCTTAAATGCTTGCGATTTAAGTTTTTCTGGAATCTTCTTCGCATTTGAAACTCCTTTCAATAAACATGTTTTGGGACAAATTGTGTTTTAACACTTTTGGGACAAATTTTGTCTCGGCCAAAATATCGATTTTTGCAAAGAGGTACCTCTTTCCAAAAAATTTGGTCAAAAAACTTTTTTGCTTAAATGCTTGCGATTTAAGTTTTTCTGGAATCTTCTTCGCATTTGAAACTCCTTTCAATAAACATGTTTTGGGACAAATTGTGTTTTAACACTTTTGGGACAAATTTTGTCTCGGCCAAAATATATATTTTTGCAAAGAGGTACCTCTTTCCAAAAAATTTGGTCAAAAAACTTTTTTGCTTAAATGCTTGCGATTTAAGTTTTTCTGGAATCTTCTTCGCATTTGAAACTCCTTTCAATAAACATGTTTTGGGACAAATTGTGTTTTAACACTTTTGGGACAAATTTTGTCTCGGCCAAAATATCAATTTCAAAACTCAAATTAGTTTTTGTTTGAATAAAAACGAATATATTTATTTTACTGACTGTTTTTGAAAGTAAACCTCAAATTAAGTTGTGAAGATTTTAAGAATTATATTTAATAGAATGCATTGATAAAATGTTACAAAAACAGGGCCCTTAAAATTGACTCTCTATAAAATAAATTGTAATAAAAATATATCGAACTTACCTTTAAATATTGGCGATGCCCTCCACGTATGCGCTGCACCCTGGCCCAAAAACTGACCCACAGCTATCTCCAATAGTACAATGGGCAAACCGACTAGAAATAATAGTAGTAAATATGGTACCAAATACGCTAACCCGTATTTATCCATTTCTCGGGGAAAACGCACTACATTGGCGTATGTGACATTTAGGCAGATGCAAAGTACAAGGCCACGAAATACTGAACATTTTGTCTGCAAAAAAAAATAATATATATTTCACAAAATTAATGAATCAATTGTTATAAAGTTAAGCGCGATAGTAAGATTCTCAAATATTAAATTTCGTGAAATTTTAGGACAGCCATTCCACCCACTGAGTTATTTTCTATTTATTTAATACACCTAAAAAACAGGTGGGGAATAAAAATAATGGAAATAAATTTTTTTTATTTCAAATTTTATTGTTGACTAAAAAAATCAACGAAATGTTTTTGTCACCAATGCATTTAAAGCAGGCGTACGGAAACTATTCATACTGGTATTTTAGAAAAAGTTCCTGAGGAATTGTTTTAAGTGAGACGTTCAATAAATGACTTTCAGTATGAAATTAGGAAAACCCCTTTCATTTTCCTTTACAATAAGCAAACAATCGCATTTCAATCTCAATTAGTCGCATAAGAGCAAAAACTATAGATATTTTTAAATCCCAACACTTCACGTAACAAATTTGTGTAAATATAAAAGAAAAAATGGAGTAATTAGAGACACAGTGAAATTAAATGAAAGACTACAAAAAAATCAACGTACATTAACCCAGTTTAACGTTAAAGAAATAGATGAAAATTTATAAATAAAGATACACAAATAAAAGGAAAATAACAACAATTAGACAAGTTATAAATACGGAAGTTCCAAAGTAAATCACTTTCAATCCAGCCAGCCCGAAAGAAATATAACGAAGCATAAGAGTTTTTTTTGTGTATTTGGTAAAAATAGTTTAAAAACACAATTTAAGTCAAAAAGAACGAAAATACGTTTTTGATATGTTAAGGTGAATGATCAAAAGGTGTGACATCCGCTTAGAAAGAAGTTCTTTAATTTAACATTTATCTCATTTAGGTATTTAATAATAAATTAAATAGTTTAACAATGAAGAGCAGCGTATTGAGATTCTAGCCATTTTATTTATATTAATGCGAACTAGTAAATAATATATTTGTAAAATCGGATAATAACATTCAAAGATTCGGCGGTTCTGCAAATCGAATAAAAACAAATTTTCAGTTTGCTAAAATTAGGTATTTTAATAAAATTATGATATTTGAAGCTCTAAGAAATAAAACACACAAAACTGTCTGACAAATTTTATTTTTGGTTTTAATTATTCTAAACCGAGTCTTTTTAAATCTACTCTATTTACAGAATAGGCAGGATAGCGTGGATTTTTATTTATCCACAAAATAGCGCAGAATATTTCAGTAATAACTCACATAATATTTTACTCAAAAACTTCTAATACAATTATAAAAATTTTAAAATAAATTATTTAAAAAACGTATCTGGCTAAATTTTCTATATTCTCTTAATAACGCCATAAGAAAACTATTTTATAAAATGATTACTAAAAAATTATTTAATTTTTTCCTTAAAAAATGTTTAGTAAAGCACTTTCTTCTATTTTATTTCTTTCAGATATTGACTACAAGGACTCGTTCCCCAATTGTGTAAAACGGACATACATACCATACAATCAAAATGTAAAAGGAGAAGAAAATGCTGTCCGATTTGGAGCTGTATTTTCTATTATAATGAAACTTATTATCATAAAAATATTATCATTTAACGATTTGTAATTCTTTTAAAAAAATTTTATTTATTACCATTAAACTCTATAATAAACAAAATAAATTTCTGTTAAAACGTGTATTTAATTCATTTTTTATTTATAAAAATAAATAAAATTCACGAAAACCTAAAATTCGGCAAATTTTTCTTTCATTTGCATCAACAAACGATTTTCCCCTAACAAACAATTTTTTTCTAGGTGATGGTAACCCTGGCTGAAAATCGAATTTAAAAATTTCACTAAAATACCAGGAGCCCAGAATTCAGCAGCAAGTATGTTTTTCCCAGAAAATTTTTTTGGGTAAAAAAAAGGTCACATACTTTTAGGCTTTTTGGTTTATTCAGTAAACAGGGTGACTACTATACAACTTGCAATATGATTAACAGGGTGTTTACAATAAAACGCTCATCCCCAAACTATGCTGCGAATTTAAGGCAGTTCAATGAAGGAAGAAAAAATGCAATAGATAAAAGAACTTCAACGGCACACACATGCACACAATATCAATTATTTATTAATAATTATTATTACAAATATGTCAATATGTTCATGTATAATACATTAAGATCATTTGTAACAAATACGTAAATAAATAAATAAACATTTAGAAATTCATATAAAAGTATTTTTTTTTTGCCTTCATAATACACATTAACGTGCATACTTCAATTTGCATGTTGATATCTAGCGAAACTTTTATTTACACCGGAAACCAAGGCTTATTTTGTTGGCGCACTTGATGAATAAGAAAACATATGGTATTGCATATTCTCTGTAATAAAACAATTTACATTAAATTATTTGCTCAAATCACAAGCCTTGTTGTATCGATTTTCAATGTACATCATTGAAAGGAAAATTTTCAAGCTTTCTGAAAACAAAAACATGAAAAATTGTTGTTTTGAGACTCTTTGCTTGAAATTATCATTTCAAATACAACTTTAAATGATACAGCAAGGCTTGTCAATTGTATTGTTCTGCTGTAAAGCAAATTTAAGAATTTTACAAGCGTTTTAAGCATCTTAACTTTTGAAACTTCTTTAACAAATATTTATTGGAAATAATTTGGGACAAATTGTGTTTCAACGAAAAAAAATTAATTTTTGCAAATTTCCAAAAAAAAAAAAATTCCAAAAAAATTTTTATTTAAATACTTGCGATTTAAGTTTTTCTGGAATCTTCTTCGCATTTGAAACTCCTCTCAATAGTTATTTATTAGAAATAAACATGTTTTGGGACAAACTGTGTTTTAACCAAAAAATTTATTTTTCCGAAGGGGTACCCCTTTCCAAAAAATTTGGTCAAAAAACTTTTTTGCTTAAATGCTTGCGATTTAAGTTTTTCTGGAATCTCCTTCGCATTTGAAACTCCTTTCAATAAACATGTTTTGGGACAAATTGTGTCTCGGCCAAAATATCAATTTTTGCAAAGGGGTACCCCTTTCCAAAAAATTTGGTAAAAAAAAACTTTTTTGCTTAAATGCTTGCGATTTAAGCTTTTCTGGTATCTTCTTCGCATTTGAAACTCCTTTCAATACTTATTTATTAGAAGTAAACATGTTTTGGGACAAATTGTGTTTTAACCAAAAAAAATTAATTTTGCAAAGGGGTACCAATTTCCAAAAAAATTTTTCAAAAAACTTTTTTGCTTAAATGCTTGCGATTTAAACTTTTCTGGTATCTTCTTCGCATTTGAAACTCCCTTCAATACTTATTTATTAGAAATAAACATGGTTTGGGACAAATTGTGTTTCAATAAAAAAATTGATTTTTGCAAAGGGGTACCCTTTCCAAAAAATTTGGTCAAACATTTTTTTTGTTTAAATGCATGTGATTTAAGATTTTTCGAAAGCTTCTTTACTTTCGAAACTCCTTCCAAAAGTATTTATTGGAAATATGTAAATAGGATTTGTGTAAAATTGTGCTCCTATCAAAAAATCGATTTTTGAAAAGGGGTAATCCTTTCCAAAAATATTAAAAATATTTTTTTGTTTAAATGCATGCGATTTCATTTTTCTCGAAAGCTTCTTTACTTTCTAAGACTCTTTCAGTACGTATTTATTGAAAATAGATACGTTTTGGGTAAAATTGTGATACAACCAAAAATTAGATTTTTGGAAAGGGGCAGCCCTCTCCTAAAAATGTTTCAAAAAACATTTTTCAGCATTTCTCAAAAAACAAAATAAACATTTTTCGTTTAAAAAATGTAAATAACCAACTTTAGAGCGTTTAAAAATGAATAAAACAAAAACAAAAAAGAGAAAATATAAAATTAATTACAGTTCATTAAACTTGTAAGAAATAAAATAAAATTATTAACAGCACATGCATCAACTCTCACACATGTAAAAGCAACCGCACTACCGCAAAACACTTCCCATTCGAATCTTATTAATAATAGGAGAAATAAAAAATACTTGGAATCATATTCATTCATAATCAACCAAACACACAAGCATACACACACGCGCAAACAACAACGATCTTGGAAAGAAAAAAAAGGTGTTAATTGATATTTTACCAAATAATTAGCGAAATAATAATGAAATAAATTTGGAAACTGAAGAAGAACTTACGAACTCGTTCGTGGAGTCTAGTCGTCACACTTACTTTGCGATAATAACGAAATGGCACATCCTCGTGTACAACATAAAGATAATCTGCTAAATACTTTGTTGTTGGTATTTCCATTTTGGGACAGATTTTGTAACGTTTACTATCAGTCGAGCATAAAAAATTGTCATTTTCTTGCATTTGGTTTTTGGGAAAGTTTATTTTGGTTGGTTTTTATTATTTTGGTTTCTTTTCTTTTTTTTAATTTTTAACAAATAAAAAGTCAGCAAAAGGCAAAATAAAAACGCGAGAATTTGTTTCGTAAGTACACAAATTCTTTTATTTTATAAACTTTTTTTATTTTAGCACTCTCTCCTTGCTGTTTTAATTTATTTTTTAATTTTTTTTTTTCGTTTCGTTTTATTTGTTAAGAAATTTTTGATTTGTTTGAATTTCTAGCAACAGCATTTTTTATTTCAATTTTACATGTTTTTTTTTTTATTTTTATTTTTTGTTTGTTTATTAATGTCTAAGTTTTCTTTTAATTTATATACATCTTCGGAGTTGCAAGCATTTCTGTGGAATAATAAATTTATTTAAATTTGTTAACGCCTGCACATAATCGCATTAAAAATAAACCGGAAATATTTCTGATAAAGTTTAGGTTTTTGCTATAACGAGTGCTTTAATTAATTACTTTAGATGTTTTATTTTGGTTTAATGCTTAAATTTTATTTCAACCGGATGTATGAATTTTTTTTTATTCTTTAATTTAAATGCTAAAATCTCTTATTACTTTTGGTGTATATTTCAAATTTTAAATTTCATTTAATCAAATAATTAAGTAAACAAAATCGAAACTTGGACAACTTGGATAAGTTTTAAATGTCAACCTGTTTAAAATATTATACAGACATCTTAATGCAAACAACGTTTGGCATTAAAATGTGTCGGGCGAAATGAAATGATAGTTTTAAAACGTTTCTAATAGGTTTAGAGTATAATTTTATAAAAATTCATTATTACCTTTTCGGAAATTTATGTAACAATTTTTAGCTTTGGTTGCAGTCTTCTATTGAACAATTTTGTAACTCATGAGTTAACTGTGTGTTTAAATAAAATTACTTAAATAGGAAATGGCTTCGTTTAATAACGCTAAGTAAAAATATTTCTTAGGCGGAAAGAGGAGTTGTAATATTGGGTGTTTTTTATTGAGGTATAGAACTTTAAGTTGCCATCACTTTTTTAACTGGCGGCCATTTTGTCAGCTGGCAAGTGATTAATATTTAGTTTGGTTTGCCATTTCATCATGAACAGGTTGACAAAAGAACAACGCTTCCAAATCGTGGAAATTTATTTTCAAAAACAGTGTTCAATTAAAAATGTTTATCCGCTTTTTAACCGCGAAATTCTCTTCAGTGATGAGGCTCATTTTTGGTTGAATGGCTACGTCAACAAGCAAAATTGCCGCATTTGGAGTGAAGAGAATCCACATGAGACCCTTGAGACGCCATTACATCCACAAAAACTGACTGTTTGGTGTGCTCTATGGGCTGGTGGAGTCATTGGGCCATACTTCTTCCGAAATAATGCTGGAGAGTCAGTTACCGTTAATGGAGACCGGTATAGAGCCATGATAACCGACTATTTTGTTCCCGAATTGGATGGCATGAATGTGGATGAGTTGTGGTTCCAACAAGACGGCGCTACATGCCACACAGCGCACGTCACAATCGATTTATTGAAGGAAACATTCGATGAGCGCATAATTTCGCGGAATGGATCTGTCAATTGGCCACCAAGATCGTGTGATTTGACACCATTGGATTATTTTCTTTGGGGATATGTGAAGTCGCTCGTCTACGCCAACAAACCAGAAACGTTAGGGGACTTGGAAGCCAACATTCGTGGCGCTATTGCCAACATACGGCCCCATATGCTCGAAAAAGTGGTTGAAAATTGGACCTGTAGAATTGGCTTTATTCGAGCCAGCCGCGGCGGCCACATGCCCGAAATCATATTTAAACATTAATGGCATAAAATTATCCTTCCAATAAAGCCAAATTGATGGACATTAAAACGATTTTCTTGTGTTTTATTTCAATTCGAAGTTCTATACCTCAATAAAAAACACCCTGTATAAGAAAATATATCTAATAACAATCACTGCAGCACGAAAAATATCGCTACATATCGTTTCGCTGCATGTTTTGAACAAAAACCAAGAACGTTATATTCGACCGGATCGAATCTTAAATACCCTCCAAATATTTAGTAAATAAAAACTCTATTTTGTAGGCATCACTTCGGAAGGGGCCGTGGGGGAGAAATCTCACCTTTGCCATAAAACACTAAGAGCGACTTTTTGAGATATGGATTAACTTAAACTTAGTTTAACGTAGTCTGAAACTCTGAATTTTCCGACGAAATGGTATTTTTTTTTTATATTATTCCATAAATTACCAACATTTTAACCAAAACTAATCTGTTCCGCCAAAAGTATGTAGACAAACTTGGTAATGACGGCACAAATTTGTTTTCAGATAAGCTAAACCTAGTTTAACTGAGATCTCAAAAATCCAGCCTAAAAGGTAAATAATTCGGGTTATTTCACTTAATAACCCCAAAAATTGAGGTGACCCTATCATTTAGGGCGCAAAGACGGGAGGAGGGTAGGGCAGAAGAAGGCCACAGAACATTTCAGCTTCTTCAGAAAAGCTTTAAAATTTATTTTTTAAGGAATGTAGGCTTAAAGAGCACAATTTGTGAATATGTTACTTAAACGCCTACTAAGAGGGCGGGACCCTAAAATGTGTTTTACTAAATTTCTGGTTCAAAATATATCATTTGCTTAACAAAATTACAACAACAAAAAAACTTTAAAAATCATGTTGTTTTTTAGAGGTTGTGGTGTAGTTCTTCTAAGGGCACGGTTCAGCCCATTTACGAAATTGACCTGTCCAATCCTTTAAAATATATCTATACCAAATTTCAAGGGTCTGGCTCTTTTCGTTAGAACTGAATCGTGATTACCACAGACGGACGACAGGACATGGCTAGATCGTCTTCGATTTCATCACTGACCAAGAATATATATATATATATATATATATATATATATATATATATATATATATATATATATATATATATAAAAAATCAATTGCAGTCATGCAGATTCGAACTTAAGCCCGTTGAAAAAATTAACAATTTACATAAGAAAGTTCGACTAATAAAAATTCATACATAATTTAGAAGTTTAAATTATAATTACGGAACAAAAAAAAAACATTCTTTAAAATGAAACAAACTCAAATTCAAAAACAAACATTTCAAAATTCAAACTGAAACATTTTTTGGAACTATTACAAAAAACTTTAAGAACTTCTTTTAGTTTATTTACTTATCAGCTTTTACTAACCAACGAACCGTTTTTAATATGCTTTATAACATAAATGCCACAAGCTCCCAAAGGTTTTTGTTACATGACCTTGACAACCTGCGGTTCATTGAGTGTTACAAAATAGTGGTCAATGACATCTATAACTTTAATAAAATACAACATTTTGTAATTAGATCACTGGGTTAGAAGACACAGTTTATTTGTCGTTAATTCTGCAATTGGGTCGACGTTATTATAGATATTCAATAAAAAAAATTATTTTTGTCATGATTCCAAACAATTGTTGTATTTTAAAATTTTATTTCCTGCTTTTTATTATTGATGATGCTAAAAAACTGTTACTGAAATATTGAATGTAAATAAAATTTGTAATAATTTTATAAAAAAGCAACTGAGTTTTATAAATATAATAAAATATATTTAAAAAAAAATGGTCAATTAATTAATTCAAATTTAAAAATGAAATTGTAGGGGGAAGGAATTAGTTTTTCTTAGTTATCACGAACTTTTATTTTACGTTTTATGAAAATAAGGTTTTTCGAGGAACATTTTTTATATGTTCTGGGGCCACCAAAATGAAAAGTTAGATACATAAACATATTCAATGCCTAGACAGTTTTCTTTGAGCTATCATGACGGGTGTGTGGCGATTTCCGAAAAATAACACATTGCTTCAGTTGTAACAATAGTTGAAAATTTTTTATTTTTCATAAAAATTTCAATATATTTTTTTTCATATTTCTACACAAATACTTTTTTTATAAAAGGTAGAGGGACTCGAATTCTATGGGGAAACCCATATCATTGGCGATATATTTAACATGCCCAGCCTGTCAGGAGGATGACGAAAGACTTGAGCATAACTTGTGCTACTGTCCAGCTTTTAGTCAAGTCAGGAGACAAACATGAGATGGAATTTCTTAGGGGTTCTAATTGGAGAGACTTAAGAAGATACATTGAAGAAACTAGGTTCTTAACGTAATCAAATTCAAAGGTTTCTATGGTTTTTAATGGAGGCTGCCTATAACAGAATGCAAACTCCTTATAATACAGCGCACAACAGGCCTATGAGGCCTAAGTGTAATCCTGTAATCCGGCTTGGGACTGCTGTTTACTTACGCCCCTCTCTTCAACCTAACCTAACCTTCTTTATAAAATATTCCCTCTTATTCTGTAACTATTTGTCGACATAAACTTCAAGACAATTTCAAAAATAGGATACTTAGTTACTCGTTGTAGTGAACAATTGAACTCAGCTGATGGCCCTAGACTATTCTCTGAGGGCTACAAAGTAGCAAGAAGCTGTTAAAAGCAGACAATTGATGAAGAAAAAGTATAAATAATTGTCCTATTTTTGATATCGTCTTGACGTTGACATCGACAAATGGTTACAGAATAAGGGGTATCATTATACTTAAGGCCTTCTTTTGTAAAACGCCACGTTAAACGTTTATAATTTTTAATGTATTTTGTTACAGTAATTTAAATTATTTGCAAACAAGACACAGTGCTGTTCAAAAAAATAGATTCACCTTCTCTCCAAAAGGTTTACCATTTCTAAATCTCTTATCGTAGGAAGTATATGTAATTTTGAACAGCACTGTATATCACAGCCAATTAAAAATGTAATTAAAGGACCGAAGATTAATTAAAAAAAGGTGTCCAACAATTTATTTAGTAAGAAATTCAAATAATAAAAAAACATCTAGCAAAGCTAGTTTAATTTTTTTTGGAACACGTTTTACAAATCTTGACTTGTTAAAAAACAGCAAAGCAGACATAAATTTCTGAAAACTGACGCCTTCAGACGTTTAGAATTAGTAAACTGAAATCTAACAGTTCGTGCAACAATTTTGGACTATTATTTTCATTCACTTACAGATTTGTTTATTGTGCCATATGATTTAGCGGTCTATTTAAAACAGGGACCGGAAATAAGAGTTATTTTTAAATTTTTGAAGAAATAATTCATTCATAAATGAACATCGTAGAAAACTTTTAATTACACCATTATGATTTTTAGGCGAAATGCATCCAACATATTGCATGATTTTTAAATTTTTGATTTTTATTTTAACAATCAAAAGTAAGAGTTATTTTTGATATTTATTTTTTTAAATGAAAAATAAGAGTTATTTTTTATTTTAATTTTTTTAAATGAAAAATAAGAGTTATATTTGATTTTTATTTTTTTAAATGAAAAATAGATGTTATTTTTGATTTTTATATTTTTAAATGAAAAATAAGAGTTATTTTTGATTTTTATTTTTTTAAATGAAAAATAAAAGTTATTTTTTATTTTTATTTTTTTAAATGAAAAATAAAAGTTATTTTTGATTTTTATATTTTTATATCAATAATAAACATCAATTCAAAACTCTTATTTATTTGTTGATGCCGTATGTATTATAATATGCTGCTTCATTCAAATTTCTATATGAATATAATATATTATGTGACTTATCCATTATCAGCTATAAAAACATGAATGCATAGAAAGAGCTTATAAGTTTTGGCTGCCATTCAAGTCAGTGTTAAGAGGTGGTTTTCAGGTGTTCAATTTTACCATCATAATTGATTTTAAATGTTCCTCAGATAAATTATATCTCAAATCTCCCAATACTAATCTGAGTGCTGAAAATGACCTTTCTACACTGACTTGAGTGGCAGGTACAGAATGAATAATTAAAGCTAATTTTCGAAGCCATGGAAACACAAACATATTACTTATGTCACGAATTTTGAATTGATTTTTATTATTGATATAAAAAGATAAAAATCAAAAATAACTTTTATTATTGATATAAAAATATAAAATTCGAAAATAACTTTCATTTTTCATTTAAAAATATAAAAATCAAAAATAACTTTTATTTTTCACTTAAAATAATAAATATCAAAAATAACTCTTATTTTCTATCTAAAAATATAAAAATCAAAAATAAGTCTTATTTCTTGATTTTTTTGATAAAAGTCGTAACAGTTACGGTCCCTGATTTAAAAGCTTAAAATTTTATTACTAAACCGAATTTTTCTAATGGCTTTTCCAATTGGGTATCATTTCTAATTTATCAGTCATATCACAGAATTCAATTCCGTTCGGAAACGGAATTCATGATATATTTTAGTTTTTGTATTTAATTTATACACTTTGTAGCTTGGTGTAATACAGGTATGTGGCAAAACAAGTGAATCAGACATTGACTCTGCTTGAGTTCAGTTATGAACCAATTTTAAAGATTATTTAATAATTTTTAGTTGAAAGATTTTCCATTAAAAAAACGATAAGGGAACAAAATAAAACAATCAATTTTAAATTGCAATAATAAATGTTTAAAAGTCTTAAATAATTTTAACTACACAAATCACACAAAAATGGCCAAATGTTTTATATGAAACTATTTCTTTTGTTTTTTTTTTATTTATTTATTTATTTTATTTTTTATTTTTTTGCATAGCAAATCAATGAATCATATGCGAGAGCTGCTTTTGCCTTGCATATTTATTTGTTCGTTATGATTGAGATAAGACAGGGGTCATTGCTTTTTTTTTTATTTATTTAACAAATTACTTGTAGCGGCTGTTATATTTTATTTTTCTTTTAACAATATAGCAATTGCGCTTAATTCTTGACATGATAAACTCGATTAGAGAACGAGAAGTATCTCCATGGCTACGCAATGTAGCGCCCGGAAAACAACAAACTTCTTCTGCACACACGCGCGTTTTAGTTGAGCTCGATATGAAGAAAATTAAATAAACCGCAAGTGCAACAACGATAACGAGAGCTTGCACGCTTACAATTGCGCAGTACGTACTGGACTGACTAACGGCTCCAGAAATTGTACTTGATATTCCAAGTTAACACAAAAAGTAAAAAATAATAAAATAAGAAACATTAAAAATTCTTGAAACAGCCGAAATAAGCAAATAGCAAGAAACACATCAACAAAGTTGGGTGTCAGCGTTATAAACACCACAACAACAACAACAACAACAACAGCAGCAGCAGCAGCGGCAACAACGATACGACTAAGCAACAATTTAACAAAAATTAAGCCAATTTAAGTTAAACTTGCTTAAGCACGTCTTAAATGGTTATTACCCGCAACAATATGTACTATTTTTGAAATTTATTTAATTTGTTTCTTTTCCTCTGTCTGACTGTCTGTCTGTCTGTCTACCTTTCTTTTATGGACTTTTCTCTTTCTCTTATTTTTTTTAACACTTATTTTCTTTCATTTTATTACATTTAAAACTGTTTTCACATTTTTTTTTTCTTGTTTTAATTTTTGACGTCAATCAATTTGAACGTAATGATTCCGGTAAATTTACATTTATTTTTTAATTTATAAAATTATTAATTTTGTTATTTTCTTTCTTTAATATCAAAAGATAAAAATCAAACCGTACAACCAACACACGTTCTCTTTGAAGTAAAACTAAATGTGCGTTTGAAACCAAACCGAGCTTCAAGTCTAGGATTTGATGAAAAATAAACAACTCAGAAAATATAATAATAAAAATATATATAGAAAAAAAAACACAATCAGCAACATTAGCAAAAACAACAACAACAACAATAACAACAGCAGCAGTATGAAAGCAAATCAAATCACTTCACATCACATCAAACCGATCTAAAGCACCAAACGTTGTAAAGCAAAACTTTGTTTGTTATTAGGGGAGGGGAGGCAAAAACAACAGCGGGCTTATTCTCTTGCCATGCAGTTGTTTTTGTCTAAATTCACGCTCCACTCGCGTACTCAACATCAGTTTAACACTTTTTTTCTTTTTTTTTTTGGTTGATGGTGTTGGCGTTGTTGAAAACTCATTCATTCATTCATACATTTCGTTAATTCATTCGTTCAAATTTACCTCATTGCGCTTCAATGTAAAGGAATAAAATGAGTACGTGCGAGTATATTTTAAGGTTTGTTTATATCTCTACTTGAATAGTAGGATCTAATGTTTGCCTTAAACAAAATACCTTTCATTGTACAGTGGAGGTCAATAGTAGTGAAACGGAAGAATTACGTTTATTTGTGATAAGGAAATGTTATTTGTGTAGCATTCATTATTACCCTCAGCTAAGAGTGATCTTGTGCATGACATTGACTTGAAAAAATGTTATATAATCGTGATTATGCAGGGGCCCGATTTTACTCCTCACTCTCAGGAACGCTGGCCTTTAAAAAGACATGACAACCCAAATATTAATATATTTTAAAAAATATAATAAGATAATAATACATTTACGTATACAAAATTTCAAAGCAGCTAAATATTGAGTTTTAGATCAAAATCTAAGATCAAATCCGAGTAAATGGCTAACAGCCATACCTAAATACGGACGGAAAGCGGAACGTTTTTTTCCGCTGAGCTTTAACGCTGAAATGCCATACCTAAACAAAAGCGGCAGCGTTATGTAAAAAAACAATAAAAACAGGGTTGTCAAACAAACAAATTAAACAACCCTGATTATTTTAACAGCTGGACGGACGACATTTGAGATTTTGTTATTGAAATTTTGTACAAATTACAAACGTGCATATATATGTATGTATATAATCATATTGTAAATATTTTCTTACCACCATTTTCTAATACGAAGTACACAAATTTTTTCTTTTATTATATATTTCACTTTTGTAAATCTTTGCTCATTTTTTCTCTTCTTTTGCAACCAACTTCATTCGAAAACGCTCTGTCAAAATCGGATTTTCCAATAGCAAAGCGTTGCCGCTGCGTTATTTCGGTATGCTCCATACAAAATGTATGGACATGAGAACTTTTGACAGTTAAGAAACGCTTGCCACCCGTGTTTAGGTATGGCTGTAAGAAGATCTTTCTTGTATTCAGTTAAATAAAATAGTCAGTTAAATAAAGAGTCACACAGCAGCTCTGAGTCAGTCAACATTAAGCCTCGTTGGCAATTATTTTTTAAGTGCAGTCAGACCACTGATCGTTTACTTTCTTTCGAGAGTTTTGTGACTCACTCGCACTAGTTAATCTGTACACCTCAGATAACTGTATAGATTTACAGTTCTTCTGAAGAATTTTCCGTGGTTAAGTACTTTGCTACTTCCTAAGTGAAGGCATAGGTCGTGTACAGTCAGTCACTGTAACGGAAAAAATACGGGTTAATAATATCGCCGCCATACGGTCTGAGTCATCCCGTCGGCATCTCTGCACCAATACTTTGCAAATTTACATTGTAAAGTATTCTACAAATAAATAAATAAAATATCTACAAAAAGAAATTATCTCTAATTCTATTTAAATTGCCTTTCATAAATCTGTTTAGAAATTTTGCAAAAAAATTCGAAGCAAATCTATGTTCCCATTTCCAAGAAATCGTTATCGTGAATGGTTTGTGAGTAAAAGTTCTATTGTGAATTATATGGAAGTAATATCTTCCAGTGTAAACAATTTGATGGGGATTTAAAAATTATGTGTGCAAAAATAAAAATAAATACAATTATTGTGTAAAAATAAAATAATACAGAATCTTTGTATAAAAAAAAAGAATATCAGGAAGAAATTAAGAGTTTCACAGAAGTACTAACACAAGTTCTACCCATAAAATAAGTAAGTAATTAATATAGAGAGTCCTACCACAAAAACAAATTTCAAATTACATGTTGCCTTCTAGATCCCACACGCACTTTTTGTAAACTTATTTTGTAAAATAATTCGCAGGAAGTAAATATTGGCGATGCCATATTTTATAGGTTTGTGATATCACTCCCACAAATTTTGGGAAAAATTCACGATAGTTTTTTTTAGGAATAGTTATTCGCAATAGGACTGATTGAAATTGTTGTTGTTTTTTTTTTAATCCGTTCAAAATAGAAAACAGCAAAACCAGTTTTTTTCCTGTCAGCATTTAGGCAATTATGTAGTTTCATTAAAATCAATAGACAACTTTTGATATAATTTTTAATTGTTTGTGTATGTATGTAATTAAAATATTAAATTCATTCGATTTTAAATATAAAAACAAAGCAAAAATAAAACGAAAATTTTGTTACAATTATTATATAATTTTGTTAATTTGTTATCGCAAGATTGATAAAATAAAATATTATAGTTATTTTATAATATGTGAACTCAAACTCATTATTAAAAATTTTCGAACTCGAATTTATTTAATTGCCTTTAAATAAGAGATAATCATTGTTTTATTTTTAGATCAACATTTATACATTAATGTTTGCTGATTGTATCACGTTTAAAAAAAAATAATAATTAGTTTGTTAATTGGTTGTGGTCTCTACTAATGCCGGTGCGATCATTAGGGAGAAAAGCATGTGTAGACCACAAAACGGTTAACAAGTCAGTTAAAAATCTGCATAAAATCAATTTTTTTGTGAAAAACAACCAAATTGAATAAATCACCTTGTAGATAATTTATTTAGTTTACCTTGGCAAGCATTGGAAATTCGATTATTTAATTACTAATTAACGATTAATATATTTTTTTTGTACTTTTCATTAGTCGATTAAACTACTTTTTTCCATCACTCCGCATTGCAAGTGCACTATTTGAAATCGCCACAGAGTCTAAAGTAGTTGTATGAATGATAAAATAAATTGCATTATTTATGCTCTGCAAAACTTCACAATTTTTTTCTTTGTTTAATTCCTTTTTAGTTTTATTTGTTTTTGTAATAGTGAATCATTTTAAGATCGTAACAATCTATAATTGACATTATTAAAATATAACAAGTTTATGGAAATGTTTTGCATAAAACTAAGTGCATAAAGTTTGCTTTAAAGTAACACACCTATACCTCGATTTACACCATAGATGATAATCTTTTAAGTCAAGTTTTAATATTATTTTATGGTATTTGTATATAAAGGTGAATGCCTAGAAAGAGTTCGTATCTTAAAAACCTGCAACGGATTATATTTATAATATACTAGGATCGTGTGGTGGTTAAAATGCAACCACTTGACAATCTTGACTTAAATTTAATAAACATAACAAATAAGTTTTAATATATTCTTTTATTTGCTAGATAATATAAGGGATCAACAAAACCACTTAATCTTTTTCTATCAGTCAATAAAGAATTTATATAGAGATCTCTTGTATATATTTCATATATTTGTCAGTGCCTATTTGTTGGTAAGTGCGAAATCAAATATACATTTTATTGTTGCTTTTCAAGCAAATTTAAAACTCCTTTTTTACACTGTGCATATCTACATAAAAATACCTTTTAGCCCTTATACGTTTAATTAATATTGGTGATCTATAAGATGTTTAAAAGTGTACCACAAAAAAGTGTGTAGCGTTTAGTGACAGTTCTGAACTTCACGGCCGTGTGAAAGGGTCCCTACGGATCTCTTTTGTAAATCATGTTTTTTTCATATAAAATTTTTTTTTTTTATTTTTTTTTTGTTTTTATTGTTTATAACTAAATTCTACATACAAAAACTTCAACTTAGTTCTTAGAATATTTTGTTTTTATCATCATAACTAATGTCTTTGAGTTTAGGTCTTCGTGTTCAGAACAAGTAAATTATGTGTTGAAACAATAAAAAAATTATAATGATGCCCAAAAACATGCATTTTTTAGTGAAATTCAGTACAAGGTCCATACGGACCTATTTACACGTCCGCGTACTATTCTCACTAAAACCTCAATAACTCCTAAAGTAATGATCCGATCGGCTTGATTTTTTTCCAAAAGATGCGCAACAAAATACTCTTGTAACTTTGGGGGGGTTGTATTGGCCGAAGTAGGAGTAATTTCAGTTTGAAAAGCCAAAAAGGTCCCTAGGGACCTTCACACTCATCGGAGGGCTAAACATATAACATTTACTAGAGACATTTTAAAGTGGCCAAAACTATTCCTGAATTGTTTGTGCACGTAATCAATAAAATGAAATGGAAAACACTATTCAGATCAGTAATTAACAGGGTAACCAAGAAATTTAGGACCTCCAAAGTTATTACAATAGGCATTTGTATGGGGTGTTGGTCCTACTTAAAAAAAAAATTTAAAAGAAAATATATTTGCATCCATATTTTTGAATAATAAAGTTGAGGTCACTTTTTTAGAAAATAACTTTAAATGATTTTATTATCAATATTTCAATGTCCTCTGGATATCTTCTTCAGGACATCAAGTATAATTAAAAATAATTTAACAAATTATTTTATATTTACAACGCGATAAAAAGTCTAAACTAAGAATGCGAGTTGGGTTTATTCAGAAATCGAATACGATTAAAAAAAAATTTTTTTTTTAGTTTTTGGGTATTCTGTTATTCGATGCCTATCATTTTCCAAATGACACAAGATGTAATGAAATCTCTTTGATTATTAAAAAATGTTCAACATGCGAGTAGGTACATATTATTTTAGTCATATATATTTGCTCATAGTACGTTCACTTTTTTTATTTAATATACATTTTTTTGTGATATTTAATGACCATCACTCAATTTTGAGGCGTTAAAACATAAAAACTCTATACAAAAAAGTTCATGTTGATTTTGTGTATATAATTTTCCTGAGATACACAGATATGTATGCATGTGTGTATGTATGTACATCTGTTAGTGGTTATGTACTTTTACATAATTACATAGATAAATATTACAGATACTTCTAAAGATCTTATTTCGTTACAATTCGTTGATTTTTCTTTTGTAGTTCACAACCGGATTACAAGTAAAACGTAGATGTATGCATGTATGTGTAAGTAAATATTTAAATATGTGTGTTACGAATGCACTTTATTGTTTATTAACCATTTGCAGGCAAACATCTTTAATTTTTTTACTATTATTATAAATTCTAAAAGATCTCGGGTATATATTTTCCTTTAATTTAACTATTGATGGAAAAAATGGACAAGTTGGAAAAAGCAAACAGATAAAATCTATGTGTAATTACAGTATCCCATTTTGAACTCTAAACACATATTTATACTTTTAGATATACCAAATTGGCTAACAATGAGCTTAAACGTATTGCATTAAATGCAGGCATCTGGTTTAAATGCTGGCACTGTGTCAGAACTACCTTCCTAGTAAAACTGTAGGGTTTTGCAAAAAATCTTTAATATGGAGTTATAAAGGGTTAATGATATGGTTCTTTTTGTTGCACGGAATATTTTTATAGATGTAAACATAATAATATAGAGCTGTTGTTCTGTGAAGAAGGTTTAGGTTTTTTTCTTATTACACAAACACAATAGAAAAATAACTTTACGTAAGTTTTAATGAAGTTTTTGAAGAGGGTCAGAAAAAAGTGTATAGGTAAAAGCAAAAAATCTTAAACGTAGCTAATTTTTTACAGAGTATTTGAATTTATAAATGAATTGTCGTTCTAAAGTACACAACACATAATGTCATTTTGTGCCATTGCAAAGCAAACACAGTGATGTGTATTAGTGGCAAAGTTTGTCATTTTGGCCTTCCAAACTGTAAATTTCTAAACAACAGCTTGAGCTCGATATCACTGAATGACTTTAAGCATTTCATTGCGAAATTTCTCCAGTGGTTCATTCATGAAAATCAGCTACACTTCAGGATTTTATATAAATAAATTTTTAAAGAACTTTTAAAAATGTTTGTACTAAAAATTATTACAATGAAATAATTTATATTCAAATTATTTTTATTGTCATAAAATTATTCAATTAAAATAAAATTAAGAATTATTCGAAAAAAAAGTATTCCAATAAAAGTATACGAATAAAAGTATACGAATAAAATTATTCGAATATAAATATTCGAATAAAATTATTCGAATATAAATATTCGAATAAAATTATTCGAATAAATGTATTCGAATAAAATTATATGAATAAAACTATTCGATTAAAGCTATTCGAATAAAATTTTATATATTGTAACAAATAAATTTGTACGAATAAATTAAATTTATACAAATAAATTTTTTAGAGTTTTGAGAATAATCACGGATCTGTTACTTTTCCCTCTTCTTCTGGTTGCGGCAGTCAGGATGTGTCTAGAAACCATGCAATGCGTTGGGGAGCTGTGGAAAGAAGGGTCCAGAAGGAGACATTCTTTTTCTGGAAGGGATATTGGAACTAAGGAAATTGGTTGTCGGACGGACACATTTTGTGTGAATATTTCCAGCTGGTTCTTTTTTTTTTTTTTTGTGTGAAGAGCCCAAGTTTTATATCCGCAAATTTAAACAAAAAATTAAGAAACGTTTACATATACGTACTCGGGGCAGATTGTACAAAGAAATATTGTGCGAATCAATTCCTAAAAGGAAAAATGCCCGTATGTCAATGAATTTTATAATACATAAAAATTTTTAGTAAATGGAAAATAAGCCCTTCAGAAACGTTGTAGGTCAATCTTTTAAAAACCCCGAAAATTACACTTCTTTTATTAATTTTTCACATACAAATTATACCACCTCTGGAAGTCTGATCGAAAAATATTGATCCAATATTTATATGGGATCTTTAGTTTTGCAGTGTTCTATATATTAAAGGGAACTGGAACCCCCTATTGGAAGTGTGGAATCTGCTTATCGTGGTAACAAATTTACTTAACAATATTTATTTCTATAAGTTATTTATATTGCAGAATCAGTTGTAGTTCACTCTTCAATTGTGAACTGGAAAACTAACAAATCCACTTTATTTATGACGAAAATGTTAATTTAACGAAATACGAATTTTTACAAAAAATGGGCGATCACAACATGTTCCAGCTTTAGTTGATATTTTTTGACCCGCTATTTTATTGCTATTTTTATTTTTGCCACAAATGTCTATGGTTTATTTCATTTTTATCTTTTAGTTTATATTTTTGTTTTGACCATTTTTTTGAAATCTGCTTAGATTCTCTCTCAACTGAAGGACATCATGTATTCCAGAAAGTGTTACAATCATGTTTAGGTGCAATTGGTTACGCCCTCTGGTCTATACTACAACATCTGCTGACTGAGAAGAGATGATTTTTTTTATATTCATTTTGGATGTTTCATTTTTTTATATTATTCCATATATGCAAAGCCGGGACATTTTAAATTAGGTTTTCCATTGTAGTTCTTTAAATTATATTCAAGTAGTTAGTTGCAATTGTTTGTTTAATCATTTTTGACGAAAGTTTTAATTAAGTTCATTTGTTACACAATTTATATGGGGATGTGTACAACCTAAAGTCAAAGTGGAACATCAGACCGCCGTACTAGTGCAGACATTGAAACTTTTATTTATATCAGATATGTTGGGGAAAAAGAATAGGAGAGTTATAAGACAAAAGTGGCAGTTTGCAGTTTGAATGAATATACAAAAAGGATTTTGAAAATAAGCTCATATAGAGTGGGTGGCAACAAGTGGATGCTTATCTAGACAGCATTCGTGGTGGTTGTGATGCATAAGGGAATGCATTGAGAATCAGGAAGTAGATGCAAGCTTCTCGTTAAAAGCTTTTCTTGTGGTCATGTGCAATATAGTTGAAGCACACTATAGAAGAGTTGCCATAGTATGAGGACTTATCATATATAAAGGATATTATTTTTCAAAAGAAGAAATTATTTTCATCCATTTACTAAGAGATATTTTCAGCTAATTTTTCTATTGAGTAGTGCCATGAGGGAGTATAAAGGCGGATTCACCCATGTTGTCCGAACAAAATTTTTGTCCGGACAAATTTTTTTTATATGTAGTTTGACGTCTCTCTTCTTGAGAGAGAGAGAGAAAATATTTGTTACGAACAACTCTCAGCTTGAATTGGTTTAATTTTATATTTTGTCCGGACAAAATTGAACTGAGTTGCCAATACGTTAAACTTTTTCACATAAAGTTGAGGTGTCATTTTGTGTTTGATATATTAAATTGTGTGTGAGACTAAAAAAATAAATTTTGAGAACTAATATTATCTATTTGTTTCTTTTTTTAAATGTATTTTGCTAATAACAATGCTTTATGCAATTCAATGGCCATAAGGTAAAGCAATTTACTTATCTCGTCCATTATTATTATCACAAATTCTTGAAAAATAATTTAAAATATGTAATATCCAAATATCTAATATATCAAGAAAACAAAGCAAAACATAAAAAATCGCTGCAGTACTACCATTTTGCAAAAATCATTTTTTATATGAATGGCAACTTTAATTTTCCAGACAAATTTATCGAAATGAGTGAATCGTGCTGCAGAAAACTCTCAGTAAAATAAATTTTGTCCGACAAAACTTTTGTTCGGAAAACATGGGTGAATCCGCCTTAAGTCTTAGAAACTGTAAATATTATTGAAAGCTTTTAGTCTCATGATTAACTGCCTATTTCTTATTGTCGAATGAATTCTTCCTTTCGTATAAATACATTTGAAACAAAAACAATTTATAAAATTTTGTTTTTATTTTAAATATATTTGTACGAAAGAAAGAATTCATTCGACAATGAGAAATAAAACTGCTGTTATACGGGAATGTTCTGTAAATCACGTCGGGTTGAAATCGCGTGAATTCAAAAATAAATCATGGCCCTGAAAACGTTCTTAAAATTAGATACGGAAGTTTTCTTCTGGATATGATATTTGAAGCTATATATAACAGCAATATTGAAAAATGTCTGGAAAAATATTTCTATCAGTGGAGATAATTTTCTAAAATCACACGATTTCAAACCACGTGACTTACAGAACAGGCCTGATAGTACGTTTCCATATATGTGATTTGGGTCAAAGCATTTCATTTGCTCAAATTAAGTAATTTGTGACATGGTTTCCCATAAATTTTTCATATGACCAAATTATCTGAAATGATTTAATTTGCTGCAAATTATTTCGAAATTAATATGCGCAACACTGTGCGACTGCTCTTGTTACAAATGCAACCTTGGGATATCCATTATTGGTGAGTAACAAATCCGAAAAAGTGACATTTAAGTACGAATTATTTTATTTTTTGAATATAATTTACAAAAAACTCAATTCTATTTTGCATTTTTATATTTTTTCTTTTTATTTTGCCATTTCAAGTTAACATTGAACAAAATTTTTGCTTTTTTCTTATGTCAAAAAATAACCAAACAATAGAAAAGTCAAAGTGATTTCGAAAATTCGATCACAAAATTACTTCCAACGTAATGGAAACACTTCGATATAATTTCCTCAAATACAGTTCTCGTATGCAATTTCCTAATAAAATTTTTTAAATAGGAACTGTTATCATATTCAACTTAGCCACCTAATAAGTGGTGACAAACACAATACACATGAGCACTGATGATGAAATAGTTGCGGCTTTCGAAAACAGCTGTTCTGCTCCGCTGTGTAAGTTGAATACCTAAAAACTGATGTGGACTTTCCTTTGTGCCTTGGAATATTTATCATGTCTTTGTGAATGTAAAACAAAAATGTCAAACAATTAGAATATAAATCTTAATTCAATTCCTCGAGTTAAGTCAATTTGCTCATGGTGGAATCGTACTACTAGATATGAATTTCTTAAAATAATATTTTGAATTTGATTACTGAAATGGTAAAAAAATATATATTTTCAACAGAAAAGTACAAATCAGAGTGGCAGTAAAAACAATGAGATCTTAAGAATCGCTCCTGTTTCGAAGTCAATGGAGAAGAATACAAAAATTAACCAGAAATTGACACAAACAACTATTTTCCTTATTTTTATTTTTTTTTAATCCCTCAAATGTTTCAATCCATTTTTGTACTCATGTGTAATTTTATTTAAGTAGGACACTTTTTTCCCTATCCTATGCGAAATACTGAGTGTTCTGGCAACCCTTCTTAATACACATTTTACTATTTCTATTGAGATTGTACAAAAGCTTTTTTCTAGGATGCTGCAGTTGCACACATGCACACGCATGTATTTTAATTTCAAATGCAAAATGCTTTTGGCAAACACATCTATACACAAACTTTAACAAAAATTCAATTCTAAAAATTTATACAATTAATAACTGCCATTAATAATTATTTAAAAACGAATAAAAATATATAAATTAATTAAAAATAACTATTAAAACCAGACTATTTGCTTAAACAAAAAATAAAATATTTTTTTTTTAATTAGACGTTAGTGTGGGATTTGAACCTGGCATCTTAAAGAGTTTTAGTGAAAAATGCACTCGTTTAGAAAACTTAGGAAATAAAGCTAGATTTACACGATTGAAATTTTTTTCAAAATTGCTCTTCAAAATGCTTTAAACTCGTGTAAATCTTCAAAATTCATTGATCAAAATTTATTGAACAAAACTTTTGAAGATTTTATTGATGCCGTGTAAATAAGCATCAAAATCTGCCAATATTGACAACTATAAATAATTTGACAGCATGTTCATTCTTTTGATTCAATATAATAATATATTATATATAATATTATAATATAATATCGATGTGTTTTCCATCTAATGCCCCGATTGAATTGGAAAAATTCCACGTTTTATTTGTACTTTGGAAATACTCCCCCATTCCTCCTCTGTTGCTGGCATCTGTACCAATATATATTATTTTTTGATATGTTTTTTATTTAATAAATTAGGTTTTAACTTTAAAAATTCATCTTTTAATAATTTATATAATGCAGCGCAGACTTCAGGCATAGTATTGCATATCGATGATCTTGATCTTTTAAACAAGAACATTAGACTTGCGTAAATGTCCCCATTCGCTAAAAATCTAAAAGTAATTGCCAGGCGTTTTCAGGGCATATAGATTCCCGCATATTAGTATTGGCCTTTTTTATTGGTGGGTGACGAGATTAAGCAAATAATCAAAATCGTCTGGTGACAAAGTTTTTGTATAGGTCGGGATCATTCCTTTTCAATCGCTCCCTAAAAGAGACATACATACCATTACCTTCCAAAAGAAAAAGTCGAACACGATATTCCTTTTGTTTTCTTCTTTTTTTGCATTATCAGCTTATTATATTAAAAATGTTGATGCTATGATTATTGTGTCGTCGTCCATACTTAATAATTGTTTTTTTATAATAAGAAATTATTTTTTATAATAATAAATTATCTCACAAGAAAAGCAAAACAGCTGATCAAAGTTAATATTTTCTATATAAAAAGTTTACCAATAGTGTAAATTACCTTCAACAAATTTTGATCATATATTGATCAAAAGATTTTGAAATATATTAAAAGAATATTTTGATAAAATTTTTGAGACGTGTAAATAGAACATCAAAATAAATTTTCAAAATTTTGATAAGACTTCAAAATACCTTCAATCGTGTAAATCTAGCTTAAGTTTTCTAACACTTTGTTTAAATAACCAAAATTTATACTTCACTGTTACTAATTTTCTGCAATTACATTCTTGCAGGTACGAGTATATCTCACGTTATTAAATAAAACGTTAGATGCAAGAAAGAAAACAAAAAAAAAAGTGCCAAAGCAAACGGATAAAAAGTTTAAATTTAAAGAACTAAAGACATGCAAGAGTTTTTCTGTCTGTTTTAATTAGAAACAAGTAGGAGGTATTTAACACAAACTAACACACATCTAAATTTCTTTTCTCATAAAACATGCTCGTAATGATGGATATGGTAACATCTTTTTCTTGAGTTACAAACAACAGTTAGAAATGGTATGCGAGTACGTAAGTTAATTAAACGCCAAGCCATCAACGATATGCGGCTTTAAAATTTAAGGCGTACAGTAATTGAAAATTTATTTATTTATTTTTTTTTTGTTAGAGAAAATTCAATATTATGAAGAAATAACTCTCAGATAAATATATAAAAGCATTAAAACTTTAATTGAGTAACTTGGTTTTAAGCATCATTTTTCTTTGCTGCCAACATCAGGGAAAACGAAAAACCAGCGGAAGTAAGATAATTTTAAATTAAAAATACGAAATGGCTTGAGTACTTAAAAGTCAGCATTATGATTAACTATTTAACTTTTAAAACATTTTCTATTACATGAAATAAAATGATTTGTTTTATTGTATTAAAGAAAACTGTTTTTAATGTAATAAAAGAACTAAATTTTTTATAAATGATCTTTTTATACCGTCCAAAAAAGAATTTGGAGGGTTTTGTCATTCCGTTTGTAACGCATCGAAATATCCATCTCAGACCCTATAAAGAATGATGAATTCTAAGACGATCTGGTCATGTCCGTCCGTCCGTCCGTCTGTGGAAATCACGATTCAGTCCAAACGAAAAGAGCTAGACTCTTGAAATTTCGTAGCAGGTTAGAGCAGGTTAAGTCCGGAGATGGGCTAAATCGGGCGAGAGGGAAAAAAGTTCCCCTAAGAAGAACTAAACCAAACTAGAAAAAACAACATAATTTTTAAAGTTTTTTGGTTATTTTGTTAAGGAAATTATATATTTTTATGTCAAATACGGTCCAACGCCTTAAACTTGGAGCCGTAAAATAAAAAAAATATATGTTTGGACCCCGCCCACTTTAGTGGGCGTTATTATAGGCAAAAATAGCATAAAAATTTAAGAAATTGTTTTACTTAAGCCTACATTCCTTAAAAATAACACTTTTAAGCTTTAATGACGAAGCTGAGACGAAACCTGGTACTACTCTGCCCTATCCCCTCCTCCCCCTTCACCCCCTAAATGACCCGACCACAAAAAAAAATTAATTTTGTATACAATTATCCCAAGCATTTATTTTTAGAGTTTTATGACTGCCGATTTCTGCCCTACCCCTCCTCCCCCTTTGCCCCCTAAGTGACCCTATCGAAAAAAAAATTTGTTTTTTAAATTTTGTATATAATCATTCCAAGCATTTATTTTTAGAGTTTTATGACTGCCTGTTTCTGCCCTACCCCCTTCCCCCCTTTGCCCCGTAAATGACCCTATAAAAAAGGAAATAAAACATTTTATTTTGTATATAATTATCCCAAGCATTTATTTTTAGAGTTTTATGACAAAGGTGAAATGTTTCCCCCACATCCCTTGCCAGAGCGACCCCGCCAAAATAAAGTTTTTACACCCTCCAAAGAGTATTGGACCCTATAAAGTAAATATGTATATTCTTGATTAGTGATGAAGTGTAGGACAGTCTAGCAATGCCCATACGTTCGTCTGTGGAAAACATGATATTGTTTATTTTTGAACCCCGCCCCCTTTAGTAGGCGTTGGCGTACGATGTTATATAAAGGAACTCTGTCCCACCAAGTTAAACATTTTAAATTCACTTACTAAATATTTGGAGGGTATTTAAGATTCGACCCGGTCGAATATAACGTGTTTACTTGTTTTTGAGCACTTTACCACTTTAATAAAGAAGATATTAACATACAAGAGAGTAACCAATTAGATGGTCAATAAATTCCACGGTTAAGACGATCACTGTGGTATTTTGGGATAAATATGTTAAAATTAAAAAAAAAAAAGTATTGAAACATATTATTCCTAGTTCTAAATTGTCAGTATGAACAGACCCAGCCATAGTGTTTTTTGGGGTAACTAAACTTTAAAAAATTATTCCACTTGCTCTTTAAAAATAAACCCAAATTACCAGTGATATTTTTGTATTCTTTTTGAAACTTCTCTTAAACAATTTTATTCATTTTATTATTTATACCAAAAATTCCTTATTGAACTCTTCCACAGTCATTGCTCATTTAAATTATTTCATCAACAGGGGAAACTTGATTTTTTTTTCTTTCAAGAATTGGTTCTGTTGCTTTGAGGCTTTTATTTTTCAAAATGCCTCAACGTAAGCCATTCACTTTATATACGATATGCAAAACCAAATAATACTCGCATATATATTAACATACAAAAACACACACACATACGCATTAACTAATAATAATACATACAGGCATTCATTCAAACACAAGTCTAGGGTTACATGATGATTTTTTTTAAAGGCTCAACAAATAATTCTGTTTGCACGTTCAGCCAACCACCACCGCATTTGCTTATGGCCAGCAATAATCAAAATGTGAAAGGAATTAATAAATCAATTTCCATATATTTTGAAGAAAATATTTAAAATTTTCTCCAATAAATAAAATAATGGCTCAATTCGCAGGCCGCAAAGTATCATTTAAAGTTGTAAATATTTACATATAAAATTTTCAGCAAAATCTCTGTAAACGAAAATGTTTCACGAATAATTTGTGTTTATTTTGAGAAATATTTTTTAAATTTTCTTTTCAAATACAACCCAGACTTGTAAATTAATCAAATAATTTCGGAAAAAGTAAGTTGCACTTTAAAATTAAATTAAACGAAATCATTTATAAAAATTTTGGGTTTTGGTATCATTGACAATTTTTTTAATTTTATCCAAAGTTCATGTTGTTTTTATGTCCTACAAAAAAGAAGTAGAGGCTATATTTACTTTTTCCTTCCGTATGTAAAGCAGCGAAATATCGCACTAAGACCCCATAATGTATATGTGACCGTCTCCGAGAAAAGGGACCTAGTGTGTGAAAATGAAGTTTTGAGAAAAACGCATTTTAAGTTTCATAACGCATTATCACTACCAGAATCCACTCTTAAGTCCAAACCCGTTTTTTGACACACTAGGCCCCCTTTTTCTCGGAGAAGGTCACATATATATTCTTGATCAGTGCTGAAACATAAGATCACGATTCAGTACAAACGAAAAGAGCCAGGTCCTTGAAATTTGTGTAGTTAAAAATATATAGACACATTCTAGGTATATATGGGCCTTTCCACTGAAAAGTGTACCTTTTCTTTCTAATCGCCAGCAAGGAATCGAACTCAAAAGTCTTATAAGAGACTGATAAATTTTGAACAAAATCAATCGATCCCACGTGATTAGGGGTGATTGATGCAGTTTTCAGAGTTCTATAAAAAAAGTCGGGAGCACCAATTTTTTTTTTTTTTTTGTTTTATCTTGGACCAGCACTCAGGAGAAGACCCCTAGATATGCAATGCATTGCGCCGGAACTGAAGACGAGGGGATAGTATTGAGGGGACAGATTAGGAAAGATGAGAAGATAGACAATTTTTTTTTTACATCGCCGGCTGATTTTTTCTACAGGGCCGACGAAGGTGGGTGCTGTTACTGTGCTTGTAGTACTTGATAGTGTCAGTCGCTGCCATTTATGTTCAGGGACCAGTGCTATGCCTTCATCATAGAAACAGGCTGGCAACAACTAACACAACCACGCACTAATGCTGATCAGAAGATTGATCAGATATATAATTTCGGTGCTTTCTTTTAAATGACTTTTTGCGAAAAATGAATTGGAGGGTATATTCACTTTGTTATTCCGTGTATAACGTAGCGAAATACACATCTGAGACCCCATAAAGTATATATATTCTTGATCAGTGAAGAAATCTAAGACGATCTGGCCATGTCCGTCCGTTTGCCTGTGCAAATCACGATTCAGTCCACACGAAAAGAGCCAGAACCTGGAAATTTGGTACAGAACAAATTTTGAAATATAGCACAGCTCAAGTTCGTAAATTGGTTGAATCAGAGGGTCAGAGAGAAAAAAGTTCCCCTAAGAAAAACTAAACCAGCCCCTAAAAAACAACATAATTTTTAAAGTATTTTTTTTTTAATTTTGTTGAGCAAATCATATATTTTTAGGTCAAAAAATTAAAAAAAAGGCATATTTTGGACTCCGCCCCCTTTTGTGGGCGTTTAAGTTAAGTAAGTCCGGAAAAATCCTGCATTCCTGAAAAATTAAGTTTTCACGCTTTTATAACGATTTCTGGGAATTTCTCTGATCCTCCTTTGGCCTACCCCCCCCCTTCCCCTCCCCCAGTTTTCCCCTTAAATGACGCTATCCTAAAAAAATTTATTTACACTTATAACCACAAAAATTTACTTTATGTGTTTTATGGCAAAGGTGAGATGTCTCCCTCCGGCTCTACCAGGAGCGACCGCGGCAAACCCGTTTTCAAATCGGGCACAGAAATGCCTTAGAGGAACTCTGGCCTAGCAGTTTAAACATTTTTAATTTATGTACTAAATATAAGGTTCTTACTTGTTCTAAATTTTTTAGTACATATATTCTGGTACTTATTTAAGGGCTTTCATTAATGCATACACACATACATTTACACATACATGTGCATATACTTCAATATTGTATTGTATTTGTATTTGTATGTTGAAATACTTTACAAAGTAAATTTGCAAAGTATTTGGTGCACAGATGCCGACGGAGTGACTTAGACTATATGCCGGCGATGTTATTAACCCGTATTTTCTTCCGTTACTGTGACTGACTGTACACGACCTATGCCTTCACATAGGAAGTAGCAACGTAGTTAACATCAAGCCTCGTTGGCAATTATTTTTTAAGTGCAGCCAGACCACTGATTGTTTACTCTCTTTCGAGAGTTTTGCGTCTCACTCGCACTAGTTAATTTCAACACCTCAGATAACTGTATAGTTTTACAGTTCTTCTGAGGAATATTCCGTGGTTAACTACTTCAATATTGAAATATTAATATTTTATGGTTTATCTGTTTACATTTCGTTGACGGTTTATGGTCAATTATAGCCAAAATGTGAATAATGGCAAGAAAAACAAATTGTATAAGAATTTAATGTCGGATATCTAATGAATATGCTTTATGAATTTTAAATTTGGTTTGACATTTTTTTTTTTTTTCCTTTTAACTTTCATGGTAAACGCAGCTAAATTTATTCCTATACGAATAGTCAGTTATAACTGAAAAGGTAATTTAGAATATAAAATGGCGTTAAGAATAGAATTTTTACACAACAAATATAATTATAAAAACAAAATTCGAAAGGAAATATTTTGAATTTTGAGTAGAAGAGTTTTAATGGAAATTATGCTGCCATTAAAATAGTTTGTTTTTAATTTTTTTTCTTTTTCTCGTATTTAGAGAAGCCAGCAAGACAAAAATAAATAATAAAATATTTATATGTATTTATTAAAATGTGCTAAAGATTTAGGAAATTTTAATGAAAAAAAATAAAAGAAAAAACAAACATCATGAATAATTTGTCGTCATTAACTTTACAAAATATGAATTTAAAATTAAACTGATGAGCACATGTTTGGATTTCTTTTTGCTTATTGTACGACTCCAACCAATAACTTAATTATTAATGTAAATATTTTTTGCAACCATAAATTGCTGCAGAAAACACGATGTTGTTCTCACAAACATGCCTTTTTTTCTCTGCGTGTATATGTATTCGTATTACATATTAAAGTTTATTTCCTCTTCGGATGTGAAACGTTATACAACAAAGGAAAAATATGAAACTCATCTACATATTTGCACAACTTTTTACAAAATTTCAGTTTAATTCATAAAATCAGAATGGTTTTTTTCTTATATACTCGTACATAAAGTATTTCAAAATAAAACCAAAAAGTTTCTTTACTTTAATACAAAATAATACAAAAAAAAGTACCATTGGACGAACTCTGAATACAATTAATGGCCATTCATATTGAAATGAAAAGTGTTGTTAATTAGAAAGTGATTTTAACTATTAAAAATAATGTTAAAGCAAAATTTCACTAAAAAAACAAAATAAAAAACTAAAATTCAGCTCTAAATTATTGTATGAATTATAATTATTTGCTGTTATTAAAGTTTATTACCAAATAAAAATTTAGTTTGCAAATAATTGGAAATTTCTTAGCGAGAAATTTAAATAATTTTTAACAACAAACGAAGTACTAAAAAAAATTTGTATAAAAATGCAAAAAATTTGCATAATTAATGCAAGAATGATCATCGACTGATTTAAGAAATTTATATTTCAGTATGCTGACCACATTGGCGTAGATAACGAGGGGGATGGGATGGACAAAGCCCAGTCATTTTGGCCATGAATAGGGTAACAGTGAAGTTCGTTCTAAAATTGTTGAGTTTTTACCCCAACAATTTTTTTAGTTGTTTTGGACAAAACTAAGACTGTAGTCCAAGGAAAGGCAAATGCAGGGCGCGGCGCCTTTTCATTTACTCTTCTGTTACGTACGTGTGTACACGCATTGTAGAGCTGTAAACAACTTTAATCAGTCTAGTTCAGGGATGGAAAAGGGCCATTTTGATTTTGTACCAATTAACTAAATAAAATGTACACTTTTCATTCCATGACGGTAACATTTTTTTATATTTTTTATATTTCTATAAATAGAAATTCAAAAACTTCTCTACACAAGTATATAACAAAAAAAATATTATATACATAAAAATCTAGGAATCATGCTAGGAACACAACTGGGACGAACGACGAATTTCGCTTAGTACGACGAATTCGTTGATAAAAAATCGCTCCATAAATTCGTCGTATGAAACACAATAACGACGAATAAATTAAAATAATAAGCAAACAAAATTTTAATATTTGTTTTTTTAAATCATTGTAATCCTCTGATGCCAGTCAGATTGTTTAGACACTCAATAATTATCCCGGTGTTGTCCATTTTTTTCAGAACAAATTCCTTTTTGTAAATATTTTCTGAAAAATTTTCTGTCTGTAAATAAATTATTATTTTCATTTAACAGCTGATGGGGTGACCATATGAAAAAGTGGGAAATAGAAAGAAAAACTATATTATAAAAAGTGTTCAAAATTAATAAAAAGTCGTCCGAATGATACATTTTTGTGAATTGGTGACTGCATTTTTAGTATGTACTGAAAATTTTAGTGCTACATGCAACAATACAGTAGTGAACTATGTTTTTCCACAAAAAACCAGTTTGAGTATATGAAACCTGGTCACTTTATATTGATTTGTTCGTCGTTCGTTGACGAAACAATTAGAAATAAATGTATTTAAACTTTCGCTGAGTATGACGAATTTCGCCCAACGCCACGATTGTGTGCATTTTCATATACACCAATGTGTTTTATTTTTGGCGACGAATATTCGCGACCAAAAATTCGTCGTTCGTCGCAGTTGTGTTCCTAGCATCAGTTGATTAAATTTTATTCAAAAAGTCATACAATTTAAGATAATAAATTTTCTGGTAGTTTAAAATTGAGGCAACGAGACATTGATTGAAAACTTTTTCGGTATTTGAAAATCAATTATTATACCCTTTTTCAACGTTATTGTTTTTGAATCAAATATAAGGCAGCCTAACGATGAAAAATGTTTCTGTTGCGAAAAATTATAGCAAATAATTGCAAGTCCGTTACTTAAATGAGCCATAATTTAGCAGAAATATGTGACATAAGACACTATTTTGAAAGATTCGGGTCAAAATAAATATATAGAACAAGCAGAGGAGTAAGAAACGATCCGAAAATTTCATGAAGTGCTGACTGGAATACTGTATGTAATAAAAAGTTGACACAAAATCTTTATGTAACCGTATAATTCACAGAAATATTTTATGTTTATTAACTGATTCACTGAGAAACTACCAAAAATTTTCAAGCATATAACGTTTTTATGAACTATGTAGGTGTAAGCTTTTGATTGAGATATTTAAATTCTACCAAATTAGTCGTGGTAGTACCACGGTACCAACAAAGTCTAATTGTACCAAAAAAAAAGTACAATTGTATACATCCGTGGTCTAGTTTCAGCATTCAAACAGGCAGGTTGTGTTTATTGCATACTTTAAGAATCAGCGTTGCCAGAGAAAAAAACAATGTGACACAGGGGAGATGTGTAAACATCTTTATAAAAAAAATGTTTGCTGATTCTCCCCAATAAAGTATAGGTTGCCTTTCCCTGCTGCAGTCATGCCTCGAGCACTACGACTTTTTCCTATTTTTGATGTGTTAACATCTATACGCGCGCCTCTAGGGCAGTAAACTATCAGTTTCAATACATACGCAAGTGTAAGTGTAAGAGTTTGTTTGTTCGTTGCTTGGCAGTCGGTATTGAAAATGATTATTGGGCGATTTTCTTATAACTTTCCCACGCGATTTTCTCCGGAAATTCATAGCCGATTTTATTAATTTTTGGATTAAAACGCTAGTGCGGGTTTCGACGAAGAGTTTAGGCCAAAAATTAAGGAGATCTGATATCGGCGAGCGGAGATTTAAGTGTTTTAATTCGGAGTATTAATTTGGAGTAATATTAAAAAAGTGTTTTATGTTGATCTTCGGTTTTGTCTTATGCATAGCAAAGAGAATAGTGACGTGGTTATACGTACATATATAAAAATGAGATAGCAAGACAGCAACGTATGTAGCTTATGTACAAACATAACAATGTATGTATGTACATTTGTCTGTTGCTTTGCATTCTCTTTGTTTTTTGTGGGTTTAATATAAAATAAATAAACAAAAAGGTGTTAACACATCGCCCGTGAGTTCGAACGCTCATTGATGTTTTTTTTATTTTATTTTAGTTTTTTAACTCGGACCGGCATTCAGCGGATGACCCCAGCATACGCATTGCATTATGCCGGAACTAAAAAGGAAGGGATGGTATTGAGGGGACAGATTGAAAGAAAGATGAGATGACAATGCATTTTTTTGTAGCTATTTCAAGCCTTTACTTCGCCGGCTAATTTTTTGCTACAGGGCCGACGAAAGAGGATCGCTGCCAGTTGTGTTCAGTGACCGGTGCTGTGCCCTTATGCACTAATAATGGCGTTCAGGAGAATTGGACACAATATTCATGTTTGAGCACGGAGTCGAACTCAGAATCTGCTGCTTCATAGTATTGTATTAACTACTTTAGCCAACTGCGCCCTATTCCGAAGATTGAAGAGACCCATAAAAATATGCCGTTCTGCGGGGATTGAGAATATAAAAAACGTATCCTGAGGGATCTCCAGGCCATAGCAAACAATAAATATCAAAACTGCTTCAAGGATATGAAAAAAACCTTGCAAAAATGTATTCTATCAAAGGGGGGTGACTTTGAAGGACACAAAATACAAATTGATGTATACAAAAAAAAATTTATATATAGTAAAAATTTTAACGAACATTTTATATTGCTATATTAAATTGAATTAAGATTCTATAGGCTAATTGTTCGAAATTTTTAATTTAAATCTCAGAAAGACATGATAAATATTCCAAGGCACAAAGGCAAGTCAACATCAGTTTTTGTTATTCAACTTACACAGCAGAGCAGAACAGCTGTTTTCGAAAGACGCAACCCTTTCATCATCAGTGCTCATGTGTATTGTGTTTGTCACCACTTATTTATTAGGTGGCTTAGTTGAATGTGATAACAGTTCCTATTTACACAAATTTTATTGTGAAAAAGAATACGAGAACTGTATCAAGCTGATGTTAACATGTTATTGTTATAATACCCGTGTTACCGTTTGATTATTTTTCTTCATGTCCCATTTTTCTGAATTTTTTGTTCCATCATAAGTCAAACTTTTTCAAATTTATATAATTTATTGAACAAACCTCGTACATGAAAATATGTTTCTCCTACATTATGCTTAACTTAATCCTGTTAATACTCTAGTTGTAGTTCTACATACAAATAAAATTATAAGTTGTTATTCGTAGAATGTGAAGTGCTTGTAATCACATAATACAATTATGATATTATTCTTTTAGATTACGGTCACATCAAACATAAATTTTCTTTGTGTGTATTCACTTATAAGCAATATAGAATTAACTCATTCAAACCCTTCAACCTTACTGACCGATTATAAAAAAAAAATATAAAAAACTAAAGTATCACACAACTGGTTTCCAAATCATTATAGTGTTTCTTACTTTTCATTCAGTTACAGTAACTTTTTTCTTTTGGCTGCAAAAAAAAGAAGCCAATCAAAATAGCCACAACTTAAAACAAAACAAATAAAACTAATAATTCCATTACCTGCAGTACATATTACAAAAGTTAGTACCTACTGCATACACTCGCACACACACACATACACATACACATAAAAACAAACAGATGTACTAACAAGTCGTAAGTTGTTATAATACCCCCATGGCTACTTTTCAGTTATTTGAGTAGATATCAACACGGGCGTGAAGGTAAAAAGTAAATAGCAAAAAATAAAGCAGCAACAGTACAACAAAAATAAAAAAGATTTCAATTTCATTAAAGAAATGTAGGATGATTTCCACATTCATTACGAATTGTATGTAAAATACTTCTGTTGGAACCGAAAAACAAAGAAAGAAAGAAAGACTCGTAATAAAATACAAACTCCCCCCTTCATTACAAAGAAATAGGGAATAATGGAGAGACAGCTCACAAGTAGAAGCGTCAACAGCAAAAAAAAAAATTATATATTGACCCTTTCACTAAATATCACGACGTCTACACTCACTTAAGAGTTTATGTGTGTGAAGGTAATCCACGTTGAGGTATAAAAACAGCCTACTATTAAACACAGATTTTCTTCTTATCATTTAATGTGCAATAAAATGTTTAAAAATCGATTGAAAGAATATCTTTAACAAATTTAATAGATTTTCCTAACGACCACAACATGAACTATTGACAATAATCACCCCAATTCTCTGGAAGTTTTTTCCCCCGATTGTCGGTTTCCCTTTACTAAATAAAATCTCCCCGGGAATATTTTCTCTATTCCCTTTTTCTAAATGGGAATCTCTTCCCCGGGAGAAAAATTAGGTATTACGAACATCAATAAAAGGGGAAAATGGTAGAGAAAGACAACAGAAAAAACCAGGGACCGTAACTGTTATGACTTTTATCAAAAAAATCAAGAAAAAAGAGTTATTTTTGATTTTTATATTTTTAGATAGAAAATAATACTTATATTTGATTTTTATTATTTGAAATGAAAAATAAAAGTTATTTTTGATTTTTATATTTTTAAATGAAAAATAAAAGTTATTTTTAATTTTTATATTTTTAAATGAAAAATTAAAGTTATTATCGATTTTTATATTTTTATATCAATAATAAAAATCAATTCAAAATTCGTGACATAGGTAATATGTTTGTGTTTCCATGGCTTGGAAAATTAGCTTTAATTGTTCATTCTGTACCTGCCACTCAAGTCAGTGTAGAAAGGTCATTTTCAGCACTCAGATTAATATTGGGAGATTTGAGATATAATTTATCTGAGGAACATTCAAAATCAATTATGATGGTAATATTGGACACCTGAAAACGACCTCTTAACACTGACTTGAATGGCAGTCAAAACTTATAAGCTATTTTTATGCATTCATGTTTTTATAGCTGATAATGGATAAGTCACATAATATATTCTTTTCATATAGAAATTTGAATGAAGCAGCATATTATAATACACACGGCATCAACAAATAAATCAGAGTTTTTTATAGATTTTTATTATTGATATAAAAATATAAAAATCAAAAATAACTTTTATTTTTCATTTAAAAATATAAAAATCAAAAATAACTTCTATTTTTCATTTTAAAAAATAAAAATCAAAAATAACTCTTATTCTTCATTTAAAAAAATAAAAATCAAAAATAACTCTTATTCTTCATTTAAAAAAATAAAAATCAAAAATAACTCTTATTTTTCATTTAAAAAAATAAATATCAAAAATAACTCTTACTTTTGATTGTTAAAATAAAAATCAAAAATTTAAAAATCATGCAATATGTTGGATGCATTTCGCCTAAAAATCATGATGGTGTAATTAAAAGTTTTCTACGATGTTCATTTATGTATGATTTATTTCTTCAAAAATTGAAAAATAACTCTTATTTCCGATCCCTGGAAAAAACAATAGACTATTTTCTTCGAACGTTATGCCGCCTGCTGATTCAATGCATCACATTAATATATCTATTTGACATTGATTTTTCGATTCAACAAATTTTTATATTTTAACTATTTGTAAGAGAAAAAAGAAAAACTAAATTTATGTCATGAAGAGAACAACTACAACAACTACTTTGTTATACATTCAAGTGTGCAATTGTTTGTACTCGTATTTTAATCTATTGTTTTCATAAGCATTCAAGAAGAAGAAGAGTCATTATATGTATTACAGTTGCTATTGTTAATTGTTGTTAATGTTGTTTTTAATAAATAATTTTTTGTTCTACCTTGTCATTTTTCACACTCTAATTTTTTGCCATTACGACTATTTGTGCAAAAAAATTTTATAATTTTTTATTTCTGTTTACTTTTTAACAATATTTCAAAACTATTTCCTTTTTCTATTAATTAAATCGAACAAAAAAAAACAATTAAATAACAAAAATACAAACAAAGCTAAGCATTTGACCAACTTAGTGATTGTCAACTTTAAAAATGCAAACAAAGAAAAAAAAAATAAATAAAAAATATTAATGAATAAATAACAAAAGCAAGAAAAAAAACCTAAGTTATGAAATTTTTCATTTCTGCGAATCACAATGAATAAGAGTTTTTTGTTTTAATACAAAAAAAAAAGTTAAACATTTTAGTTTTATCTGGCCATATTATTGCCCGTCACTTTCTCTAGAATTGCAAACACTCCAAAGACTTTACAAATATTATTATTCATAATGTTATTATTATTCATAAATTATTCATAAAATAAATTGTAAATAAAATTGTATTTAAATTTACATGATATATCGAGAAGAAAACATTCCTAAGCAATTAGTTTCAATTGAAAATTTGCTAGTAAAGAAATAAAGTGAACTCAATCTTCGTTAGGAAAGTGTTCTTGCAATAGTTGCAGATATTGCAACATCACAAACGTGTCTACATTTAGGCGAAACACGCTAAATGGGCAACACTCCAACATCAAGGTGCAGACACAAATAAAACTTTACCGAATACTAATAACACAAATCTTTTAAATATATAAATTTTAAAAATATCTCATTGCAATTCCAATTACCATTATTAAACAAAATGTTGTTCAATGGTCTTTATTTATTAAGTGTTTTTGAACTAGTTGTCTGTCATCTGCTTATTGGTTGAATTAAATTGAAAAAACCTTTTAAAATGTGTGAGCAAACAAATGCATAAATCACTTAAAAAGAGTGAAAAAGTAAATATGTATATGGAAATATGTACATATACATACATATGTACATACATATGTATATGTACACATTTATATAGGAATGTAGGTACAGTTTTAATGTGTATTAGGGTATTCACTCGGATAATGTTGAATATTAATGTTTTTAAAATATTTAGAAAAAAAATGTAACGTGCGTCACAAAAGCTTTTAATATAAGCCGATTTTTTTCAGTTCTCGCACAGGCATATTTATTTTAGAAATTAGCGAAATTCGCTAAAATTACAACTTTCAATTTTATGTACTTGGTTTTTTTTTTTTTTTTGTAGCGTGCGTCACATAACTTTATATCCAATCAGCTCTTTTTACAATACTTTGTGATAAGTAAGTACCACCCAATACTTTGTAGTCTAGTAAAGAACTACAAATTTACAACCCATTGCCAAAATGCCAAGACTATAGTGGCGAAAATAAACCTGTTGCAAACATGTTGCACTAATCATAGAAGCAAACAAACAAACAAATAAATATAAGGAGCAAAATTGACCGATATTAAATACACTCAAATACGTAATTGTTTGTTTATTCCTGCAGCCAATACCCACTCGAAAAATTCCAAAGAAAATTGCAAAAAATAAAATGCAATTGCATTTGACGTCATTATCGGCTAACGTTAAACGAAACTAAAATGTTGATGTGATAACCAGCGACACCAACATTGAATTTAATATTAAAAAAAAGAACTTGTTTTCATAGCAACAACAGATAATACTTAAACTGTGTGCTATTAATTTATGAAAAACCGGCAAGTGCTGTTAACAAGGCTGCAGGCGAGCAGAAAAAAAATATGAAAAGCACCATTCAAGTTTATTAAACCAAAAATATTTAAAAAAAACACACTCTTTAAAATAAAACATAACCAAAAACTTATGGTACATACAGAAATGTATATTTATATAAACTAATTTTTATTATTTCAAATGAAAATTTTAAACAACTCCTCTAATGCTTAATAAACAAAACAATTTTTCGACAACCACTCATTTGATGTTGGAATATTAATAATTTTACTTACTACAACTGATACTTAGTTTGAATTTTATTGTGTTCAATTGGCGTAACAGCATTTTCTTAATAATAATTTTATATTTTTTTGCAAGAAAAAAAAATTATTACAACAAAAATATTTAGCATTTCCCCTTGTAATTGCAATTTGCATGCAAAGGAAAAAAAAACAAATGACTTAAGCAACATGCGCGATTTTGTTCATATAATCTGATATTATACACGGTGGTGTTTTATAATGGGCAGATTTTTTTTTATCAAAACACAACGGAATAGAATTATTTAAATTATTAATTTCGCAGTGAAATATATCCATAATTATTATTCATTTTGTATAATTTTCACATCATGGTTTTCTATTTATAATTCAACAGAGGCTCTTAAACTTGGTTTACCACCAAAAGTGGTGAATTATTTATGTTAAGCCTAAATGTATGCACAGCAAAACGAAACAATAAGCATAATGTTTACCATGGTGTATTTGAAGAACAATGTAAGCAGTGTTGCCGACGAAAATTTTCAGTTGCTATAGGAAGCAATTTATAATTTCTCAATTACTTTTTTTTTTAAAAAGTTTTAACTATAATTTCTTTAAATTACTTTTATTAAAACTAACACGTATCCTAACTGCAAAACAATGCAAAAACGCGCTGAGTCATGAAATATTGTGTTGAATTCTTCTGATCAGCATTAGTGCGTGGTTGTGTTAGTTGTTGCCAGCCTGTTTCAGTGATGAAGTTATAGTCACTGGTCACTGAACATAATTGGCAGCGACTGACGCTATCATGTACTAAAAGCAGAGAAACAGCACCCACCTTCGTCGGCCCTGTAGCAAAAATTAGCCGGCGAAGTAAAAGGTTGAAATAGCTACAAAAACAACTGCCTATCTTCTCATATTTCCTAATCTGTCCCCTCAATACTATCCCCTCGTTTTCAGTTCCGGCGCAATGCATTGCATATATAGGGGTCATCCCCTGAGTGCTGGCCCTACTCCTAAAAAAAAAAATTATTTTTCGAAAAGGGATCTTTTGTAAAAGGAATTTTTCCAAAAATTTCTCAAAATTCATTATAAAAAAATGTTAATATGATGTTTTTTCAAATGCAGTTTTGAAAACAGGCTTATGATTTAAAGTGTTAAAAATTTTGATTTTAAACTTAACTTGGATTTACTGGCACCGTTTATAATAAAGTTTTTTTTTATAAATCATTCATCCTTATTCTGTAACTGTTTGTCGACGTCAACGTCAAGACAATATCAAAAATGAGATACTTAGTTACTGCCTATAGCGAATAATTGAATTCTGCTGATGACTTCCTTAGACTATTCTCTAAGGGCTACAAAGTAGCAAGAGACTATTGAAAGCAGACAATTGGTGAGGTAAAAGTGTAAATAATTGCCCTATTTTTAATGTTATCTTGACGTTGACGTCCACATATAGTTACAGAATAAGGGGGATTGATTTAGGAAATAAAAAATGTGTAACGTTATTAAACTTTTATATCTCACTTTCAACAATTCTAAATTAAAAAAAAAATTTTGGTTTGTAAAACGCACTATTTATTTACAAAAGGAAGTGCAAAAGTGGACTTTTATTTGCGTACTGCAAATCTAAATGGTTTTATAAATAAACGCAAAATTTTTGCTATTGACTGTAAATACACAAAGTTATAAATAAGCTAACATTTAAACTCGTATGAAGTGTGAAACTGGCTGCTAAACCTGACTATCATAAAATAAAATTCAATATTAAATAAATATTTAATATGACATTTAATTGAGGTTTGCGTCTATTTTTATCGTGTCAATGTATGCACACACATTGTGCCACAATTGTATTTAGATGTATTATAGAAAATTATTTTGCATGTACATATTTTCGTACGTACATAGATAAAAGTCAACGTTAAAAGAAAAGTTTGTTTAATTTTTTTTTTTTTTCATTTTTATTTTTTATTTTTTTTTATTTTAAAACGACTTTGACTTTGAACAGCAAGTGTGAAAACACAAGTGCAATGAAAAGGGAAGGAAGTTGCTGTTTATATTCTATTCAATAATGTGTATTTAATACTTTAGTGTTTGAAAAAAAAAAACAACTCATACACAACAATTTGCGGTAAACTTGAAAAAAATTATTAAAACTGTATAAACTATTTATAGTCGTAATAGAAGAAAAAAAGCAAAACAAAAATAAAGCAAAATAATAATTGCACGCTACACCAGCACTGATAAGAGATAAGCATAAACAAAGTTTATACACAAAACAAGTAAACTAATGCAGGGCTTACAAAATTGCTTAGCATCGCTAACTGAACGAACGCTCTTTAAGCAATTAGAATGCTTTTATAATGAAAAAGTAAAAGTTAAAAGCCGCCAATGATAACAAAAGTAAACGATTTTTTTGTTTAGTTTTGTTTTTCCATTAGAAAGTAATTGCCATATGAACAATCTATTGTAGAAGTTGTGTAGTGTACAAATAATTTTTTTTAACAATTGGTTTTGAATTGAACACACATACATATTGTATATAATTCAATATTAGTTATGCAAATCATCGTCACGAGAAGTAATAATTGCAAGCGACTCAACTCAAGTTAAACACAAATAAAAACGTTATATTCGACCTGGTCGAATCTTAAATACCCTACAAATATTTAGAAAGTAATATTAAAATGTTTAACTGGGTGGGGCAGAGTTGCTTTATATAATATCGTTTCTTTATATAATTGATTTCTCTATATAATATCGTACGTCAACGCCCACTGAAGGGGGCGGGGTTCAAAAATATACTACATCATGTTTTCCACACACGAACGTATGGGCATTGCTAGACCGTCTTAGACTTCATCACTGATCAAGAATATGTATAACTTAAGTGGTCTAATTCTTTTTGGGGATTATTAAATCTGTATTTTTTTGGGGTCTCTCTGGCAAGGGCCGTGGGGAAGACATTTCACCTTTGCCATAAGACAATAAAAATAAATATTTGGGATAATTAAATGTAAAATTTATTATGTGATTGAAGATAAATAAGCCGAGTTAAACATGTTTTGACGTAAGCAGTTACGAAACAACGTATTTAGCTGTGAAGTTAAATATGTTATGACGTAACAAAATGGCAATCAGTGAAGTTTTTTTTATGAAAATCCATATTTAATAAATTTTTCGAGCATTGTGTGAAAATATTTACAGATCATGAAAGTTCAACTTACGGTCCATGAGAGTGTGTCTGATCTTGGAGGGATTTTGCCCCCAGTGGCCAAATAAGGAGTTGGCATGAACTGCCAGTAAATAAAAAATTACTATGGGAGTGTCTTCTATCACATGCAACAATTGGAATAGCTGAATTGAGTTTGTGAAAATATGGCCATGAAAGCTCAACTTACAGGTCATGAGAGTGTGTGAACGTCTTAGATTTCATCACTGATCAAGAATATCCGTACAAACACGTGGCCACTGAACTAAAAGGATACTAAACTTAAATATTTTGGGATCATGTATCCAAAAGCAAACTTAAAATAAAGTACCGTTATCAAGGAGTCTAATACAATATGTATCTAGGGAAATGATTGCCTTACAAGCTAAACATATGATAAGAAATGTGCAAGTAGTTGTCGTTTCTATTATATTTTCCAACACTGTATATACTTTATAGAGTCTCAGATGGATATTTTGCTGCGTTACAAACGGAATGATAAATTGAATATACCCTCCAATTCTTTTTTGGAGGGTATAAAAATATAGGAAATGGCTTACAGACAGAGGCACCAATTTGACACTATAGCTTGGCAAATAGTATATGAAAATTAGTTTATCAATCGAGATTTTATCAGCAAACAAGCAATAACATGAAAACAGATTGATCTCCACAAAATTCTTTTTATATCGAAGCTTATTGCTAAGAAATCGTTTAACAAGACTTGTAATTAAACAAAGATCACTTATCGGGAATAACTATTCCTATAAAAATTAAATTAAAAAAAAATCGTGAATTTTAATGAGTAAATGAAATATATAACAAATATGGCAACGCCAATGTTTATTTCAGCGACTTAAACGAAATAATTCACAATTGCCAAAGGAAATCATAAGGCAACATGAACATATAATTTATAATTAAGGTAGAGCTTTACAAAATAGCTTTCTTATTTCATTATAAATGATGATTTTTTAGCAACCGTCTTTGTGGCAACATTGTTTTTGGACAGTTCAGCTGTTATGTCATAGTTATGACAAATTATTTACAACATAGACAATTACTGCAATTAATTCACAATAGAAACTTTTACTCCCAAAATATTCAGGATAACGTTTAATTGGCTTCTAACCAAATCATTCGCATAACATTGAATGTCTATAAAAAAACACTTTCGCAGGTTCTAGCGGCTTTAAAAAAAACACCCATTACAAAACCTTTCCATTGTTGCTTTTTCACATTTCAGATTTTTATAGCCACTGCAGGCTTGTTATTTTCAGTTATTCAAAGTATGTATGTTGTTTATAAACGAATGTACAAGCACATATGCAATATACATACATATATCTATGTATATAGTTTATTTAAAAATTATTAAATAGTTAGCAATTATTAAATTGCTATTAAGAAATGTTAAAACATTGTACAAAAGCATTGAAGTTGCAAAATTGTTTGTATTTGTAGTTTTTTTTTAGAACAAATTGTATATATTCTCCTCGAAAATGTGGGCAAACCTAAAGAGTCATTTACTCAAATAATTCCAATTTTAATTACCCACATGTTGTCTGAATGAATATTTATTGGAATTGGTTGTATCTAGTCTAGCTATTAAGCAAATTAAAGAAAAATAACAATAGCCAGCCAATACAACAAGTAAATAGCAGCAACAACAAATGACCTGATTTCTACAATTTGTCCAAAATAAACTACGCAAAAAACAGATATTTATATTTGTAGCTTATCATCAAATAAAAGTGCTCTTTTCTTCATACCGTGATTTTATGGGATCTTTAATAACCCAGCAAAAAATTTCGAGCTTATAATATCTTCCAAGTCATTATGTATAAAAAGTCGTGAGTGGCCACATGAATTGTTATATTTAAATATATTTACAGGATGAGTCCAATAATCTTGGAACTACTAAAGTATGATTATACATACAAAATTCCATGCACCTGATCGCGCCACTGCATGCCCAGTCACGTTGCATCAGTGGGATTACGAAAGTGTTAATTAATTATATAATTATATACCAGGTGGCCGCAAGATTACAACAAATGAACAACAACTACAACAACAGGGCATTTCATTGTTGTATTTGAGTTCGAGCTGTCAAAAAGAAGTGGGGTTATTACATAAAAACCACCCAGATAAAAAAAAGTAGCACGTGCTCTTCTCTTTTCTTTACACGTTTTTTTTATTTGTAAACAAATCTGCCCGGTTGTTTCTTAATAGTTTGTATGAACAATAATAAACAATATTTGACAATTATAAACAATATTTGACAGGTTGCAATGTAATAAAGAAAAAATCAGCTGGCGCTGTGAGAATACCTGGAAGTATACCACACTTGATACAACTAGTGCACTCAGCTTGAATTACTCACGGCAGTAGCGTTGCATCAGGTCTTGCACACTGATCCCCTTAATGGAAAGTTCCAATAATTGAAAAGGTTCGCAATTTTCTTTCCAAGAAAGAAAATTTAACAGATGCCAAATTTTGAAATACAAGTGAAAGTTATTTACTTTTGGAAGTCGACAACCCAAAAATCATTGCGGTCTGGAACATCTACTAAGATAATGGTGCGTGACTAAGTGGCAGATCGATATAACGGTTGACTGAATTGAAATGATACGCGTTGGGAATCGAAAAGCGAAAGTAAACATCTGCTTGGCATCTCCTTTAAATATATTTATGAAAGTATTTACGTTGTATGCAAGTATTGCGTATGCGTACATAGTAATTTTGGTCTGCAGGGCAATCAACTGAACCACATGAAAGGGCCAATTTACCTGTTCTTACATTTGCATGCACACACACGCACACACCAGTTTATATGTAATTATTTATGTTCTTATATGTAAGTAGTTATTATATAACATAATCAAAATCACGAATCTTCAAACATTCACGTAATAAACAGTTTTCACTTGTAAAAAAAAACTCTGAAACAAGAAGCTTTTGCTGGGAAAGTTTTTATGTGTAACTTTTACGCATGATCGGCCGTACAATTTATTAAGATGTACAAAACAAAATCTAAAAAAAAAAACAGTAACATACATAAACAATAAAAGCCTGACGCAACAATATGTCAATCAGATGTCAAAACAATTTATTACAGTTATTGCAAACGTAAAAAAAACTTCATACGTATACGATAGTGTAGTCATAGAGCAGCAAAAAACAATTTGTTTGTTTATTTTTAAAATTAAAGTCCGAACAGAATAACAACAAAAATGTATTGAAGAATTTGTTTGTTAATTGAATAATTTAAATTGTTTGCAAGACCAGACTGAATGAAAAAGCACAACAAAACACATTTACATACATACAAGGCTTTAACAAATTACAGTTAATTTGAAAACAATTAGAGGCATTCAGGAATGGAAGTGTAAATTTATTTTGAAAATATACTATTTTAATACAAACAAGTAAAAACGTTATATTCGACCGGGTCGAATCTTAAATACCCTCCAAATATTTAGTAAGTGAATTTGAAACTTGGTGGGACAGAGTTCCTTTATATAATATCGTACGTCAACGACCACTAAAGGGGGCGGGGTTCAAAAATATACAATATCATGTTTTCCACAGACGAACGTATGGGCATTGCTACACCGTCTTAGACTTCATCACAATTCTCTTTGGAGGGTATAAAACTGTATTTTGGCGGGGTCGCTCTGGCAAGGACTGTGGGAGAAACATTTCACCTTTGTCATAAAACTTTAAAAATAAATGCTTGGGATAATTATATACAAAATTAAAATTTCTTTTTTTTTGATAGTGTCATTTAGAGGGCAAAGGGGGAGAGGGGGTAGGGCAGAAACAGGTAGACATAAAACTCTAAAAATTAATGCTAGGGATGATCATACACAAAATTAAAAATAATTTTAATAGGGTAATTTAGCGGGCAAAGGGGGAGGAGGGGTTAGGGCAGAAATCGGCAGTTAAAAAACTCTAAAGATAAATGCTTGGGATGATTATATTCAAAATTAATAAAAAAAAATTTTTTTGGTAGGGTCATTTAGGGGGCAAAAGAAGAGGTTGGGGGGTAGGGCAGAAATCGGCAGTCATAAAACTCTAAAGAAAAAAATTTTTTTTTGGTAGGGTCATTTAAGGGGCGAAGGGGAAGGAGGGGGTAGGGCAGAGTAGTACCAGGTTTCGTCTCAGCTTCGTCATTAAAGCTTAAAAGTGTTATTTTTAAGGAATGTAGGCTTAAGTAAAACAATTTGTTAAATTTTTATGCTATTTTTGCCTATAATAACGCCCACTAAAGTGGGCGGGGTCAATAAATATTTTTATTTTATTTTATGGCTCCAAGTTTAAGGCGTTGGACCGTATTTGACATAAAAATATAACATTTGCTTAACAAAATAACCAAAAAACTTTAAAAATTATGTTGTTTTTTCTGGGTTGGTTTAGTTCTTCTTAGGGGAACTTTTTTCCCTCTTGCCCGATTTAGCCCATCTTCGAACTTAACCTGCTCTAAGCTTTAAAATGTATTTATGCCAAATTTCAAGAGTCTAGCTCTTTTCGTTTGGACTGAATCGTGATTTCCACAGACGGACGGACGGACATGCTCAGTTCGTCTTAGATTTCATCACTGATCAAGAATATATATACTTTATGGGGTCTGAGATGGATATTTCGATGCGTTACAAACGGAATGACAAAGTGAATATACCCTCCAAATTCTTTTTTGGAGGGTATAAAAAAATAAATTTTTTTTGATTACAACATCAGTACGTGGAGGGCATTTTATTTTACCCATAACTCCAAATTTTTTTTTAGAAATTTTTCAAAAAGAAATTCTTGTTGTACTCGACAATGCCTACAAGAACAAGTAAGAACGTTATATTCGACCATGCCGAATCTTAAATACCCTCCAAATATTTAGTACATATATTAAAAATTTTGAAACTGCTGGGTCAGAGATACTTCACAACATTTCTGTGCTTAATTTTAAAACTCTATTTTGACAGGCTAACTCTGGGAAGGGACATGGGAGAGACATCTCATCTTTGTCGTAAAAACTCAAAAAGCTAATGTTAGTGGTAATTAAGTGCAGGAAAAAATTTTGTATAGGGTCATTTAGGGGGCAAAGGTAGGTAGAACAGGGGAAGACCAGATAACATCTTATTTTTGTCGCAAAAGCTTAAGAAGTTAATTTTTAACAAATGTAGGCTTAACTAATACAATTTGTTAAATATTTACACTACTTTTCCATGTAATATGTTACTTAAACGCCCACAAAAGGGGGCGGGGTGCAAAAACAACTGATTTTTCAAGTTCAACGCTTTGGACCTTCTTTGATATAAGAATATAGATATCATTTGCTTAACAAAATCAGAAAAAACTTTAAAAATTATTGTTTAAAATATTGTAAAAAATTATGTTGTTTTTTAAAGCTTGATTTTTTTTAAGAGTAGGACCAGCACTCAGGGGATGACCCCTACATATGCAGTGCATTGGGAAGATTGGTTTTGGGAATAGGGATAGGTTTGTCGATTTGAACCTCCTCAAATTGTAAGTGGCCGGGAAGACATCTGCAGGTAGTTTGTTCCACATACGGACTGTTCTTCTTAGGGCAACTTTTTCCCCTCCGGCCCAATTCTGCCGATTTACGAACTTGACCTATGCTATCCTTCAAAATATATTTATACCAAATTTTAAGGGTCTGGGTCTTTTCGTTTGGACTGAATCGTGATTACCACAGACGAACGGACGGAAGGGGCTAGATCGTCTTAGATTTCTTCACTGATCAAGAATATATATACTTTATGGGGTCTTAGGAGGATATTTCGCTGCGTTACACATGGAATGACAAAGTGAATATACCCTCCAATTCTTTTTTGGAAGGTATAAAAATAGTATCACTTCCGCGATATTTTTCTTTCATTTAACTAATTTTCGATGTAAACCTGGATAATTGAATGCCCACGGATCAATATGCTGATAATGATCAAATATATTAAAAGCTGGGCGCTAAGTGTGACAGTTCATTTAATATTTAAGCATTTCTATCGGCCTTAAAGAATCAAAATTTTATAATAACCATATAGCGAGCTCCCTTATTTAATTTTTAAAATTTTTATTTCATATCTGTCTGATTCGTCATTGTAGTTGTAAATTATTGCATTCATGTCGTGCTGTAATTTACAATTAATACACTTTAATTGGGGGTAAGTGGTGTGCACTTGATGCCAGTTTTTCTATTGTAGAAATTCTTTTAAGCGAACGGGAATTTAAACGAATGCCTGTTGTTGGGTACAATTTATAAATGCAATGATAACAAATAAAAAGTTTTAATACATTCAAAATGATTTTTTTTTCTAAAATACTCTTAATTTAAGAACACTTTCTCATGCTGTAGAGATGCAATTACAGAAATGCATGAATTGAGGAACTCATAAGCTTTTTTTGTTAGGAATTAAAAATAAGGAGCCATCTGCTTAAAGTGATATCCCAGCAAGCAAATTTTAAGTTAAATGAATTTAGAACTTTAATATTAACCGACTGGTTAGTTCATAAACGTACGGTACTTAGTCATAAGAAGAGACCATCAGCTGATTTGATGAATTGTTTGGAGACTATGTAACGTGCGTCACAAAGTGTTCACGATTTTTTATAAAATTGGAAAATTTTTTTACTGCAAATAATTTCATTCTTGTTTAATTTTTGGTGCTCCATTATGAAAATTCGTTAAATCATATTTCAACTTTCAAAATTGCTTAAATATTTTGTAGCGTGCATCACACAACTATGCAATGAATTACTTGGCTACAAATATCTGTTAAAAAATATTTTTTGATAAACATTATATATATATATATATATATATATATATATATATATATATATATATATATATATGATATAAAGTTAGGTCCAAAAATATGTTATATTTTAATCCGAAAACGTTTAAGGCCATAAACACATTTATATAAAAATATTTCTACCAACTTTTGCGAATATTTTTTTTAAATACTAAAAATGCAAATGCACTTTTTCTGTAAAGAATTAAATTCTGCTGATAGCCTCAGACTATTCTCTTAGGGCTCCAAAGTAGCAAGAGACTGTTGAAAACACATAATTGATGAAGAAAAGCTGTCAATAATTGTCGACAACTAGTTACAGAATAAGCGGGAATATTTCAGAATTTTACAATAGCCAACTTTATACAACTTAAAAATAAACGTGGAAATAAAACTCACCTGCTGATTTGATTCATCATCGGTGGCTGTTAGTAGTTTTACCGTACTGCCATTGGCCAAATTAATACTGCCACTTACAGATGAGAGATGCTGTTTCATTGGCGATACGCCGATGCGTGAAAAGTTCTGAAAATCACTGCCACCGCCCACATCCTGACTGTGATAGTCTGAATGAATATCATTCAGTGTGTTATTGCTACCACTTATGGTAGTAACACCACTGGAACTTATACGTCCAGAAGTAGCTGTGGTACGACCGCTTATTGTGCCCATACCACCGCCCACGTCTCTAATACTAGCACCGCGACCAACTCCATTGGATGACATTAATTCGTTGGTTGTTATATTCGATATATAACTGCGTGTCGTTTGTGGTGAGGGTGTTATAGGTGGCACCATGCTACTGCCAGCGCTAATGCTGCCACCACCTTCAGCTCTTCGCCGGATATTAGCCCAAGACATGCGTTGTTCTTGTTTGCGATCCAAAGTTGTGCTATTGCTTGAATAAGGATCTCTTATGGCCGAATTATTGCCCATAACATAAATGCTTGTGGCCGAAGAATCGCTGCGCACGCGCATTTGTTCCATGGGCGGCGGCGGTGGTGTTGGCGGTATCGGTTGTATTGACATTTTCGTCGTTGCATACATTTTATTCAAATTCTGTTTTCTTTGTGCCGTAGTGGCTTTTAGTTGCTGCAAATGTTCATCAAGTGCCTCGTCACTTGTTCTGGTTTTAAATGATGGATTCATGTTGATAATAATGGCCAAAAAGGTGCTTAATTTTTTTTTTGTTCAGCAAAGCAGATAATTGATCTTCAGCTGATCAAGCATTTGCGTCTTTATTGTCGTTCTGTAAGAATAATATAAAAAAGTCAGTTGAGATATAAAGTTTTGCTAATTTCAATTTCAGCTTAAAATAACATTTTTAATATATAAAAAAAAACATCGTAGATTCCCAAACAATATTATTGCTATATAAAAAAAAAAGATTTTAATAAAAATCATGATAAAAAATTCTACATCAATTCAGCCGCTTTATTATTCATTTGAAATTCAAAAGAATCAGAATCGTAAAAAATAGCTAATGATAAATTTGACGGGCATACTATTTTAATCAATTCAAATGCAAACATTTAAATAATAGGATTTGTATAACACAAAATCATCAAAAACTTTTTATGATAACATCATAAAAGCCAGCTAAAATGTTAATGATCCAACTCAAATTGATGTTTGTTAAATTGAAACGGCTTTTTTCAACTTAGAACTTTCATTTCGTTATAACTTTCATTTTTCTTTGATCATTTAATTTCTACAAATCAATGGAGGAGAAATTCCGATTTGTCGCCTTCAAAAGAGGAAATAAATGAAATTAAAAGTTGGCATTTGAGAAGAATAAAAATTTAACATATTTGGGGTATTCACACTGTAGTCATAAAGTCATAAAGTAATAGCACTAAATATATGACTAGTGTGAGCAACCCGTCATAACTTGGTGTGCTATTACAAACATCGATCAGCTGATAAGAAAACAACACATTTGTAATTAGATGTTATCAAAGCAAAAAACAAAAATTAAGGCAATTGTAATAAAGTTGTTTCAATATGAGAAAAACTCCATTTCTATTTAAAATTATTATATTTGTCTTCTGGTGCACAGGAATATCTAAATGCATTTGTATGTGTAAACTAAGACAGCTGCTGCCTTGATATGAGTTGAATACATTTTTTATTTGCGGCGTCATACGGAAAAACGTTCAGTGGCTACCAGCTACGTAAGTTAAACGAGAAACATTTTTCATTTGTATATATTTAGTTTTTGCGATTTAGTTCTCTTTTAATTTTTTTTATGTTATAAAAATGTGATTTAATGTACAGACAAATAGGTATGACTAATTTTTTAGCCGCTTTTTAGTTGTGAATCATATATCAGTGACGGCGGTAAACATATACTATCGCCGTCTCACCTAAAGATTTTCAACCGTTCGACTCAGATCTCTAGAGCTATTTTATGACAAAACAGACACATACATGAAAGAGTGCTATTATATAATAATAATATAATTATTTTATGACTTTATGACAATATGACCAAATAGCACGAAGTGTGAATACCCCAATTATTTCAAAGAATATGTTTTAAAAACAAGGAAGTTAGTTATACATTATCATCATATATTTGATAACAATCATATTATGATTAAATTATAGAGCAAACATATTCCACGTGACCACCATTTGATTATAATTTATCATTTCATGAAACATTATACATTCATTTTGATCACATCTATTTCGATTATAGTTTATTTGTTAATTAAAATGATATGATTTTTATATCACATATTCGGAGAAGTTAGCAAATGTTTTACAAGTATTTTATTTTATTATACACCAATACCTCGCTTTGCGTCGTTTCATTTTGAGTTTTTTGGAAGTTGTGTCGCTGCTGAATTAGTACTAATTTTCACTGTGCGTCGTTAGATTTTCAAAGTTGCGTTGTTTTGGGTTTTAGGCTTTAATTTTTTTTTAATGAAATTTTTTTTTTGTTGGTGGTCAAGCAATGTCTATATGCATTTCATTGGTGCTTTACCAAATCATCACCAGACTTTAAACACAGTTTTGAAAAGTTAAAAACCTCTTATCTTATGCACATACTTCCGAAAACCATCTGAGAATTCACAATTTGTAAATTACAAATTATTTTCAAAAATCACATCATAACGGTGTTTTTTCTTTTTTAATTTTCTTTTCTAAAGAATGGCAACGATTTTTGTTTCCACATAATTGCGCCATGCCATGAAAACTCGGGGATCCCCTTTCTAACTGAAAATCCAGGCAATTTTAATATTGTTTTATTTTTACTTTGTTTTTATATTATTTATTTATATTAGTTTCGTGTTTTATATGTTTACTTTGTTCAATTTTCTTTTTAAAAAAATGGTATTTTAACCCTGGAACCCATCTTCGATCTTTACATGGTTTGCTAAAGGAAATCATAATTCACTTTGCGTTGTTTCAATTTGCGTCGCGTTTTTTTTTTTTTTTTTTGGAATGTAACAACGACGCAAAGTGAGATATTGATGTATTTTATATTTGTCGGTCTGAATTGGTTATTATAAATGGAAATAACTAAAATTTTGTTTGACCACTTTGATTATTTTTCTTATAAACCAAAATTAAATCAGTTTTAAAATTTCTCCGAACTGACTTTTAAAACTTTTATTCATTTTACTGTTTTACCTTGTAAATGTAATGAAGAATGATAAATTGTTCCTGTTCTTTTTAATCGTTAAAACATAACATTAATTACCAATTACTGTTGATTCTCGAATGGAGGCTAGAATTGTAGTCAACCGCAACTAAATTAATGCATTCATTAAATTTAAGTTATTAACTTGATTGATTGTAATGTTTTTCCAATAATAAAAAAAAACACTTCTGTGCTATATTTTTTTAACACTCAGCGCACAACACAAACCAACCGGCAGCTGGTAAATCAAGCACTAAACTAAACCAGAAAACATTCAACAGAAGACGGGGGATCAGATGGATGCAACTGTTTCGAAAACAATAATTATTTGTTTTATTTTTTTTTTTTTTTTATTTTATACAGTAATAAAACTTTTATTTTTGGATGGTAATACATACATCGCAATGATAAATTGTGAACTAATACGGATTAGGAAGTCTTATGATTCGTAAATTCAAATGTAACTATAGTTCGTTTGTCCTAATTATACATTGTTTCAGAAAATGTGGCCCAAACAATTGTTTGGCTTGCAGTTGAGCATTAAAAAGAGTTAAGAAGAAGCAAACAATACGTCTAATATAACAACAAAATATACTGAATGGTCGCTGCATGTCATGTATGTTCTTAAGTCTAAAATCACTTTCGCCAGAAGACAGCGTCTAAATTTTTATTAAGACTATTATCGCCTATAACCAAAAATCGGCCTCTATACAGAAGAAAAAGGTTTGTTTCCTTTTTATATCAATTAAAAAATTCTACAGTGGCCTTGGAGAGTTTACATTTGTGTGTTGGCATGCATGTTTGCAATACAAGCAAATTTAAAATTATTTTTTAACACTTAATTTTTTAACACTTTTACTTAAAATTTTAAGAAGTAAACCAAAAAACATTTATATTGTACATATCTACATTAAAATACCTTTTGAGCAAAATATATTACATCAATAGTAGTGGTCAATAAAATGTCTAAAAGTGTACCACAAAATAATGTGTAAATGCAAGATCACTATGGGGATAGTTTTGTAAATAACGAGCATTTCTAAAAATTAATAATAACACATGTAAGCGTAAAGAAATTTGTAGTTATTAAAAAAGATGTATTAAATGTTATTAATAACTTATAAATAATTTTAAAACTAAAAAGTAAATAGCACTGAATAATTATTTTCACTTTTCTTTCATAAAAAAATGGAAGTAAACTTCATTTTCAGTAACTTGGTAAATTTTTTATTTATACTGAAACTTATACTTAAAAAATGAGTACGATTCACAAAAAAAATTATATATAAATAAAAGAAGAAAAAGGTTTCTTTTTTTTTTAAGAAAAACAAGCGTTTTATATTTAAACGGATTGAAATTGTTTAAACAGCTGCTTTTCTTAAGCACAAACAGATGTTTCGTTAAAAGTCTTTGTATACAAATTTAAATAACGCTTTATTAATAAATAATAAACTGTGACAAATTTTATTAACTAAAAAAGAAACTATAAAACTCTGATGGTGAACAATGGGAAGTTTTAAAATATTTTTTGATGAGTTGATCGCACCAGAAAATTGAATGAGGTCGTTAAACTGAAAAACATTTTCTTTATGTAATAAAAAAGAAATAATTTTTCGATGCAATTCATATTGAAAACTACAATATAGAATTAAACAGTTATTTTAATTAAAGCTCATTATTACGAAAGCAATATTGGACATATTAATTAGCACTATAGAGATCATTTCATCTTTTATTTTCTTTAGAGCAGAAATATGTAATACAAGAATTTGAATTCGATATTTTATTTTCTTTAAAACAGAATTTGATTTCTTTATAATTATTTTACAAAATTTGCCAGACTCAACCGCTAAAAACTTCTCCATTCCAGAAAATTAAGCCTGTCATATACGACATATTTTCTTACACCTGACTTGGGAAGCCAACAGCTCATACATATTGTTTGTTTATGAGAAAATATCTTCATTTTGTTAAAGCCACCTGACTACAACAACAAGAACATTATTTTTTTGTTTGTTTTACTATCAGAAAAAATAAAAATATATACAAAATATACAGTGGCATCAAACAATTTAAATACAAGTAAGAATCAAATAATTACATACATATAAATAAGCCACACGTAATTGTGGTACACTTTTAAGGATCTTATTGTCATCCAATATTGATGAACTATATATTTTTTGAAAGGTATTTTTGTGTAGATTTGCACAAAATAAATAATTTCTAATAATATAAAAAACAGTTTTATATTTGCTTCGAAAGCAGCAACAAAATTTTTAAATTTCGATTTTAATTTGTGCTTGAGAATACCCTGGTGTATATTTTGTGACTGTTTTGGCATAAATTGCAGTACTAGAATATACGAGGGCGAACCAATAAAGCCGTGAGTTTTTGAATGAAACACATTTTTTTTTGCAAAACAAAAATTTATTTTTCAACATAATCTCCTTTTAACTCAATACACTTAGTTCAAGGTTTCTCCAGTTTTTGTTTCTCTTGCAAAAAATAGAATTTTTCGAGGTCCTTAAAATTGGCATTTGTTTAGTTAATAATTTCATCGTTGAAACGAAATCTCTTTCAACCGAGCCATTTCTTTAGGTTTGGAAATAGGAAGCAATCATTAGGGGCTACGTCCGGAGAATATCTATAGCGGATGAGGTACCATTTCGTAGGCCAATTCATAGAGTTTTGCCAATGCTAGTGCACACGTGTGCAATTTTTTCTTGGTTATATGGGGTCGTTTTCCTTTTAAACCACCATTAAATCGGTCAGTAAACCACTTTTTTATCATTGAAATCGATGATGCAGAGTCGCCATAGTATTTATCGAGCTTTTCCTTGGATTGATCGACGGTTTTTTTTTTTCGCAAAAAAATTATGTTTAAATGAGCACTCGAAATTCACTTTATTCCATTTTTAGAAAAATACACAAGGTTGTCTGTTTTGAACAGCTGCTAAACGCAAAGTAAATGACGACAGTTGCTCAAAATTTTAGAGTATTCTATTAACAGGTGATACTTGATGGGAACAATGTTGCATTTCATATAACTGCGAGGGAAGTTCGAAAAGTCACGAACTTATTGATCTGCCCTCGTACATAAAGATTTGTATTATATTAATACGTAATCGCCAAGATGGCCAGATTAAAGGGCTAATTCATAAAGAAACATTTCATGCTGATAACATTTTTATTTGATACATTTCTACAAAAATTTCGTTAATTAATAAATGTTAGGAGCATAAAATATTTTTTATGAATTAGGTCTTCAATATGTAAAAGCAATGATTATGTCATTAAACGGTAGTCCCTAAAAACTTGAATACTATTTCAACATATACAAGAATTACTATTCCAATTAATGGTAACAAACGTCTTAAATTTTAAAACTTGCATTTTTAAAACGTTACAACTTTACTCTGATATGATTCGGTTTTGAAAGTTACGCTGATACTAACAAAAGAAATACGCAATACAAATTCTAATTCTTTCAAGAATTATAGAATTTCGGCACTTTTCGAGAAATGTCCCAGCGTGCGGTCCAAATTTCACATGTCAAATTTTTTGTCGGAAGAAAAGAACCAAAGTCAATCAAATAAAATTTTTTTCAAAAAAACCTTGCTTGTAGCGTTTACAGAGGCAATGATTTAAAGTTAACACAGGATTCATGTATGTTTTTTTTTTTTTGCAAAGCATGATTTGGCAAGTCAGATTGTTTATAACAACTGTTATTACTTTTACACAAAAGAAAATATAAGCGTGTAAATACATTTTTGCACTAAACGGAATGTTGTCAAAGTTACACCTAAAATGATTCATAAAAGAAATAATTTCATTTAAAAACTGATAATTAAATGATTTTAAATAGATTTCACTTGAATTCAAGTCATTGTTTGCAATTGCCAAGAATTGATTTGTTTGTTTGTTTTATGCCTGAAATATAAAATTAATATGTGCTTTTCCTGTCCATAATAAATAGTTGACATTTAATCGTTGTATGTCTCAATGTTTTATATATTATTTTCAATACTTGGCGCTAAAAAGTAACAATTTGCAGCTTTCTTCTAGCTGATAAGAAATAAAACAAAATATTAGCCCTATTCACAATCTTGTGCAAATCTTTCATCATTGCATTTGCAAAATAATTATACTCTACACCAACAAAATAAATTGAAAATGCTCTCTCAATTTGCAAATTGAATAATGCAAGACCATTTGCACAAGATTGTGAATAGGGCTATTATAATTTATTTGTATGACACCAATTACGCAGATTTTTGATGCGATAAGATACGTGAAGTGTGTAGTCATTAAAAAAAGAAACGATCGAGATAGAAAGACAAAAGTAAAATGATTGTACAGAGTGAAATACAATTTTATAAATTTTATATTTATAAAGAGTGTAGCAAAATTCGCGCAAGATTTAAATTTGTTGTCAGGTGTGCGTAAGAAGATAATATCTCATAGCTGACAGTTTAACTTGGAAAAACTTTTTCAATTTATTAACCATAAACTAAGCAAGTTTTTTTTTGTTTTATATGAACTTGTCAATGATTGCGCAATTTTTAAATAACGTTTTATAGTAGAGTTCTGCTAATGGCGGAGAATTGATCGGTATGTTATACATTGAATTTTTTTGGGAAATTTCAGAGAGTTGTCCTTGTTACTTTTAAGTTTATATACAAGGAAACCGAATGTGTGCTCCAAAGCAGCGTTTTAGGCACATTCACGCAAAAACGTGAACGAATTTTAAATTATTTTTCAAATATGCCAGATTTTTAGTTATAGTTTTTTATTTATTATTTGTTTTTTTTTATAAAATTTTGCTGAACTAGTAAATAGAATTTGTTAAGTTTTCAAATAAACCATTTTTCAATTAATATTAAAAGGTACAAGGGAAAGTCAACATCAATTGAATTATCCAGTTAACACAGCAGAGTAGAGCGGCTGTTTTCGAAGGCCGCTACACTTTCCCTGTAAACCTAATCCACTTTTCAAGTATAATTCGAAAATTTTGCGTAATAATCTTCGTTAAAATTTTCTTAATCGGTCAGGCGTTGCGGGTTCGTCGTCTTCAGTAGTGACTGAGACGACACTGAATGAAATTCCCGGCATATCATCTTTTTGAGTTTTTTCATTTTCAATTTTATCACTAGTTTGCCCCAACTCCGCCTCCATTTCTTCCTTGTTATCGTTATCATATGATAGGCTTGATCACAATTACCACCAGAACAATTACAAGAATTATATTCACATGAAATAAGTTTCAATAAAGAATCTAGACTCTAGAACAAGGATTAGAAATGTCTTAAGACTGCCATCCCATTCTTGTTTCTTTTCCATTCTCACTGCTCTGCATTTTTTATCATTCCCACGCCACTGCTGCATCTGGTAATAGGTTCGAAACGAATATTATGCTGCTGCAACGTATGTCGTAATATTAAATTTACTGCTAAGTTATTTTTCACTTTTTATTTATTTTTACTTTTCCATTTTATGAATTTGTTTGTGAATTTTTTTTTTAGTTTTATTTTATGTATGTTTTTATTTTATGTATTTTTTATAGTATGTTTCATTTCATTTTCTATTTAATTTTTTTTTTATTTTTTGTTAATTTAATTTTTTATTATTTTATTTAATTTTTTTATTTTAATTTTGTTTTGTTCTTTTATTTTTTCTTTTATTTTGTCACTTATTTTTTTTATTTATTTTTTATTTTAATTTTATTTTTAATTTAACTTTTTATTTTCTTTTTTATTTGATTTTTTATTTTATTTTTAATTTTATTATATTTTTTTTAATTTTACTTTTAAATTTTGTTTTATTTATTTTTTATTTTAATTTTATTTTTAATTTTATTACATTTTTTTTTAATTTTACTTTTAAATTTTATTTTATTTACTTTTTATTTTAATTTTATTTTTTATTTTAATTTATTTTTAATTTTATTTTTTATTTTATTTTTTATTTTACTTTTTATTTTATTTTATTTTTTATTTTGTTTTATTTTATTTTTTATTTCTTTTTTTATTTTATTTTATTTTATTTTATTATATTTTTTATTTTTTCTTTTTAATTTTATTTTATTTATTTTTTAATTTTTCAAGTTTTTTTAGTTTTTGTTTTTTTATATTTTTTATTTTTTTATTTTATTTATTTTTTTATTTTATTTATTTTTTATTTTATTAATTTTTTATTTTATTTAATTTTTATTTTTTATTTTATTTATTTTTAATTTTACTAATTTTTCAATTTATTTGTTACTTTTATTGTTTTTTTTACTATTTTTTATTTTATTTATTTTTTATTTTATTAAATTTTTATTTTTTATTTTATTTATTTTTTGTTTTATTTATTTTTAATTTTACTAATTTTTAAATTTATTTGTTATTTTTATTGTATTTTTTTACTATTTTTATTTTATTTATTTTTTATTTTATTTATTTTTTATTTTATTTAATTTTTATTTTTTATTTTATTTATTTTTTATTTTATTTATTTTTAATTTTACTAATTTTTCAATTTATTTGTTATTTTTATTGTATTTTTTTACTACTTTTTATTTTATTTATTTTTTATTTTATTTACTTTTTATTTTATTTATTTTTAATTTTACTAATTTTTCAATTTATTTGTTATTTTTATTGTATTTTTTTTCTATTTTTTATTTTATTTATTTTTTATTTTATTTAATTTTTATTTTTTATTTTATTTATTTTTAATTTTACTAATTTTTCAATTTATTTATTATTTTTATTGTATTATTTTACTATTTTTTATTTGAATTATTTATTATTGCACTATTTCCGTTTTTTATACACAATTAATTTTTCTCCTTTACAGGCTCGATATAAAAAATAGGTGTTTTCCATGTAATTGACTCGTTGTATTATTTTTTTACAATCTGTATAAATTAAAATCAAGTGTTTGTTTATTAAATAAGCAGGTCTTTAAGCCATAACTCTGTGGAATTCACAAAGCCGTTACTGAAACTTCTTTTACAAAATTTATATATTAGTTAAGAAATAATTCTCATTAAAAAAAAATTATGTAAATAAGTTTTTGAACAAACAACTTGTTTACGCATTTCAGCCATTAAATTATAGAACAATAACCTGCAAGTTAATTAGAACGCTCTATGAAAACTTGTTAAGCTCATTTATTCCCTTTTACACATGAGTTTTTGTTTAATTTTATTTGCTTTCATTAATACACAGCAAATTAACAGTCATACACCTTTCAGTCCATTTATTATAGTTTAAGTTTGTCAATTTTTCAAAGAAACTTTCCAAGAATTTTCATTTATGAGCCAAACTGCTAAACCAGCCAGCCAGCCGACCGACCGACCTTATTTTACCACCAAAACCGTCTAAACTTAACAGACTGTAACATACACCTTTTCATTGTTCAATTGGTTAACTGCTGAAATTACTGCAGACCTTCTTGTAAATTAAGTTAAAACTTTTCAAGTGACAGTATGTATAGTGAGTTTAGTCAGCGTTTAAGGGGAAGCAACCATCGGATACCAGCAGGTTCTATTTAATGTATGTGCGAATATTTTGTGGAGCGGGTGCAGCGTTAGGAGGTGTGCATGTGCTTATTAAATTCAAAATAATATTTTTCCAAATTTCAAAAACTCTCTAACTTAGAAACGATTAAATTAACTAAATATTTTTAATATTTATTAAACAGAAATTCCACATACTTTTGTAACACCCTTTACATTAGATAGATAACTTAATGAACTTCCTCTTTCAAATTATTTAGAAAAAGTTTATCAAAATACACTCTCGCCTAAATACTGTATGGTTTTCTTAAAAAAAAAACATTAACAAACGACTTTTTATCTTAGCAACTGACGTTTTTGATGAAAAAAATAGCAAAAAAATATATAAATGAAAAACTTTTGTTATACAGAGAAAGAAGCTAAAACAAATAAAAAAATAAAACCAAGTGCAACCGTGCATAAAACGAACGATGACTAATAATGAAATGGTTTCTTTAAGCCAATTCGTTTTGCTGAGCTTTTTTTATTTTACCAAATAAGCCTGCGGTAAACAGCAACAAATCTTTAGATTAAAAACTTTGTATGGAGATGGATAATTTTAGAAGATAACTTAAAATTATAAAGTTAAAAATAGTTGAGAAAAACTGATATGAAGAAAGTGACACAAATTGTTTTTGTAGCAGTTGAAAACTCAACTGTTTAACTTTTACTTCAATCATAATTGTATTCGTTATGCTTCATCGTAAATATGTAAATAGCAAGTCAAACCAACCCTTATTTCATTATTCTTTATGATCATAAATGTGGAAATATTACTCAGGTACTCTAGAATTACATTGTGAGTACATAAACCAACGATTCAGTACAACGCAATACCTGTAGACGTGCCCAACAAATGGTTCTACCACTGCTCTTCATTATCAACGTATCAATTTATACTACAGTAGCCTTTACCTGAAATGGCCAGAAAAGGAGCCATCGGAAACACCGGATGCATGGCTAATAAATTAAGGGAAAAGCCAGTTCATTTTCTATTCACTAATATTTCGCTACGAAAAAACTAAGGTCCTAATTTTGTAAATAACACTGCGTTAATGGAATTTATAAAAAAAAAAATTTCTAAAAAATGTAAAAATTTTGTTCACCGAACAAACACTTAAAAATTTATTCGTTGCTTTACCTTTCAACATTTTAAAAATTTTTATGAAAAATAAAAGCAAATAAATAGTTTAAAAGAGAGCAAAGAGAGAATATATATTTGAAAATTTGTTTTTGCAAGAATGATAAAATAAAGATTACGCCAACAAGCTGAAATAAAAATACTCTTCTGCGCATGAAGGAACTCTGACGTCACTCAACATGTGTTCTGATTGGCTAATAAAATTCAGCTGGAGAACTATTATGTTATTATAAAAACAGGACAGTGGGGCAAATTGCGATTTTTCAAATTAAATTTGTTTGATAATAAACAATTTAAAAAAATTTTATTTTATTTTCCACTTTTTTTTATTTGAATTTGTTAATTTATAGTTATTTTATATAAATATTGAACCCAATTGCTAATTATTTTTCTTTTTTCCCCATTCAAAACAATTTTTTTAGCTTGCAAAATATCAGCCATAACTTTCTTTGAGCTTTATCTCTTGGAAAACTATAAAATGACACAGCTTTTTGAAAACAAAAAACAATTTTGATAACAATTTACATTTTAACACAATTATTTCTCACTTATTTTTTTTTTGCTGTTACTTTGTTTGCAATTGCCCACTACACATTTCATGTTTGCTCTCTTTGTTCTCTTTTCTCTTTAATTTAGGTTTTTTGTTTACAGTTTATGAGCTTTAAAAATCAAGTTTTAATAAGTTTTTTACACTTTAAGTTATTTAATAATTATTTTAATATATTTATTTTAAGATATAACACAATTTATTATAAAATATAACACAAAAATTGCACTTTCCGATTTAATTTGCTTGTTGGAAATCTCTCTGAGTAAATTGGAAATCTCTCTGAGTAAATTGTGTGAAGAGTTGCCAAATCTAGCATAAAATATTAATTTTGTAAGAGAAAGTATTAGTTTTGCATATAATAAACATTTGGCAATCTCTGCGAGGGAACAGATACGTCATCGAACGGTAAATGTGGGTGCTGTTGGCTGAAGTAGTAGAACACGAGACTATGAAGCGGAGGGTCCTGAGTTCGAGCCCGCGATGAGTCATGAAATATTGTGTTGAATTCTTCTGATCAGCATTAGTGAGTGGTTGTGTTAGTTGTTGCCAGCCTGTTTCAATGATGAAGGCATAGTCACTGATCACTGAACATAATTGGCAGCGACTGACACTATCATGTACTAAAAAGCAGAGTAACAGCACCCACCTTCGTCGGCCCTGTAGCGAAAATAAGCCGGCGAAGTAAAAGGTTGAAATAGCTACAAAAAAAACTGTCTATCTTCTCATCTTTCCTAATCTGTCCCCTCAATACTATCCCCTCGTTTTCAGTTCCGGCGCAATGCATTGCATATATAGGGGTCATCCTCTGAGTGTTGGTCCTACTCCTACAAAAAAAAAATCATACGCAAGGCGTAATCATTATTTTATCATTCTTGTGTTTTTGTGTAAAAATATAAATTTCACTCAAAGTGTCTTACAAAATTAAGTCTTAATAATTCTTTTAGGGTTTTTATGCCGAAATGGGAAATTTTTTTCGTATTTCTGAAGACAATCGCACTTTTATTTTTATACACTCCAAAAAAGAATTGGTGGCTATATTCACTTTGTCATTCCGTGTGTACCGTAGAGAAATATCCCTCTAAGACCCCAGAAGTATATATTCTTCATCAATGATGAAATCTGTCCTTCCGTCTATGGATTGAGTCTAAAAAGAGCAAACTTGGTATAAATATATCTTGAAGGATAACACAGTTCAAGTCCGCAAATGGACTGAATCGGGCCAGAGGGAAAAAAGTTCCCCTTAGAAGACCTAAACCAAGCTCTGAAAACCCACACATAATTTTTAAAGCAAATGATATAATTGTATGTCAAAGATGGTCCAAAGCGTTGAACTTGCAGCCAGGATATCAGAAAAATCTATTTTCGGACCCCACCCCCTTTAGTGGGCATTGAAGTAACATATTACATGGAAAAATGGTGTAAATATCTAACAAATTTCTTAGATATTAAATTTTAAAGCTTTTATGATGAAGCTGAGTTCTTCCCTCCCCCCCCCCCTTTTCACCCTAAATGGCCCTATAAAAAAATTTTTTTACACTTAATAGCCTTAAAAAGAGAGTTTTTAGTATTTTATGGCGATTTTGAGATGTCTCAGCCAAGGTCTCTCCTAGAGTGACCTCGGCAAAATTGAGTTTTTATTAACTAAATATTTGAAGGGTATTTAAGATTCGACCCGTTCAATTTCTTTTAACTAAGACCAAAACTCAGTGGATCACCTTGACATATGCAGCACATTGCGCTGGAACTAGAAAAGAGGGGACAGATGAAGAAAGATGACAGGATAGAGAATTTGTTGTAGCTATTTAAATCTTTTACTTCGCCGGCTAATTGTTTGTTACAATGCAGGCGAAAGCAGCTGCTGTTACTCTGCTCTAAGTACATGATGGTGTCAGTGCCAGACACTAATTTAATTTATTTTTTTTTTATCTCGGACCAGCACTCAAGGGATGATCCCTACATATGCAGTGCATTGCGCCGGAACTAAAAAGGAGGGAATAGTATTGAGGGGACAGATGAAGAATGATGAGGAGAATTTTTTGTAGCTATTTCAGCTTTTTTAGTTCGCCGGTTAATTTTTTGCTACAGGACCGACGAAGGAGGGTGCTGCTGTTACACTGCTTTTTTTAGTATATGATCGTGTCAGTCGCTGCCAATTGTGTTCAGTGACCAGTGCTATGCCTTCATCACTGAAACAGGCTGGCAACAACTAACACAACCATGAACTAATGCTGATCAGAAGAATTCGAAACAATATTCATGACTCAGCGCGGGGTTGAACTCAGGACCCTCCGCTTCATAGTCACGTGTTCTACTACTTCAGCCAACAGCAAATTGTTCAGTGACCAGTGCTATTCCTTCATCATTCATTCCGGAAACAGGCTGGCAACAACTAATACAACCATGAACTAATGCTGATCAGAAGAATTCGAAACAATATTCATGACTCAGCGCGGGGTTGAACTCAGGACCCTCCGCTTCATAGTCACGTGTTCTACTACTTCAGCCAACAGCAAATTGTTCAGTGACCAGTGCTATTCCTTCATCATTTATTCCGGAAACAGACTGGCAAAAACTAACACAACCATGAAGTAATGCTGATCAGAAGAATTCGGCGCAATATTCATGACTGAGCACAGATTCGAACTCTGGACCCTCCGCTTTATCACGTGTTTAGTACTTCAGCGATGAAGTTGCGGGGATGGCCTTTAGAGGGTTAAATGTTTTCCATATATTTTTTTAACTTAAATTAATGTTCCCACTTCATATGCGTAGCTGTGCCTAATTAATATTAAGATTTAAATAAATCATCTTTTTGTAATTTACAAACACATCCCATTTCTTCCCCTAATGTAAACAAACAACATCAACACCTTAATTAAAAAATGTTAGCTACTTTGAAAATAAAACTACGGCTGCTAGTTGAATGTTTTATGGCTAGAATAAAAAGTTATATAATAAAAATATAGTATGTGATATGTGAAATTCACAGAAGCTGAGGTAATTATTTCAAAAAACACACTCAGAGAAATTACTCGCTTAAGCTAAGGGAATTCACAGTAACAGAATGACATCAACAAAATTCCCATAGATGAGATTATTTTCCCTCAAATTCAGCTGCTTTGCAATAGCCTAAATAAATCCATGCCCCAGTCAATTTATTTTTTCCAAGTGTTAAATTGCATACAAGTAAATTGCTGATGGATTTTATAACAAAATACATTGAAATAGCGTGCATGCATTCTGCTATTGTTCGAAATTAATTTATTTCATTCAAAAAATTTCAATTTCGCACCATATTGTTTGTTATTTAGAAAAAAAATATAATAATAATAATTTAAACTTGACCCGCTAACTTTTAATTAAGATGTCAAAAAGTGAAAAAAAAATTAATTACATCAGAGATCAAAACTAGAAATAGAACAGAAGAAAACTAAACAAATAAAGCTCAAGTGTCACCAGTAGTGGAATTTTAAAATTATAGCTTAATTATTGCTTTTTTTTGTTTTTTATTAATTTTATTAATAATATATTCTTTCAATTGTTTCTAGTGGAATGAACTTCTGGTGTGAACTACGGGCTAATAAAATATATGCACAAATTAAGTTGTTTCTTTTTTTTTCTGCTATTCATTTATTAATTGTACAACCAGCTTGACTTCTGACAGATGACAGGCTGCCTTTTAGTAAAAAAAAAAAGTAAATTAAGAAGATGTGACAAGGCAATTAATTAAGTTTAGATGTGAAACAAAATATGCTAAATTCTATAGAGATTTTTCCCAGAGATTTATTTTTACTAAAAATTATTAGAGCTTGAAAACTTCACAGACCAATAAAAAGTCTAAACATTTTTTAAATTTTCACTTGAGTTCCATTACACGAGCAATAAAATCCATTTAAAATAAATATCTTGTTGATTATTAGAAAGATTAAAAAAAAACTACTACAAATTGTGTATCTGTCTATCAATCAATGGAAAAAAAGAAGGAAAACAAGTTAAAGATACATGAATTGAATATGCAGACCTAAGAAGGTATGAAATCGCCAAGCATAAAATAATATTGTATAAAGAAATTGAACTTTTAAAAGAATTCTTTATTCTTTTAAAAATTAAACGAAATTTTGGGAGAAAGTACTTCAGAATTAAAATAAAAATATGATATTTGGATACTCATAGTCCCAATAAAAGCTTAAACTTTGAATACCTAAGAAATATTTGAAACAAATTTGATGCAAATTGAGGAAAAATTATAAAACTTTAAAGTATGAAAACATTATCATTTTCTAAATTGTATTACAGGATGTTAATTTTCCCAACAGGCTATAGGTTCAAATCTGCGAAACTGCAAATTATTTTTTATTTTATTTTTATTTTTTATTTTAATAAATGAACGTGATTACATTCCATTTATAGAATGTAATCACGTTCATTTATTAAAATAAAAAATAAAATAAAAAATAATTTGCAGTTTCGCAGATTTGAACCTATAGCCTGTTGGGAAAATTAACATCCTGTAATACAATTTACATAAATAAAGGTTCACTATTAAAATAGAAATTCATACATTAATTTAAAACATTGCGAGGGCACGCGCACTTGTTTACATGTTCATTGCAAATTGTTAACTAAAAATGCCATTCCTTGAACATAAATAACAAAAAGCTTTAGATATCAGCAGCCGATGGCTCTGGAAAAAGCGAAAGAGATACATGGAATATTGGGAATATTAATCGTCAGGGTTGGGGAATTTCGTACTAACCAAAAAGGTAATAACTTAAAAATATGAATGTGATAACTTCTCATATTCAATTTTCGTTAAAATATTGGTTAAATAGTTGATATTCCTACTAACTAGCACCACTTGCAAAAGTGGAAAAATTGAACAAAGAACGCTGATGAGATGGCGTAGCGGCCTCGAAATCAGTACTGATCCGTTCTGCTGGTTTGATGATTATTGAAAAATATTCTTAATATTCCAATCTTAATATAAATTAATAAAAATAGAATTTGAACAAATTAATTTATTAATAAAATAATAAAAAATGGTTTGCAGTCTTGCAGATTCGAACTTAAGCCCGTTGATAAAATTAACAATTTGTATGAAAACATTATCATTTTCTAAATTATGTATGAATTTTTATTAGTCGAACTTTTTCTTATGTAAATTGTTAATTTTTTATCGGGCTTAAGTTCGAATCTTGCATGACTGCAAATTATTTTTTGTTATTTTTTATTATTAATAAATGAGTTTGTTTAAATTCTATTTATTATTTTATATTAAGATTGGAATATTAAGAATATTTTTAATAATCATCAAACCAGCAGAACGGATCAGTACTGATTTCGAGGCCGCTACGCCATCTCATCAGCGTTCTTTGTTCAATTTTTCCCACTTTTGCAAGTGGTGCTAGTTAGTAGGAATATCAACTATTTAACCAATATTTTAACGAAAATTGAATATGAGAAGTTATCACATTCATATTATTAAGTTATTACATTTTGGTTAGTACGAAATTCCCCAACCCTGACGATTAATATTCCAAATATTCCAATATCTCTTTTGCTTTTTCCAGAGCCATCGGCTGCTGATAGGTAAAGCTTCTTTGTTATTTATGTTCAAGTAATTGAATTTAGTTGTCAATTTACTTTGAACAAGTGCGCGTGCCCCCGCAATGTTTTAAATTATGTATGAATTTTTATTAGTCGAACTTTTTCTTATGTAAATTGTTAATTTTTTATCGGGCTTAAGTTCGAATCTATCATTTTCTGTTCTGTAAGGATCTTTACTGCTCGGTTTTTGTAAATACAAAAAATGTAAAACTTGTTATTTTGCGGTTTAGCCCGTGAATGTCAAAAACTTGTAAATTTTTTGCAATTTTTTTTTTGTGTTAAAAAAATTGAAGTCCTGCTCTGTTTTTTCAGATGTAATTCTCAATTGGTCTTTGAAAGATTGCACATAAACTATGAGGTTTTGTGATTATTTTTAAAATTACATAGAATTCTACTAATGATTTAAGATCCAAAGAAAATTGAACATATAGACATGGCTTACCCGCCGCAAGCAAATCAAATATTTAAAAATTTTAGAAAATTCTGTTTTCCAGTAAATAGAATATGTAATCCGGAAAATTTCCTTAAATTGATTTACGTCAAACTGGATCCAATTCCTGCATTTTATCTCCTAATAAATTTGATCAAATTTTCCTGCAGCTGTTTTGTATTTAACAGTGACCATTAACTGTAAAAGTTTTAGGTTTCCTTCTTTGTCATTCACGTATTACCTTAAACTGGCTGCGAGGGCATGGGACCACTCTAGGCAATGTTAAAGCGGATTAACTAGCAAAGAGAGGTGTATCACTTCAGGAGGCTGGCATCGACCAAGTAAGTGGGATTCCACTCTCATCTTGCTTAGCTTCTTGAATTAGCTCAGGAGACGTGGTTCACAGAACCCACTTGCAAAATATCGAGGGTTTTATGGCCCCGCCTAGTCTCTAATAGGACCAAAGATCTTTTGAATTTTACAAAAGGTTCTCTACAAAATATAGTGACCACAATCACTGGAAACTGCTCTTTCGGTTCCCATGTCAAGCGTATGGGCCTCTCCTGCAACGACTACTGATCTAGTTGCAACGACGAGGAGGGGAGGATTGCACACTTCCAATGCCTCTCTCCTGCTATGGAGGACAGAGGGTAGAAAACACTTCAGTGGCATATCGGAGATACTGGGAATTGGACTGCAACACCTGTGTCTCTTTATAAGGAGAAGCGATTCGTTCGGTTGCCGACTCCCTTGAGGCGTGCGTGCAGAAACAAAATTTGTTCAACTGCTTCTTTCTCTCTATCCTCTTCTAACAAATTTCTAACCTATTCTTTCTTTTTCCACTCACACTATCCTCTCCTTTCTAGCCAGGTAACACAAAGGGATGATATTAGCCTCAAGTGGGCTGGACTCTTTCTTTTTCTACCAACAACCTGCTAACCTAACCTGGGCAAAGTTTTTTGGTAAAAGTTCGCTGTGTTTATGATACAAGTAACCACTGCGAAGAGCCATTATTTATACACTCTAATTGAAAACGAATCTCTATTATCCCAGTTACAATCGATCTGTGGTACAAGTTTTCTTCCGGTTATTAAAAATTGCCTTTCAAAAAAGGGGAGGCAGGATTGCGTATCAAAATTTTGTCCAGGCCATGCCTTTTGGAATTTTATCTTTAGAAGGTAAGAAGAAAAAAATGTAATTGTTGTCCACAAGGTCCTATTTCTGATATTGTCCTGATGTGACGTTGACAAAAAGTTACAGAATAGGGGAACAGTGTTTTATCGAGTAATAATTTAATTTTCATATACCCATATGTAATTCATAATCATCATGATGGGATCATAAATGGTTTAATGAAATACTAGCATCATTTTTAAATTTGATTTGGATTAATTTTTGATGTAAACCAGTGATGTCAAATATGATTGTGTTGGTGAGATCACTATTATCTCTTACATTCCCAGCGGGAGAAATGTGCGGTTGCGAGGCCTAACTAGTGGCCTTTTCTAAGAGTATCCTTTTATTTACCAATAATATCTTCTAATTTTATAAGTTGTAAAAAAGGGTTTCGAAAATTGCCAAGTGCTCAGATATTTAATTTTAAAATATTTCTCCATTTTTAAGCTGAACATTTGGTTAGTTTATATACAAGAGAAACAATTTTTACAAAAAGTCTTACTTATGAATTAATTTAAAAGCTACTTTAAGAAATTTTCGAAAAGATGTACCTACATACAGTGGCTCCAACTTATTTCAAACCTCTTATATGTATTGTATATATATATTTATATAAATATATTATTAACAGGACTTGCGATACTTCCCGCTGAATGAGAGTGTTTTTCAGTAAACAATTATATTTTACGCTCTCAAAATAAAAGAGCGTGAGCGTACATGTGAATTTTGCTTCCACAATTGTGTATGAGGCTGACATCACTGCCTTATTTTCAAAGAATATCGAGTCCTAATCTTTGATTTATAAAATATTATTAAGCCCAATATTTTTTCGAACAAAAGTATACGAATAAATACAGAAAAGGTTTTCTGCCGAACAATTTTTAAAATTACATATTACAATCCAGAAAAAAGTCAATGATTACACTGTACAACACAAAAAAAAATTACAATGTCCGACCTATAAATTTTGATTGAGGAGGCAAAAAAAAGACACGTGTATCGGCGTTTTGAAAGTTTACATCTGAATTTCATTTGAGGGGGCATTAAAGTTTCCCAGCACATTCTTTTTTTTTAATCAGTATAATAATCCATGTGATCTTACATTTTTTGTGTTCAACAAATTTATGTAAAATGTTACGGAGAACATTTTTGTAGAATATGTTAACCCTCTAACTCCTCAAATTATGGGTCTTTTTTGTCCTTCTTTTAAAAAAGAGCAAAAAACACCATTAAAACAGGTAAAATGTTTCACAAAAATATTATCCGTTACATTACAACAAAAACAATGAAAAGCAAAATCAAAACAAAAATCAAATGCTATATTTCTTATTGTACTGAAAACGTGTCAATTTGCGGTACATATACATATTGTGTACATAATTTGTTTTGTGATTTGAGTGTTTTACTTCAAAAATAACAAAAAATTAAAGTAAACACTTAAAAATGTCTAATTGTTTGGAAAAATTTGATTTGTTTTGCTATATCTGCGGTAAACATACTATACCGGAATATGAAGTTACGTTTTTTAATAGTAAAGTTGAAGACATAAAAGGTACTTTGAGCTAGAAGTTTTTCCGGAAGAACTGTGGACGCCGAAGTATTGCTATCGCATTTGTTATAACGGCTTAATTTTGTGGTCCAAAGGTAATTCATTTTTTTGTTCTAAAACTATAGTTTTATTTTTGAACTCTCGCTGAAGGTCAACGAAATTCAATGCAGTTTGGTATTCCTTTTTTAAATTTCCATATGGATTACTTTGAGAACCAGTTGTCAACAGAATCTGACGAAAATGGTGAAACATTTCATCAGACATGCGCACCCATTGCAGAACGCTATAAAGGCAAAATCATTCATTCGCTTATCGCTGAAAAATTCTGGACACTGTATGATAATGAAATGGAATTTCTTAGAGCTAAAAAAAATGTAATTATTGAATACTTCCTATCCCAATTTGCTATCGAAGGTAAAATAATAGAGATATTAGTGATTTTTACTTAAAGTTGCTCTTTTTTAAAAGTACAAAAAAGAGCCATACCTTGAGGAGTTAGAGGGTTAACATATTCTACAAAAATGTTCTCCGTAACATTTTACATAAATTTGCCTAACACATTTTATACCTAAAATGTAAGGATCACATGGATTCTTATAGCGATTAACAATAAGAATGTACCAGGGCTGGGAAACTTTAATGCCCGCTCAAATGAAATTCAGATGTAAACTTTCAAAACGCCGATACACGTGTCTTTTTTTTTCTCCTTTATCAAAATTTATAGCTCGGGTCTTGTAATTTTGGAAAAAATTTGATTTTGTTGTACAGTGTTATTTAATAACACAACAGATAAGAACAAGCAAACAAGTGCATTGGAAAAAAGTGAAATTACAAAAATAAAGGACCCTCTATTAAAAAAAATTAACTAAAAAGAATTTAAAAAACCGTCAAAAAATAATAGAAAAGCGGCAAAATGTCAACACTGGTCGTGTAGCAATTCGCGAAGAAACCTTGGCCAGTTGCGTCTGCCGTTGGCATAAACGAACATGCATTTTGCCACTCAATTTTCATTAAAGGCTATTTCTATAGCTGTCAGGATGATTCTAGCCTTTTTTCCATAGTCTACATAAGAATTATTAAGAAAGAACAAGTTTTCATGTATATAAATAAATAAGTATGTAGTATATATGTATGTATGCATGTATGTAGATACATGTTTAAAAATATATGTAAATATGTATGTATGCGTGTATGTTTTCATTTGATATTTTTAGTTTATTACACAAACTATGTAAAAACTAGAGACTGAACCTGAAAACATTCAGCAATTAATTTAAAACGCGCATGTACAATAAAATATTATCTCTAGCATTATTATTTGATTTAGGCTCAAATGTCTATAATTTCTAATAATAGAATAGAATATCCTACTTATTTGCGTTCTTACCAGTTTTATGTTAAAGGAGTAGAGCTATTGAAACAATCAATTGCAAGAAATCTTATAGAATTTTATTCTTAACAAACACTTTAATCAATTTTCAGATAAATCATTCATTCTTTTGTCTTTTTTATTTGCTCCATTCATTTTATTTTTATTTATTTATTTTATTTCATTTTTTCTTACGTACTTCAGTACTGTGATTTCATAATAAAATTTATATTGAATTGAAATAGGGTACACTTTTTTTCAATGAACTATAGAACAGAAGGAAGGCACATTTTATTTAAAACATTTCACGTATTCCTGGAAACCGACCGATACTCTTTTGTGTGCCTGCGTATGTGTGTTTCTTGTGTAGGTATTAAGCAAAATCTTTTATCAATAAGTTTAATACCCGTATTACGTTATTCAGCTTTGATTTTTGAATTATTTTTGTTTTTTTTTTCTTAATATTTCTACCGGTTACACAATTTTTGCATTTTTCAAAACCGTTTCACAAATGGAACTAAAAACAAGTCAACAAATTTCCAGCAACATCACCTGCGAAACAACCGCTCGTTGAACAACTACAATTCAAACAAGATTATAAAAAAAACAACTACCTGCTTGTGAGCCATTTAATGAACGATAAACAGTGAAGAGAATATAATAAATGAAATATTAGACAGAGTGGTGAAGTAAGAGAAAAATGATAACGAGAAAGAGAAAAACGTCATATATTAACAGAGATGGAGATTATATTTTTCAAATAGGCTACAACGTATTCAACAATACTGGAAACTACTGATTGCTTTCCCAAGAAAATGTATAGGATAGAGATTAAAACAACCAATGGACGCTACGGCGTAATTATAATGCACAATTCGCACTGGTAACACTTCTTCCAGGTCTCCCCAAGACTTATTTTAGTTGGCGGAGATGACCACCACCACTGAAATCATCACTCCGATAATTGCCCGAACACAGTTAGTCTCGGTTCGCACTATGCAATTTTCTTTCATGAAATTTCTGAAATTCTCTTTTAAAATTTCACTCGTGTCTACACACTGAAAGTTAATTTCATGAAACTTAATGTTGTTGTTTGTTTACTTTCACATAAAGAATATAAAAATAAAGTAAAATCAATTACGAATTACAATGCAAAACAGAATTTCAGTGAACATGAAAGTGTGTACCCGACACCATTCTTCTCTCCCCTCTCACCATCAAACTGCCACTTTCATGAAATAAAATTTCATAGTGCGAACCGAGAAATTTTGCACTTCGTCATAACTTTGATTACATATACATTTGTAATTTATAATAGCAATGGAACTGGAGCCCGCAATTCGCAAGCATTGTTCATATACTAGTTGCAGATCGTTAACGAGGAATTGGTTACATTATTGGAAATCGCAACAGCACACTGTGTACGATAATGCCAACGACAGGAACTTCAACCGTATCCCCATACACAATCGTCATGGCAACTGATTTTGTTAGCACGTTAAGAACAAGACGGTAGCATACACATGCATCTTGGTTAAGTACAAAAGGTCTACTACTAGCACCCCTTTTATTCTGTAACTATTTGTCAACATCACGTCAAGACAATATCAAAAATGGGACACTTAGCTACTCCTTGCGGACAACAATTAACTACTCTTACCATTCTGTGATTACTCTCTAAGGACATGAATGTACCAAGAAGTTATTAGAAATTGTCAATTTCTGAAGAAAATTAGTACAGGAGTGACGTATATTCGATACAGGCTTGATGTGACGTTGACAAATAATTACAGAATAAGAGGGCTGGATGGCAGTCACAATCAGCGAGGCATCTATGTAGCGCAGCTCCGCGATTAATTGGTTCATATGATCAAACCCTTAGCAGCTGCAGATATCGAAACTTTCCACAAACGATATTGGCACCTGACATCCCGAATAAAAGACAACTAAGCAGTTAAGGGAAACTCGTGGACTAATGGTTAATAATTATTCATCATCAGATTTCGGTTGCCTCTAACTATAGCAGCTTTGAAAAGCCCACTTCCGTTGGTTACTTATGGGCATATCAGTTAATATGGCAATAAAGCTATAATACCCTTTTTCCCAGAATATTTTTTATCTTGGACCAGCACTCAAGGGATGACCCCTACATATGCAGTGCATTGCACTGGAACTAGAAAGTAGGGGATAGTATTGAGGGAACAGATGAAGAAAGATGAGAAGATAGAGAATTCTTTGTAGCTATTTCAACCTTTTTTTTACTTCGCCGACTAATTTTTTGGTGCTGTTACTCTGCGTTCTTAGTACATGATAGTGTGAGTCGCTGCCAATTATGTTCAGTGACCAGTGCTATGCCTTCATCACTGAAACAGGCTGACAACAACTAACGCAACCATACACTAATTGCTGATCGGAAGAGTTAAACACAATATTTCGTGATTCAGCGCGGGGTTGAACTCAGGACCTTCCGCTTCATAGTCTCGTGTTCTACTACTTCAGTCAACAGCACCCACATATAGAAGCTGCGTGACTATTATATCTTCCCAAGGGTGCTGTTGTCTGAAGTAGTTAACACGAGACTGTGAAGCGGAGGGCCCTGAGTTCAACCCCGCGCTGAGTCATTAATATTGTGTCGAATTCTTCTGATCAGCATTAGTGCATGATTCTGTTAGTTATTGTCAGCACGGTTGCCACTGAGTAAAAAAATTTTTTACCAAAATTTTCCGAAAATGTTACCAAAAAGTTACCAAAATTTTTTTATAAAAATAAAAATCTTTATTTTTATTATAATAAAAACAACAACTTTTATTAATAAAAAACATAACATAAAACGTTTTAATTCATTTTAGAACATAAATAAATATTTCAATTCATTATACCTACGAATTCCGTATTTAATTTAAATAAATTATTTAATATTGCAGTCATTTAAAATAATCTTTTGCTGACCAAACATAATGACATTTGCATATTACGCCGTTGAACAATTTGGCGCACATTCACACAGTTGTTTTTAATGATTTTTTTTCTCAGTGTTGAGTAATGCGGAAAAATGATAAAAGAAAAGCAATAATTTGATAGTTTGTCAAGCCTTAAAAACAAAGTTACCAAGTTACCTACCCTAAAAAAAATTACCAATTTTTGTAGAATGTTACCAACTGTGGCAACTGTGATTGTCAGCCTGTTTCAGTGATGAAGGCATAGCACTGATCAGTGAACATAACTTTCAGCGGCTGACACAATCATGGACAGAGGCCTTGTAGCAAAAAAAAAATAAGTCGGCGAAGGTAAAAGGTTCAAATTGCTACATAAAAAAAATCGCTATCTTCTTATCTGTCCGCTTAATAATATCCCCTCCTATTCAGTTTCGGCGCAAAGCATTGCATATGTAGGGGTCATCCCCTGAGCGCCGGTCCTACTCCAAAAAAATAAAGGTTCTATGAAAAATATCATTTTGCGAACATCTGCTAGAGTAGTCTTTATACAGCATATTCAACCTTATTGTGTATGGCGTTTTACGTCTTCAATGTCGACACATTGTAATAGCTGGAAAACAAAAAGCTAAAATTTTCCTTCATCTATTACAAAACGTCTAATCAGCTGGCGAAAAACGAAAAACACAATAACTGCGATCATCTGCACTAGCATCTAACGCATGGATACCCTGCACTGGCTACTTGGAGCCCTTATGAGATTGTTTATAGCGCTCAAGTTTCCAGCTTTGCAGCAAACACATACAACAAACGTTTCCTATTCTCTTTTATGGTATCTTCTAGCTAATGAAGTTATAGGTTAAATGATTTGAAATTAATTTTCCATTTGTTTTGTTTTCTTTTAGATTCTTCTGCTTCCATAGTATTCCATTTCATTATCACTCGCATTACACTTTCATGGTTTCGTTCAAACTTCTTCTGCTGCTCTCTATTATTTGGTACTTATTTTTTTCCTAATTCATTTTGTTGTGCTCATAACTTTAACAAACCCTACAAACGTTAATGGTTTGTGGAAAGAAAACATTAAAAATTACAACGTCAGTCACATACTAGTGTCTAGATGGGAGTTTAATTTTCCTTTATGTGTTTTTGGTTCTTTTGTTAAGGGCAAAAGACCATAAGACGCGCATCGATACGCCAGTTAGGCCAAATGAACAGGCGGCGGAGAGACAGTTAATCGTACTCACAAAATTCAAGAAAGAACGTCTGTCTTTATTTGAACACGAAATGCCACTTGTATGTGGTAAACGGAAATAAATGTCGTAGATAATTTCTTCACATTTTAATTTATTTATATTGTGGCTAAAGAACTAAAAAGAAAAAGAATTTGTAAACCAAAAATAAATAGTATGAGCATACTACACACATACATACATACATATATACATACATACTTCTATGCTTTTCAGAATATTGGGAAAATTTGGAATATTTATTTGCTCATGCAAATGCTCATTTTGTGGGTGGTATAACTTGAATCCACACAGAAACAATTAATGCACCTACCTATTCAATTAATTTATGTAATTAAAGCCATTAAATATTTAATGATATCTAGTATGTCCATACTTCCATATCAGAAATGAATTTAATTAATATTGACAGCCTAATTGTTTGAAAATTTGTTTTAAATTCGGGAAGACATGATAAATATGCCAAGGCACAAAGGAAAGTCAACATCAATTTTTAGTTATTCAAATTAAACAGTAGAGCAGAACAGCTGTTTTCGAAAACCGCTACACTGTTATCATCAGTACTCAAGTTTGTTTTTATTTGTCACTAATTATTAGTTAGGCATTTTTTTCATTTGATAGGAAGTTTTATTTATACAAATTTTTTTACAAAATTGCATACGAGAAGTGTATCAAATGAATTATATTTTATGGCAATGGTTATTAAAATTATCAGTCTTGAAAGCATCACATGAGAGAAGTTATTTAAGGATCGCTTTTGAAAATCGTTGTGTTCCTAAACTTTATTGATCCACTGTACAATTTTCGAATTGGAGGGTATATTCACTTTGTCATTCCGTGTGTAACGCAGCGAAATATCCCTCAAGATCCCATAAAGTAAATATATATTCTTGATCAGTGATGAAATCTCAAGATTTCACAGTTCGTCTGTCCGTCTGTAGAAATCACGATTCAGTCCAAACGAAAAGAGCCAGACCCTTGAAATTTGGTGGGAATATATTTTGAAGCATAGCACAGGTCAAGTTCCTAAATGGGCCAAATCAAGCCAGAGGGAAAAAAGTTCCCCTGGGAAGAACTAAACCAACCTCTGAGAAGCAACATAATTTTTTAAAGTTTTTTTTTTTTGTAATTTTTTTAAGTCTGTGTTCATACGAATCATGTTTTACTGACACGATTGCGACTTTGTGGGAGAGAGGGGAGAAGGGAAAATTAACGAGTACTCATGCGCATATACTGTCAGTACGTTTTGCTTTCCCATTCGTAAAGCACACAACTATACGTACATGTATACAACTATATGTACATGTCGTCAACAAGACATGAATTGTGTGAACACGATTGCAAGTTCAAAGAAGAAAAAGTAAGAATCTTGTCAATAAGACATGAGTCGTATGAACACAGACTAAGCAAATTATATATTTTTATGTAAAACAAGGTCCAAAGCGTCGGACTTTGCAGCCATAAAATTAGAAAAAGCAATTTTAAGGTCCCCACCTCCTTTAGTGGGCATTGAAGTAACATATTACATGGAAAAATAGTGCAAATATTTAACAAATTGTATTCGTTAAGCCTAAATTCTTTAAAAATTAAATTTTTAAGCTTTTATGATAAAGCTGAGATGATCTCAGATATTCTTCTGTCCTATCCTATCTCACCCCAAACTTTTCCCCTTAAATGACCCTTTAAAAAAAAAAGTTTTTTTACACTTAATAGCCCCAAAAAATTTTATGGCAAAGGTGAGATGTCTCCCCTAGGACCTTCACGGAGCGACCACGACCAAAAGGTTTAAAATTTGGCACATGGAACTTTGACCCAGCAGTTTAAAAATGTTCAATTTATTTACTAAATATTTGTAGGGTATTTAAGATTCGACCCGCTGGAATATAAAGCTGTTACTTGTTTTTATCGTAAGAATGCATCGACCGATTTTAAACCGGTTAGTGGCAATCGATATAGTGACACACTTTCAGTAGTAGTCACGAAAGCTTTCAAAGAATTCTGAATGGCGAGATCTGGTAAAAACTTTATTTTTGTAAACCAGGGTAAAACCACTAACTTTCCGATATTTTGAAAGTCTTTAATTTTTTTGCTAAAAGTTCAAAATTAGCAAGTGTATAACTAAATTAGAACTAATAAAATAAGAAACTTTCGAATCTACAAATTTCGAGCTTAAGCAAAAAGACTAATTTATCCTCAACAAACGAACTTAAATAACATAATCTGTAAAATTTGTCAATTAATTAATTATTTAAAATACGAACACTGATTCAGCAAACAAAAATAATTTAACTTATTCGCGCAATTATTTATTGATTAAACGCACGTGTGCTAAAATTTGTTTAACAAATAGAATTTTATTCACTTTAAAGAGAGTAAAAATCTTGACCTGATGATTATGTTGTGTATTTTTAAAAGTGCGGATATTTATTATTAAAGAAAATAAATAAAATATTAATAATCGTCTAATATTATCTAGTGATTAATGAAAGAAAAAAGATGAATGCTGTTTATGAAGAGATTTATTTTCATAGACGTGACAGTGCATTCGAACAAACAGCAATCAAGATAAAAAGCGAATATTTAAATTAATGCCATAAACAATTCGTTATTATTATGTTAAAACCTTTCAATAATTATTTATTTTATCTTTTTTTTAGAGATCCAACAGCTTTGCATAGAATGCGCCAGTAGTTTCACCTTGATTTTAAATAAAATAATTATACGATTTATTCGCAAATGCACAGATAAGCGATCGCACACTACATACAATTGAGTTGCAATTAAAAAACACCTTGTTGTATGATGTTGCAATGCAACAAACGACAATATTTTTTTTTTATAAACTAATAGTTGTAGTGGAGATATTCTTCAGGACAGGAGATATTTTTCAATGTATGGTCATGTGTGGAATGTCAGTTATTAATATTCGCAAATACGCATATTAAATGTAAAATTTAGGGATATTTAATTGAGGTTCTAAAGGGGTGTTTTTTTTAGGAGTAGGACCAGCGCTCAGGGCATGACCCCTATATATGCAATGCATTGCGCCAGAACTTACAACTTATAACTTATTTTCAAAAATCACATCATAACGGATTTGTTTCTTTTTTTAATTTTTTTTCTAAAGGATGGCAACGACTTTTGTTTCCACATAATTGCGCCATGCCGTGAAAACTCGGGGATCCCCTATCTAACTGAAAATTCAGGCAATTTTAATATAGTTTTATTTTTACTTTGTTTTTATATTATTTATATATAAAAGGTGTTTTTTTATGAAGTTTTTTTTTATACGAATCACTCTGTTGTCTGACAGCTGTTTTGACAGTTTAAAGTGACGTCTCTACTCTCAGTATTGTTTGGCACATCATCATGAACAGGTTAACTCCAGAACAACGCTTCCAAATCGTGGAAATTTATTTTCAAAAACCGTGTTCAATTAAAAATGTTTATCCGCTTTTTTACCGCAAAATTCTCTTCAGTGATGAGGCGCATTTTTGCTTGCGTGGATATGTCAACAAGCAAAATTGCCGTATTTGGAGCAAAGATAATCCACACGCCGTTCAAGAATTACCAATTCATCCCGAAAATGTACTGTTTGGTGCGGTCTATGGGCTGGTGGAATCATCGGTCCTTATTTCTTTAAAAATGAGCAAGGACGACGCGTTACCGTGAATGGAAATCGATACAGAATCATGATCAATGAATTTTTGGTGCCCAAACTTCAAGATATGGATGTAAACGAAATGTGGTTTCAACAGGAGGATGGTGCCACTTGTCATACTGCGGGCGAAACAATGGACTTATTGAAAGAACATTTCAACGACAACATTATTTCGAGAAATGGACCGGTGAATTAGCCTGCGCGTTCGTGTGATTTGACGCCACTCGATTATTTTTTGTGGGGATACCTGAAATCATTGGTTTACGTGGATAAACCAGCAACGATTGACGCTTTGGAAACCAGTAGTCAACGTGTCATTGCTGAAATACGCCCTCACATGCTTGAAAAGGTGGTCGAAAATTGGACCTCCAGAATGACCTTTGTGCAAAATAGTCGTGGTGACCATATGCCCGAAATTATATTTAAATGTTTTGGCCATTTCATAATTTGGCATGTGTTTTATTTAAATTTCAAATCAGCAAGCTCTTGTAAAAACACCCGGTATTAATATCTGCGAAATGGAATACGAGTATGAAACATTTTATTTGACAATGAACTTCCCATCCATTGAAATTAAAAATATATTAGATGTGAAAACGATGCGATTATACGCTCTATGAGAAATTTAAATATTGCATTTATTGCAGTAAATTTACTAAATTTGTGAAATAAATTAATAATTTTATCCTTCAAATCTTTTTAAATACAAAATTAAATTGAGCAAATAAAATAATTGGTCAACAAATACTTTAAAAATCAAAGCGCATTTCCATTTGAATGGCTTCGTGAATATACAAAATTGTCGCATTTGGGGCTCCATGCTAGCCATGAGAAATAAATTCACCCAAAACGAGGGACTGCCCGGTGAGGTTTTTGGCTAAACGTCGTGACTAACCCTTAATTTAAACAAACTGAAGCAATGGGCTATAGAATTCCATACAAGAGATTGGCAGCACTCTCCCGTAGGTAGAGGGTGACCAGAATTCTATGGGGAAACCCAGATGGTAATAGGACAAAGGAGATCCTAAGTTTAAGTAGGCCGCAGGATGGTTAATTTAATAACAGGACATACAGAGTTAAGGAATCACCTGGCACGCATGGGTATTGTTGACGATATAACATGCAGGGCCTGTCTCAAAAAGATAACGAAACACTTGAGCACTACTTGTGCGGACTGTCCAGCTTTTGGTCAAGTCAGGTGACAAACATTTAATCAGGAGGTTATAAAGGATATTGAATTTCTTAGGGGTTCTAATTGGAGAGACTTAAGATAGTACAACTATCATGTACTATCATGTACTAAAAAGCAGGGTAACAGCACCCACCTTCGTCGGCCCTGTAGCAAAAATTAGCCGGCGAAGTAAAAGGTTGAAATAGCTACAAAAAAACTGTCTATCTTCTCGTCTTTCCTAATCTGTCCCCTCAATACTATCCCCTCGTTTTCAGTTCCGGCGCAATGCATTGCATATATAGGGGTCATGCCCTGAGTGCTGGTCCTACTCCTAAAAAAAAGAAGATAGATTGAAGAAACTAGGTTCTTGCCGTAATCAAATTCAAAGGTTTCCATGGTTTTAATGGAGGCTCCTTATAATAGAATGGGAACTCCTTATAATAGACCACACAATAGGCCTATGAGGCCTAAGTGTAGTCCGGAACGGATTGGGGTAGCTCTTGCCTACGCCCCTCTCTTCAACCTAACCTAATCTAACCCTTAATTTTTTGAAGGTGAGACTGAAATTACGGTGACTGTGAACAGCATTCGTTATAGGAACATGATAACGAGGTTTTTGTAGACTCAACTGGACGGTATGGATCTGTACGACATGTACTCGTAGTTTCAGCAAGATGCAGTCAACTGCCAGATCGCGTATGAAACAATCGTTTTATTACAGCAACGAGTTTCGGAACAAGATATCTCATTAATTTCTGATGTCAGCTGGCCACCAAGATCATGCGGTTTATCGCCCGGCGATTTTTTTTTTTGTTGGTGTTTTGTGAATTCATCATAGACGACATTGTCTTTAGCGATGAATTTAGGACATGTCGCCTGTCGATTAGGCTTTCTAAAGTACTATATGACAACAATGTCGTACGTTTTGTCTTCAATAAAATTTTTTTGAACGGCAATATTCCCCATTTTGTCTTTAATAGTCTTATTGGGGGCCATCTATTCGACGATGTCCCGAATTTTGTCTTGAATAACAATAAAATGTGAGTGGCGAAGGTCGACAACAATCTGAACGACATTCTCGCTTAAATCGTCTTATGTGAAGTCGACGCCAATTCTGTAAACATTTCGACGACGAGTGCTTCATAGAGATCTTCGGTAGATATTTTACGACATACGAGTACTATTGCCTTGTACCCATCGTTAAAGATGTCTTAAAGTCGTGGCCCGCATTGCCTTTGATGGCTTATGCTCAATTTCTCTTTGGTCGATTGAGAATTCTAATCGACAATATACAGGATCTAGTCATTGACGACAATTTGATCAATAAATTCATAGTTTTTGTCCTTAGTTAAACTTGATTGAGGATGAGATAAGGGAATGTTTTAAATTTCATCTTCAACCAAATATTGTTGAGGGTGCTGTTGACTGCAGTAGTTAACACGAGACTATGACGCGGAGGGTCCTGAGTTTGACTCCACGCTCAGTCATGAATATTGCGTCGAATTATTCCGATCAGCTTTAGGGCATGGTTGTGCTAATTATTGTCAGCCTGTTTCAGTAATGAAGTATTATTAGTACTGATCATAACTGGCAGCGATTGATACAATCATGAGCGGAGCAGAGGAATAGCACCCTCTATTTTCGGCCCTGTAGCAAAAAACTAGCCGGCGAAGTAAAAAGGTTTAAGCTGTTGGCTGAAGTAGTAGAACACGAGACTATGAAGCGGAGGGTCCTGAGTTCGAGCCCGCGCTGAGTCATGAAATATTGTGTTGAATTCTTCTGATCAGCATTAGTGCGTGGTTGTGTTAGTTATTGCCAGCCTGTTTCAATGATGAAGGCATAGCACTGGTCACTGAACATAATTGGCAGCGACTGACACTATCATGTACTAAAAGCAGAGTAACAGCACCCACCTTCGTCGGCCCTGTAGAAAAAATCAGGCGGCGATGTAAAAAAAAAACGATTGAAATAACTACAGAAAAAAAAAATTGTCTATCTTCTCATCTTTCCTAATCTGTCCCCTCAATACTATCCCCTCGTTTTCAGTTCCGGCGCAATGCATTGCATATATAGGGGTCATCCCCGGAGTGCTCGTCCAAGATAAAAAAAAATAGCTGCAAAAAATTCCCTATCTTTATCTGTCCGCTCAATACTATCCCCTCCTTTTTAGTTCCGGCTCAGTGCATTCCATATGTAGGGTTCATGCCCTGAGTGTTAATCCGAGTTAAAAAAAAAATCAATGAGTGTTCGAACTCACGGGCGATGTGTTAACACCTTTTTGTTTATTTATTTTATATTAAACCCACAAAAAACAAAGAGAATGCAAAGCAACAGACAAATGTACATACATACATTGTTATGTTTGTACATAAGCTACATACGTTGCTGTCTTGCTATCTCATTTTTATATATGTATGTACGTACAACCACGTCACTATTCTCTTTGCTTTGCATAAGACAAAACCAAAGATCAACATAAAACACTTTTTTAATATTACTCCAAATTAATACTCCGAATTAAAACACTTAAATCTCCGCTCGCCGATATCGGATCGCCTTAATTTTTGGCCTAAACTCTTCGTCGAAACCCGCACTAGCGTTTTAATCCAAAAATTAATAAAATCGGCTATGAATTTCCGGAGAAAATCGCGTGGGAAAATTATATGAAAATCGTCCAATAATCACTTTCAATACCGACTGCCAAGCAACGAACAAACAAACTCTTACACTTACACTTGCGTATGTATTGAAACTGATAGTTTACTGCCCTAGAGGCGCGCGTATAGATGTTAACACATCAAAAATATTGTTGAGGGCAATAGGAGCCTTTAGTTAAACTATTCACGAGAAATATTCAACATTATCGTCCGCTTGGTCATATTATATGAACAACAAGCATATTGCCGCTTATTGAATTGTATACGATTTTCAAGATATTTCTTTCAAAATGGCGTTGATAACTGGCTACCCTTAAGATACCGTCCACGAACTCAAATTTTAGATTTTACAATCATAATCAGAATATTTCGATGGATTCTTTAGGTTACTTTTGGTACAGAAAAATTTTGTTCAGACCGAACATATTTTACAAGGATTGCAGGGAGAATTAAACTAAATGCATGAAATAATTCATTAGCGGATTTACTCAATTTATTAGAGGATTTACTGTATGATAAGAATAAATAATTGCTAATTAAAATGTATGTCTGAACATATTAAATATAAGAATGTTTGAGTTAAATTCTATTAAAAATAGTGGCTGTGATTGTGCCAACAAAGAATTCTGGTCTTTCGAATCATTTAAAGTTTTCGGTGATGTACTTTGAATTCTAATTCCTAATTTTCTAGTTGTAAATGATTATAAAATGATTTTATTATTAACTTTATTCACAATTCTCTATTTCTTTATCCCTTTCGATGCATTTATACATTCCCAATTTCTACCTGTAACCAATTACAGTTTATAAATTTTATATATGGGTACGAGTTTGTTTAAAATATTTATATAAGATTCAAAGTTTTGCAGGAAATAAACGGAAAACAATATGCTATAAAAACATACATACATTTATGTATCCCTACCCTGCAGGAAATGTCAATAGTAAAATTATACTGATTATCTATTGACTGTGTCACCAGTACTACTGACAAATTATACCCCAACTAATGCTATCTACTTTTGACATTCAACACAGTCTTGTTCTACGAAATCTACCAGTAGACTGCGTCAATACAGACTAGGTAGTTCTTAGGGGACCATATGGCGAATATGTCAATAGTAAGATTGTACTGACTTACTATTGGCGATATCACCGAGGTCAATAACACCAGTTGCCGTCGGCTACCTACCGATTTTGAACCCATCAGCTTGATGACTTGTTTTAACCGTCGCACTGTGTTGCGGCTAGTGGAAAAGTAACTTTTTTCCGATTATTTTTTTCAGTGTTTTTAATGATGCAATTTTGTCACAGACATTCCAAGTAAACAAAAAACCAGAGCTGCGAAATCTTCGCTCGAATTCGAGTAGAGAGTGAAACTCGCTCGAATTCGAGCGCGAGTATTCCTGCGAGTGAAAAAAAATATCGAGTGTACTCTATTTTTCTATGCCACTCGAATAAGAGCGCATATGCTTTGCTCGATTTCGAGTGCCACTTAATTTTTTTCCACAATTGTTAATTTCACAAATTGTGTTGTTTCCTTCAAAGTCATAACGAAAATATTTTCGCTTTTCATTATTTATGTCTTTATTGTTCATTATAATATAGAAAATATAAGCAAACTTTCAAAAATATAATAAAACTTTTTTTATAAAACCAACTAATTGCTCCGCGCACGCGCACTGTATGGAAAGACTGAAAGAGTACACAAAAACCACACGCACATACAAGTCAGCAAAGACAAACAGTTTCTATTTGTCCACTCGATTTTACTCTTAAGAGTAAACTCTCACTCTATTTCGAAGATTTTTACTCCCACTCTTTCTTTTTAAAAAGGAGTACTCGCGAGTACTCCCACCTAAAACAAACGAGTGGAGAGTAAACTTTTTGTAACACTCATAATCTTCGAGTACTCTTCTTCGCGAGTATTTTTCACTCGCGAGTAAAATCGAGTAAATCTGAGCTCTGCAAAAAACACATAAAGCTTATTTTTATGTTGGCCCGTTGATTTTTAATTGATTTTAGAAGTCAAATATACAAAATTTTCACGAAAAGAGGGGATTTCAGGGCTGTATTCAAAATGATCTCATTTGATTTTGGTGACAGATATTTTGATTCGGAAAAAAAATCTGCCTTCGGACAAGTATCTTCTGTAAAAAAAAGGAATGTTGTTTGAGACATTTTCATATGCACCTTTTTTAGAGCGAAAACCCGACTAAAGGTCCATTTTTCCTTAAAATTTGGGTTAGGTAAGCAATATCCCAGAGAGTCCCAGTTCCAAACCACTACAGAAATGTTACATAATTTGTTTTCAACGAACTGTGAAAAAATCAGCTGCCCATACCTGCCCTCCTGGGAGTTATAGCGATTTTAGTAAATCACTCTCAGTATTTATTCCATAGAAATAGAACGGAAATTCTCGGAATCACTTATTGAATAATTTAATCATATTGGTTTTTTTTTATTCTACATCTACTCTAGCACTCCACAAAAATGAGCATAACTCTCTTAAAACTGAAGCTATTGACTTCAGACCGGTATCAAGTTAAAGCTTTTATTGCCACCTTTCAAATAAGAAATGAAATAGATTTTGGTTTTATATAAAATTTCAGAGTTATTCAACAAATATCGAAAAATCATGAAAATTTGACGTTTATAATTTTTGTTCGGACCACCCTATAATTTATTTTATAAACTAATCATAGGGTATTTATCAGAAATAAAAGAAGAATTAAAATAAATTTTTTTTTTAAATTTTTCGAACAATTTGTGTTTTTATTTTTGACTTTTGTTGAAAATTTGACCCAACAATTTTTTTCGGTGTAAATTTTTTTTTCACTCATTCTGTTTGGGATTTCATTCTGACCAATCTGTAGAAGTTTCTCATCGATACAATTAAAATTACAGTTTAGGCAATATGATTTCCAAAAAATTCCGGTTTCGCAACACCGGACAATTTTCTTTACCTATCAAAAACAAAAGCAACAAAAAAAAACGATTTGTTGACAGTGTCACCAAAAAGACATTATAATTGTTGACAAAAATATTGACATGAACACACTTAACCCCACGGTTTCTTCAGGGTATGTATCGCTATGTATTTATATATGTATGTATGTTTGTATGTATGTATGCATGTATGCGCTGTTTAATAAATCCTTTTGTACCTATTTTATTTTTCTTTAAAATTTTTCCTTTGGCAGCATGTGTTCGTACTTAAATAACTCTGGTTTCTTAAGAAACATGATAGCGCGTTAACCCGTGATGCCTGTTATGGCCATGAGCTGGGGATTTCCCACAATTTGCTTAACTCTTAACGCGTTTTTATTACTCGATTCTTTTTCGAACTATTTTTATGGATTTATTATAAAACCATTGTCTTTTGTCTTCTTTGTTAAGATTTATGAATTCACTGGCATTTTACAGTTTTTACGTTGCACTGAAAGACATCATAAATGAAAAATATAAAAATAATCTTACAAAGAGCATAAGATGTATAAAAAAAATCATTCAGTCTTTTGTAAAAATAAAAGCTCAGGTGCTTGGAATGAAAAATGAATTCCTCCAACTGGAATCGGATTTGTAGATAGAAAAGCCTGCGCTTTGAAGTTCTTGCAAGCACAGAATATAATGGATCTTTCTTTTCTGACAAAAATATTCATATATATAATGTTTGTGTTCTATTCTAAAAAAAAGGACAACATTTTCAAATGAAATGTAACATGTTTTGAACTAAAGTCTTGTTTACAGATATCTTAAATAAATAATTTCAAGAATTTTTGTCTACTATTTTTGTAACTATAAATATTTTTGCGAAAATCAATAGCCCTATTCACAATCCTGTGCAAATGGTCTTGCATTATTGCATTTGCAAATTCAGAGAGTATTTGAGAGCATTTTCAATGTATTTTGTTGGTGTAGAGTACAATTACTTTGCAAATGCAATGATGCAAGATCATTTGCACAAGATTGTGAATAGGGCTAATATTTATAATTTTAGCGAAAATATATATTATTTTAGTGAAAATATATATTTATTATGATTTTGTGAAATGTTTCTAATTAATGCAACAAGGTTTTTATATATTTCAGACTTCTAATGTACAGCTCAAAACGGGGAGAGAGAGAGAGGGAGAGAGAGCGAGTTAACGAGGGCGTCTAAAATTCGAAATTCGATACTTCACACTCTCTGGCGAATTTAGGAATTTTCAAGCTTTTATCGAATATCAAATTGTGATATCCATATCATAACCTATAATCAGCCTGCAATTACTCGTAGCTTCGTTCCAGGTGTGTATACCACATCCGGTCTTGCTTAAGAATGTCGGAAAGCTCCCAATAAGCTTAGAGAGCACTTCTCTCAATAATGAAATTGAATTGTGGACATGGCACCGTATTTTTTTATTAAGATCGACATTCAGGGGATGCTCGCAACTCAAGCAATGCATTATGCCGGAGCTGTGGAAAACATTAGACGGCGCAGAGAAGATAAATGGAGAAACCTGTGTGCTTTTTAGTATGTGATAGAGTCAATGCCTCCAGCTTCGTAGTCGTTAGCTAATAGCACCCGTTGAGCACCGATGTTGCGTATGAGGTAGCAAAGAGGGGAGCCCCTCATCGAAATGACGAGATTGTGCTCTTCAACTTCTGCTAGAAACCCGCTGGCATTGCAATTCTAGAAATAGTTTAAAACAGATGGCATAACTAATCCTAATGGGAGAATCATCTGGCCTTGCCCCAACCCATACAAAAATAAGCAGCTCTTGAATTTTACAAAAGAGCTTTTGCAAATTCTCTCTCGTAACCACACTGATTGTTACTGCACTTTTACAGCCCAGGTTAATTATAAGGGTCTTTTGTATATTGAATATTATTGCAGACCTAATGATAAGCAGGAGAAAGAGAGCAAGAATACTTTTCCACTGCCTCTGCTCCGATTTGGAAAACGGTTTTCCTTTAGTAGCCATTGTTATATGGGGAGTGAGGGTGATTAATTTGGAACTATATAGTAAGAGCAACGTTTAGTGTACGACCCATTTCGCACTACCCTTCTAGCACTATCGACCTTCTCCAACTTCTACTTCAATCTGTTTTTCAACATTTCCCCTTACGTTCCCTCCTGTCTGTGCTTCCTGCTCATACAGGAAATAACTTATTTTTTACCCAAGTTGGCTGCACTGTTTATTTTTCTTTCATTCTTACGGTTGTCGCAAAGCACCAATTTTACACAATTTTTATTGTGCTGATTTTTTTCACAATAAACAAATTATCCCAATCAAATTCTCTGCGGTCACGTGATTGTCCCATTTTATATAAACTTGATTGTCTCGAATTGGCGCAAAACCCTTAAGTGGCAATAATTGTCCCACTCCAGTCACACGATTGTTCTATTGCACGCCAAATCTGAGAAACAGCTGTTGTGTTAGATGCCAAATTTTGTTTTTTTTATATTAGAGCAAATTGTAAAACATTTAATATAATTTTTACTTAAAGATTATTTGTTCCCTAAAAAAAATTGCATCAGCTTTAATTATCATGTGTGTACTTGAAGATATAAAAACTGAAGAAAAGAAGAAAAGTTAAAAGAAGTGCATGGGTCAGAGAGCGACTGACAAAAATAGGACACCAAAACTTTTTGTTCAAAAACTTTATTCGGATGAATGACGAAACGTTTAAAGAATTGTTGCAACTAGTGTCACCATATATTAAAAAACAAGACACAAATACACAAAAAATTTTATTATAAAAAAAGTAATTATTGGCGCGAATTGTCTTCTTTGATTGACGCACGAGAAAACAATAGATATTTTTTTTGATATTTCTATTGACGTATGGTTACCTATAAACCGATCACACGATTGCCACACCAGAGTTGCAGCAAATCACCACAATTTTGTTCTCAATTGTCGCATGGGACAATACATTGTGAAATCACACGATTGGCATATAAAATATACCAATAATTGATGCATTGCGGCAATCGTGTGATCCTACCTTCAGCAATAGCTAAAATTGTGTTTAGAAAAATACACATTTAACAACGGCTGAATTTGACTAAATCGTCCAGAAAACCATACACGTATAGCGGATTTTTTAAAATTTTTAAAATATCTGAACAATTACGAAATCGACGTCCTTTTAGTGTAGTTCTGACTTATTGCTTATTTTAATGTTTAAGATATTTTTATAGGGAGTAGGACAAGATGCATTTTTTAGTGGTCACTTACTGGTCTTCGACGCCAAATTAAATCAGAAAAATATAGAAATCTTTTAGACTACGCTCTGGTAAAATCATCATTCGCCCTTTTTTATTATTGTTTTCGAACCTACACTGCCTTGACATGGGAGCCTTCAAGCAGGGACGAATATACCACACACCTCCTCTACAAAGACTTTCGAATCCAGGGCCATATAACTGCCAAACAGTCAATTATATAACAATCAGATGAACCCTCATCATTTTTCCAAGTTTCATTTATTCAAATCTTTGAAAAAGTATGCCGCCTATATATGCAAACACCTGATCTATAGAAGACATTATAAAAAATCATTTTTACCATATTTATCTTCTATCAAATATTTTTATGAATCTGGAAGTGAAACAAGATTTTTTTTTTTAATTTGCAAAAGCATTTTAAAATTTGCAACCAACATAAATTGAGAACAATGCTGTTGATGAACATTAAGTCCGCAACTAATAAACTGCTTTCAGCATTTCTGTTTTGTTAGGAAAGAATAAAACAAAATTTGTATTCAAGTTAGTTCGCATTTGTATGAATGTAGAACTAACTACCAGTTTTTTTTTTAATGGAGAAAAATTAAAAGAGTTTGTTCTTAAATTGCACCACTTTCCATACAAGTTTTTTTTTCTTTTTTTTCTTTATATTTTAATAAGTTTTACGTGTTTTTTGTGCTTTTTCTAACGATTTCCAACTCTTAATTGTTGGCTTTTTACGTTTGCATTCTTGTTCTTGATTACAAATAAGTTGGATGTGGCTGGGGTATTTAAGAACACTTATTTGGCAGAGCCAGTAAGTTTTGGTAACATCAACTAACGCTGATATTAACAAGAGGAAGGAAAATTGTAATGCTCTTACAAATACGCCAATGCTTCTTTATTTTTTCTTTATTGCTTTTTCCAGTTTATCGCAACTCGCAGTTACGGCTGCAGTGTTAGAACGTGAACGAGTTATAAAATGCAAAGCAAAAAAAAAACACATACACCACGGAACACATTTCCAAAGAAATTTTTACAACATGTTTTGTAAAGTATTTTTTAAAAAATTAACACAAAAATGTGGTCAATAAAAACAATTCAATGATGCAGTAGCAGAGTTGAAAACCTAAATGTTTTTTCTCCCGTGAAAAATTGATTTCAGCTGAAACGTTTTCATTTGCAATAAAATTGCATGCACAAATAGATGAATAGATTTTTGAGTGTGTTGATTTCTTTAAATTGCTTGTGGCATTTAAAACGAAATTTATAAAAAAAAAAAATTTAAATTGATGTGGATTTTTCCTTGGAATATTCACCTATTCACCATGTCATTCTGAGTATATAAAAAAAGTCATTACGAACCTTAACCTATCAATATTAATAGCAAAACACAGTTTGCAGAAAAAAATCATTCAATAACAATAAAGGTACTGGAATAAAAATTGTTCACATAAACCAAGAGTGTAAATGAATTAAAATTTAACAAAAATCCATAAAATGGTACCTGAAGAAAAACAAGTAAAAGTGCTATAATCAGCTGTGCCGAATCTAATATACCCTTCACCGACGTACGGATCTTTCTGATCTCTATTGTTTTCAATACTAATTTCTTTCTTTCTAAGAAATTTGTTTTATTTAGTTAATTGAATATTTCGAAAAAAGTTCAATTTTACAGCTCTGCAACTGTATTTTAGGCTTTTCTTTTTTATAATACGAATGAACGTTTTTGAAGATTATCAAATAAACAAACAAAAAAACAAGAAAATTTGTTTCAGTTGTTTACTCTTATATACTAAAAAAAAAGATTCAATTGTCCAACCCTGGAGTTGCGTTTTTGATTTTTTTTTTTTTTTATTTTAATACCAGTTTTATTCTTCATAAAGTATAAAATGGGCTTAATTCTCAAAAGGACAAAAATAGTGACCTATTTGTTTACTTTTATGCAGAGCTCAGATTTACTCGATCTTACTCGCGAGTGAAAAATACTCGCGAAGAAGAGTACTCGAAGATTACGAGTGTTACAAAAAGTTTACTCTCCACTCGTTTGTTTTAGGTGGGAGTACTCGCGAGTAGTCCGTTTTAAAAAGTAAGAGTGGGAGTAAAAATCTTCGAAATAGAGTGAGAGTTTACTCTTAAGAGTAAAATCGAGTGGAAAAATAGAAGCTGTTTGTCTTTGCTGACTCGTGTGTGCGTGTGGTTTTTGTGTACTCTTTCAGTCTTTCCATACAGTGCGCGTGTGCGGAGCAATTAGTTGCTTTTATAAAAAAAGTTTTATTATATTTTTAAAAGTTTACTTATATTTTCTATATTATAATAAACAATAAAGACATAAATAATACCATACTTGCTAGTACACACACACACACGCACACACACAAATCGGCAAAAACAAACAGTTTCTATTTTTCCACTGTATGAGAAAGACTGAAAGAGTACTCGGCAAGAGTATAATCTGCTCGATTTCGAGCGTATTTTACTCGAAATCGAGCAAAGCATATGCGCTCTTATTCGAGTGGCATAGAAAAATAGAGTACACCCGATATTTTTTTTTTCACTCGCAGGAGTACTCGCTCTCGAATTCGAGCGAGTTTCACTCTCTACTCGAATTCGAGCGAAGATTTCGGAGCTCTGCTTTTATGTACCAAAGAAAGTTCCAATTGCGCAATCCTGACATCGGTTTCTTGATTGTAATACAAACGAATTAGGTCTTCCTGAAGTATAACATATTTTTAATTCACCAAAAAAATTAAAATTAAAAACTTATTTGGTTGCTTTTGGTTAAACATAAACAAATAAAGTCGATCGTCCAACCCTGACATTGAATTTTTAATATTTTTAGTTTTTACTACGAATTTAATTCTGCCTGAAGAAAATAGATTTAATTCACTAAAGGATCCAAAATTAGTAAATTTATATGGCTACTTTTATGTACCGAAAAAATATCGATTTTCCAACTCTGGCATCGAATTTTTAATTTTTTTTACGATAATTTAATTTTTTCTTAAGTAGAAACAATTTTTAATTCTCCAATAAAAAAAATGTTTATGTAACAAAAATATTTCTGTTTCCAATCCCTGGATTCAAACTTTTGATTTTTTTGGATAAAATAGTCTTACTTAAAATAAAAACCAAAATTAGTAACATTTTGGGTAGCTTTTATGCACCTTAAAATATTAGAATTGTCCAACCCTGGAATCGGCATTTTGATTTTTTTTTTTAATTTTTCATACCAATTTTGTTGTTCATAAATTATCAAATAGTTTTAAAAAGTTAAAAAAAAATAACTTACTTTTATCTACAAAAAAAAATTTTTTAATTGCCCAACCCTGGAACCAAAATTTTTTTTTTTAATTTTTAATTTTTAATACAAATGTAATTCTTCCCAAAGTATAAAATAAGTATAATTGACGAAAAAAAAAAAAAAATAATTAGTTTTTGCTAGTTAATTTTGTGTTTACAAATAGGTGTAAGCTCCCCAGCTCTGAAACCGTATTTTGGACTTTTTTTTATGTGAGTTCTGAATTTCAATACCACTCTATTTAGGTTCATTTTCAGTTCATTAGTCCAAGAATGAAGTCTCTAGTTCCTGTAGGGGGTTGGGAAACCCTATTTCACGTACAGCTAGACGGACATCGCTCATTCGTCATCGCTATCCAGAATATATATACTTTATGAGGTCCCATTTTAAAATTGAGGAAATTACACACGGAATGACAAACCTATATACATATAGCCTTTCTCTTTTTTCTGAATGGTATAAATAATAAAACTTTAAAACAGGGATTGTTATGCATGTCGGTGGAAGGGTATTGGACTACAGTGTTATCTGGGTTTAACGAATACTCAGTATAACGAATTCGCGATTTAAATTAATAAATTATTAATTTTGTGAGAAATAAATAAAGTAAAAAAATAGCTTTTATTTTCTGATGAATAAATAAAAATCAAAAAATAGTTGTTATTTTTTTTTTTTTTTTTTTTTTTTTTGAGGAATAAATAAGACTCAACAAATAATTTTTATTTTCTAAGCAGAAAACCCAGGAAATAATGATTGAAATGTAATTTTTTAAATAAAACTTATGATGGAACAAAAAAATTCAGAAAAATGGAACATGAAGAAAAAATAATCAAACGGCAACACGGGTATTATAACAATAACATGTTAACATCTGGTTGATACAGTTCTCGTATACTTTTTCACAATAAAATTTGTGTAAATAGGAAATGTTATCTTATTCAACTAAGCCACCTAATAAGTGGTGACAAACACAACACACATGAGCACTGATGATGAAAGGGTTGCGTCTTTCGAAAACAACTGTTTTGCTCTGCTGTGTAAGTTGAATTGAAAAACTGATGTTGACTTGCCTTTGTGCCTTGGAATATTTATCATGTCTTTCTGAGATTTAAAATTAAAATTTCGAACAATTAGCCTATAGAATTTTAATTCAATTTAATAAAACTTATAACCGTTACGATCCCTGATTCAAATTTATATACAGTTACAGCAAAACATTGCAGCAAATATAAAGCCTTTCTAGTCTTTGATTCGTGTATTTTTAAGTTTGAATCATACATTTTTTATGCATAATATTTGTTGTTGTTTGGGAAACCAAACATTTATAATTTTTAAGTGCAAATGTTATTTATTCATTAATCATCGCATTTTATTTCATTATTGTAAGAATTTTGAACAGAAGTTATTGTTACTTCAGCTTTCAACTTTGTCATATTTTTAAAATTTACACTTTTTGGTTATAAACGAAAATTGTCAATATCTTTCTTTATTTTTTGTAAAATTTTTGCTGAAAAAAATCTTTGTATTTTAAAGAAAATTAATGCCATTACACAACAATTATGTACCTGACATAAAAGTAATTAATTGTTTCTGTATATTCTTTGCACGGAGCAATTGTCTTTCAAATCTGTCTAAAACTGAAAAAAGAACGAACCCATTTATAACTTTTGTACGTGTAAAATTTAATGCAAAAATTCAAATTTCATTTTGTGCATTCTACCCATTTGTTTATAGCTTTCGTTCATACTTATTTTCTATTATTTTTACAAATTCACTAAAGTCGCAACACAAAAAAAATAAATAAAAATCACGTAATTTTATACGATTTTTATTTATAAACAAATCAGATATTTGAATTTCAACATTTCCCTGCCGTGTAATTGGCATTCAGCGTTTGTTTAATCGAAAGTATTTATCATTTTGACTATTTTTCATATTCCGAACTGGCATACAAATATTTAGTTAAATCATTTACGAGCAGTCGCCACAGCAAAACAAATTGGTGACTTTGATGCTAATGAATATTATATTGTCTTATTCTGTAACTATTCGTCAACGTCATGTCAAGACAATATCAGAAATAGCGCAATTGCCTACTCTTTGCGGACAATAATTAACTGCTTCCGACAGACTATGACTACTTACTCCCTAAGGCCTTGGATATAGCAATAGGCTATTAGAAATTCTCAATTGCTGAAGAAATGGAATACAGAAGTTCTCTAATTTTGATATTGTCGTGACGTTGACAATCGGTTACAGAATGAGAGAGCTTATGTAATACTTCAGATAATTTTATTTCGGAATAGGTTCCTTTCTTTTGGAGGAAGAGGGATATCTCCGATATATTTATATTGCAACGCTATTAAAGAAACAATGAAGAGCCATCATGGAGTTACCGAGTATTTCTAGAGCTAATGTACTATTTAATTGAGCCTTCGCCGGTATTCCAGCAGGTTTTTTTATTCGTAAAATCGTAAATCGTACTCTACCAAGTAATTTTTTATAATTTTTATAATTATTTGAATGACAGTGAAAATATAAATATTTTAGACTTGTGCGGAACTCGTTCATTCGCCCGGTTTTGACAGGAATCTATGATCAAACCCATTTAAATTACATTGATTTGAACATAGATTCTTGTCCGAAACGAGCGAATGAACGAGTTCGACCCAATTCTAAAATACTTTGTAATGGAGTTTAAAAAGGTCTGCTCGGTTGACGCAAAATTAATCTCCCTATCGGAAAATGTAATTTTTGCCTATGGCGCCGTATCATTTTTAAAATTTGTGAACTAGAGAGAACTTCAGTTTCTAAACACACTTGAAATGGAGCTCCACACAACGCAAGGGCGTAGAATAAATGCGTGAATTTCGACTTCGACTTCCTCACGACATCGCTCGAATAAGGCAACCATTCCATCGCTTGTGTACTGAACTCTAACTGGCTAGGACGATAAAAAAACTTTCAGAAGGTGGTCACCTCCGGACTGATCATTCTGTCGAAAATATGTTCTGGTGACTGAAAATGTCGCTGAAAACGAAGAAACATCAACTAGACAACATGTGGCGCAATTAGGCATCACCAGACGGAATCGAATTCTGTGAGCTACAAAATGCATTGCCATTTCAGCGATTACGTCAATAAGCAAAAGCTTCGTTATTGGGGCACTACGAATCCGTGTTTAATGAGCGAAGAGTTGTTGCATTTACTCAAAGCGATTGAGTGGTACGGAGTTTACACCAGAGGACGCCACCGGCGGTTACAGTTTGTGGGTAACGCTGCAGGGTCATGATAAACGAACATGTTGAACATGAGGTTTTTACAATATGGTGCAAAGTCACCCAGAGCAGGAGCCACAAAAGACACTATGGAGGAAGCGCTTACTAGTCTACCGTTTTGACGATTTCCACGCCTATTTGAAGTCGGCACGTGACAGCCCTTAGGTTAGGTTAGGTTAGAGGGCCGTTGTCCCTGGCGGGTTAATCCACTTGGGCCCGTCGATATCGGACCCTTTGTGATGCCCTTAAGCAGAGGACCTCCTAAGGGATGTCCTCCGCCGTTTCAAACCATGGTGACAGCCCTTAAGGACAGTATTTTTTTATATCATATAGCCCGAAAAGTCAATAGCTGGTCTGCGGAACACAGCCGTTGTTTCCGAGAGGGCTTCGAACCGCAACCATTGGACTGGCAGCCTGCTATTGCCAGGTACCAGACACAGCGGCGTCCAAAAGAAATTAATTCGAACAATTATCACCGGAATTCATGCGGAAAAAGGGGGCACAAATTTATAGTTACCAACACTGATGAAGGACATGATCTTTTCCACTTAACAAAAAAAATATTGTGAATGTCCACATAAAAATTTCCACTACTCAAAATCATTTGTTGCTCATTTAGGAAAAAAAAAATATATTCAAAAACAATATTGAATGATTAATTTTGAGTCACTCTGTGCTCATGTATGAACGTGTATTTGTATAGCAATCTTACAGAAATCACCTTTATGCCAATATCATTCAATGAACTTTTGAAGAGTAAGAACAAGGACATATAAAATATGTATGTATGTTGAAAGTACTATGTACATATGTAAATATGTATGTATGTATGCATGCATAGTATGTACATCAACTTTAAATTGATAAAATAAAGTGATTGAAACTAGAATAAGCGCAAGTTTTTAAATATAGTATTATTATTAATGCAGTAAAAATAGAGGGGAAAACGAGCAAAAAAAAAATAAAATAAATTAAAGCATAAGCGAACTTTGAAGATCGCCAAAACATTGATCTTCATTTGAATGCAAACTGGTGCATAATGAGAAGACAAAAGAAATATTAATAAAAACAAACAATTCACCAAAATAAAACTGGTTGAACATGTTTAAGGGAACCACCGCAATGATAACTTGAAGACAAAAAAAAAAAAAAAAGAACAGCAGTTACTCGTATAACAGAAGACGGCAACAAGAAAATGGAAAACATGTACGCAAGCAAAAACAGTCAGTCGGAGACCCAGAAATGCAATGCAGTGATGATAAGTTTTTGAGTTTTCGACAAGCAAAATCTTGTATACGTACTACGAGTATATGATGAGACACGGAGCACCTATTAGTCAAATTTAAAATGTTTTGCTTGGGTGCCACTATTCTTTCTTCCAGTTGTAGTGGTGAACGATCAGTACAGAAAATCTTGCTTCAGGATTTAATTAACAGAAACTCCAAAAATGACAAAGCAGTCAAAAAAGAGGCAAAATGCTACTTTTAGCACATAATGGTAATGTAGAAAGGCCATAACTTGCATAATTGTAACTTCATAAAAGAAGGTAAAAAACATTGCGGAAACTACACACAAGGTTTTGACTTTGTCCTGCTAGCCCCCCGAAGAAATATGGTAAAGCCTTTAAATCATACGATCTAGGCGGTCAATTGACCGGTCCCAAATGTGACGTAAACTGTTCACCGAGCTCACCTCTCAATTGGGCCAGTGTTTTGCGTGGCATGTGGTACCGTTTTGTTGAAACCACATGTCCGCCAGATGCAGATTTTCCATTTTGGGCAAAAAAATAATTGTTGTAATCATAACACGGCAGCACTGGCCATTGAAAGTAACGTTCCTAGCTTCGTCGTCTTTGAAAAATTATGCCTCCAGATCATAATCCACACCAAACAGTGCCTGTTTCGACATGCATAAGCAGTTCTTGCTTCTGGCTGCTCTTAACACCAAAATACGTCAATTTTACTTGTTCACGTATCCATTCAACCAGAAATAAACGTCGTCCTTAAAATGGAAGAAGTGAGCGATGCACTTTCTTAACCGAACAAGAATTTGGAATACATATACATGTATGTGCTATGAATCGCACGATTGTCGAATCACATGCGACTTGAAAAACGCCAATTTCTTTTGAACGATTTTGAGCGATTTCGACCTCCAGCAGACCAATTTTGTGACTTCAAATCGAAAACGCTTTATTTCATGCGATAAGCGATTTCCATCACATGGCCGATAAACTTCAATAATCGGCAAGAGTTGTTCGTTTGTAAGTCGATTCAAGGTCAAATTATAGACCAAACTGAACATGTTTAACAGCAACATATTATATATAGGGTATTTTTTATAGAATGATACAACTTTATAAAACAAGCAAATATATTTTTAATATCAATAAAACGGGCTTTATTGGAAAGAAAATTTTATAAAATTAATGTAATATTAATCAAGCTAGTGGTAGTTTTTTTATAAAATTTAAGTTCTTATAATTTTTATTCAATATTTCGTTAACAGCTTGTTAACATCTTCAGGAAATAAAAATTATTCAATTCACAATAAACTGATAAGGTTAATAAAAAATAAATCAACATTTATAAAATTAATGTTTAAATATGATTTCTGCCATGTGGCCGCCACGATTGTTTTCAACAACTAAAAAAAATCGTCCATAAAGGGGAAGGACACAACCCGAGTTGCTGAGAACGGCGACGAATTGCTTGATTAGGATCAATCAATTCAAGCATTGAAGCTTTCCTGTACAGCGGCTACAGCTTTATCAGGGCGCACTGTTCGGCGTCTCATGGGATGCACATGATGAGTAACAGTAAATGTGGTCCCAAAAACGATCTATTGTTCTTCGAATTAGCCGCTCTGAAAAACGATTATGTGCGACATAAAATGAAAGAAGCGCACGATGAGTTTGAGGAATAGAACAATTATTTTGATCAAAAATTTCAACAATTTGCACGCGTTGCTCCAGTGTTGTAACACTCTAAAACACGCTTTATATATATTTATAGGTCACTTAGAAAACCTAAACGCTTCAAATAAGACCGCAATTATGGTATTTAATATTTCCAAGCCTATGCAAACACTGTTTTAAGCAAAAAGGCATACTTAATGCAATACATCCATATATTTATTGTAAAATTATAGGGTATATTCGCTCTAAATTATCATAGCCAATTTATACAATGAAGGTTGACAACACTAGATTAAGGAAAAAATATATAGTGGCAAAAAAAAACTTACAATTTCTGGTTTCATTCTTTTTTACGCTTTTTTCCTATTTCTCAGACAATTTTGTTTAACCAGGAAGCAGAAGCAAGAAGTTTAATGTTGTCCTACAGAAACGAACACGTTATTGAACACTAACAAATTTTGATTAAACGACAGATATAACAACACGTTCTTTTTTCAATAACACACTGTAATCATATTCTGTGCAATTAATTGTTGGTATTTTGGAATAACCGTAGCTCCATGATTTCTTCCTGTTTGACACAAATTTTTAACAATCCATCAAATCATTTAGACACATACACTTATGTTTAATTTCTTTTGACATAGAACATAAAAGTTGTAACAAAAACTACAAATTGGGTTTATTACATTCTTTTATGGTAACGAACGACATTAAGAAGTTCTTAATTAATTTAAAATTCTTTTAAAGTGCACACGCGTTCCGAATTTTTTGTCCGAATCTGCATACTTTTCTTTCAAACAAATAGATTTGCACTAAAGCAAACAAATGCCAAAACGAATGACTTAAGAGAGATCGTGAGTTGTAAACAGTGTTGCCGTTGAAAGTTTTCAAATGCAGTAGGCATGTAAAAGGGGGATTTCTAAGAAAGCTGTTTTTTGGGATGTAATTTTATAAATGTGATTTGTTTTTTTTTTTGTGCAAATTAAGGTCCTAATTATGTAAATCACTGCGTTAAGAATTAGAGAATTAAAACAGAAAATAAATATTTTTTCTGGGTTTTGAACTATAGGGTGGCCCTATCAAAAGTTTAAATATAAAAATGCAATAAAACAAAAACGGTTTGATATGTTGCAAAAAAAATTTTTTTTTGTTGTGAAGTATAATTAATTGTTCCGGCTGGCGATGGATGGTCGGTCATTTTTGGCGATGGATGGCTTCATTTTTTAAAGCAATTGAATTTTGTGAGGCGTCATACCGAGATCTTTTCGCAAAATTCGATGTCAAATGGTGCGTGAAATGTTCAATAATTGAGAATGCACAGCTTCGATGTAAGTTCAACAATACGAACTTAAATACGATCTTAATCAATATCACATATGGGGCGTTTATCAATTCTGAATTAAATGCATAAGAAAAATTGTGCAAGAAGTTATGATGAACATGAATGCAAAGTTGAAAAATGCTGTGCAAGACAAAAAAAATATATGGAAAGCGGTTGACTTTAAAGGCCATCCCTGCAACTTCCCGCTTTCACCCACAACATACAGACACTTACATACATACAGACACAGTGACGACTTCTCATTAGTAGGCAGGAAAGCTTCCTAGGAACTCAAACTGCCGAGATCTGCTGAAAATCCGATTTTTTTTAAACGGGGTAAAACCAGTAACTTTCCACTTTTTTGAAAATTTCCTTAGCGCGAAGTTAGAAACTCCTGATACTATTTTTATACCCTCCAAAAGAGAATTGGAGGGTATATTCACTTCGTCATTCCGTGTGTAACGCAGCGAAATATCCATCTGAGACCCGATAAAGAATGATGAATTCTAAGACGATCTGGTCATGTCCGTCCGTCTGTGAAAATCACTATTCAGTCCAAACGAAAAGAGCCAGACTCTTGAAATTTTATATAAATATATCTTGAAGGATAGCACAGATCAAGTTCGTAAATGGGCTGAATGGGGCCAGAGGGAAAAAGTTCCCCTAAGAAGAACCTAAACCAACCTCTAAAAAACAACATAATTTTTAAAGTTATTTTTTTCGTAATTTTGTTAAGCAAAGCAGGTCCAACGTATTAAACTTGCAGCCATAAAATAAAAAATAATAATAATAATTTTTGAACACCGCCCCCTTTAGTGGGCGTTATTATATGCAAAAATAGTGTAAAAATTTAACAAATTGTTTTACTTAAGCCTACTTTCCTTAAAAATACAATTTTTAAGCTTTAAAGCCGAAGCTGAGACGTAACCTGGTACTACTCTGCCCTATCACACTCCTCCCCTTTTCCCCCAAAATGATCCTATCAAAAAAACAAATATATGTTACACTTAATTATCGCAAAAATTTATTTTTAGAGTTTTATGGCAAAGGTGAAATATCTCCCCCACGCCGCTTTCCAGAGCGACCCCGACAAAATACAGTTTTAAAACACTCCAAAAAGACTTGGACCCCATAAAGTATATATATTATTGATCAGTGATGAAGTGTAAGACGATCTAGCAATGCCCATACGTCCGTCTGTGGATCGAGATCGGCAAAAATATGTTCAGTTTTATAATTTTTATAAATTGTATAATTTATGAAATTTTCATAAATTGAAAAATTATTTCTGGAAATTATGATCATATGATTCTCAGAATTAAAATTTGTTAAAGTTTAACTTAAAAGAAATATTACATTAAAAACAATAAATAATAATTTGTAATTAAAATACAATAAATGAAATGAAGATCATTTAATCAATGATGATGATTGCGAGTGAAATAGATATTTTTTCATAAGAGTCAGCAACTTGCAATACGAGTATAAACTGCAATTGCAATCTTTCATAAATATCACAGCACGCACTGTGCTGAAGGAATTCCGAAGCAATTTGATATTTCTCCTTGCTGGATCAATAAAGTCAGTTGAAGAAGTCAGTTTCAAATTTGAAATCTTTTCTTTTTTTTTAATTCTGAGAAACATAATTTCACAGAAATATTGTTGGCATTGAAATTTCTTTATTATAATCTGGGGCCAAATTACCGCATTCGACATCGATCGAAATTTCCATACAATTTAAATACAAATTTCGTTCGATATCGAGTGCCGTAATTTGCCCCCTGGTAGATCATTTTATAACATTTATTTATTTTAATATGAGACTTTCATACTGCAATATGAGACTTAAAGTGTTGTGTGGAAAAAAAATAAAATTAAAGCGATTTCAGGCAATTATTGATCTGAATACAAGACTCATTTAGTTTTTTTTTACAAAATTGAGATAAGAAACGAAACATCCTTACGTAAACATATATTCCGATTACAATTCTATTTAAATAATAATATTTTTGATGAAATTTTCAGTCTATATTATTGATTGTGCACGATCGCACATAAATCAATATGGAAGTGAATAAATTGCATTTTAATAAATTAGTCATTCTTTTAGTTATTCTATATTTTTCAAAAGCCTCGTCTATTCATTCCGTTAATGGTTTTCCAGAGGAGGTAAGAGATGCCCCATAAATTCTATTAAACATATCAAGTCCTTATACATTGTATTCAGGAAGCTTCCGGTATGGGTGATCATTTAATCACCATAGATGATCAATTTCGTAGCACTGCAAGTTATGCTCAACATACTGCGACGTGAGTTTTTTAATCATCAATTTGATTATAAATTTAATATTAAACTCTCATTTATTTAATATTTTTCGTAGAATGGAAGAAAAAATTAAGGCTCTGTCAAAAAATGTTGATGAATTGGGACTTCAGATGGTGTCTCTTTTAAATGACAACGTGAATTTACAGCAAAATTTGCAAAAATCTATAGAGCAAATAGTCGAAGATAAAATGGACAGAATAGGCCAAATCGTAGAAGAAAAACTAAGTAAGTAAAAGCATTTAAGTTCCATACATTGTAAATAGAACACACAAAGAAACTGAATACGTTTTTTAAAATTTTTTAAAGGCGGGGTTTGTACCAGAGATGTCAGAAATGTACAACAAAATTTAATGTACACCTTTAATACAATGTACACCTTGAATACACTATAGACATTGTCTCTCTTTCATTGTGTACACCTTCTACTTGTGTATAGCTATGAGTGCACTCGTGTACATCTCGTGTATATGTTTTTTTAATTAAATTCAGTGTTTGCTTTTACTGCGCACACACACATTAATTTTATTATATCATCTCCGCAAATGTGTATATGTATGAACATAAAGTGAATTCAATGTTTTCAATGTCTTCAATGTATACACTTGAGGTTCGATGCACAGTCCTGTACACTCAAGATTTATTTGTGTATAAAGTGAGGCATGCATACATTTTTCAATGTTATGTTTTTAATGTCGTTGATGTAAACTTGTGTGTACAGAGGATAAAATATGTACACCATTTCGAAATCTGGTTTGTACGTATTACAGGTACCAACTTGATTACACGCTAAAATAGTTTTAAAACACGCAACTTAAAATATGTAAAAAGAAATCTGCCAAATTTGTCTTATTCAAGGACTCTCAGCTTTGAAAATTTAAAAATATTCCGTATTTTATAGTGAGTTAGAAATTTTTTTAGAGTTGAGAGTCTTTGCAATTTATTAATTCTATAGTTTCTTCCATGCATTTTTTTTCAGTGTAACGAGTTCTGTATATCCTTTCAATACAAGTATAATATATTATTTATCAAACCTTTTTCTCTTTGCAGAAAAAATGGATGCAAGCAAAAATTCTTATCGTGTTAACGAATTGAGATGGTAAGTATTCTATAGATCTCTATAGTCTCATTCCGTATGTAACGCAGGGATATATCCCTCTAATACCCCATAAGGTATATACTTATATGTAGAGTCGACTCCGCTTTACTGGAAATAACCAAAACCCAATTTTTTTTTTAGTTATCCGATTTTTTCTCTAAACTGTAGTGCGGATTACTGAAATTTGTTACAGTTAAGCGTACTGCCTAAAGTCAGTAAAACAATTGGAATATTCACACTTCGTGCTATTTAGTCATATTGTCATAAAGTCATAATACTTTAGACCAGTTTAAAAAAGTTGTTGTTGTGCTGCATACAAAAAAGTCATAAAATAATAGCACGCTTTCAGGTATGTTTTTGTTTTGTCATAAAATAGCTCTAGAGATCTGAGTCGAACATTAAATCACATTTTCATAACATAAAAAAAAATTAAAAAAGAACTAGATCGCAAAAAATAAATATATATAAGTGAAAAATTTTCCTCGTTCAACTTACGTACCTGGCAGCTACTAAACGTTTTTCCGTATGCCGCCGAAAAAAAAAATATTTATTCGGCCCATATCAAGGCAGCAGCTATTTTAGTTTGTACATTCAAATTCATTTAGATATTTTTGAGCACTAGAAGACAAATTTAATACTTTTAAATAGAAATGGAGTTTTTAGACTTTTTGGCATTTTCAAACAACTTTATTATAATTATCTTAATTATCTTTTGCTTTGATAACATATAATTACAAATGTGTTGTTTTCTTATCAGCTGATCGATGTTTGAAATAGCATACTAAGTTATGACGGGTTGTTCACACTAGTCATATTTTTCGTGCTATTATTTTATGACTTATGACTTTATGACTACAGTGTGAGTTCCCCTAATATAAAAAACTTAAATTAATACACACCATACACATGCATATGTGCATATTTTGTTGAAATTTTTCACGAATTTCTCGAAAATGTCCAGCCACTTGCATTGACAATATAATAGAAAAATATAATAAAGTAGGTAAGAGCGAAAAGGACAAATACATTTTGCCATTTAATTTTTTAACGGACAAAACATGCACAATTTTTTCAGCCTTAAGTTATGCAATCGATTTCAAATAAATAAATTTGTCATTATTTATTTTTTCAAAACGTAGTTGTGGGCTTGCTTTTGGTTTTCAGTAATACGATATTTTCAGTAAGGCGATGTTTCGCTAAAGCGAAGTGAATAAGACTAGCTGCGTTTAAAATCAGTGCGGGGATTTGTATCGCTTTCAGTAGTCCGATTTTTTTCAGTAAAGCGTGTTGCGCTAAAGAGGATTCGACTGTATGTATATTCTCGATCAATAATGATCCGAATCCGTCCGTCCGTCTGTGGAAATCACGATTCAGTCCAAAGGAAAAGAACCACACGTTTGAATTTGATATTAATACAGGTCAAGCTCGTAAATGGGCTAAATCGGGCCAGAGGGGGAAAAGTTCCCCTAAGAAGAACTAAACCAACCTCTAAAAACAACATAATTTTTATAGTTTTTTTTTGTAATTTTGTTAAGCAAATGCTATATTTTTATGTCAAAGAAGGTCCAACGCATTAAACTTGGAGCCATAAAACCAACAAAATTAATTTTTGGACCCAGCCCCTTTAGTGGGCGTTAGTATATGCAAAAATAATGTAAAAATGTAACAAATTGTTGTACTTTAGCCTACATTCCTTAAAAATAAAATTTTTAAACTTTAATAACGAAGCTGAGACGTAACCTGGTATTCCTCTACCCTCCCCCCACCTCGCCCTTTTCCCCATAAATGACCCTATCAAAAAAAAAGTTTGAAATAAATTTTACATTTAAATATTCCGAACATTTATTTTTGAAGTTTTATGACAAAGGTGAAATGTCTCCCCACGGCCCCTCCCAGAGTTTTAATACACTCCAAAAAGAATTGGACCCCATAAAGTATATGTATTCTAGAGCAGTGATGAAGTCTAAGACGGCCTAATACGTTCTATGATCTTTCTATAAACTACCCCTCTACCCAAATTCGCCCTCTAAAGCACCTCATTAAAAAAAACTACACTTAATTACCCAAAAAAAAATTACTTTTTTAGATTATTTAATTTCAGCAGTAAAAAGTAGTTTATCATGGCCATGTAGTGCTTGCCGGTAACAGTAACCGTATTGCCGATAGCGAGCTAAAAACTCTCTTTTCGTTGCAAACGCCACACAATAGCCTCGAGAGGATGCCACGGCTCTTCGTGCATCAAATGTGAATTGTCAGTGCCCCGAAAAGAAATATTTTGATTATAGTCGAAATAAGTTAAATGGAAATGCGCCTCCTCGCTCATAATTATTTTCGGGACAAGGGACTGACCCTTGTCCGATTGGTGTTTCTTTGTTTTCAGCGACAACTCGACCAGTTCGATGGCGACCACGGCGGCCTCGAAAGATCTTTTGTAGTTCCAGTCTGCGCTAACACCATCGACCGATAATTGGTAAAAAGGTCGACACAATTATTCCACTCACTTGTGGAGTCTAGTTCACAGATCAAAGACTGCCGCCTATTATTCTAATTCGTGAGTAGAGAGTGCCGTAATGTACTCATTAGGACATGACTGTACAGTAAAGACCGATGTGACTTGCCCATTTAAATATAACGACAAACAATTAATACAATCAAGCACTAGTGCAGATCAGAAAAATCCGATCCCATATTCACGAATTGACTGAGTACAGCATCGCACGAGCGATCTTCGGCTTTTGTAATCAAAGCGTTATCTATGCAATATCTTTGTAACTGAAGAACTCTAATTATTTTTCTTTTACAGCGCGGATAACCATATTCCCGATAGTTGTTATGACCTCAAGGAATGCAATAGCAATATATACAATATAATGGTGGCAGAATTCAACAATGCATCATTTCCGGCATTGTGTGATTTAACAACCGTTAATGGCGGATGGACCATCATACAACGACGACAAGATGGCTCTGAAAACTTTTATAGAAACTGGAACGAGTATGTGGAAGGATTTGGTAGAATGAATGGTGAATTCTTTATGGGATTGGACAAGCTGTACGTTCTCACCTCACTGGGGCAACCGCAGGAGTTATACATTATTTTAGAAGACTTTGAGGGAACAAGACGCTATGCTAGATATGGAAAATTTAAAGTAGGTTCCCCAGATACAGGCTACATGTTAACGGTGGGTGAATTTTCGGGAGATGCTGGTGATTGCTTAACCCAACACAGTGGCCAACAATTTTCCACCAAAGATCAAGATAATGACTCCAGTTCCGTGAGGCACTGTGCCGCATACTGGAAAGGTGCTTGGTGGTATGCGAACTGTTATTACAGGTGAGTTACAGGTAAAATGGGGTTTTACATTCGAACGAACAAATATTATGGATTATGAATTCCAAAAGATGTAGTGATTTTCTTGAAAGTCTTTTAAATATTTAAAAGGACAAATTTATCAAAAAAAAATATTTATGGCAAAAAATTTAAAGCAAAGAATTTCGAATGTACTACTAGACCTAAATATCTTTTGTATACTTAATTGCAATAATTCGTTTTTTTTTCTTCCATGTGTTTAGCAATTTAAATGGTATATATCGTTCTGGCCAATTTCCAAAATCAAAAGGAGGAGGCATGTCCTGGTGTTCTTTTCGGGGGCCACAATATTCTCTTAAGTTTTCTCAAATGATGATACGGCCCAAGAATTAAATTTTATTTTGTTTTAATAAAAGTTTTAATACAAAATTAAAGCTATAATTTATATGCCCCCTTATTCCGTAACTATTTGTCAACGTCACGTCAAGACAATATCAAAAATAGAACACGTCTATACTCGTTGTCTTCAGAAATTAACAATTTTTAACAGCATTTAACAAAACCCGGGAGAGTCTTCACAGCCTGTCAGAAGCAGTCAATTGTTGTCCGCAAGGAATCGGTAAGTGTCCTAGTTTTTATATAGTCTTGAGGTGACATTGACAAATAGTTACAGAATCAGGGAGATATAAATATGAAATAATGAAATTATAAATATGAAATAATGAAATTATAAACATGAAATTATAAATATGAAATAATGAAATTATAAACATTAAATAATGAAATTATAAATATGAAATAATGAAATTATAAACATTAAATAATGAAATTATAAATATGAAATACTGAAATTATAAATATGAAATAATGAAATTATAAATATGAAATAATGAAATTATAAACATGAAATTATAAATATGAAATAAATATGAAATAATGAAATTATAAATATGAAATAATGAAATTATAAACATTAAATAATGAAATTATAAATATGAAATAATGAAATTATAAATATGAAATAATGAAATTATAAATATGAAATTATAAATATGAAATAATGAAATTATAAATATGAAATAATGAAATTATAAACATGAAATTATAAATATGAAATAATGAAATTATAAACATTAAATAATGAAATTATAAATATGAAATACTGAAATTATAAATATGATATTATAAATATGAAATTATAAATATGAAATAATGAAATTATAAACATTAAATAATGAAATTATAAATATGAAATAATGAAATTATAAATATGAAATAATGAAATTATAAATATGAAATAATGATATTATAAATATGAAATAATGAAATTATAAATATGAAATTATAAATATGAAATAATGAAATTATAAACATGAAATAATGAAATTATAAATATGAAATAATGAAATTATAAATATGAAATAATGAAATTATAAATATGAAATTATAAATATGAAATAATGAAATTATAAATATGAAATCATGAAATTATAAACATGAAATTATAAATATGAAATAATGAAATTATAAACATTAAATAATGAAATTATAAATATGAAATTATAAATATGAAATAATAAAATTATAAATATGAAATTATGAAATTATAAATATGAAATTATAAATATGAAATAATGAAATTATAAACATGAAATAATGAAATTATAAATATGAAATAATGAAATTATAAATATGAAATAATGAAATTATAAACATGAAATAATGAAATTATAAATATGAAATAATGAAATTATAAATATGAAATAATGAAATTATAAACATGAAATAATGAAATTATAAATATGAAATAATGAAATTATAAATATGAAATAATGAAATTATAAACATGAAATAATGAAATTATAAATATGAAATAATGAAATTATAAATACGAAATAATGAAATTATAAACATGAAATAATGAAATTATAAATATGAAATAATGAAATTATAAATATGAAATAATGAAATTATAAATATGAAATAATGAAATTATAAATATGAAATAATGAAATTATAAATATGAAATTATACATATGAAATAATGAAATTATAAATATGAAATAATGAAATTATAAATATGAAATAATGAAATTATAAATATGAAATAATGAAATTATAAATATGAAATAATGAAATTATAAATATGAAATTATACATATGAAATAATGAAATTATAAATATGAAATAATGAAATTATAAACATGAAATAATGAAATTATAAATATGAAATAATGAAATTATAAGTATGAAATAATGAAATTATAAACATGAAATAATGAAATTATAAACATGAAATTAGAAATATGAAATTATAAATATCAAATAATTCGATTGGAAAGGAAAACTGTTCGAGTGTGTATGCTATTAATATTGCAATTGGATTGGAATTACACAGTAACTCCCGCAAATAAAAAATTATTCGACCTCCACATAAAAAATATATTATATATATTATATATACATATATATTATATATATTATATATACATATATATTATATTTATTAACTGGTTTGTATACACAATTTGTCAAATAAGCCAGTAAATATTTTACAAAGAAACAAATTTACAGTGATTATTTCTAAGTTTGCGGCAAAATATCACTATAGCATTAAACGTAACTAATGGGTGATTTTTTGCGAGCTTTCGAGTTTGGTTTAAAAGAAAAAAAACATAAAATTTAGAAAAATTTATGAAATCTTTGATAGAACGATCTATATAATTCAATGTTTAAAGATGGCTTCAGATAAATGTTGAACGCTGCTACGCCTCAAAAGGATTCATACGCTGGGTCCAATTTTGCAATACTCTCCCCAACGGTAGAACACGAATAAATTATTTAATATTGACTTCCAGTGCGTCTTGTCCCTATATATATGAGCCTTAACATATCCCAAAAAAAAGTCTAAAGGCATTAAAACGCACAATCTAGGCAGGCAACTGACCTGCCCCAAACAGGTTCAACTGTTGACCGAACTCGCCTTTCAGTTGGACCATTTTTTCGTGTGCTGTCTGACATGTTTACACCGTTTTATTGAAAACGCAGACCAGCCTAGTCCAGCTCTTTCATTTTAGGCAAAAAAAAATGTGTAGTCATCGAAAAGTAGAGCTCGCCATTCACAGTAACGTTCCTGCCTTTGTCGCTTTCGAAAAAGTACGGTCTAATGATGCCACCGGCCCGAACATGTTTCGGAATGCATTTTGGCAGTCCATGCAATGCTTCTGGCAGCTTTCCACATCAAATACCGCGATGTTGCTTCGATTGTGTAAGTGGCACAATTTCATACTAAAAGCAAACTGCACTTTTAAAAGTTTCAAACATTGCCCCACATCCATAGTCGTAAATAAAGCGTACTTTCACTGTCTATTTCACAATGTCGAATGCATTCTTTCTTTCGAAGAAATATATTTGAAACAAAAACAAAATTTTATAAATAGTTTTCGTTTTAAATGTATTTTAACGATAGAAAGAACTCTTTCGACATTGTGGAATAGGCAGCAAGTGTTTAAAACCAGTATTTCCAGGTTTTAAATTTGTTTTGACTATGATTAGGGGGCCACTGGTTTTCAAATCTCATTAAAGTATACTTTGTTTATTAAAGTATATTTTAATAAAAACTCATAATTTTAATTTTTGTTTAATACAAATAAATAAATGTTTATATTTTATAGACATGGTAACAATAAGCATATAAACTTTTCAAGTGTTATCATACATATAAATGTGTTAATGAGAGCGTGCAATATCTGAAAAGAAATTCAAAATATCCTGAATATTAAATTCCAAACTAATCATTGAGCCGGCATAACATTTCTGTATACGTTCTTCTAGGAACTTGTATTGCACAATGAATTCCTCCTGCATGGCATGCCATACAACTTGCAAAAGGTTCTCCTCTTCGCACAAATGTTTTTCGACTTTTTTGTAAAGATTTTCCAAACCTTTTTTTACTTCTCGTGCCGGATATTGGCTAATTACCTTGCGTAGTTCTTGTTTTGAAAAGGCCATTTGATAACTGATTTCGGTTTCCTTAACTCCCTGGGCAATTTTTTGTTGGACACCTTCAAAGAACAGCTGCAGAAGTAAATGTTAAGACACACTTGATTTCAAGCACTAAAATAAATTGTTTATCAACTCACATTTAGCTTTTCCAATGGTCTTCCAAAATACTGTATAACATAATTGGTTAGCGCCTCGTTATAGCGGGACTTGGCCTCTTTCTTTAGCTCATCTAAACTGGGTACTTTCAGGCGGGCCAATAGCGAATACATGTGATGATAATTTTCCATACGCACGACTTGTACAGGAGTTTTCGGATGGTCCTTGGCATGAGCGTTAATACCCTCAAAAATGGCATTTATTAATTGTATATACTTTTCGCCATCCGTGCGACGTGTTGATTTTCTAAAGAAATCCTCGGTGGTCTGAGAGAAATATTCGAAATTTTCGACATACGGTAATATGCCGCATTTCGAACGTTTCGGCAATTTTGCATCACGTATTGATTGCAATTGTTGTTGCATAAAACGATCAAAGTTACGCTTGACATGAACTAATACGGAGGCAAAGGTCATGCTTAAAAAGGAATGTGTATCTTGGGCAGACATGACATGTTGATTTAAGCGCTCCAATACATAAAGAGAATAGCTAGATTTAAAATAAATTGAGAAAGTCATTCAAGCATACGTTATCTTTCGCCAACTCAGAACTGGCGATATTTGCGTCAACAAATTGAAAATATAAATAAGTAAATGAAATGAAAATTAATTATGCAAATGAAAAAGAAGTGCGAGTTGGAGTGCTACTTGTTTACGCTCTGGTCTAGGTCATTTTAGTTTAAGAAATGCCGAATAAATGGAAATTTAGCTTTTTCCGAAAACGCTTATGCTTTTGTAATTCTCGTACGATCTGCAATAATCCGAGGTTGAGAGTTTCCCAAATGCAAGTCCTTGTTGCTAAGACCCATAAAACTTATCTAGCCGTACCCCAGGAGTACTTCAATTCTACGCCGGTACTCTTTATAAGACATCTTGACTCTGTTTAAAACCGGTTTCTTGAGCTGTCTGTCCTATAAATTTCTTACTAACGGCTCAAACGTTGAACTTTATCATGTCAGTTCTTCTGACGTCTCATTATATTTATCCAATTTAACTCTTCAGCTTTTTTTCATACTTCTTGTCACTTTTCTTTTACGACTGCGGAGATTACCAGCCTCGAACGTACTTTTTATACTCCCCCTAAGGTACGATTTACCTACAAATCTATGATCTGTATATTTAAAAACTGCGCAGGCGCATTCTTCCAAACGAAACTGCTATTACAGATGACCATTGTAACCAATTTCAAAGTGCCATAGTAACGACTCTTAAGAAAGTGTGAAGAACTTTTCTCTGGTATGCAAACAGATCTGGTATTTAGTGAGGATTGAGTCCAGTCCTCCGAACACCCAGAATTTGACAATATGTTCTAAGCTGTTTGCATAGTTTTATAACTGTTATTATTTTGATTCTGGCAAGTTTTAGTCTACTTGAAAGTTAATATTCCGTTAAATGTTCACTGCTTACAATTTTTTTGCACTTTTAATTTTTATCTTTTTTTTATTTTGCTGTTAACTTGTACTTGAACATTTATTTTTTTTTAACATCGAATTATTGAAAATCTCACCAATTTTATAACACAAATTTGATTGTTTCTTTACTTTTTGGACAAAAAGAGTAAGCAATAAATATATTGACAAAATCCAAAAGGTTATACCTGGAACAAAATTAAAATAGACCATTTTATTGATTATGATGTAAATTAACAAAAATACATCGTAATCAATCAAAACTGTATTTAAAATTTTTGTCAGTTATGCCCTTGTAGATTTTAGATAGCGATATCTATAATTTATAATTTATTTGGTTGCAAATTGTTCGTTGGGAATTATGGTTTCTTTCTTTAAATAGAAATTTTCGGATTTCTTAGAAAGTGGGATATGGTTCTAATTTATTTAAAAACATTAACCGCATATTTGACAAATTTCTATACAAACAATCATTTAATAAGCATAAAATATTTTTTATGAATCAAGCCGAAACGAATTAATTGGCCAATATACATATTGATACAAAACTAAAAATCTTCTTCCGTAAAATATTCATTATTTTTAGTTTCTATCCCTTTTTTTATTTTTTCTATTTCTTAATTTTTAATTTTTATTAATTTTTTAATTTTTATTTTATTTTTTTTTATTTTTTAATTTTCTTTATTTTTATTTTTTAATTTTTTTTATTTTTTAATTTTGTTTTGTTTATTTTAATTTTTTTTTTAATTTGTTTTTATCTCTTTGTTTTTTGAGATTTTTGAATTACTTTCAGCTTTTAGGAATTGTATATCAACAGAAAAATGCTATTTTAGTTAAGCTCCGTTTTAATAGGAAAAGTTTAAATACTTTTTAAGGTACATATTTAGTTCAGTTTTAATTTAAAATTTGTTTGTGCCAATATTTTTGGGGAAAGCACAATTTTACAAGTACTCGAATTTTTACAGTGCTTTGGAATTTTTTTGATTCCAGCATGATTTTCATCTAAATTTATTTTTTTATTTTTTGACTTCTTGATATTTGCGTTTTTAGAGATTTGGTGTTTGTTGCAATTTTTAGGTTTATGTTGAAATTCAATTTAAAATTTCAGTAATAGGTAATACTTCTATTGCATGCAAATAACTACTACTTTTACTGCTACAATTGGCTGATTTCTGTTCACGTATTCTTTAATTAACGAATCCAAATAAAGTATTCAACAATACCCATATTGTTCTATATTAAAAGCACATATTTCGTTCCAATATATGTCAATTGATCATTTCTAGACTTAATTTACCAACTGGATACTGGGCAGACCTATGCTTTGCATTTGGAATGAAATTAATTTATAATTGGCTTTCGAAAATATTATCTTACTATCGCAGTTATAAACGAAATAGCAGCTCAACAGAATAGTAATAATGTTTGCGATTTGATATATGCAATTAAAAAATAATAAATTAATATAAAAACGTTTCGTACTTACAAGCAATCAAACCGTTCAAAGCTTTGTATAAAGTTAACAAGTTCCTGTTCCAGACTATTAAATAAAGCATTCATCAATTTGCGGACTTCTTCATTTATTTGGCGATCGATTTTCTTTTGTGGAAATTGGGCTGCAATGTTCAAAATAAAATAGAAATGTTGCAGAAATCTAAATGATTATATTACCATCTCCGGCTCCTGTCGTTGAAGAGGGCGACAACAATAGAGATTGTGACATATCAATACTCTTTTCCATCGCATCTAAATTAGAAGCTCTAGCTGTTGGACTTATTACATCCATTTGAAAGAAATTAATACAAAATTTTTGTTCTTGCAAAGCAATTGGCTCCAGTTCGGCTAAAACTTTTTCTAGAACCGCATCGAAGCGTTCACGATCGGCAGAATCTACACCAGGGCCCCACTGATCTTTATTTACACCCAAAGTACCATGTGGAACAGATGCAATGGCAGCCTTTTTAGATGTTGAAGATGTTGAAATATCCAAGTCTTCTCTGGAGTTGCGTAATTTTTCCGAAATTTGTATTTTAGCCTGTGCAGAAAATAAAATCAATAGTAATGCCCGTTAACAAAAATAGCAGTGCACACTTACCAATGTGAAAAAATTTCTAATATCACGTTCATAGATTTTACTTAAGGATTTTGTGTAAACAGCTGTTAGTCCATCATACTTTGTACGATCCATGGCTTTAATCCAATGCATTAGTTCCGTATAGGGTGTTAGCTCATTGTGCACAGATGAATGATTTGGTAGGACAAGTTCTGTGTTTGATAATGTCATATCTCCAATTTCATTGGACAAATGTATGAATAAACAGTTTAAATGCTTTATCACTGGCACTAGAAAATTCTTTTTCCAGCTTTCAAAACGTTTCATTTGGTCCCGTACAGCTACCAAACGCTGTAGAGAAGGATCAATATCACTATTTATGGCCTGTTGTAAACTTTGGGCAGCAATTATTGCTGCTTTACGACCTTCCGGGGTCTTTAAATCTGGTGCTTGCAAGATTTTCTGATAAGGCACGGGAAAATCTAACTGGGACTGAATACAATAATATTATTTCATATTAAATTATTATTAAAATGTGAAACGAAAAAGCAAAATGATATCTAGCCCATGCGTGTGTTTGATTAGAATGCAAAAGTTGCTCACGTGCACATTATATGTTATAAGTCGAGAACGCACTATGGCATTTTGTGCCATCGCAAGCAAACAAAAATATTGTGTACTAGTGCCAACATTTGCCATTTTCGTATGTTTCGTTCCCTGGCAGTGCCTTCCAAACTGTAAATGTTTAAGTAACAGCACAGATGTGATGTCACGAAATGCTAAAGTGTGTTCCCGGCCTTACTAAACTTACAATGATTTGACTTAGTTCCTCTTTAAGTTTGATGTTATTATTGTTGGCGATTTTAATCATTGCGTTTTTACCACCAATTTTTTCCATAGTCTCTTTCGCATGACCCAATATATCCTCATACGAATCTAAACGTTCCTCAAACTTGTCAGCTTCCCCAATAGCTTTATCAATGTGTTCCATTAACATCATAACTTGCTTTTCCGAAGCCAATACAGATTGCATATTTGCCTTAAAGATATAAATTAAAAATAAATTTAGTATTCACACACACATATCCATAAGTAACTGGTAGTACTTACGCCATCTAAATCATGCAATTCTTTGGATAACTTTTCAATTAACAATTCAGCATCTTTGACGGCATAGTCACACTCATTGAATAGTTTAGATAATTCTGTAGCTTCTTTATCAGTTAAAGCTGTAAATTCAGTGAATTCCATTTCTTCCTCATCTTCAGTTTCTCCACCATTTTTGCGCAACCCATCACGTCCACTACCATCTCGTGCTGCGGAAGAACCGCGCATGCTACCACGACCGGACCCATCCATACCCATTACTTTTTCCGGTGATTTATCCATTAACCAGGCAGCTGGTACATTCCGAAAATCTGCTTTGGTACCACGGGCGTACTTGTGGATTTGCTTGTACAAAACAGCAATGAAGTTCTGACGTTCGTGCAAATTAAGTGCATACCATTTGTAAAGTTTCTCAACTTGTACATCGAATTCATGGATATCGAACTGCTCGCTTCGTCCATCTATCCACTTTATTTCGTCCAATTGCCAAACACGTTTCTTTTTGTAATCTCCATCTTTCTGTTCAGTCTGTTTAACTAAGCAAACTGTTACTTGTGGTACGGGCGGCGGAGTTGTGGCTACGCATAAATAACAGGCTCGCTTCTTTTTGAAGGTCTTGGTTACCGTCACCACAGACAGTAACCGTTCACCGCAGCCATTAAAAAGTTCCTTTTGTAAAATGTGTTTAATATTGGCCAAAGAGCCAATTGATAACATTGTTGTTTGTATATGCTATATTTGTAACTTGTATCAGATTATAATTCAAAAACTTGTTTGACGCCTCCAACTAAATAAATTAAAATAACTTAATTCTGAACATAAAAAGCCAGCTGTTCAATTTTATATAGTGCTGCCAGATTATCCTACTGCAGAGATTGTTTATATATCTTTGATTGTCTCATGATACAGCGCTAAATTGAACATCAACAGAATATATTATAAGTACACATAAAGATATATAATAATTGGACAATATTTTACTATTAACTATGTATTATATTCTGGTTATCTCAAATTTATATATCCTCTTTACCAAGTTTTACAAAAATATTTTCATATATATATGTTTCTTTTTTTTTTCCTTCTGTTCTGTTACTTCAATCATCGACTGAAGAATTATTTGGCCACCACCAATTCACACGGAATGCCGTGCTACAAACTAATTCCTATTTCCCTAAGAAATTCTACCAGTACCATGTAATCCTCTACCCGCTCCCGACGGAAAAAGTCGACAACAGATGTATGCCCAAGCAAAAGTGGGTATGCCCTCCTAACCGTCTCGTACCGCTCACACTCAAATATGACATGTGAGTCGTCCTCCACTTCACCGCAGTATATGTTTCTTTATAAGGCCTAATAACTCAGGTATTAATTAAAATGGGTTGCAGAAAATAGCATCGAATTGGGATTTCTTAGAACAACTCTGGTATTGAAAACGAGACTCGTTCTGCACATCGAGAACGGCTGTTCAGTAGTGTCAAAATCAGCAAGTATTGCTCTGTATTCCAGTCGCAATAGCAGGTAATTATTAGAGAAAAGCGGATTAAAGTTTTAATTTTCTAATAAAATACAATTTTTAGACACAGTTACCCAAAAAAATTAACAAAAATGTTGGTTAACCATATAGCTAAGCAAGGTCTCTTGTTGAAGAATGGTAAGTTGAAAATAAAATGTCTGAATAAGAATTTGTGTGTATATATTAACATGACAAATTACATAACTAGAAAGAATCCATACTTTTTTATGAAAGTAAAATATTGCAAATAAAATTATTTTATTTCCTTTTAGTTGGTGCTATTTCCCGTGCTTACCATGGTATTAGCGCTAAGGTGACCATGAACGACTTGCCTGTACCCCAAGGTGATTGGCACGAACAGCACAGCAGGCAAAATACTAAATATAATGCCGTTTTAGCTACTGGTATTATAGCTTTAGTGAGCACCATTGCTTTAGTTAAGTCAACTGGAGTCATTCATTTCAACTTCAGCCCACCCAGCTCCTTGGATTAAGTTTTCCGAAATCAATGTATTAGTTCAATGTGTCCAAGCATATTATTAATGTAGACAAACCAAATGGCTTGAAATAAAAAAAATTAAAAAAAAAACAATTAAATTTATGCACTTTATTTCAATAAACAGGACCATCGTCCAGATTATCGTCTTCTTCATTATAACCTTCTCCATTGTCGAAATAACTGTTACCGTAATCGTTTTCATCATCCATTTCATCGTCTGCGACCTCCTCTTCATCTTCCATTTCCTGTTCGGAATCAGAGTTGGGCTTGTTTGCCGTCTCAGTGTCAATTTCGTTGCGTTCTTTTTCTTCCAATTGCTTTAACCGATCATCAATGTTCCCTGCCTTCGTCTTTTTCACATCCTTTGATTTTAGTTCAGTCTTACGTTTCCTATTGATCATTTGCAATTCGGCTGGCATTAATGACCAATTAAATTCTGCTTTTGCTTTCATTTTAATAGATTCTTTATCGTTCTAAAATTTTATTGTTAAAAATTGTTACATTAAAATACACCCGGACCTACCGCATTTTTTTGGCTGTAGCTTAATATAGTCTGATTTATTTTACTTTTATCTGTGCTAGAGAGGTAGTAGGGCGAGTCTCTCATATGATTTAGGAAATCTTCTTTCCATAATATCTGATAGCTTTGTGCTGCAGTTGTCTATAAAGCAGAGAATAGTAATTTTGTGTGTAATATATTTTCATTCTTACCTCTAGAGTTACAGGTTTGGACATTAAGGGAGGATATGTTGGCGGTGGCGCTGTTTGCACTTGTGGCATATCCTTTCCAGTACATCCCAATGATTGTAATTGTTCCTGTGTAAGGGATGTGGTTTTACCTCTACCTCTTCCAGCCATTGTCTATTTAGTTATATTTATGAGCTTTTAAAAATAAAATGCATGCTGTTTTTAGGAACTTTGCAGACTTGCCTTTGTTTTGATAAGAATCGTCAACAAAGTGTTACCACATGCTATAAATACCAATAGGGTGGGTCAGATATATTTCACTGTGTTAATTTAATTTCATTAATTGTACACATTTGAACACACACATATATATATATATATATATATATATATATATGTATATATATATATATATATATATATATATATATATATATGTATATATATATATATATATATATATATATATATATATATATGTATATATATATATATATATATATATATATATATATATATATATATATATCTATATATATGTATATTTAGATATATATATATATATATATATATATATATGTATATTTAGATATATATATATATATATATATATATATATATATATATACATATATATATATGTATATATATATATATATATATACATATATATATATATATATATGCATATATATATATACATATATATATATATATATATACATATATATATATATATATATATATATATATATATATATATATATATATATGCATATATATATATATGTATATATATATATATATATATATATATATATATATATATATATTTATACATATATGGTATATACACGAGTAAAAATTTTTTGCTAGTTGCGGACTTATGGACTTTAGCTTACGATGTATAAAAATTATATACGTGTAAAATATAAATTATTGCATTTATTTAAAGATATTTAGTTTTATAATCGAGACAAACACTTATTACGATAATTTAATAGTATCAGGTATGTTTTCAAAATCGAGATTCAAACTGAAACGATTTAAACTCAAGAACTGTATGTATGTGATGTACTCATTTATGTAGTATTGTCTGTATTTTTAAATGTTTTCAACATTTTTAATACGTTATCTTTCATACTTAATTTATTTGATTTGTATTTTGTTTTCTGGTTAGCATTCTTCAAGTTAATAATGCAAAATTTCTTCAATAATGTATCTTAACATCGGTTAACAGGTTCACAGTAAAGTGATCGCTTTAATCGATCGATTTCCATCATTTAGTAGTTTTTAAAATTATTTTAATAAAAATACATACGAGCAAGATACACATGCTTATTTTGTTGTTGATGTTGGTGTTTCGTAGTCCCCATTTGTGGTCAAACCAACTTTTTCCATTAGCTCGGTTAGTTTCTGAGCTTTGCGATCCTCATTGTGAGCGATGACAGTGCATAAGTGCTCTGTTAAAAGTTCTTTCTTTTCAGCGGCATTATGTAAATCCATTTTAGCTTTCAGAAATTGAGACTCTATTTTCATGTATTGCTTTCTTTAAATCATATAGTTGAAAATGAAGAAAATATAACAGTTAAAAATTAAAGCAAAATAAAATTAAAAAGTACTCACTCCACAGTGGCAAAATGTATGCAGGCATTGTCGATTTGCTTTCTAAGCAGTGCTACATCTACGGCTAGATCGTTATCTAATTTGGCAAGTTCACATTTTATTTCTTCAATTTTACGAGCTTCTGCAGCAGTTTTCTGGGAGCTTAAATAAAACGGATTACTTATTTTTAAGAATACACATTTCATAAAGCTACAATCCGAAGATTCACAACGTATTTGAATTTTATCAATTTCCATGCTAACTTTGGGGCATTTCTAGAAATACCGTTGTAAGTGTAATATGGTAATCTGGCGACTTCATAACAATCAATTCGCAATACAGTCAGTGCTCATTACCATTTTACTCTCCAATACATTTTCCATATATACAATTGTATGTGAATACACTTGCATGTGTTTTTGGAAATACTTAAGTGTGTATGTATGTACATACATAAATAATTATTTAAATTTTTTTACTTACTGCTGTTCGATGGCTTTGCACAAAAGATCCTTCTTTTGTCGGTTTTGTTCTTCTATCATTTTGCGGTGTGATTCAAAATCTTTCAATGAAATTCCTTTAAAAGGCGATTCAACATTTAATGGAGTAGGAGCGCTAAAAGCTACCCTTTTATGACCACCACTTGGCGAAGAAGGCAAAATTGATGAATCGTCCATAGTATTGGTACAAGTCGAAGAGGATATTTGGTTTTCCATTTCTGTGTTTAATTTTAATATTGAAGAATCTTCACTAGATCCACTTTGGTCTACATGACCTTGTAAACGTTTTTCTCCCATTGAAGGCGTATTATTATGAAATTTTTGTTGGTTTTGCTGCATTATTTTTAATGGTTGATAGAAGAGAGCTTCTTCTAATGATTTCGACATGCTAGCATCAAGATTTATATCGTCTAAAGAGTCATTTGATTCAATCTTCTGAACCTTTTCCGAAATTATATTTTTACTATTCCTATAGTTTTCAGAATTTATCTTCGTTGCTGCTACTTGGTTTTGTTGTTTTGTTTGAGACGCTTTTTGTTGGCGTAAATATTCACTTTTTTCTGGCATGCGTCTGATGCCACCGTGTCCACGATAAATAGCTGGCTTCGCTACCATTAACAAATACAAACATGTTTAATATACATTGAACAACCATACTTACAAATTTTATTTAATACAATATTTTGTATTTCAATTACCAAATTCATCTCAATTTGCTAATATAAATAAATATACATATTTAAATATTTTTACTCACTTGCATCCACGATAGCAAGTTTTTTGTGTTTATTACCCGAAACTCGATTAATTTCATCTTGACTAAAGCCATTAAATTTATCGGACATTTTTTACTTTTGTTCAATACTGTTTTTTATTTTATTAACTTTAAGTACAATTAATTAAAATAAACAAAAAAATTTCAATTAAAAATGCAAACAAAACAAGAAACTTTAAAACTAGAGATGAAATAAATTAAACTTGAGAGCGAAGAGAACTAATTGTAAACGTCAAAGTGATGCCAACTGTTAGCAGAGGCATGATCATCTTAAAACAGGGATGCGACCGGCAAATGCGACCGTTATTCTTTTTCATATATTTATTTCAGTATGGTAATTCGTAGTTCTTTCCTTATCTCATCAATGTCTTGCTCCCATCGCTCTTCCCAATATACAGGCATTAGAGGCTTAGAATTTCTGCCATTTCTAATAGCCCAAGGCAAATATTCGCTTGAGTATTTTCTTCTTTGCCTAAAAACGATAAAATAAATATATTAACTTTTAACAATTTTAAGCAAAATGCATATATTTGAAAAATTTATATTTAAGCAATGTATGAAACATATATTTTTTTCGCTATTAACAAATTATGTTTCCGATTTTACCTCGTTGCCGTTTAGATAGATGCTACAATTTTTTAAATTTGAATAAGGAAGAGTTACTTTTTCACGCACAATGGCTTGAACATATTGAAAATTAGTTTAAATCAAGCACACAATATTATAGTAACACATACTCACTTTGGTCTCAAACGCATCGCACCAAATATTGCACCACCATAGCACATTGGTAAGCCATTATTTAACGCTTCGAACCACTTAACAGCCACTTCTCCAAGCATATTTGTTGGCATGTCGAGTATAGTATGTACCAAATCATGACATTCCCGATATCTGGTCATAATGTAAGCCAATTCTGAATCATCCATAAAACGAACTTCCATTCGAGAGTCTGGAGTAACTTGCTAAAGGAAAATTGCAACACATCAGAATAAACCCTATTTCTGCTTGTTAATAAGTTCGACGTCATTAGTCAGATATGATCTTACGTTATGATCTAAGAATTGAACATATGCGCCTCCAAGTGTATTTTCTGGAAGATGACGTAATTTTTCGATATCCACTGTACGCGTATTAATGCGTGGCTTATGTTGCAGTATTCGTAGACCCTCATCGGTGGATTTCATCGTGTGCAAAATATTACGTAAAGCTCCTTCACCGGTCGACTCACCCAGACAGGCAATCATATCATGCCTGTTTAATAAAAACATTTAAAGAAGCTTGATAAACTTTTTTTGTGTTAGGGAAAACAAACCTTCTAGGATCTATTAGTGCTGCAATTGATGAGCCAGCAGCTAAAAAATATTTTTGAAATGTAGTCAACTCTATACGATTTTGCATAAACTCTTTCGTAAATTCATCCCAGTTCTGTTGCTGTAATTCATCTACATCAACCATGTCATAATTTTTTCCATTGGCAATTTTACTTTCCACTGTTTCGGATATATTAGATGATGCAAACGTTGCAAAATTTTTCGCAAACCATTGGGATGCAGACATCAGGAAGGCTCTTTTATAACTATTTTGTAGCATCTTAATAGTTTTAGTTTTTTATCAGACTGAAATTAAAATTGGTTTCAATCACACTTTATTTCAAATGCTATTAAAACCGTTTAATTTTATTTAGAACATTATTAATTCTTGTTTAGGATATTTACGCCAGTGTTTCGAAAATGAATTAAGACTTCACAAATTACTTTATGCAGTTTTAGAAACAAAATTGTAATATTTTGCAAAGAAGTTAATCAGGCCTGTTCTGTAAATTACGTCGGTTTGAAATCGCGTGATTTTAGAAAATTATCTCCTCTAATAGAAACATTTTTCCAGACATTTTTCAATATTACTGTTATATACATATGTATAGCTTCAAATATCATATCCAGAAGAAAACTGCCGTATCTAATTTTAAGAACGTTTTCAGGACCATGATTTATTTTTGAATTCACGCGATTTCAACCCGACGTGATTTACAGAACAGGCCCGAATATATTGAAAGACTTGTTTAATTTATTTATTATATTCTTTTATGCCAATTCATAAAAAAAAATATTTTATGTTCGTTAACAACTTATTTTACAAATTTTGTCGCTAATTAAATTCGAATTTTGTAAACTTTCAGAATTACTCTTTATATAGTGTAAAGTTCTGTTCTATAAGGTAGAATATTCAAAAAAAGATCGTTGTTCCGTTTGCGTACTTTATACACTACACAAATAATAGTTAGTGCTTGTGTTTATTGTTGAACGAAGTATACGGTTTAAGTACATCAGTTCCAATGTCCGTTTACTGTGGACACAGAATAAGTGTTAAAGATCTTAGGGTACGCAAAAATATATATTTTTTTAAAACAACTATATTTTAAAAGTTGAGTTTGTTACTTGCATTGGAAAGTAATTCGGGTTGTATATAAATACAACATTAAAAAATAGATGTCATTCTTGGACTTATGCTTTAAAACATTTATACCAATATGTACATAAGCACATATGTATTTATTTAAAGTACATACATAAGAAAGCATTAAAAAATTTGTATTTCAAATATTTACTCAATGTTAATTACTATCTACTTCAGCACGTGCTTAGTGTTGACTTTTAGTAACTTTTTGCCTAACTGAGTAATTGTACATATTCAAAACAATACTTTTAGACAATCATAAAATTTATTGAACTTGTTAGTTCTTGGCATCAACAATTAATCCCTTTGAAGTTCATATGGAATTAAACAACACACATGTCTAAACATTTTTCTTATGATTTTTATTTACTATCAGCATTTGTTAAATGTTTCGTTTTCTTTTCTATGGCATTTTTACAATATACAAAATTATTCTATACACAATGAACAAAAAAATTGTTTATAAAACTTATTTTATAACTACATATACCGCTTTAGAATAAAAATTCATAGATTAAATTTCAAGGTTTAATCTGTCTTATTAAATTTCTTAAATACATACATGAAATATGTATGGTTGTACGTAAAATATAGATATACGTATGTATATTATTTAAACAAAAAAATTATAACACACATACATTTCCCTTCATATTCTTATTATTTAAAGATAATGCTGGTAGGTACTTGATGTGGTGTTTTTGGCGACGAAAACAAAATTATTTTAAAATAAGCAAAAACTATGATACTGAACTAAACAGCTTCACTTTTACTTGTTGTTGGTATGAGTAGTTCCTTATCTGGTGCTTGTTTCCGTCTAAATGTTACATATGTATACAGAAGGCTGGCAAACACACTAATATTAATGCCGATGCAATTTAACCAAGAGAATATGTAATCACCGCCAATAAACATGCCCAAATATGTGACACATATATTCTTCAAGCAGCCCACAATGGTGGTAGTTAGCGCTGAATTAAATTGTGTACACAAAATTGTGCTGTACGATAATATAAATCCCATGAAACAGCTAAGTAGGAACTGGACCACAAAATAAGGATTGTGCCAGTTTTTGAATGCCAGCGATTGATCTAAATCTCCAGTTATATATGTAATCATGAGCGCGGGAATGAACATGAAAAGAGAATTGTAGAACATCAGGCCATATTTGCCAATTTCTGAAGTGTCCAATTTCTTTTTAACAAACACACCATTTGCAGCTGTAAGTGCATTTGTAATCATTACAAAAGTATAGCCCTGCATATTAAACGATAAATCGTCGGAGGCAGCCAACAGGGCGCCACTAATCATTCCATATACGCTGACTTGCACCGCAACAGTTGGTCGAACACCCAATACTTTCAACTCCAATAACATGGTCATTAAAATGGAAAATCTTCTTAGAGCTGCAAACATGGGTAAGCTCAAGGCTTGTGTGCCACCCAGACCAAACATCATATTTCCCAAAAATATTAAAGGCAAGGGGAAAATCTTCTTAAATGTACTTCGTTGTAGTGGCGGATACGTGACTAGTTTAAGGCGTTTGCCCATACTTAAAACTACAATGCTTGCTGTTAGCTGCCCCAGACTTAGGAATAGAAACGAAGGAAACCTGTAGGATGTTAATACTGTCTTATTGACTACGGTTATCATAAACGATGACAGCCCATAAAATAGTGCGCTGGCAATTTTCTTAAAATACAGTGTCACATCTTCCTTTTGCTGCCGCAAATCCTTAGAATTTAGACTTGTGTTACTGCCTCCAATATTGCTCATATCTAGCGTAAGTGTCCCATTTCCTCCGTTAGTTGCTCGTGCTTCCATGGTTTGCAGCAATCGCAAAAAACTCAGACGATAACCAGCGTACAGCTAGTCAAACAATACATGCAAATACTTGGCAAATTTAATGAACATACAAACATGCATATGTTTAAACAGTTGTACAAGCTATTTAGATAATGAATTATTTTGCCTTGCGTTTTCGTTCTTTGTTTTGTGTACTTAATATCCACAGATATATTGACTACGTAATTACTCCTCGTTTTTACTCCAATTATTTAAAATGTTCATGTTAAATGTACATAGTTAACACTACGAATTCAAAATTATGCATCTTCTATTTGTGTATTGTTGTCGATATTCCACACATACTTTTTTATTTGTTTTAATTAATTTTTCACACGTCTAATTTAACTACACCGCAAAATTTTCAAGCAAATGCTGCCCTTCCTCTTTTACTTGATTATGCTTATTTTGACAGTGGTTCTTTTCATGTATGACCCTACCGAATGGGATGTTTTTATTTTGTGTTTTCTCTTCTCAATTTTTGACGTTAACACTTTATTTTAGTTCACCGCATATTTTACATTATTTTTTTAAATTATTCTGCGACGTAATTATTACTAAAAAAAATTGCATTCATGGTTTTTTTGTTGCATATTTTTAATACTTACTCAGTGATTCTATTATTATTATTATTTTATAATTATTGATGATTTTCTAAAGAACATAAAGTTGTTTTATTTTACTTTGTAACTAATACAGAAAACAGCTGATATTAAAAACAGAGATGCTCAGTTATATTAAATTCAAAGCCAATCATGGTTTCCCAAATATGTACTGTTACTGCTTCGCAATATATACTGTTACATGTCGTCAAATGAGCAATTTGACGATCATATATGTTGGGTATATATACCAAATATCACAAGATACATATGTATATATCTTATCATAATATATGTTTAATAAATAAGTTTTAGCAAGCAGCTTTTGGAAATTACATATATCAATATATATCTACTACATAATCCAAATTTAAGGTTTCATATAGTATTACATACAGACCATTATATATCGGTTCCGGAGTATATGACGTCTAAGATTTCGCATGTTGTTTTATATATGTTTGTATGCAATTCGTGCGTATGTATAGTAGGGATTTTTGCAAACCTTAATATATTTAACAAAAACTAATCTTTTATTACCTTGCAAGTAAACATCTCTGTACGAAGCATGCCACAAAAGGCAACAGCTGATAAATGTTTTTGCTGCATTCTGTTTTGAATTTGCAGAGATATTATAGTCTTATCGTGTGCATAAAACAAACTTTAAATAATTAAATATCATGCATAAAACTAAAAAGAAATCAAAAACTGCAAAATTGCCAAAACCCATAAAAGTTAAAAAAGAAAAGTCAGATGAAGACCGCTTACCGCAGCCCATGACACATTATCTCGATGACAGGTTGGAGATGGTCAAACAAATCTTTAATACCCTCAAACCGAAAACAATTGTGAATTTAGCTCCAGACTTTTTAAAGGTTGGTAAATAATATTCCTTATATATGAAATAAAAAATAAAACTATTACTATTTTAGACTCAGGCTTTGGAAGACATTGAGGAAGCGTGTTTAAATGAACTTTTGTGTATATCGACAAAACGCTTGAAATCTATTATAACAGACACAAAATGTCCCACAGACACGGAATCATCGGATAATGATTCTGATGTAGAAAGACATGAAGGTTAGATTCTATACAAAAACGTTAATTGTTATTGTTTTAATGTGAACCTAATAATACTTAAAATATTTGCAGAACACATTTCTTTGGAAGAAATATCGTCAGACAGTGAAATTGCAGGCTCTAGCTCGAAAAAGGGTAAGGAGTTGATCATAATTAATGCTAAGATAAGTGGCTGAGTATATAATGGCTTTAGGGTAATAGGGCCGTTTAAGCAGTAGTAGGATACACTAAAAAAACTTAGATTTCCAGAATTTCAAGAATTTAAAACACATTTATTTATTAACGGCTATCTTGAGCTGAAATTATTCCTGCAAATCAATTTTAATAATTTTATACTGGAAATTATGATTGCTATTTTATTATAGCATTTTAGTATGTACATATACATATTTCCAAAATATAGGACATTTATTACGTCAACAATCATATATATTTTGGACGATCTGATACTTATTGTTTTTGTAAATTAACAGATTTCTAATTCTTCTTTATATACAATTAAAGTCCACACCTATGCATAGTGGTGGCACATATATGGCCCGCACTAAGATCATATCATCTTCGTCATGAAATACTTTGTCTACTTCCAGACTAACAACAAAATCGCCAGTTTGTAATCGGCCAGAGTGTCGTATATATTCAATACCATAATCGATAGGTTTGTATTCACATTCGTTCATTTGCTTAGTATATAAAACTGGCCTAAGATTTCTTCGTAAGTTAAGATTTTTAGCCAGTTCTATTAGACATTGATTTTCCTCTGAACATTCAGTAAGTGAAAGCATCACATATACTGGACAATAGATTTCAGTACGGCTTAAAGCCACAGCAGCTGCTTCACTTTTTGTGTGAAGAAAAATAGCTTGACATTCTATTGAGCTGATAGTCCGTATAACAAAATTAACCATAGATCGGCAGTTGGATGAAATATTAACTGTGGCAGTGTTCTCTGAGTTGCACAAACTATAACTTTTAATTGGTAAAAGTCTCTGGACAATTAAGGGATATTTATTGCACCAGGCACTCTTTTCAATAAACATGCAATCAATTTTCCATAAATTTTCGTGATTTTCAAGTAACTTAAAATCATTACAGTGCTTTAAAGGTACCGAACCTATAATGGGCTTCTTGAGGCTATTGGCTGCAGAGATGACATCTTGCAATAAAAGTGCATTTAATGTGGGCTCGCTAGTAAATAAATTTGTCAACCACAAATAATCTAAATGCTCCATTATGTCCAACATTTTGCTGCTAGTACGTGCCAGATCAATGCAGCCAATCAATTTAAATTTGTAATTGTTTTTGATTTCCTGTTGCAGGAACTTTAAGAAATTTAAATAACGTGTATGAGGCACTGCTATAAAATCTACTCCACATTTTGCTGCCAATTTTAGATCTTTGGCACAAATATCACATAAATTTGAAAGCTCCAAGCTGTCACTGTGATTTGGAAATTGTACGAAATCGTATGAACTTACAATACCGGGCTGTTCTATACAAATGACTATAGAATTAATTAATTTCTTAATAACAATTCCACATATTTTATGACCAATTGAGATTTTATCATTTAAGTTTGTGTATGGTAAATAATGATGTAGATTCGAAACGTAAACGATTTCCTTGAAGCTGCTATATCTGTAACTCATATTAGTGGTTAGTGTCATGTATTCGCCCAAAATAAACGCCAATGAAGAGTTATTACGAATTCGTCCTATTCGACAAGCATCACCAGCTATTTGTAAAGTGAGGCCAATTGTCAGCTTGTTGTTAAGGTTCTCAGATTGGTGCTCCTTTGCGACATCCCTAACCAAATTAGTTAAGTCTTCGACTTCATATGATTTATAATATATTTTATCTATTAAAAATGTTCTGGTATTATGTTTCAACAACCGTTTAACTTCATCAGGGGTAGTACTCTTATCAACTTTTGCCATTAAAGCCAAATTATAATAACGTCTCTTGCTTTGATTTTCATTTTGATGGTCTTCAGCAATTTCATTTTCATTTTTATTGAATTCAGTGTTTTGCATTTTTGTATGTAAATCAATTCTAGTATATTTTGTTTGCAGCCAGAAAAAAGAAAACTGCCAAAAGTGGACTGGAAACCGCGGGTGCAACCACAAAGGACAAACCGAATGAAGATAATCAAGGTAAGGAATTAATTTAAAATAAAGTTTTCTTTTCTATGTTGGCTATAAATTTTTTCAGCGAGAATTTTTAAGTTTGTATGTATAAATCAAGGCCAATTAATTTGTGTTCTAGAAACAATTAATTAAATTTGAAATTGTATTTTTATTAAATAGACGTGGTTTTTCTAATGAAAATTTTAAATTTTTAGGTGATGGTCAGATAAGTGTATTGGAACTGCTGGAATTACAAGCTCGTGCTAGGGCGATTCGATCGCAATTGGCTTTGGAACCGGTTACTAAAATAGAAGTTGATTCCGATGGAGAAAACGGAGTTGAAAAGGAGAAATTGAAAACTAGCAAAAGGGACGATAAAGCAAATAAAAATGAACGTAAACGTGTGTCAAGTGAAAGAGATTCCAGAGACTCAGCCAAACAAAGTCGTTTGAATGGCTCAACAGAAAGTCTTAATACAAAAGGTCATGCTGAAAATCATGTTGAAAAAGTCTCTTCGAAAAAGGTTAAAATAAAGAGAAACTATCGAAGCTCGAATAATGCAAGAGCAGAAGAGTCCGAACAGGACTCACAGGGCATTGAAAAAAACAAAGAAGAGAAACAAAAAAGTGAAAAAAGCAAATCAAAAGATAAGTCCAAGGAACGTGAAAATAACAAAACAACAAAAGGAAACATTTTGACTACTATTAAGAAGGAGAAAACCAGTCGCTCACCTTCGCCAGACGTTATACCGATTGTTGCGGAACCAGAAACTTTGCTAATAACCGATTCTTCGGAGGAGGATAATAATCTGGGGAATAAAAATGGAACTTTAAAAGTTTCCACAGAAAAAAACACTAACGAACAAAACACTCTAACACACGCCGAAAATGTAATCGAGGAAACAGACAACCAAGAAGTTGAAGAGGATAAGATAAGTTGTTCAGCTGAAAAAACAAATGAAGCCCAAAGTTCAATGGATGTTTTAACAAATACTGAAAACAGTGCTTGCACTGAAGGTTCCTTGGAAAATACTCAGGACTCAGAGTATAAAACAAGCGATAAAAAACTTACAGAATATAATAATGTAAAGAATAAACATTTAAAACTTTCTAGCAAAGATAAATCAAGATCAAACGATGGAACGACTTCTCCAAACCATTCGGACGATGATCAGAATGAAGATGTCATTTCACTGGGTGGTGATTTGGAAAATGAAATGAATGAACAGCTGGAAAACGAAGTGAATGCCATGCAGTCGCCACACTATAATAAAAAACCCACAGAAGATTCATCCCAAGATAATACTAAATCTCAAGATGAAAGTCAAGTTGACGATGTTATTTCATTAGAGTCTAGTGAAGATGAAAGAGCAAATGATAATCAGGTAAGTTTTCCGAATTTTTTTTTTAATATTCTTATTAAAAACTTTGCTTTTGTTTCCATTTTTACGCCGATTTGTATAAAATTTTCGAACATTTAAATTAAAAATTCTTTTTTAAACTGATTTTTACGTAACTTTGAATACATTTTAAGATCCCACGATATTATTATATTATATTGTTATTTAGCAATTATTTGTTAGATAAATTTTAAAAAAATTTCAAAACTGTGGTTAAAGTCTACTGACGATTTGGTAAAGCACCAATGAAATGCATATAGACATTGCTTAACCACCAACAAATAAATTTCATTTATATATTAGTATTGTGACAACAATGTGTTAAATAAAAAAACTTAATTTCTTAATAAATATATTTTCTATATCTGTTTTTAAAAATTTCCTTAAAATACATATGTCTTTTATTTATTTCTTGTATTTTTTCAGTCTTGGCATTCCCGCTACATGCAAAGTTCTAAAGTGAGTAAAGTCTTGGCAGCATCACGTTTGGGCAAACGTGTACGAGATAAAATAAAAAAATCAAAACATTCTAAAAAAGACACTTCGCATGAAAATTTAGATGCTGAGAAAGAGAAGTCCACACCAGTATTTACTTCCAAACATGAAGATGGATCAATTGAACAATACAAAGAACTTTTGGAAATGCGTCAGCGCAAATCGTCTTAGTTCATTACGTACCACTGGTATATCACTTTATTTGTATAATGCTCTAAATGAAGCTAACTAATAAAATAATATATGTATAATCACATGTTCGATAAAACATATAAAAAATTGTTTTTGAAAAGAATTGCTTTGATCCCGTACTTTTTATGTAAAATTTGATAAAATGAGAATAAACAAAAATTACTCTTAGTCACAGACAAAATGTCAACAAGTGCGTGTACACGAAAACCCAAATATTTTTCTACAAAAGAACCCCGTCTTCTTTTCACATTAATAATGTACTCTAATTAAATACACAAAATCTAATTTAAATACACAAAAGCCAACAATAATTTCAGGGGCCAAATTAACGCATTCGATATCGATCGAAATTTCCATACAATTTAAATACAAATTTCGTTCGATATCGAGTGCCGTAATTTGCCCCCAGTTCTAAATATTCATCATAATTATATTTTTGTCAATAACAACAACAAAAGAAATCTCAATTTCAACTTCTTTTTTCAAAATTGTATAAGATAATTTATAAATTTTCTAAATTAATCTAACAAATGGAATACCCGAATACTCTTGGGCTCGATATATACAACGATTTGACGAACAACCAAATTCGATCATATATGTATGATGGTATGAAAACAACAACAAATATACAATACTGTATAATTAGACAATTACAAATCGCATATGACTTTAATGCTAGCTTGTGAATTTAGCAAATTTATTTACTTAACGAGTTTATTAAATTGAACGTGGGTATCTATATTTGGTTAATCTTTTATAAAAATAATCTAACTTGAATTTTGCGGAATTTGAGTTTTTTATGCATCCAATACATTGTACACAAATACACCTTGTTTTTGACCTCTCTAGTAAAACCGGAGTTATGGGCGTTCAGGCCTTTCTATATAACACGGTCGGTATTATCTTTTGTTATAGCAATTTATTATGATGATATTTTCTCTTTACTTATGCATTCCATATTGTTCATGCAACGCTTGATACGTTTAACAGACCCAAAAGAATCAAAGACTTTAAGAACTTTACTTTTTGCCGTTTAATGTTAAGGTTGATGGAGCACCACCGAACATGTTAAGCTAAATCAGTAACAAACCAAAATTACATACATACATATGTATAATAAACATTCTACATGCGGACATTCATAGTAACATTTACTTATTTATATACTGCATATGAATGTTTGTATGCATATGTACATACATACATACAACTATTCCTAAGAAAGAACGGGGTGTTATCATGATAATATTTAAAAATTTGTTTAATTTCGTAATGCTTCCATGATCAAGTTAATGAGTCTAAGATATGGAGTTTTATGCATGTGTAGGTATGTATGTGTGTCCACATAGTCAACTGGAAACATACACTACGGATATGCATAAGTCAAAGAACACACGCCAAAACTAATTGTTTTCTATGTTGTGCTTTAACAAATCGTATATATTATTACACACAAACATGCATAACTACGATGACCAACTGTTTAGTCTTATAATGGACAGGGAACAACTTTATCCTCCTGTACCTACAGCATTCTGCAAAATACAAATTATCACTTTGATTTACTTCTCCCATAATAGCATTATTATATATCAGATAACACAACAACTTACATACATACTTAAGTCGAGAGCACACTATGCCATTTTATGACATCGCAAGCAAACACAATAGTGGGTAGCAGTGACAACGTTTGTCATTTTCGTGCATTTTGTAGTGTGGCATTGCCCTGCTAACTGTTTGTCCTATGACACATCTAAATATTACACCACAGAATGACAACATAGGTTAGGTTAGGTTGTACAGGCTGCCAGTTTTGATTAACAAATCCAGCCCACGTGGATCCAAGTAGGCTCCTTTGTGTTACATCACAAACACACCAGGTCGTTGGCAGGAATCGAGCCCACGACCTCTGTACTAATATGCCAGCATCGCTACCAATCAGCCACAGAGGCACCTTAAATGACAACATAAGAAATGCCAATTACATATGTGTGTATGTATGTACAAATCATAAGGAGGAGCTGCCACAACGAAAGTTCTATTTTCCGTCTGATTAAAAGGCATGGTACAGACCACTTTGTTGGGAGTGAGATGGGGGTCAAGGCTAGGCCTTCTTTAACTGCAGTTTTAGGGGTATTCGGGATGGATGGACATGTGTAAACAATTGAAATAGAATTATCGGTTGATGAGGGGGATAACATAAAATTTGTCGGCATAATAGTGGAAAGTTTTGATATGAATGGGCCAGAACACACTGGATGAATTATGCTGGCATAACATGGGAGCTTGTAGGCATTTTCGGTGAAGAGAGTAGTTTTTGGTTGGCATAATTTTTCAACCAGCTTCAACCCCGCACAAGCAGAACAAAACTAATACATACACACTTATGAAAACACAGGTTCTGCGTTTTGTTTTTTACAGAGCGTTTTTTAGTCTTTAGTTGTCCATCTTTGTGTAAATATGAACTTCAAAACAAAAGGGGGTTGGTCGCGCCAACAACCATTAAAATTGATGAATGAGTCAGTAAGGGTTTTTTCGGTAATTTCAAAAACTTATAAAAATCTTTGCAGTAATTTTAGTAACTATTAAAAGTTTTTGGTTACTGAAAATTTCAGCAAAATTTTATTGAAATTACTTAAATAACTTTTACTGGTGACGAAATAAACTTATATGAATGTACCTTTAAAAATTCACTTTCACGTTTAGATTAAAACAAATGAAGGTGTCCTTTTTTATTTTTTGACTATTAATTTTTTCTTTCTTCAAACTCCTATATTAAAAGTCTTATTTTCTCAATACAATAAAAGTTATAATCACCAATACAATATTAATAATATCATCACCAAATGGAGTGTGCAGAAATGAAAATCTTTTTATCAAATTACTGTAATATATTTGGACATATTTTATTGTTTAAAAAACATTAATATATGCTAGTTAGAGGGCCATGCCTAAAGTATATGCAATTGTTTATAATTAGTGAATACAATTTTTATTACATTTCTAAATGTCTTTTTTGCATTGAAAAACATGGTTATCGTAATCATAGCTGATCTTAAATAGGGTGCAGACAATTTTCTATTTTCGGCAATTTCCTTAAAGTTTCCTCCTGTAGCTAAAAATCTTAAAGTTGCAGAAAATTTTTCTTCAACCGGAATACATTTTCTCAAATGTATTCGCTTCTTTTCTTTGCCTTCTCATCTTCTAGAAGTAATGCTGCAGCTTCAAAGTTACAGGCACTAGAAATTCCTCCTAAGATTATTTTTCATCACTTATTCCAGACATATTTGCGCTAAGTTTGTTTCGTAATGTATGTGTACAGCGAACGAAAGACAAACATCAAATAAACAATAAAATACTAACACACACAAAGCGGTGTGTACGTATACAATTTTATGCCAGATGAATTAATCCAGTGTGTTTTGAAAAGAACAAAAATTAAGCGGACTAAAAATTCATCCAGTGTGTTTTGCCTCAATGAGAGTGACATAAGTATGTATTAATGAGTGAATGAGAGTTTGATATTAATGAGTGTTACCCTTATCACATCATGACAAATTAGGCATTTTAATATATTTTTTTTTGTATGATTTCTACGTATATGAAAATAAAAACAATAAATTAAATTAACTGTATTATGAACAAAAGTGTACAATACTTTTTGATGAAATTAATGGTCATCGTATGCATATTTAATACCCAAAAGGTAAAAAAAAATATTCTACTTAAAATGCTAATAATTTAAAATTTAACATAAAAGAGATTTTTCATAAAAACTTTTAATCAGAAAAACAAATGTATTATTATACTTAAAATGTTGTTGAAAAATGGCACGAGCTTAAGATATTAGGGCGCCATCACTAACAATGCGAATAATTGTGGGTTTCATTACGAAGGTAGCCAATTCAATTGCATACTCAGCAAAATTATAAATAAGGAATAAAATTTTCTTATCTGCCTTAATGCTTGATTATGGTAATTGTTGTCCTCTTATTTAGATAACGAAGCCATAGTACTGGTCATTCAACAGTACTGACAACCATGGACAAAGCCTTGTACTAAAATGCACGCTAGAGCACTCTCCTTCACGGCATTGTAGCAAATTCTACGACGAAGTAAGTAAAATGACTACCACGAATTTTTCCTCCCGAACTTTCGCCAGCTATCTTTCCAATGCTATACTCTTCTTTCTATAGTTCCACCGTAATGCTTTGCATATATGTAGAGACTATTCCCCGAGTGCTGGTCCTAAAAATAACACTCTTACTGTGAAGCAGTATATATCTAATGAATTATTGCATATTCAATTTGGCATGTATGTTTTATAATAATTAATATTTATATTCCTACAACTACCTATAAAAAAAACTGTTCAAGACGGTAAAAAATCCTTAACTTGTATAATTAAACAGAAAGAGAGGGGCGAACAGTACAATGGTACTAGAGTTTCCGAGTTCCCAAGATTTTCTGTGCAAGAATTGTTACACTAGGACATAAATATCTTATCTAGGATTCAAATATCTTATCTAGGATTCAAATATCTTATCTAGGATTCTTATTATATTCGTATCTTAACTGTATTTTCTTCCGATTCGTCACAAATGTAAAAAATTACCCATGTCCTTCTTCAAAAAGATTTGATCTTCCTCCTTTAAAGCAATTTGTCAGACCGAAAAAGAACCAGTCCAGTAACTCATTTCTTTTTAAAAGATATAAGAAAATCGTGTCTATATACTATATAGAGAACATTAAAAGGAAAAAAAATATACAGTATAGGTATATACCCAGCAGCGAAAACGGCGAGTACGGAATCGATGATCTGATGCACACTCTTGTGCTATATAGTAATAAAAAAAAAAAAAATAACCAAATTTTCTCAATTGGTAAATCGGATCGCATTAATATAAATACAGAATAAGTGGATCATCGCCAGAAGCGCCCATGCGGCCAAGTTTTTCATTTACATAATCCTACTAAAAATCCCACATGAAGATTGTGTAGTGTATCACATTCTGTGCAATAAGAAATTAATAGCCTAGCTGGCAACTCTATCTTTTTATTAGCTTTAGTTCTCTCGGGGTCATTGCTAAAAACGGTCGTTGTGAAGTGTCGTTCCTATTAAAGTGCATGTAAATTTAAGTGAAAGTGTTTTTAAAAGATAAACTGTTGATATATTATTCATATTAATGTAATTTAATAAAATATAGCTAACATATTCAAAGAAAATTGTCAATATTATGTGTTTCATCAATGTAAATCAGTGAAGTAAAAATATCATGTGGTGTGCATTGTTGTTGTTGTAGTTAGCGGTTGTTTGTTGGCTTACAAAAAGCAGTTCTCAATAGAGAATAATGTGTGCGGGTGTGCTCATACAATGTACATAATCGTTGTTATGTGCATTCAATTGTGTTGTTGTTTTTGGCATAGTGTAGAAAAGAAGCAAAAGGAAATAAAAGCCAGTAGATATTAATGGAAAAAAGCAGAGCAAATAAATGTGTGTGTTTGTTTACAAAATTAAAGCGCCAATTTTTTTCATTAGTAAAAATGAAGAGTTGCCACTAAAATATATAAGTGATATTGTCGGCAAGAGGAAATACAACAAATTGCACTAGGAAAAGCAGAGCAAATATAATTTATATATGTGTGCAAGTTTTGTTTATAAAAACAAAGCATCAAGTGTTTTATAGTGCAACGGCAGAGTTGCCAGTATGCAAAATATGTAATAATAACGTGAATATCGGTACGGTCGTTTAAATAAACAAAAATATATCACTAAATAATAACATATTTTAAATGAAGATAAATTTAGATGAAGGTGAGTTAAACATGCAATCAAATTAGATAATGCAAATAATTTAATCATAGTTACCATTCAAAATTTATATGTATACCTATTATGTAATTTTAAATATATATTTTTAATTCTGTAAATACCTATTTGCACACATTGAAGCGATTATCCTTTTAAAAGTAGTAGGTATGTTGCATGCATATTTTAATTGAAATGAAGAATGGAACAATGTTTATTAAGTTTTAACCAATCATACTATTATTTGCTGCTTCAAGTGCACATGTAAAGTTTAGAGTGGACTTGTTTATAGCTCTAATACATACCTACATATGTATATTTTATGCTTATTAAAGGTTTCTTTGACAATGTTTGTATAGAAATTTGTCAAATAAGCATTGGCTAAATATAGAATAGGTATTTTTTATGAATAGGTTCATTAATATTTCAGTTTTTAGGATAAAAGTTCATCAACAGGACATTCCCTAATATAATGTAACTATGCACTTAGTACCTATGTATGTCTGCAATATCTTTTGAATATAATGAAGATGTTAAGATCTCACTGTATTAACGAATACACTCTTTATTTGCAAAATTTTTGGAGAAATATTTGTCATTAAAATGAATCTAAGTGCATTTATAAAAAAATCACTTGCTGCAGAATAAAAGTTTTGGACAAGGAAATTTCTGATTTATTGTTTATGGAATGTTTCAATCATTTTCGAAATAATCGATTATTGAAAAGAAAATAATCAATTCAATATAATCGTATATTGCAACAAAGTAGTCGATTATTATTACTCGTTCCATCACTACTATAGGTATATGGTACACTTTGATTTGTATATGTGAATAGTTCAAGTATAAGAAAAACTACTTACAATTGCTAGTGTGTTATTAAGCTAAAATTATAGAAAAATGTATCAAACCGTGAAAAGTAATAATAAATTAATTCAAGAAAAAAAACAATGGCTTTTATAATGAAGATACATAGATGATACGATTTACATTAAGGTGGTTCAATTAAAAAGATATGCATGTACCTATTATAAAAAAAAATTTACTTCTTATACTTATTTTATGTAGCATCAAAAGGAAAACATTTTTTATTGAAACAGAGCGTGTACTTTAAATTTAATTAAAGCTCCAAAAATAATTTTCAATTTCAATCGCTTACACAGTATAAATCCAGGAATACCATCTTAATGAGTGCAATTCATTATAAAAAGCGCAAGTCATCATAAAAAGTGCAAGTCATCATAAAAAGTTCTAGTCATTATAAAAAGTGCAACACATTATAAGAAGTGCAAGTCATTATAAAAACTGCGAGTCAGTATAAAAAGTGCAAGTCATCATAAGAAGTACAAGTCATTATAAAAAGTGCAAGTCATTACAAAAAGTGCAAGTCATCATAAAAAGTGCAAGTCATCATAAAAGTAATAAAAACGTTTAAAGTGTAACAACAAATTTTTTTCTATGCCATTTTTGTGTCTGTATAATTTTTCTATTGGTTAGTTATTTGAAACCTTTGAGATAAGGAACGAAAGTGTGCATACAATTTGGGCTCCCCTAATGCGCATGCAACAACAGATATAGTAAATACTCTTGCAGGCAGTATTTACTTAAACTGGCTGTCTGAAGGGGTATTACGTAGTGTTATTCTTGTTTGTTTGCTATTCGCTCCCTCAAAATTGTTAGACAAAGTTTAATTATTCCAATTCATACGTAATACCGCTTGCATAAATTGAAACGAAATTTTTTGGCTCATGTTAAATTAATACGTAGTTGTTGTTAAAAAAGTAGAAGGAAGAAGAGTAGGCCTAATTTTGATTTTATAAACGGTCAACAGCTCAGCTCTGCCAGTGCAGTTGTAAATCAGTTAACAAGTTTAAAAAGTTACTACGCCACCACCTGCTCAAGCGTTTTCTTTATTGTAATGTCCGCTCGATTGGGCCATTCGTTTTTATTAAGGTTTACTTTTTGCTGTTGTAGGTTAACAGCAACAAAATCACTGAGCCAACCATCCACCAGTCAGTACCTAAAACTACACTATTAAACACCACCACCAATAAATGCCACCGCCGCCGTTGCTGCCACCGACAATCCACAATGCGACTAAAGTATATGGTGTGTGTAATTTTATTCCACTTTTTTTCCATTTTGTAATCAAAGTTAAAAAGTAACGACTTCAAAAGTTTAGCTTCAAAACTAACAAACATTTGTTATTTTACTATCTTCGATAACACAACGTCTGTTCTTACACTCACATTGAAAATAAAGTAAAAGCATAATTATTATACTCAGCCAAAAATTGTCAAACGTCAATTTTGTTAGAGTGTAGAAAAGTGGATACGAAAATGATAATTTGCTCCAAATATTGAAATATTTAAATCTACGATGGTCTCAAATTTTAATTAATTATTTTTCATAAACTTGTAGATACTCGAAAATTAACACACGAAAGAAAAAAACTCATAGTAAAACTAAAACCATTCATATTGTCATACAAGAGATGTGTTGTGTTTATAATATTTCATTGTTTTTATTTTTATTTTTATTCACCTGATCTTTTTATTTTTTGGAGGCACGTGCTGTTGCTGTAAAGTGCATAAATTAATCTTAAATACGAACAAGATTCAGTTGACACTATTGTTTTCGTAAGTTGGGACGATGTTTTTTTCTTGCGCTTACTCAGAAAATAAAAATTTTAAAAACCATTAAACTGAATAAAAAACAATAAAGTTCGTATATCAATAAAAATAAAAAGGAGAAATTAATGAAACAAAAGTGCTTAAAATTTTATAAGCGTGAAATACAAAAATATGAAAATGTAAATTTTTTTTTTTTTTTAAATTAAAAAGCAATCTATATGTTCGTACAATAAAAATTATTAATAAAATATTTTAATAAAAACTCAACATCATGCTGCTCTTTAAGAAACTTTACAAAAAACAACAAAATACTAATAATAGATCAGGTAAAATTTCTCATATACAAGTATTTTTTAATTTTACCAAATCTTCTATTGCTAAACAGCATGATCATAATTGAAAAATAATCATTTAGCATTCCATATCGATCGAAATTTTGTATATAAATTTTGTATTGAAATTTCGATCCATATCAAATACGGTAATTTGTCCCCATATGCTGCTATTAAAGGTTTTTTTTGTGAAAAAGTCATGATGGGATCTATAGGAAGACATTTTAGTTTGCAGCAACTTCGGAAGAAAATTAAAATCCTAAGGCAAAATTTTCTGTTTTTGCCTAGTCTTTATGACTAGATCAACGTATCATCCGAGAAGCCAAAATTCAATTGGTTTTTAATATATTTGCATATTATAAATAGTAAATTTATATTTAGTAAAACAAAAAAGCAATACAAGTTTTAAATTCAAATTTATAAAAGCAGTGGCCTTGAGCTCAAGCAATAAATTATGTGCTCGTTTACGAAGTGTAAGACGGAATAAAATAAAAAATAACTTTAATAATTTTGCATAAGTTAGACTTAACTCTATATATATGAATATATATTACATATATACATATATTAATATATTTTTGAGGAAAAGTTAACTGATTTTATCGGTTACTTTAGGCTCTTTAACAAAAAAATACCATTTTGTGGTTAATAAATTTATCATGTCTTCATTATGATAACTTTCACACTGTGTCCTTTCAAACTGTTTTGTTTTAACAATTTTATTTTAAGCCTCTAAAGAAAAGTCACGCAATCAATTACATCATGACTTTTTCCGTATAAGTTTCCTTAGTGCAATATAATATAAAAACGTAACGAGAAATGTGAAAGATCCTTCGAAATACTATTTCGTGCCTTTTGTTTTGCCCGCAAGCTTCTCAACATCTCTTGTCTGTAAATACAAGCAGAAAAGTCACAGTGTAAATTTCTTATGTAAACATTTTGCCGATTGGAACACTTTTGCCCTTTATTTTTAAATTTTTCTAATTTTGTTTTCTTTTTCTCGATTTATAATTTGAAGTTAAAACGGACACATAAAATACATGAAAAAAAAATTATGAGCATTTCCCCTAGTTTTATTTTTAGTTTAAATTTAATTTCCGATTGTACGTTTGCATCGTTGACATTTTTCGGTGCATTAATTGTGTTTTTATTTCTCATTGATTATGTTTTATTGTTAATATGACTTGACTGGTTTGAATGCTTAATAATATTATTTATATACAATTTTCACTTGATTTTTGTAACAATCTAAACTTGAAAAAAATTATTTTTACTTTATGCTAGGAACACAACTGGGACGAACGACGAATTTCGTTTAGTACGACGAATTCGTTGGTAAAAATTCGCTCTATAAATTCGTCGTATGAAACACAATAACGACGAATAAATTAAAATAATGAACAAAACAATTGTAAATTTTATTAAAAATCTTTGTAATCCTCTGATGCCAGATTCTTTAGACATTCAATAATTAACCCGGTGGTGTCCATTTTTTTCCATAACAAATTCCTTTTTGTAATTGTTTTCTGAAAATTTTTTCTGTAAATAAATTATTCTTTTCATTTAACAGCTGATGGGGTGACCATATGAAAAAGTAGGAAATAGGAAGAAAGAATATATTATAAAAAGTGTTCAAAATTAATAAAAAGTCGTCCGATTGATAAATTTTTGTAAATTGGTGAATGCATTTTTAGTATGTACTGAAAATTTTCGTGCTAGATGCAACAATACAGTAGTGAATTATGTTTTCCCACAAAAAACCAGTTTGAGTATATGAAACCTGGGCACCTCATATTGATTTGTTTGTCGCTCGCTGACGAAGCAATTAGAAACAAACTTATTTCAACTTTCGCTGAGTATGACGAATTTCGTCCAACGCCACGATTGTGTGCATTTTCATATACGCCAATGTGTTTTATTTTTTGCGATGAATATTCGCGACCAAAAATTCGTCGTTCGTCGCAGTTGTGTTCCTAGCATTAAATTAGAATCACATCACATAACATTCGAAATCGCATTTTTCATTCCATGTTCCATTCACTGTTATGATCGACATTAGTTGCAACACAAATTCCAAAAATAACAAAAAGTGTGTTAAATAATAATAAAAGCTACTTTTTAATCAATTCCTTGTAATTAAAAGTGTAAACAATGAAAAAACTATACAAGAAGAATTCAGATAAAATTGGCCCATAAATATCGAAATTGAATTTTTCCTTGTAGTGTTTCTGAATTCCCAACGAGTGGATTGTATAGAAATTAATTAAGAAAAATTAATTTCTATATAGATTTTTCAAACGATTTTCTCGTTGGGCATACAGAATCAGCTATTTCATACCCTTTTTTTTTCTTAAATCATAAACGTATTTTATGTTATAAAACAGAAGAAAAAAAATGAAAAAGTCAGGGAGAATTTAAAGCCGATTAAACAGAATACAATAAACTTATAAACATATAAAAAAATAACAAAGAATTGTAAGAGTGTTCACGGGTGCTGGAAGGGAGCTCATCAACAACCAACCATTAAAAACAACAACGAACACGTATGTGTTGTGATGATCAGTTTTTATTTGTCCCTTTGCTAAACAAAAACAAAAATAACTTTGCTGGACTAACGGACAAACTAACAGACAATCAATGGATCGATCAAATGACTCAAGTCGAAACAATTTGACAAGGAGAATGCACGAAGTAGAAAAATACTGTCAATTTTAATGGAGTTTAAAAGAATGACTTTTTTTTAATATAAAAACTGTTATCTAATTCAATTTGCTAGATCTACTGAACTTACTCAATTCTACTGAATGCTTAATATAAAAATTCAATTTAAATTATTTTAGGTTTTCTAAATATATTTACAATAATTTTAAGACTCTGTGTGTGTGAGTATAAACAACAAACACTCAATCGATCAGATAGCGAAAACAACCTGCTGCCACCATCATATTAACTCTCTTCCATTGAACAACACATTAAGTGTTGATGATCACAGTCATTAACATTAAATAACCACAATTCACATTATAATAAAATCTTATGATCTTTAGATCTCCCATCAAACTTAGAGAAGAAGAATAAATACCAAAAAAGTAAGAGTATAAAGACTGGCTGGCATTGATACCTTCAATTATACCCTTTTCTTTGGAAGCCAACAAAAATATTAAACTTGTATTGACGAACTTTAGGACTTTCCAGAATTTCACAAATTTGTACCTATTTGATATTCTCGCGCACCTCAAAAAACTAGTTCGAATATTAGATTTTAATAAAATTATTAGCATTTTGCTTACGAAATGGACAAGCAAGTTTTATAATTAATATAATATATTGAATTCTGAAATCGAAAACTATATCCAAAAATACTCATTTGTATATTCTGCTTAAGGAGGTTTTCATTGCAGTGCAATTTTGCATTAAAAGCTTTCGAATTTTCTTAGAACACAACAGGGTGGGCAAATGTGAGGTTAGGAAGTAAATTGGCCGTCAGATGATGAAATGTCAAGAATTGAGCTGTCATCTTTTGCCATTTATTTAGTAAAAGGTTGGCAAATTTTAACCTTGGAACGGTGGCCGACCATTGTTTGCATCAAACGTTTGTGAATTGGCTGTTTGAAAAACTGAACGGAAACCATGCATTTTTTAACAAAGTCATCTTTAGTAAAGATGGCCCCTTTTCAATTAGACGGTTACGTAAACAAACAAAATTGTCGCAAATGGTGGTCACAAAATCCAAACACAATCCTCGAAAAACCCTTAGATCCAAAGAAAGTGACCGTATGTTTGGGGTTTGTTGTCAGGTGGCATCTCCGCCCAGTATTTTTTCGAAATAAGCAAGGAAACGCCGTCACTCTGCAATACCAAATCATGATAATCAATTTTTTGTATCCACAATTGGCTAACATTGACATCATTGTTTTCCCTTGGTTTTAGCAAGACGGCGCCACAAGACACACAACCGTCCAAATAATTCATTTATTACAAGAGAAATTTCTAGATCGCGTAAATTCTCGATTTGGCGATGTTAATCGTCTGCCACGTTTTTGTGATTTTTTTTTTAACTTAAGCCCGTTGATAAAATTAACAATTTTTTTTTTTAATCTTGGACCAGCACTCAGGGGATGACCCCTATATATGCAATACATTGCGCTGGAACTGAGAACGAGGGGATAGTATTGAGGGGACAGACTAGGAAAGATGAGAAAATAGACAGTTTTTTTGTAGCTATTTCAACCTTTTTTACTTCGTCGGCTAATTTTTGCTACAGGACCGACGAAGGTGGGTGCTGTTACTCTGCTGGATTATTTTTTCTGGGGCCATTAGAAAGATCGGGTTTACGTGCACAAACCACAAATAACTGACGCTCTAAACTAAGAAATTTGGCGCGGCATTGACGAAATAAGAGAAGATTTGTTGTAAAATGTGGTTAAAAATTTTGTGAAAAGAGAGGACGTGTGCTGACGTGTTAGAGGTTGACACTTGCCCAACATCATATTCCATTATTAATACCCATATTTCTACTTCATATTATTATCAACAAGAATGATAAAATAAAGATTACGCCAACAAGCTGAAATAAAAATACTTTTCTGCGCATGATGGAATTCTGACGTCACTCAACATGTGTTCTGATTGGCTAATAAAATTCAGCTGGAGAACTATTATGTTATTTTAAAAACAGGACAGTGGGGCAAACTGCGATTTTTCAAATAAAATTTGTTTGATAATAAACAATTTTAAAAAATTATTTTACTTTCCACTTTTTTTATTTGAAATTGTTAATTTATAGTTATTTTATATAAATATTGAACCCAATTGCTAATTATTTTTCTTTTTTCCTCATTCAAAACAATTTTTTTTGCTTGCAAAATATCAGCCATAACTTTCTTTGAGCTTCATCTCTTGGAAAACTATAAAATGACACAGCTTTTTGTACTTTGCTTGCAATTGCCCACTGCACATTTCATGCTTGCTCTTTTTGTTCTCTTTTCTCTTTAATTTAGGGTTTTTGTTTACAGTTTATGAGCTTTAAAAATCAAGTTTTAATAAGTTTTTTACACTTTAAGTTATTTAATAATTATTTTAATATATTTGTTTTAAGATATAACACAATTTATTATAAAATATAGCACAAAAATTGCACTTTCCGATTTAATTTGCTTGTTGGAAATCTCTCTGAGTAAATTGGAAATCTCTCTGAGTAAATTGGAAATCTCTCTGAGTAAATTGTGTGAAGAGTTGCCAATTATAGCATAAAATATTAATTTTGTACGAGAAAATATTAGTTTTGCATATAATAAACATTTGGCAATCTCTTCGAGGGAACAAATACGTCATCAAACGGTAAATCATGCGCAAGGCGTAATCTTTATTTTATCATTCTTGGTTATCAATATAACTAAATTTGTCAAAAATAGTGCGTTTTTAAGCCAATTTACTTCCTAACCTCAAATTTGCCCATCCTTTAAAAGTTTTTTAAAAATCACAAATTTTCTGAAATAGATTTGGCCCCTTTACGTGTTTTTCTTATAGTAGAATTTTATTAAAAACTTAACATTTTTTAAGATTTCTACAACAAAAAAAAAACAAATTTAAAAAAACAAAGTATAAAATTCAAACAAAAAAAGTTTGGCTTAGGTATGATGGAACAACAAATTCAGAAAAATGGGACATGAAGAAAAGTAATCAAACGGTAACACGGGTATTATAACAATAACATGTTAACATCAGGTTGATACAGTTCCCGTATTCTTTTTCACAATAAAATTTGTGTAAATAGGAACTGTTATCACATTCAACTTAGCCACCTAATAAGTGGTGACAAACACAATACACATGGGCACTGATGATGAAAGTGTTGCGGCTTTCGAAAACAGCTGTTCTGCTCTGCTGTGTAAGTTGAATAAAATTGATGTTGACTTTCCTTTGTGCCTTGGAATATTTATCATGTCTCTCTGAGATGTAAAAACAAAATTTCGAACAATTAGCTTATAAATCTTAATTCAATTTAAATTTTTCAAATATTAAAATTATAATTTTTTTTACAACTTTCGTTTGCGTAGTCACAATATATCCTGATGTAGGGTGTTTTTCTGAACAAGAGCAACATGTAATAAGTAATAAATTAACTCGAAGATGGGTTTTCTTGGTGGGATCTGTTAAAAGAAAAAACAAAAAAAAAAAAGAAACAGGCAAAGTAAACATTGTCATTGCGTTAAACACTCGTATAAAAAATATTTTATACGGACAGTTAGGCAGAAGGATGGACGAATTATTTGTGCAAGTTTTAAAAGGTGTGTTTTGTTTAAAAGACATGAGTGGAGGTGTACACTGGCGAAAAATGTAATTGAGAAACCAAAACTTGTTTACCACAAACTTAGGAAAAATTATATTATTATAATTATAAAAGAAAAGAATACGCCATATGTATTTTTGTGGTACACTTTTAAGCAGCTTTTCATACGGCAGTGTTCATGGATTATATATGGTTTTAAAGGTATTTTTAAGTAAATGTGTACAATATAAATATTTTTAATTTTTATGGTAGAAAGTCTTAAATGAACGTTTCAAATGTAGCTTAAAAGCATCAACGAAATGTTTAAATATTTCTATTTCGCTTTTATTTTGTACTTCAAAGTTATTGGCGGGTAGAAAGAGAATAAGAGCTTTTGGTTCTTTTCTTAAATGTTATTTTACTTAAATTTCCGTAGAAGTTTTGCTTAAATTTCCTTGGTAAAATTTTGACCACCGTAAGACAATTTTCTGTTAGTGTTGGGCCCAATTTTCAGCTCATGTATTTTTTTGTTATTCTATTCTCCAAATTTTGCTTTTGTTACAAGATCTTGTAAAAGTTACAAGTAAAACTATAAATATTGTTGTTAGAACTACTAGTTTGATATTAATGATGAATGTACTCAGGATATTTTAAAAGTAACCCAAATAAAAATACAAAACTTAAGAAATTCTCTATTGTCATTATTTACCCAAAGCTGACTAAAAAAAATGATTTAGTATTTTTATCTCTTTAAGATCTGAATACTTTTGTCAGTTTAGGTATAATAAATAAATTGGTAAAAAAAAACACAACTGCCTGTCTATTTAAATTATTTTTTAAATTCATTAAACTCTCTCCCTTTGTTAACTTGTTGCATTAATAAAACAAAAAGAAAATCACATATTTAACGTGAAATCATGGGAGGTCGTTGTGTAAAATAACCCAAAGACCAAGTGTTGACATTGATTTATACTAATTAAGTGTCTTGTATACAAAAGTTAAGATCATAACTATACATTCAAATGCCCAGTCAATGATTTAATCCCAATCTAATGATGCAGGGAATGCAAGAAGCTAGGAAAATGAATAAATTGTTTTGAACTAGTGAAATTTTTATAGAAAAAAACAAAACACACTGCGTTATTAATGACTTCCAAAACTATTATAGTGATCTTTTTTTTTTGAAATTCTTTCATTCTTTATTTGATATGTATTTAGTATGCAAATGCTGTGACACCTTTTATCTTGTAGTACCAGATACTCGTACATATTTTGGCTGAGTGTATTCAAAGCATATAAATTCATTTTAGGTGATAAAACTTTAATTTATTGTTATCGTTTCTTTTGAGTTCTGCTCTTTCCTCACTCATAATAATTATATTTGTGTTACTAAAAATTCAAAATTATATGATATTTTTAAAACAACATAAAAATTTATTGCACCAAAATATTTATGCCGTGATTATTTTGTGCACCGATCAGGTTGTTACTGTCTGCGTATTCAATATTTAATCGATACTTAAAATTAAATTTATTATCAAAAGTTATTTGGAAATGTTCAAGCGAACTTTTAAACTAATAAAATGCGAAATCTGTTGAAAGAGGTGATAATGCTGTGAGCATAACGACAAAAGCATAAATTTTGCAAAGGAAATGTAACAGCAAAAATTATTGCATCGAATAAAACTGAATTTAAATATGGAATAAGTAAAATGAAAATGTATTTTTATGTATCAAATATAATGGATGTTTGCCATAAAAATACTTATCACAGCGAAATTAAACTTTTAGTACGTTTTGAAAGCATTGAAACTTCAATTAATAAGTTTTTGTTTTTGCAAAAAAATAAATTGTATGCAAAGTGCTACAATTTGAAAATATGATGCGGAAATCTGACAGTTTACTTATCAAAGATGTTAGTGTGAGTGGATGTTTGGTCGCTATTAGGCAAACGCAACCGAATGACCTCAAGTGTAAATTTTTAATTTAGCATCATGTTCCTGCATGCATGATCATGTTCGATGCATGTCTGTCACATGGATTGTGTCCTAATACAGTATCATGAAACGATTTTTTTCTTAGATTAGAATTCTATCTCAACATCGTTGACGCTATTCTCCTAAAGATCCATTTAACGTATGAGTAAAACTTAAAAGCTTTCTCGTCGTTCCCAATATGCTGCTACTTAATGCGAAAAGAAAGTTTTTTTTTTTATAACGAAAAAAAACAAGTAAAAACGTTATATTCGACCGGGTCGAATCTTAAATACCCTCCAAATATTTAGTAAGTGAATTTGATATGTTTAACTTGGTGGGACAGAGTTCCTTTATATAATATCGTACGTCAACGCCCACTAAAGGGGGCGGAGTTAAAAAATATACAATATCATTTTTTCCACAGACGAACGTATGGGCATTGCTAGACCGTCTTAGACTTCATCACAATTCTCTTTGGAGGCTATAAAAACTGTATTTTGGCGGGGTCGCTCTGGCAAGGGCTGTGGGGGAAACATTTCACCTTTGTCATAAAACTCTAAAAATAAATGCTTGGGATAATTATATACAATATTAAAATTTCTTTTTTTTGATAGGATCATTTAGAGGGCAAAGGGGGAAAGGGGGTTGGGCAGAAACAGATACACATAAAACTGTAAAAATAAATGCTTGGGATGATTATACACAAAATAAAAAAATGTATATTTATTTTTAATAGGGTCATTTAGCGGGCAAGGGGGAGGAGGGGGTAGGGCAGTAACAGGCAGTCATAAAACTCTAAAGATAAATGCTTGGGATGATTATATACAAAATTTAAAAAAAATTTTTTTTTTGGTGGGGTCATTTAGGGGGCAAAGGGAGAGGTGGGGGGAGGTAGGGCAGAAATCGGCAGTCATAAAACTCTTAAGATAAATGCTTGGGATGATTATATACAAAATATAAAAAAAAATTTTTTTTTTGGTAGGGTCATTTAGGGGGCAAAGGAAGAGATGGGGGGGGAGGTAGGGCAGAAATCGGCAGTCATAAAACTCTAAAGATAAATGCTTGGGATGATTATATACAAAATTTAAAAAATTTTTTTTTTTTGGTAGGGTCATTTAGGGGGCAAAGGAAGAGGGGGGGGGGGGTAAGGCAGAAATCGGCAGTCATAAAACTCTTAAGATAAATGCTTGGGATGATTATATACAAAACTTAAAAAAAAAATTTTTTTTGGTAGGGTCATTTAGGGGGCGAAGGGGAAGGAGGGGGTAGGGCAGAGTAGTACCAGGTTTCGTCTCAGCTTCGTCATTAAAGCTTAAAAGTGTTATTTTTAAGGAATGTAGGCTTAAGTAAAAAAATTTGTTAAATTTTTATGCTATTTTTGCCTATAATAACGCCCACTAAAGTGGGCGGGGTCAAAAAATATTTTTATTTTATTTAATGGCTCCAAGTTTAAGGCGTTGGACCGTATTTGACATAAAAATATATCATTTGCTTTACAAAATAACCAAAAAACTTTAAAAATTATGTTGTTTTTTCTGGGTTGGTTTAGTTCTTCTTAGGGGAACTTTTTTCCCTCTTGCCCGATTTAGCCCATCTTCGAACTTAACCTGCTCTAAGTTTTAAAATATATTTATGCCAAATTTCAATAGTCTATCTCTTTTCGTTTGGACTGAATCGTGATTTTCACAGACGGACGGACGGACGGACATGCTCAGTTCGTCTTAGATTTCATCACTGATCAAGAATATATATACTTTATGGGGTCTGAGATGGATATTTCGATGCGTTACAAACGGAATGACAAAGTGAATATACCCTCCAAATTCTTTTTTGGAGGGTATAAAAACATGCTTAAACATATCACAGACACCCCAAATATATAACTTACGATTATTCGTTTTACTTCTAAATGACTTTGAACTCATTTCCAATTCAAACGGTCATAACTTTTAGGCGAAACACATTTTAATAAATGAAATTTTAAACGACTGGTCAGTTGCCAAACCATGAAAATAAAGCAGAAAAAAATTGAAAAGAAGAAAAATTATGCCAAAATACAAGTAATTGCTTAGGCACGAGGGAAAAAACAACAACAACAACAGCAGCAGCAAGAAAATATTGTATCCACGCAACGAGACCATCAATATCCTGGCAACAACAAACCATCAGCAGACAACAAAAAGTTGAAAAATAGACATTCCACTTGAAATTTTAAAAGGCAGGGAAAGATGGCTACAAAAATTATAGGAATTTATAAATTTCATGATCATTGTGAACTAGAGTACGAGTGCTCCTTGAACAAATAAATATGCTCGTACTTATACTGGCTGACTGTTATATAAATGTGTGTGTGAGTGTGTGTATGGCTTTTGTACAAATGAATTGCAATGAAAATACTTTTACAAAAGAAATCTCATGGAATGTTGAGAGATTTTGTGAATTATTATCTTGGCAACTACATTGAACAGTTCAGGTCACGATTATCGTTCATAAGAACGACCAATCGATCCATCCATCCATCGATGTAGTGCACTTTAAAAATTCCATTTTTTTCTCCCCTTGTTGTTGCCTTTTTAACATACTTTAGTGCATTTTTTGCTGTTGTTATTGTTGTTTTGCTTCATTTTTCCATAGTGTTGCGGGGGATAATGACGATTGTGCGATGGTGATCATTATTATCATCATCTCGTTGATTATTTTAGTTTATTCGTGGTACTTAAAAAAAAATCCTGCGTAAAATATAATGCAATTTATTTGGTATGTTTTTGGTTTTGGGGGCTATTGCACTATGGGCTGATATTTATTAAAAATATTGTAATAAAAAAAGGACTTTACAACAGATTTTTACTCGTCAACGGTAACGGATAAAAGTATGGCTTATGCGTTCATCAGTCTAGGTTTGTTCGCTAGCGCTTAAGATCCACTTGCTGCTGTTTTAAAAATGTTTTTTTTATAAATAATTCCTCATTATTTTTTAAATTTCAGTTCTTAATGTTTTTTTAAATTTTTTTAATAAAATTTTGATTTTTCGGTCAAATGTTTCGATAAAAAGAAATTAATTGATTTGATTGTTGGAATTTAGGGGTTTTGTTTAAAAAATTGGGCTAATTTTTTTTTGTGGACTGATTCAGAAGAAGGAAAGCTAAAGAAGTCATATTCAAATAGCGGAGCCATTAACAATTTTTTAACATTCCTTATGGCAACATCTTCAGCCGGTAATGTAACTAATACCGATATATCGGCGATGCTTCAGATATGCCGATATATTAGTACCGGCGACATTTTGTCGTTTTCTTATTTCTTTTTGATGACAAAAAATGTATTTCTTCACTCGGATCATCACTCAGAGGATGACACCTACATAAGCAGTGCATTGCACCGGAACTAGAAAGGAGGGGATAGTATTGAGGGGCCAGATAAAGAAAGAGAAAATAGAGAATTTTTTATAGCTATTTGAACTTTTTACTTTGCCGGTTAATTTTTTGCTACAGGGCCGACGAAGGAGGATGTGCTGTTCCTTTGCTCTTTAGTACATGATCAACCGCTGTCAATATCGCTGCCAGTAATTCTTGAGTGACCAGTGCTATGCCTTCATCACTGAAACAAGATGGCAATAACTAACAAAACCATGCACTCATGCTGATCAGAAGAATTCGACACAATATTCATGACCGAGCTCGGATTCGAAATACTTTAGCCGACAGCACCCTCAAATATGTAATTCTAAAAAGAAACACACAGGTTCAAGTTACGTCTCAGCTTCGTCATAAAAGCTTACAAATTTTATTATAGGCTTAAGTAATACAATTTGTTAAATTTTTTAATATTTTTTTTGCATATGATAACGCCCCTAAAGGGCCCGCATCCAAAAATTATTATATATTTTAGTTTATGGCTCCAAGTTTAACGCATTGGACCTTCTTTGCCATAAAATTATATGATTTTTCTTAACAAAATTAACAAAAAAAAAAAAAAACTTTAAAAATGATGTTGTTTTTCAGAGATTGATTTAGTTCTTCTTTGGGGAACTTTTTTCCCTCTGGCCCGACTCAGCCCATTTACGAAGTTGACCTGTGCTATACTTTAAGGTTTTTTTCTGTACCAAATTTCAAGGGGCTGGCATTTTGCATTTGAACTAAATCATGATTTCCACGTACGGACCAGAGTTCGAAATAGTGTACATATTTTATCCTCTGTACACACAAGTTTACATCAACGACATTGAAAAACACGACATTGAAAAATGTATGCCTGCCTCACTTTATACACAAATAAGTCTTGAGTGTACAGGACTGTGCATCATACCTCAAGTGTATACATTGAAGACATTGAATTCACTTTATGTACGTATGCACATTTGCGGAGATGATAACATTGTATTTGTTTTGTAACTTCATAAAATGAATGTGTGTGTGCGCAGTAAAAGCAAACACTGAATTTAATTTAAAAAGCATATACACGAGATGTACACGAGTGCACCCATAGTTATACACAAGTGGAAGGTGTACACAATGAAAGAAAGACAATGTCTATAGTGTATTCAAGGTGTACATTGTATTAAAGGTGTACATTAAATTTCGCGAGTACACGAATACACTCATACTTATACACAAGTAGAAGGTGTACACAATGAAAAGAAGACAATGTCTACAGTGTATTCAAGGTGTACATTGTATTAAAGGTGTACATTAAATTTCGCGAGTACACGAGTACACTCATACTTATACACAAGTAGACGGTGTACACAATGAAAGAAAGACAATGTCTGCAGTGTATTCAAGGTGTGCATTAAATTTCGCGAGTACACGAGTACACTCATACTTATACACAAGTAGAAGGTGTACACAATGAAAGAAAGACAATGTCTATAGTGTATTCATTGTATTAAAGGTGTACATTAAATTTCGCTGTACATTTCTGAGATCTCAGGTACGGACAGGGGTAGATCGTTTTAGATTTCATCACTGATCAAGAATATAAATAATATATGCGGTGTTAGAGGGGTATTTCGCTGCGTTACACACGGATGGACAAAGTGAATATACTCTCCAATTCTTTTTTGGAGCGTATAAAAATAATTGTAAAAAACTCTTTCCTTTAAAAAAATTGGTGACCTTTTTGATCTCTAAGCATACGAAGCGCTCCGAAGAGGACTCTCTTGGCGACAATATAATATCTAAAATGTGTAGGTGTGTAATTGTGTCCATGTAAAATATTTAGTTTAACGAAATTTCGCTAATTTTCTAAGTTTCCCTGCCATGGTGCTGCCTGTACCTGGCAACCTCTTTAAATCATTGAACTTTATATAATAAACTAATTTTGATGATGGTTATTTTTCTTGAAGGTCTTAAACTTAATATATAAATTGGCTTTCATTTAAAGCCACATGCATAAATAAATGTGGGAGGTGGAGTTTTGGGGGAGAGAGAGCGGGCATGAAGCTTAAGATTAAGATTGAGAAAAACGATTTATGGTAAAGAATTTATTGAACAATTTGTTGATCTGCCAGCTTATAAATAAAATGATTTGCAAGGTCTCTTGTTGTTGTCTGTTGTTGGCTGTTGGTGATGTTGTTATTAGGTGTGATTACGGCCATTATAGGTTTATGACTTAAACTCTTCAATCTTGTGATCTTGAGCATCATTTCTTTTTATTTTGTTCGTTAGCTTTATAGAGCAAAGTACGAGTAACGATTTATTAGAGTTTTCTTATGTTTTATTTGCCATTTTTGCTAAGAATATAAATTTCCTTGTGTACCTTTTCTGATGATCGCTGCCAAAAGTTATTTTTATTTTTAATATTCCTGACCGTTTGCAGTTGATGTTAGTCTACATTAAAATATAATCATGACCCTAAGGCCATTTATTTTAATTCCGATCGATCGATTTAACCAACAAACAGTTACGTATGCATTTTCATAAGAACCAACAGCCAAAGCGCTAAAAACTGTAATCCGAAATGTAATAAACTGCTGATAACAACATGTTTTAACAGTTTTATATGTGCAATTTTATCATTAATTTTTGGCTTTAGTTTTCCCAAAAAATTCAGAATATTTTTTTAAGGATTGAAATTGATTGATTACAAAATATATTGCTTGTCAAATATCTCTAATAAGCAATTGATCATGGCCATCCGAAGCTCTGTAATTTCGCAATATACATATTTTGCATGCTAAATCTTTAGCCAACATCAATACATACATTTAACGCTCTTACCAAGTCAACGTTTTAATCACAATTCTTCGTCTCCGGCCAGTTATTAAGACTAAGTAAAAACAAAAAGTGAAAATGATTTACAAAAAAGATTCCATTCCAGATCAGAAACAATATAATATAATAATAAAAAAAATATGTATTAAAAACTCCACCTGCACGCCCTATCAGGTGTTTAAACATTTAACAACTTAAGCCGCAAAATAAGTTTGAGATTTGACATCTTAAATTCATTCGCAGCCATACCCGATACTCCAACACACAACCAAATCCGCACACTCTACTTGAAGGCAGGCACAACATGCGTGTTTTAACTGGACTCCCCTCAAAATAACAAAAAAAAAAAGAAGAAAAAAAGATCATTGTTAAGCTGGTCATGTTATAAGAATCCTATAAATGAACCCAAAATATATAAAAAGCGAAAAAAAATCCGCATTCGCATGAGGCGAAAATTTAAGGCGGTTACAGCGTATTAACTTGAGAGCACCAAAAAGGAATGAAACAGAAAAAAAATAATGCACAAATCTTTAGCATACCATATGGTTACAGACAGGCGGACAGACGGACGGACGGACGGACGGACGGGCATATTTAACAAACAGAACTAGAGGAAAAACATAATCCAACATCAACAACCTCTGACCGAATTTTGTGTTATTGTTGTTGTTGTTGTAGATAACTATCGGTTAGCGTGCAAATATGCACCAGCCTAGGAAGGATCATTTATTTCTCTTACACCCTACAGATGGTGATATGGGGCTATCTTCTCATCTTTCCTCTCAATACTATCCCCTACTTTGCAGTTCCGTCGCAATACATTGCATATGTAGGGGTCATCCCTGAGCGCTGGTCCTACTTCTAAAAAAATAGAAATTCACATTTGATGTAGGGTGATCCATAGAATAATATATTTAGAATTATATAAATAAAGGGTGTTTTTATAAGAGCTTGCTGATTTGAAATGTAAATAAATCACATGCCAAATTATGAAATGGCAAAAAAAAAATTTTTTATTTGGTAGATAATTTCTTGTCATTCAACATTTAAATATAATTTCGGGCATATGGCCACCACGACTATTTTGCACAAAGGTCATTCTGGAGGTCTAATTTGCGACCACCTTTTCAAGCATTTGAGGGCGTATTTCAGCAATGACAAGTTGATTACTGGTTTCCAAAGCGTCAATCGTTGCTGGTTTATCCACGTAAACCAATGATTTCAGGTATCCCCACAAAAAATAATCGAGTGGCGTCAAAACACACGAACGCGGAGGCCAATTCACCGGTCCATTTCTCGAAATAATGTTGTCGTTGAAATGTTCTTTCAATAAGTCCATTGTTTCGCCCGCAGTATGACAAGTGGCACCATCCTGTTGAAACCACATTTCGTTTACATCCATATCTTGAAGTTTTGGCACCAAAAATTCATTGATCAAGATTCTGTATCGATTTCCATTCACGGTAACGCGTCGTCCTTCCTCATTTTTAAAGAAATAAGGACCGATGATTCCACCAGCCCATAGACCGCACCAAACAGTACATTTATCGGGATGCATTGGTAATTCTTGAACGGCGTGTGGATTATCTTTGCTCCAAATACGGAAATTTTGCTTGTTGACATATCCATTCAAGCAAAAATGCGCCTCATCGTTGAACAGAATTTTGCGGTAAAAAATCGGATAAACATTTTTAATTGAACACGGTTTTTGAAAATAAATTTCCACGATTTGGAAGCGTTGTTCTGGAGTTAACCTGTTCATGATGATTTGCCAAACAATACTGAGTAGCGACGTCACTTTAAACTGTCAAAACAGCTGTCAGACAACAGAGTGATTCGTATAAAAAAAAGCTTCGTAAAAAACTCCCTTTATAATAAAAATTCAAAAAAAATTAAGAAATATATTCTGACTTATTCTGTGTTTTACAGAATGGCAACAACTTTTTCGATTCGATAAGTTCTCACAGAAAATTGGCTTATGTAAATGAGTAGAAAATGTAACAACTGACCAAAGAATTTTTGATGTGTGTATGTAAGCACCGCCTTCCCAAACCCAAAATGATGTAGCTCACTAATCCTGCGTCTTCTACCATCTACAACACTTATTTTTTGTTCACATACTTGGCTGATTTGTTGTTGGTGTCTTTGTTGTTTTTCTTGTAATTTCGCTTCGTACATTTGTACAACCAAAATATTTAACAAAATACCACACAAAACAATAACAAATGAACACACTGAAAGCTTGTCTTAAAGGCTCCTCTTGCTATTATTTTTTTTTGCCTTCATTTTTTATATTTTCGGTTGTTACGAGTATATTTGTTGTTACTTCAAGCCCTGGGAAATATTGAGGGCGAAATCTACTGCAGTGTGCAGATTTAAAAGACCAAAAGCAAGCGTCGTCCCCACATACAAACTCACTCTTCAAATAACAGCTAAATTTATGTATATTAATTTTGGAGTGTTAAATATTTTTAAAGTTTATGATGGCAGAGTGGTACGCCGAGTGCGATGGCTGGTAGTGTTATACACTTGATGTTGCTCGGTGTTGTTTGGTGCTGATGATAACGACATTGTTGCTGGTGTTGGTGGTGGCGGTGGTGTTTCGTGGTGTAATGTGAAACTAATTAAATTAAAAAGAAATTTATTTTAACATCTTTAGCATAAAGTTTCTTCCCCCTTTTGTGCAAAAGAAGATTGTAGGTATAATATATTTCTTTATAGAATTTCATATTTCAAAGGAATTTGCTGATAACGATATAAATAACAAGATACACCAAGATGATCAGACAGACAGAAAGACTGATTGATAGACTAAATGGCAGTGATATCAAGTTGGTTTATGGCTTATTTATTATTCCTTGTAAATATGTACGAGTATATATTGTTGTATTCGTACATATTTCAAACTCTTATTTGCCCCCTATTAAAACTCACACTTTTCTGCTGTTTCTTTCGCCTTAAATTCAATTAGGGGTTGCATGTGAAGCGTGTGTAGAATACAAGAACAATAGTGAAAATATTTAAAACAGGAATATGGCTTCCTGTTTAAGTATGTGAAATAGGAAACACTCAGAAATCAATTAAAATTGTAACTTTAGCACGTGCTTAACGAACCTGCAAAGAAACATTAAAAAACATGTAAACGAATAAACTTGAATTTAAAGTTGCTTTAGAAACAAAATTTTATAGTAAAAAAGATTTAGTTTGTCAAAAAAAAAAATAATGGATAAATTTCACAACTTCTTATTAAGCTCAATTCACGTATTGTTGTTGGTGTAAAGTTTTTGTCGGCACAAAATTTCTTTCGAATAAGTTGTTCTGGCTACCGGAGGAAATGTGCACACGAGGCGGTGTTAGTTTTACAAGGTAGCAGTACAGCGGCAAATGATTGGAATTTAAATAAAAAAAATGCTGCGGGATAAAAATAACAATACGAATTATTATTAGTTTTTTCATATTTTAATTTTCATTTGATTTTCCACATGTTTATTTTTATTCACATAAAATTAAAAAAAAAAACACATATTTCTTAATATCGTGTCACTTATGCATTAAACACATTTACGACAGCAGGCTACCGTATCAGTGTTGTCAGATAATTTTTTTTTCTTCCCCCCAAAAAAATTTAGAAACCCCCTAGATTCTACACTTTTTCTTAAAAAAACCCCCTAAAGCAGAAAAGTTTAAGTAGTAATTTGGTTTCATCATTCTTATCTCTATTAAATTTGAATTGAGGTACTATCATTCTTACGCGAAAAGCACGCAAACAACCAAAAAAACACATGTACTTAAGTATAAAATTCAAACCAAAAAAGTTTGACTTAGGTATGATGGAACAAAAAATTCAGAAAAATGGGACATGAAGAAAAATAATCAAACGGTAACACGGGTATTATAACAATAACATGTTAACATCAGGTTGATACAGTTCCCGTATTCTTTTTCACAATAAAATTTGTGTAAATAGGAACTGTTATCACATTCAACTAAGCCACCTAATAAGTGGTGACAAACACAATACACATGAGCACTGATGATGAAAGGGTTGCGTCTTTCGAAAACAGCTGTTCTGCTCTGCTGTGTAAGTTGAATAAAACTGATGTTGACTTGCCTTTGTGCCTTGGAATATTTTTCATGTCTTTCTGAGATTTAAATTAAAATTTCGAACAATTAGCCTATAGAATCTTAATTCAAATTTAATATACCAAAATTTTTATTTTATTTTTTTTATAAAAAGCCCCCAAAAAATATATCTGCAATCTGTCTTTCTTTTGTAAGAGACGGCTTGAGGAAGTTTGTTACGGGTACATGTACTTCTTTTGTTTGGAATGGAAATCCAATATGTTTTTCGTCTCCTGTTAGCCACCATAATGCTTTTACAAGATTTGCATATAGCTTTGTAGTTGTCTCCCTGGACAGGGGCTAACCAATCTGAAATTTAATTTTGCATTTATTATGTTTAAAATTTTATTTAAAAATACAATACCCTTAAAGTGCTGATCTGCTTCCCACTCCTTTTTATATTTTTGTTTATATATGGGCATTTCCAAGATTGCGAATGGGACATTCGTACGCATTCAAGTTAAAAAAAAAATATGAAAACATAACAATTTTTTAAGCTCTTTATAACGGTTTAATTGCATTTCAGTAGCACTATTTTTGAGTGCAAAATGCAAATTGTACAACTCTTACATTCTCAAAATACTTTAAAAAAACATAGCATTGCAAACGGGACAAGAAATGGAAGTCATTTTTGGCAGCATGTGGAATAATTGAAAAATTAGCGAATTTAGTCGTATTTTTTAGGAGCAAATTTTTTTTAAATATAATAGAATAATAAAGCTTGCTTCATAAAGTTATTCCTTTCCAATAGCTTTTATTATTAAAAAAAAATAAAAATTTATAACTATTGCAAACGGGACATTGCAAACGGGACATAATTTCCAAAAATTATTTTTTAGTGTTTTCTTTTTATTACATATTTGAAATAAATAAAAAATATACATATTTCAAGTAAAAGAAACTAAATATAATAAAATATCAAGATAATTCCGGAATTTTCATTTTTAAAGAAATTTAACCGTTATTTGTTGTTGATACAATAAGTGTATAAAAAGAGTGCAATCGTTATGATACTTAAGAGTCACTAATAACAAAAGGAAAAAATTACAAAAAGAGACGCAAAGTGTAAGAAAACATACATCTTGCAAACAAATTTACTCAAAATAAAAATGGAAATATATTTTTAAGTTAATAAATTATAAAAATTTAGACAGTTCTCTAATTAAATTTGAAAAAGAAAAATTTTTTTCGCGGTTTTTAATATTTCTGTCGTGGTTGACCTTTTTCTGGAAATGCCCATATGTTATCCTTTTTTGGAATATTGGTAATAAATTGTAAAGATGAACAAGTTTTTAAAATTTATATATTGCAGTTCAAGGAAAACCAACAAAATTGATTTAACGAGAAAAATGTTTTAATGTTTGTATTTGCGTGATTAGTTTCAAAATCGTCATTTCGATACATCTTCGACAAACTCAGTTGTTAAATTATGTACTATTATGTACCAAACTATAAATTTGAAAATCCCCTAAAAATCCCCTAATTAAAATTTTCTTACCCCCAAATTTCCCCCTAAAGAATATTAACCCCTAAATCTGCCCCTAAATAGAAGAAACCCCCCTAAATCTAGGGGGAAACCCCCTAATCTGACAACACTGTACCGTATACAAAAATAGAATACCTGTGTTTATATTGGATTGATTATTTGCACGGCTACACGGCAGGTTGTTGTCCGTGCTACATTTTCCATATATAAAAACATGTATGCAGTCTATTGGTGTGGTCGTGTAGTAGGTAGCCTGCAGAGTTGTAAATGAATCAATCTTTTTTGATTTCAATTTATTACGAATTAGCTAAATTTTGAATTAATTCTTTTCACCAAAAAAAAAAAAAAAGAATTGCATAAAATTTGCAAAAATGAATTGCAATTAATTTCTCCAATTCATTTGAATTAATTCAAAATAAACTAAAAGAATTGGAAATGAATTGCAATACATTTCTTCTAACTCAATTAATTCAAAGTCAATTCAATTCAAAAGAATTGGGAAAAATGAATTGCAATTCATTTTTAATTCAAATGAATTGGTAAAGTGAATTGCAATTCATTTCCAATTCATTTGAAATAAAGTAAAGTGAATTGCAATTCGTTTCCAATTTATTTGAATTGAATTGACTTTGAATTAATTCAAATGACTTAGAAGAAATGAATTGCTATTAATTTCCAATTCTTTTAATTAATTTTGAATTAATTCAAATGAGTTGAAAAAATGAATTGCAATTCATTTCCAATTCATTTGAATTAATTCAAATGAACTCTAAAAATTAATTAGTTTTTCATTTCCAATTTATTTGAATTGAATTGATTTTGAAAAAAGACTACTGCAAGTAAATCTCGTACAACAAATAAACAATTATGAATTAATGCTCATGCTGAAATAAGATTTTCGGATTTGAATTAAAAATGAATTGCAATTCATTTTACCCAATTCATTTGAATTGCAATTCATTTTACCCAAATTCTAAATATTCCTCTTTTAACAAAATAAATTGAATTTAATAAAAACTCTTAAAAAAAATTATAATAATAATAATTTGCAGATTGCAGATTTGAACTTGAGTCTAAGTAAAAAATTCTTATCTTAATAATAAAATAAATAAGTTCGAAAAATAAAAATTTACATTCATGCTTTTCAAATATTTTGGAAAAAAAGAACCAGCACGACTTGCATTGACAAATTTTATGTTATTTATATATTTTTTGCTTTTGAAAGCAGTGAATTTATTAAGAAATTGTCTACCATCCCCCAAGAAATTAAATTTTTGGTTTAAAACTGAGTTTAACTGGAGCGAAATTACCGCATTCGATATCGTTCGAAATTTCAATACAATTCAAACAAAAAATTTCGATCGACTCCGAATGCTGAAATTTGGCTCCGGGAAGTGTTAGAAAAAAAGCAAAAATGTGTTACATATTCGTAAAAAAAGAAAACAGCATTAATGTAACGGCCTATTTCACAATATTTAAAGAGTTATTTCTTTCGTGCAAATACATTTAACACAACAACAAAAAATATATAAAATTTTGTTTTTGGATTAAATGCAGTTGCTCAAAAGAAAGAATTCTTTCGACTTTGTGAAATACTCAGTTAAACAATTATTCCCAAAAATATACAGACAAGTCACAGAATTCCATTCCGATCAGAAACAGAATTGATGCCGTATTTTGGTTCCTCAGAAAGGGATAAACTAAAAAATGTTTCGGAGTGAAACCGTTTGTAATATCATGAACGGAACTAGCTAATGATATGAAATAAGTTTCATTCCGAAAAACTAGTTTTTTTCTTATTAAATTGAATTAAGATTCTATAGGCTAATTGTTCGAAATTTTTAATTTAAATCTTAGAAAGACATGATAAATATTACAAGGCACAAAGGCAAGTCAACATCAGTTTTTAGTTATTCAATTTATTTTTATGAACAGAACAGCTGTTTTCGAAGGCCGCAACACTTTCATCATCAGTGCTCATGTGTATTGTGTTTGTCACCACTTATTAAGTGGCTTTGTTGAATGTGATAACAGTTCCTATTTAAGCAGATTTTATTAGGAAATAGAATCCGAGAACTGTATCAACCTGATGTTAACATGTTATTGTTTTAATACCCGTGTTACCGTTTGATTATTTTTTTTCATCTCCCATTTTTCGGAATTTTTTGTTCCATCATACCTAAGTCAAACTTTTTTGCTTTAGAAAATTGTTTGATTTTTTTTTAAATAAATTTGTTCGAGAGAAGAGTATCTAGTGACCTATTGGAATAGGCAATAATATTTTAGTTTTTTTTATGAAAAATGTATCTACAGATGCTTGTCTTTCGAAAATATTTAGTAATTCGTTGAATTTATTTACATTTTTTTTACAAAACTTTCTCTCCATGAAACTACTTTATTATTAAACAAGCTTTTATGTGATAGAAATAATGCATTAATTTTGTAAAACATTGTTGCCCTGCATATTTTGGCAATGCCGGGCATGCCACGTTCATTTCACATTAACCGATGCAAATAATAATTTTGAATGATAAACTACCTGGGTTTGCCAAAAATGTTCTTCATGTTGTGTTCTTGGCATAATAACACGATTTAAACTTATCGTTCAATTATAAGATCATAAAAATAATTTTAAAATCGATTTCTCAAATCCATAAAACTTCAACATGTTCAACACCTCTTTTTCAAAATAACTTTTCTTTCTCTGCTGGCCAAAAGGGAAAAGCTACAAGCAACAAATAGAAGGTAGATAAAACTAATTGAAATGAAATATGTAATTTTGCAACAATATTTATTTATGCATTCCGCTGTTGTTGTTTTTGTTGTTATTTGCAAAACATGTTGAAACTAAAAGTAAAATGTTCTGCCAAAATCGCAATGAATTTATAACAAGAGAATAGTGGAAACGAAAACATCACGCAAATCACGATCAAACGATTATATGAAAAAGGCTAAATAAAAAAAAAGAAAACTTAAACCGTGATTGATTGCGTACCACCGCAACAACAACTGCAAAGAATACAAAAACACAAAAACGCTGCAAACATTTTTGTGCCATTATTAAAAAACAATTTTGTTTTTTTTGGGACTGCTTCAGTTTTATTTTCTCTTTTTTTCGTGTAAAGTTTAACAATTGCCTAATGCCACGTCCACAAACAATGAGCCAAATAAAGATAAATTGTGGCCGAAACCAAAGTAGACAACATGATGGGGAATCCGAAGAGGAAAAAGTCCACAAACGAAAAACGATAGCCATGTTGTTCGGCCACACCGGACGACACAACATTGGCCGAGGCCCCTATCAAGGTGCCATTGCCGCCAAAACAAGCACCAAATGCCAGAGCCCATATCAAAGGCGGCAACGGCAAATCCAATTCCTTGTTTTGACTTAGATTCACCACGATTTTAATCATCATGGTGGTAACAGGTATATTGTCCAGGAAAGCTGAAGCTATGCCCGTGATCCAGAGAATTATTAAAATGGCCACCAGCAAGCGATTGCTAGGCTCCGCCGTGAGTATAATTTTCACGCATAGCTCCCCCAACACACCTATTAGGCCCAATTCCGTGAGAGCCTCCATTAATATAAACAAACAGGCAAAGAATAGTAAAGTAGACCATTCCACTCTGGACAACACGGCCACTAAATCGGTGTCCGCCAGTATGATGAGCAGTATGGCACCCACCAGAGCACTCCAACCCAAAGACAGATGCTGCAAATTAGGCACTGCGTGCAGGGAAAACAGCACCAGTACAAAAGTAAAAGCCAGCGAGGATTTTATCAGCAGCATTTTATTGCGTATGGGATAGGAGGCTTTCATATGCTGCAAAGTGGTTGCGAAATCCACCTCAACATAAGCACCCTTTGACTCCAGTTCCAACAGCGTTTGCTTTAAAATCTCTGCCTTTTTCATCAAAGTACTTTGAACAATTTCCTCATCCGTCGTGGTGGGCTGCATATTTTGGGCTGCCTTTTCCCACACTTGAATTTCATGTTTTAAAGCTTCCGCCTCCAGCGACTGTTTATTCATGTAGCCCCTGATGGTGGGATATTTCAAGTACAAGAAAATAAATATCGTCAGCATACCCATGACAACTCCTGGCAGCATATGAAGTATAAAATTGCCAAAATTTATATTGTTATTCTGTACATACTGATTGGTCATTATAATGATATTGGGCGGATCGCCAACGGGCGTTAAAGCTGCCCCCACATTGGAATAGATCACCATACTCATTAATACGGGCACCGGATTTAGGTTGGTCACCTCACACAGACGTATCGTCACCGGTGTCATAAGCAACATCATGGTGACATTGTCCAAAAAGGCCGACAACGAAGCGGTAAAGAAACACAAAAGATAAATCAAAATGAATAATTCACCTTGGGCCACTTCATAGGCGAGCACCGCCAAATAATCAAAAATGCCCGACTCCGAAAGTATGGCCACTAAGACCATCATACCGAAAAGCAGCATCAACGTTTCCACATCCAGCCAAGTTAAAATCTTTGCCGTAGACGGTCTATCATTTAAGGCCGCCAGTATGCCTATGCCCAGCATAGATGCCACCACCGAGGCCAAAGTGCGATTGATAATCTCCCATATGATTAAGATGTACAAAAACAACAGCACAAATGTGCCATAGATAATGCCCAAAGTCTGGTCTACCGGTGACATGTTGCAGGCCAGTTTAACCGTCAAATCCTTTTCAATGTTTGTGCTCATTTTCAAAAATATTTTAGCGTCTTGTGCATATTTGCTAACATCTTCAGTCAGCTGGACATGTAACTCCTTGTACACCGATGTTACATATTCTAGGTGCTGCGGATTTTTAATTACCAAGCCCCGCTCTTTCGATATAACTTTCACTTCGGCTTCGGCCACATGCAACACCACTTGCAACTTCAGTTGCGGCTGGTTTCCATCGGGCATTACTTCCACGTCTTGCTCCATTTGAAATGCGCCCATTATTATCAACTCTATGGCAGATTTGGTAGCTGCTTCGGCATGCAACTGATAGAGTTTTTCCCCATTGGCTGTAATGGCCAGCAAAACTGGATGATTAATTTCTTCGTTGCGCGTTATTATGGACATGGTGTAGATGCACCATATTGTGAATAGTATAACAACTTTCACTATATGTTTTATATGTTCCTTCCAATTTGCCTTGGTTGGTAGTATTTCTGCCGAGTCCTCCACATCAAGACGCACCTGCTTCGCAGGGATCGCTGTGGGCTCAACTTCAACCGTAGGCAATTCATCTACTTTTTCTATGCTTTCGGGATTATTCTGGTCAGCAGTGCCAGCCATTAGACGTTTCAGGTAGATATTTGGCGATGCCATGATTTCTCCATTCACTTTGATTCTCAGCAATTTTATGTCAAAGTGACAAAGAATAAATTCCAAATAGAAGTTTTGTAAAATTAATTGAAATAAAATTTATTTTTAATATGTAGGGTGCGCAGCAGGGCATGAGCGTAAAGTTAACATACATAACAGATGCCCTCGATGCAGGCGTTTTTAACCAGGTGGCAACATTCAGGCAAGTGACTATTTTTTGCTTTACTTAAAACAACGAACCTTCCACCTTTGCCCCGTAAATCACCTTATCAAAAAAACAATTTGTTTTTTCTCTTAATAACTCCAAAAACTGACTTTTTAGTGTTTTATGGCAAAGAATAAATTCCAAATCGAAGTTTTGTAAAATAAATTGAAATAAAATTTATTTTCAATATTTAGAGTGCGCAGCAGGGCATGAGCGTAAAGTTAAGATACATAACAGCTGACTCTCGATGCAGGCGTTTTTAACCAAGTGGCAACTTTCAGGCAGGTGACTTTTTTTGCTTTACTTATTATACCCTCCAAAAAAGAATTTGGAGGGTATATTCACTTTGTCATTCCGTTTGTAACGCATCGAAATATCCATCTCAGACCCCATAAAGTATATCTTGATCAGTGATGAAATCTAAGACGAACTGAGCATGTCCGTCCATCCGTCCGTCCGTCCGTCTGTGGAAATCACGATTCAGTCCAAACGAAAAGAGCTAGACTTGAAATTTGGCATAAATATATTTTGAAGCTTAGAGCAGGTTAAGTTCGAAGATGGGCTAAATCGGGCAAGAGGGAAAAAAGTTCCCCTAAGAAGAACTAAACCAACCCAGAAAAAACAACATAATTTTTAAAGTTTTTTGGTTATTTTGTTAAACAAATGATATATTTTTATGTCAAATACGGTCCAACGCCTTAAACTTGGAGCCATAAAATAAAATAAAAATATTTTTTGACCCCGCCCACTTTAGTGGGCGTTATTATAGCCAAAAATAGCATAAAAATTTAACAAATTGTTTTACTTAAGCCTACATTCTTTAAAAATAACATTTTTAAGCTTTATTAATGACGAAGCTGAGACGAAACCTGGTACTACTTTGCCCTACCCCCTCCTTCCCCTTCGCCCCCTAAATGACCCTACAAAAAAAGAAAAAAAAATTTTAAATTTTGTATATAATCATCCCAAGCATTTATTTTTAGAGTTTTATGACTACCTGTATCTGCCCTACCCCTCCTCCCCCTTTGCCCATTAAATGACCCTATTAAAAATAAATAAAATTTTTTTTTAATTGTGTGTAAAATCATCCCAAGCATTTATTTTTTGGGTTTTATGTCTTCCTGTTTCTGCCCTAACCCCTCTCCCCCTTTGCCCTCTAAATGACCCTATCAAAAAAAAGAAATTTTAATTTTGTATACAATTATCCCAAGCATTTATTTTTAGAGTTTTATGACAAAGGTGAAATGTTTCCCCCACAGCCCTTGCCAGAATTTATTATGTGAGTGAAGATAAATACTCGTATGCCGAGTTAAACATGTTTTGACGTAAGCAGTTACAAAACAACGTATTTAGCTGTGAAGTTAAATATGTTATGACGTAACGAAATGGCAAACAGTGAAGTTTTTTTTATGCCCTCCAACTCTTTTTTGGAGGGTATAAAAACAACAAAATATTAGTTATTATTAATGGCTATTTCTGTTCATGTAAAAACCATAGAAACAAAGACCATAAATATATAAATATTTAAAGTTTTTGACAGAAGGGTGCGAACATTAATTCGTTAATTTCGTTTGGTAACGCAACCATCAACCCACACCTAAGAAATTAATAATTTCCCTACTACAGAAATTTTTATGGAAATAAATAAATTTAATTAAATTCATTTACACTCTAAAACAGTTTAAATTTAATGCGCGTCGAATCACGACCATTATTGTTAAAATAGAAGGACATGACAATAAAAAACAGCCAACATGTTTTTTTTTTTAGTTGGCAGTAACGAATTTTATTAACACTTTACCAAAGCGAATTAATTTTATCAAGTTTATTTAAAACAGTTGGTTTATAAAAGAAACCGTCTTGAAAAATATTTATGGATATTCTTAAGAAAGTGCTTAAAGGGATTGATTGCAGATGTTTGTTTTTAAAGCAAATGAAGGATTTCGATCCAAGGCTGCGAATCAAGTATGAAAAATTTTATCACACACAACAATTGGAATTATAATATTTAGAAATACTTAAAGTCGTATCGATTGTCCTATTTCACTTTTAAAATTTTATCCCCTTATTCATAAAAATTATGAGAGGCTTATAAGAGTGTAATAGAGCAAATTTCATATGAAATTTTGTTTTATTACGCTGTTATTAGCCTCTCATAATTTTTATGAATAAGGGAGTTAAACTGTAAACGATTCCATGCTCAGTGGGTGCTGTTGGCTGAAGTAGTAAACACGAGACTATGAAGCGGAGGGTCGTGAGTTCGAGCCCGCGCTGAGTCATGAAATATTGTGTTGAATTCTTCTGATCAGCATTAGTGCGTGGTTGTGTTAGTTGTTGCCAGCCTGTTTCAATGATGAAGGCATAGTCACTGGTCACTGAACATAATTGGCAGCGACTGACACGATCATGTATTAAAAAGCAGAGTAAGAGCACCCTCCTTCGTCGGTCCCGTAGCAAGAATTAGCCGGCGAACTAAAAAAGGTTGAAATAGCTACAAAAAAAACTGTCTATCTTCTCATCTTTCCTCATCTGTCCCCTTAATACCATCCCCTCGTTTTCAGTTCCGGCGCAATGCATTGCATATGTAGGGGTCATCCCCTGAGTGCTGGTCCTACTCTTAAAAAAAAAAATAACAGCTTTACATACAAAATGTGTCACAACTGCACAGTTCTTGGCATATTGCACTTAAGTCTTTTGTTTTTTCCCAATATATTTATTCTTCTTCGAGTATGTCATACACATTGGCAATATTATTGCACAATACCAAAAATTGCACAATTATATTGCAATTGGCTGTGCCACTTTAGATTTACAAAACAAAAGTTGGTGTGACAAACTAGGAAAATTTCTTTATTCAATCACTTTAAATAAAAACCCCATTTAATTGAATGCTACTGCTACAAATTTTTCTGCGTTGCCCGATATATACTATATATAATATATACTATATATACTATATATAAAGAATTTGAGTTACACAGTAAACTCCCTGCGTTTTAACGAATGACGACCATTTTTTCGATGCCACAAGTTCTCGTATTAAATACTGAAACTAAGCACTGGAATGTTGTATTTTTCATGCTGCGGGATTTATTTAAATTAAAGAATGAAAAATGGATCATTAAATAAACAGATATTAATAAATCTTTTGAAAAGAAAAAAAAAGAAACACAAACGTAATGAAGAACCAAATCATCTCTGCAATAAAATATTTTATTTTTTGTGTATAGAAAAACATGCCGAGTAATTAAATTAAATCAAATAACATATAATGAGTTTTCTAATGGGCTTATAAAAGCACAACATGTATAAACATGAAAAAAAAACTTTCAATGTGCATAGAAATCGTTTTTAAGTTATTAACCCCTGCTAGGCCAGCACCTTGAAATAATATGTGTTTTTATTCATCTCTTGTATTTTTGGTGGTCTGTGTTGTTTAAAATTATCGAATACTAAAATTCAACATATAGGGTCCGCCAAATACCTTTTTTTTTGAAAATGCTATAAAAAAAATCGACTGAATATTTTCTCAAATTTCTCTGAGAATTAAAAAAGTTTAAAAAAGCTAAAAACCTCTTCAGTATCTTCTCATCTGTATTCTCTATACTATCCCCTCTTGTCTAGTTGCGACTCAGTGCACTGCATATGTAGAGGCCATCCCCAGAGTACTGGCTTACAGAAAAAAAATAATAATAATAACAATAACAAAAACAAATTAAATTAAATAATATTAATATATTCAATTAGGATTTATAGGCTAACTGCTGTATTCACAAAAATTAATGTGTACTTCAAGTGTGCTTTAAAGTAAAAATTTCATAGAAAATTTATTTTAAAGTGTTGATCAAGTCTACTTTATTTTTTGTGAATACTGCTGTAATTCTTCGAAAATTTTTTTAAATTAAGAATGACATGGTAAATATTCCAACGCACAAAGAAAATTCAATATCAGTTTTTAATTATTAAACTTACACAGCTGAGCAGAACAGCTGTTTTCGAAGGCCGCTATACTTTCATCATCAGTACCACTTATTAGGTGATAGTTCTTAGATTCATAGTTAGATAAGCAATTTATTTTATTTTGTCTTGAACGAAAAACTTTTCTTTGACCGCGATACATGTTTTATTTAAAAAAAAAATACAAGATACAGAATACAATGAGATTAATGCAAAATAGAAATTTTAAAAATCAATTCCCAGCTTTAAATAACAGTCAACACTTATACAGGGTACGCCAAATAACGTTTTTTTTAAATGCTATAAAAAAATCTACTGAATATTTTCTCAAATTTCTTTTGAAAGTACAATCCTTGCGGTTAATAATGGAAAATAATTTCATTCAAATGGCTGCCTCGGCTGGCCATGCAGTAGCCTACACGATCGGTCCAATTTTTAAGCACATTATCGATTGTGTGCAGCTGTATTTCACCAATGGCTTCACGAATATCGTCCTTTAAAGCGTCAATTGTCTCTGCCTCGTCGGCGTAACACTTATCTTTGACGGCACCCCACCAATAATAGCCCAACGGTGTCAAATCGCAGCTCCGAGGTGGCCAAAGGACATCAGCTCTGCGGCTGTTAATGCGATCTTCAAAAACAGGGCGCAAAACATCGAGTGTAGCTTCGGCTGTGAGGCACGTAGCGCCGTCCTATTGGAACCAAATGTTGTCAATATCCTCCTGTTCAATTTTTGTGAACAAAAATTCGTTCAACATGGCCCGATAACGATCGCCATTGACTGTAACGGCCACTTCTTGCTCATTTTCGAAGAAAAATGGCCCAATTATGCCTCTGGACCAAAATCCGCACCAAACAGTGACTCGTTTTGGGTGCGTCGGCTTTTCAATGTATGCGTGCGGGTTTTCTGTGCCCCAAATGCGACAATTTTGCTTGTTTACATACCCGCCAAGATCAAAATGAGCTTCATCTGAAGAGATGATTTTTTTTGGCAAAATCGGTATCTTCTGTAAGTCGATCGCAGGCCCATTTAGCGAAGCGTTGTTCAGCGGAAGTTTAAAATTAATTATCTGTCAAATCAGACATGAACTAAGTGTTACCATTCACGAAATAAGCACTAGTTGAAAAAAGAAACGTTAGATGGCGGACCCTTTATAACTAAAATTTTTTTGTTAAGTTTTTCAATATTTAAGATGGGTTTTTGAGATCTCAGTTAAACTAGGTTTAGTTAATCTAACAACAGATGAATGCAGCATTATAAAGAAGAAATAACATAAAATTTAATGAAATAATTATAATAATAAAAAAAAAATTTAATTTAACTCACATATCAAAATTACGGCCTTAATGAATTTATAAAGTTTACAAATTGAATTTAAAATTTATGTCGATTTCTTTTCTGGAAAATATCTAACATTTTGTCACTTTTTATTCTAAAAAACCACAATTAGGAGCAATTTTAAAATAAAACACATCTTCATAAGAGATCAATTCCAATAGATTTACTATTTTCAAAAGCCATAATGTTACCATTTTAAATTGAAAAGTGCAAAAAATGTAGCATTCTTTTTAGAAAAGAAATCAACATAAGTCATATAGTATGTGACCGTGGAGCCTATGAATTCCTATTAAAAATTGTTTTTTATACAAACTTAACGTTTCTTAAATTTTGAATACACTTTAAAATGTTGTTAAATACAAAACCACCTTATTCATAAAAATTATGAGAGTCTAATAACAGCGTAATAAAAGAAAATTGCATATGAAATTTGCTCTATTACACTCTTATAAGCCTCTCATAATTTTTATGCATAAAGGGATAAATATATTAACAATGTTGTTAAAAATAAACTGCCAATAGGACATACTTGTACAATGGTCTGTAAAGGGTTAAAGCCCATGCAAATACATAATTAAATACTCAGACACTGAGAAAAATAAGTTTTCTTTTTTTTTAACATTAACAATAATTTTGCAGCATTTCAAGTGAGTTTGGCATTGGAAGGCGACCGGTTTCGAGAATGTTCCGTGCTTTATTTCTCCCTCATAGTGTTTAAGTTTTATTATGGCTAAATTGTAAGCCTGGCAGAGCTTCTGCAGTTGGCGTTTCTTTCACCTGGGGAAGAAATTTTAGTTGCCTAATACTAATCAGCAGCATGTGTCCGCTGCGACTACAAATTACTAGCTCTATTCGATGAGCTGGATTACTTTTTCCAATAAATATAGCCGTATGACTGGAATATTGGCTTTCAAAGATTCAAAAGCTGCCAGTTTGCCGACATAAGCCAATAACTTAACAGGGTGCCATAAAAAGTATTCCTGAAGCAGTAAATCTACTAACGAGGAGTTCAGGGCACAGACCACTTTTGGAAATAAAGTTGTAACGAAATTGATTTTACTATAAATTGATTGTTAACGAATGTCATTAATGCTTAGCACATATTCTTTTTTTATATATTTTTTACCAGCACTCAGGGGATGACCCCTACATATTCACTGCATTGCGCCGGAACTAAAATGGAGGGGATAGTATTGAGGGGACAGATGAAAGATGAAAGATGAGAAGAATTTGTTGTAGCTTTTTCAACCTTTTCACTTCGCCGGCTGGATATGCCCTTAACTCTCAATGACTGGGAAATAAGGCCATTATGGCTTTTTCTCCCATTCAATTGAGCAATAAAGGCATCATGGCCTTACTTCACATGATTTTAAAGCTAGGCTAGAGTGGAGTTTAATCGCCACTGGAAAGCCCTTCACGGCCTAAGACAGGCAAAACGTTTCATTACGTTATCTCGGAACAAATCCCAAAAATTAATTTTGATGGACAAGAATGACCTCAGATTATTAACGGGTTGGTTCACCGGACACTGTGGTCTCAGACGACACCAGTTTACCATGGGCAATTCTGAGACCAAAGCATGTAGACTCTGCGAAGCAGAGGAGGAGACACCGGAACACGTTCTCTGCGACTGTCCGGCAGCGGCGTCGTGCAGGAGGAGGTTCCTCGGAGGCAGTTTCATGACTCCAGGAGAGGTGTACGATATCTCACCGGGTAGAGTAATTGGCTTTATTCGCAGCCTCAATCTACATCAGTGAACACTTGGGCTGTACAAAAGATCCTTTGGGTCTTTTGCGAAAAATCTATAAAATGATACATTTCATTAAAGCACGTACATAGTTTTGTAAGAGGATCTGACATTTCATAGTTAGTACGACAAGCTGCAACATAGAGTGGGTTAAAAGAACGAAGTGAACATTGAGGAATATTGAAACATACATCATTGTTCTGTAAAAATTCGGAGTTGATTAAAACTCGTCTTTGTTATACATTTCTTTCAGTGTATTAAATTACACCATTTTGCCTAACCCCAATTAATTTCACAAAATGTTGTACATTAAATATTATGTTTTGTTTTGAATATACAGACGTGAGAAATAATATAGCAATTAAAAGATGAGCGATGCTAAGATAAAATAAGTTTCAATGCAACAAAGTAAATTTTTTCTATGAAACCACTTCTTATTTGCAGGTACATCGTAAATAAGCAGCTTTATATTTTTATACTGGTCACTGATGATCTTTCCCTGCGATCAAATTTTATATGACATTTTCTTTGTTTTGAAAATAAATGTCTAAAAAATCCCAATGTTGTTCAGTGGAAATAATAAAGGGTGTTTTTTTATGAAGTTTTTTTTTTATGCGAATCACTCTGTTGCTGTCACTCTGACAGCAGTTTTGACAGTTTAAAGTGACGTCTCTACTCAGTATTGTTTGGCAAATCATCATGAACAGGTTAACTCCAGAACAACACTTCCAAATCGTGGAAATTTATTTTCAAAAACCGTGTTCAATTAAAAATGTTTATCCCCTTTTTTACCGCAAAATTCTCATCAGTGATGAGGCGCATTTTTGGTTGCATGGATATGTCAACAAGCAAAATTGCCGTATTTGGAGCAAAGATAATCCCCAAGCCGTTCAAGAATTACCAATGCATCCCGATAAATGTACTGTTTGGTGCGGTCTATGGGCTGGTGGAATCATCGCTCCTTATTTCTTTAAAAATGAGGAAGGACGACGCGTTACCGTGAATGGAAATCGATACAGAATCATGATCAATGAATTTTTGGTGCCAAAACTTTAAGATATGGATGTAAACGAAATGTGGTTTCAACAGGTCATACTGCGGGCGAAACAATGGCCTTATTGAAAGAACATTTCAACGACAACATTATTTCGAGAAATGGACCGGTGAATTGGCCTCTGCGTTCGTGTGATTTGACGCCACTCGATTATTTTTGGTGGGGATACCTGAAATCATTGATTTACGTGGATAAACCAGCAACGATTGACGCTTCGGAAACCAGTATTCAACGTGTCATTGCTGAAATACGCCCTCAAATGCTTGAAAAGGTGGTCGAAAATTGGACCTCCAGAATGATCTTTGTGCAAAATAGTCGTGGTGGCCATATGCCCGAAATTATATTTAAATGTTAAATGACAAGAAATTATCTACCAAATAAAATTTTTTTTTTTGGCCATTTCATAATTTGGCATGTGTTTTACTTAAATTTCAAATCAGCAAGCTCTTATAAAAACACCCTTTATATTGAATTTTGTGACAGAATAGAATGACACAAGTATTTGCCAGATTCTATTTGATAGATGGCCCACCCGATAGATGACTGCAGTTCATAGTCTCTTAAGGGCCCCACAGACATCGTTCTTTTTGCACAGTTTTAACTGTACGGTTCAAATTCTACGGTTAAAACTGTTAGTGTTCTTTTGGAACGTGCAAAAAATCTGTCGCGTCTTGATTTTAACCGTCGGTTTTCACACGTGCTCGTTCAAAACTGCTTGTGTGTGGGCCAAACATTAAAGAAGGACAGCTTTTGACAGTGTAAAATACTGAAAATGTAAAAATTGCTGATTCGCGTGTTTACATACACTTGCATAAATTTCTTTGTTTTGTTTTGATTATTGCGAATAAGAAAAGAACGTATAGTGTGTGTGCATGGTGGTTGTACGTTAAACCGTATGTTAAACCGTACAGTTTTATCCATCCAGTTAAAAGTGTTCAAAAGAACGAAGTGTGTGCCCACCTTTACACCAAATTGTCACTAGAATTCAACTCAAGAGTTTTTCACCGATTGTCGCATCTAAAAAAAAACTGCTATTGTCTTGACGTGACGTTCACAAATAGTTACAGAATAAGGGGGATTATATAAAATTATGAAAATAAAAATTAAGAGATATTTTTACTGAATTACAGTTACAGCATGCATCATGTCGATCTCATATGCATGCACTGCTACTATTTTGCCCTTGTCTGCAAAAAACGCCAGACCATTTTTCAAGTCACTTGCAAAGGCTTATAAGGCGGACATTTTTTGAAAGAATAAATCCTGTCGATCTCATACCCATGCACTGCTACTATTTTGCCCTTGTCTGCAAAAAAACGCCAGGCCATTTTTCAAGTCACTTGCAAAGGCTTATAAGGCAGACATTTTTTGAAAGAATAAATCGTGTGGATCTCATATCAATGCACTGCTACTATTTTGCCCTTGTCTGCACAAAACGCCAGGCCATTTTTCAAGTCACTTGCAAAGGCTTACCAATTCCAATTTAAGCTATTTGGTTTTTCATGTTTCGTTTATTTCTTGCTGCCACTTAATATATTTCTAAAACAATAATTTCATTTCGTTAACATCTGTTGGCGCTGGGTCGACCGACACAAAGATAAAATTGTAAAACACGGTCTTTTATATGCTTTTTATTATTATTATTTTTTATATTTTAGTTAGGCTCCTCTCCCTCAACAACCAGTTATTTTTTTTCTTTAGTCGATTTTGTATAAAGTTTCCATTTAGGGGTAATTGGCAGAAGAAAAAATCCTGTTCCAGCTTTTTGAACTTTTAAGTGCTGGTTTTTTTTAATAGCATCATGAGAGTCGGTTATTTTTTAATTTACATTTTATAAGTTTGTATTTTGGTGTAAAGTGTAAGGTCATTTAACCGTAAATTTGTGTCTTAAAATTGTGGCTGCCAGTAGAGCCAAGATTTTTTTCTGAAAAACAAAACACAAGAAATTAACGCCTTCCGTTTACTGTTTTAATAACGACTAATTTCTGGTGCGTATGGGTTTTATATCCTTATATTATTATTAAAATTATGTCCTTGCGGAGTTAGACAGCTACAGCAGGAATAAATTTTACAGACAGTTTTATTGCTTTGAAGAAAGTAGCAAAAAATGTCCTTTTGTGCCACATCTTAATGACCTTGATGCCTAAAATTGTGTTTTCGTTATACGAATAACAAGTAAATCTTGTAATAAACGAGGATATGTGAGTGTGTGTGTGTGCGTGTGTGTGATGTTTATGGGTGTGTACAAGTGTGTGTCCTTAAGTATAATAAAATTTATATTCATTGTTGCCTTGTAAGCCAACCTAAAAATTATTTAGATGTTTGTATGTGTTAAACAAGTACAACTACAATAACTCTTTATAAAGAACAACAACAACAACAACAGTTATTTAGAACATAATAATGCAGCAAATTAAACGTTGATTACAAAAAGTGTAATATGTTTGCCCAGGTCTGTCTGCTAAATCAAAAACAGGAACAGGAACAGACAGAAAAGCAGTTGCTGTAACCTCAGCAGACGTATAAAAAGGAAGTTGTTCCCTTTTTCTTTCTTTCATTCTTTGTCTTCCGGCAGTGCTTTGTACACAGTAATGATTTTATTACAGCAACATGTTGAAAGTTTTTATTGTGTTATTCTTCTTCTTCTTCTTCCCCTTTATTTCGTATGCTGTTGTTTACGCAGACATTTATTGCCTGCAGGTGAAAAAGAGGAGGCGAATGTGTGGGAGAAAAACAAAAAGTGTTTGTTTGAAGGTGGTGTGAAAGAGAATAATAAAAAAAAAGTTTTTCGAGATCACTGTGCATTTGTATGTCTTACAGTTTTGCCTTATTTCATTATGGCTGGCATCTAGTGTTGTTTGAATTGGGAAGGCTGCCTTAATGAAGAACATAAAAATATTTTTTTATTGTTTTTGGAATTAGGTTGAAGTCATGTAATGATTTGGTGTGGGAACTAATGAAATGCAAGCATATGGACAACAAAGTATTTGTTGGAACATAAAAACATGTAATTAGTTTCCACTTCAATTCCAGCTACATTTTTGTAAAGAGTGTTTTTAAAGGTTTGCTGCCGTAAATTAAAACAAAACAAAATAACATAATTTTAATAACAATGAAATTGGTTGTAGGTAATTTTGTGCCTTAAATATTGTAACGGGTGGGCCATTTATTGGTTTAAATTTGAACCAGCCTTTATTTCGAATCTGGCAATACTTGTGTCATTCTGTTCTGTCTCAAATTTGAATAAAGTGAAACTTCCAAGGGAATCCGAAAATACTTTCGGTTGCAATTATAAATTTGTTTTTCTTCATGATAAAATATTTCATGAAAAATATCTGCTTGTGTTAATTTCTTGCTTAAAATTATAACACATTTTATTCCTTTTATTTAGTTACTCTTTATGTGTGTTACAAGGAGTACTTATGAGCTGCGAGTACTACTGCCAGTATTTACCTTCGTCACTGCAACTACGAGTTCTTGTGTTTGTTTCCTTACAAAATTGTAAAGAGATTTTCCTCTCAAACTCACATGACGTTGAATAGTCGTCGTTTTCTGCATTCAGGCTATTTTACTTAACAAAATAATGATATAAAAAAGTTTTATAAAATAAGTTTAATTTACACATATAGATAGTTTGTTTTTTTTATAAAAGTAACTTTTATTTTGTCTTAAATACGGCAGTTTGAATAGCGATTCTGTTTTAAGGAAAAACGGATTAAGTGTAATTTTGTTTGTTTACTTCAGAGAGCCGGTTATAATTATAAGAAATGTTCTTAGTAGAAATTTTCAGTTGCTTAAAAGTCTATATACTATTTTTTAATCGGTTAGTCGATTAATCGATTATATTAAAATTAATCGATTAATAATCGATTAAAATTAATCGATTAATAATCGATTACAAATACTCTATTAATTGAATACCCTGATTAATATCAACCGTGATAGGGATATCGATTACATTAAAATTAACCGATTAATAACCGATTAAAAAATAACCGATTAATTGAATGCCCTAATTAATATCAACCGTGAACAAATCATATCAATTAAAAAAAGACCAAATATGCATATTTCATATTTCTTGACAAATCTGCTATATTTGATTTTTTAAATTGATTGGTCGCAAAATAGGATTTTTTGATCCTTTCTTTCATATAAATAAATAATCTGATTATGAAATACATAATAAGTACTCCACTCTAAATAAAAACTATTTTATAATATAAATTTTTAATAAAAAAACTAATTTATAAATTCACAGATTTAACCCTCTAACCCGCAAACTTTTAAAAGTTTTAAAAAAATAGTTGTCTAATTTTTTTAAAAATAATTATGACCTAATAAACTTAAAAAAAACATCAGAAAGCCATTATCGAACTTAGTTTAAGAGAAAGGGTGAAGAGTGCCTCAGGGCACTGTTGGCGGATCCGGTGTAAGAAAAACAAATATTATTTATGATGAGATTTTATTAAAAATTGGATGAATGTTATAAAAAATATGAATGTATGGTTTACTTTCTACGATGATATTCGTAAAAGTAATTTTTAGCGTTTTAGCAGCACAAATGAAGGCCGCACTTTGAACAAACACACTGTGTTTGTAATTTTTTGCATAGTTTGCAATGAAGCCACCATTAGATGGCACATTTACTGGACCACTACTTTCCATCAATGGTAACGAAGAACGGGGTCTTTTCTATGGTTTTCTTTCAGTTGTTGATGGGACTGGTTCTTTGGCTGCAGAAACTCAACATTTTCGACAAATGATGATGAAGGTTCGTCATCATCATCAGTCAAAGAGGATAATATAATACGTCTGTGGTTTCTATCTGTCATTTCTATCACTTTTTGACAAAAATTTTAAAATAATATAACAAAGAGATAAAAAGTAACGGAATATAAGTGATCGATAAATTTAGCCGGAATGCGCAAGAGTGCCCTAAGGCACTCTTTAGTTTTTGCGTTCTCAGTACATGTTCTTTGTTTTGTTTTGCATTTACAAACATATAAATTCAAAGAACGATATCATACCTTTCCAACAAAAATTATTTCGAAGAAATCGGACGACTAGAAGTTAATACAAATTAGTTAAAAAAAAAATTACAGACAGAATTTCACTTGCAATAATTTTGATTCCTCTTACTAACCAGCTGGCACAATCGAAGCCAAATGTCGAAATGTATTTGAACTTTCGAGAGAAATGTAAATAGATATGTAACTAAATGCTTCGTTAAAATTAAAACAAAATATGGTAATTGGTTTCTGAGTAAATTCAATTTTTGTTATAAGTGCCTTGAGGCACTCTTGCGGGTTAGAGGGTTAAGCTCGAGCAGAATCGCACATTCCTGTTCGAACAGAAATAGTTAAAAATCCACTTAAGTCCTTTATGAGCTAACTATTCGACAGAAAAGTAACTTTAGTAACGAAAGTGTGCAAAATAACTCTTTCTTCCTCTTGTCATTCAACGACACCCGAACACATCAGAAATTTTCATACACATGGTTGTTTGGGGCAAAAACAGAAGAAAAAGCCTGATTAAAGGTACGTTCACATCTATCAATTATTTGAAGAAATAAGCGTAACCACTATTTTATTTTAATTTTTATAAAACACAATACTGATGGTATATTGATTTTTTTAACAAATACACACGTGTTAATTTTAAAAATTGATGCCGAAAATTATTAAAAATTAAACCAGAATTATTGGTTACGCTTATTTCGTTAAATATTTGATAGATGTGAAAGTTTTCTTTTTATTTTTTTGTTTCTTTATTTAAATGCCGTTATTCATTTACAAAATGCTTCTATAGGCACAAGAAAATGCGGGTGGAAAAAAGCAACAAATAGATAAAAGATATTTTGTTTTTAGTTGAATGCGGAAAAAATCAAGTTAAAAAAGTCGTTCTATATAATTTTAAGAAGCTTTATTACACATTATGAACATGTTGGCTGCCGCTATTATTCATCTTTTTATGCTGTCGGCTGGAGTTTATTTGTTTTTGTCTAAAAATGTGAGAAGAAATTTTTAAAAAAATTAATTTTGTGGAAAAACTTTCACGACTGTTTTATATGAAATGAATACAAAATTTTTGTTAAATGAAAATGTTCAAATGTAATACGGCATTCCAAATGGTTTTTGTTGTTGTATTTAACAGATTATGAAGAGCTGATGATGGTTTTAAATGGAATTGCATGCAGCATAAATAATTATCATAATAATTTTAAATATTGTGATGAGTACAAATGTAATATAATGAAATATTTGTGTCGGCATTCAAAAAGCTTTAAGAGGTAAAATAAATTTAATATAAATACAAGTCAGGTCTTTTGAACAATCAGCCGTATTATGGATGTCGCAGGCGTGTTTAGCATGTGAGTGCTTTTTTTTACTACGAGTGGCACATATTTCGAAGCTACTTCCGCTTCTTGCTGGGCTGTATTTTTCAAATTCTAAGATGCTTTTTGTTAGCAAAGCTTTTTTATGCCACTTGATCGCGATCACAATTTTCAAATGAATAATTGAGTATAAAATTCAGGAGTTTGAAATTCTGGCCAATGTGATGGAGTTTGAATTATTTCCGGCTATTTTTAAGGCTGACTGTCATGCTGTACTCACTTCTTGATATCAATGATCAGCCTACATCCTAAATAGATTGGTGCTTTTATAAATCTATCAAATTATACAGATTTACTTTGGAAATCAATCATCAGTTGGCGCAACTTATAGACGTCTCCTTGAAGAAGCATTATAACGACGAAAAAGTAATAGCTTCTATAATCGATAAAGCCATTCATAATTATAAATTATAATTTAAGCGATAGAAATTTGTAAAATTATTTATTTCAAGAGCTAAAAAATTAAATTAAAACAGTTATTAAAGCGACTTCAGTTACTAAAATACTTAAAAACTAAAGTGAAACTTCACAGGGTAATTATTCGCCCTTCGTTCGCCGACATAAGAAATAGAAATAAATCTATTGCCCAGTCCGTGGAGTATGAATAAGTGGCGATGATAAGTTCGCTGTTCATTCCAGTTGAGTTCCAGTCCATGGCTGAATAAACAGGTCAAATCTTAAATACCCTCCAAATATTTCGTAAATTCCGAGGGTAATTCCGGGAGGGGTCGTGGGGGAGACATCTCACCTTTGCCAAAAACCACTAAAAAGTAAATTTTTGGTGTTATTAAATGAAAAATCTTTTTATTTTTTATAGGAGGCAAAGGTGCAGGGAGGGTAGGGCAGAGGAAGATCAGAAAACATTTCAGCTTCGTCATTAAAGCTTTAAAATTAAATTTTTTAGGAATGTAGACTTAAATTATACAATTTGTTAAATATTTACACTATTGTTCCATATAATAAATTACTTCAACGCCCACTAAAGGGGGCGGGGCCGAAAAATGGATTTTTCTAATTTTCTGGCTTCAAGCTCAACGCCAGAAACTCTTTGACATAAAAATCTATCATTTGCTTAACAAAATTACAAAAAAAAATATTCTTAATATTCCAATCTTAATATAAAATTAATAAAAATATAATTTGAACAAATTCATTTATTAATAAAATAATAAAAAATGGTGTGCAGTCTTGCAGATTCGAACTTAAGCCCGTTGATAAAATTAAAAAAAAAAACTTAAAAAATGGTCTTGTTTTTTAGAGGTTGGTTTAGTACTTCTTAGAGGAACTTTTTTCCCTCTGGTCCGATTCAGCCCATTTACGAACTTGACCTGTAATATACCACAAAATTTATTTGTAGCAAATATCAAGAATCTGGCTCTTTTCGTTTGCACTGAATCGTAATTTCCACAGACGGACGGACATGGCTAGATCGTGTAAGATATCATCACTGATCAAGAATATATATATATATATATATATATATATATATATATATGTATATATATATATATATATATATATATATATATATATATATATATAATGGGGTTTTAGAGGTATATTTCACTGCCGTACACTTGAAATAACAAGGTGAATTTACCCTCCAATTCTATTTTGGAGGGTATAAAAAAAGCATCCAAAGTGGTCACACTGGTACCACATGAGAAAAATAATTACACTCGAAAATAAACAATCAAGGAATATGTGTGTATGTGTGTGTGTGCATGTGATCGTCCCTGCTCGAAATGATAAAATTACACCAACACGTCGAAAACACAAGTGTTTTTAAGAGAACATCGCTTTTGTAAATGCGGAGGAAAATCCTAATTTATATAAAAATATATAAAAAATATTTTCACTGCCTGCCAAACGTATTCACATTTTAATTGTTTATGTGCAGCTCTAACAACTTTTAGCATATTTGGAAAATTTTTCCGATATATATTAATGACTTCTTCCTAATTTTTCTTAATATAAATTTGAACTAGAACTGGCTATTCTTAGATATAGAGCTCATTGCGGTTTCAGTGATTTCGAATTATATATGAAATATTATTATATAACTTTGGTAGTTCTTTTTCTGACTTTAAAAGTTTCTATATATTTATATCGTTGCCCTTGGGCATTTGTATAAAAATATTTAAGGCACAATGAATTCCATTACAAAAATCTAATAAATGTACGAGTATGTATGTGCATACATACATACATACATACCAAATAAAGGGTGTTTTTTATGAAGTTTTTTTTTTTTATACGAATCACTCTGTTGTCTGACAGCTGTTTTGACAGTTTAAAGTGACGTCTCTACTCAGTATTGTTTGGCAAATCATCATGAACAGGTTAACTCCCGAACAACGCTTCCAAATCGTGGAAATTTATTTTCAAAAACCGTGTTCAATTAAAAATGTTTATCCGCTTTTTTACCGCAAAATTCTCTTCAGTGATGAGGCGCATTTTTGGTTGAATGGATATGTCAACAAGCAAAATTGCCGTATTTGGAACAAAGATAATTCACACGCCGTTCAAGAATTACCAATGCATCCCGATAAATGTACTGTTTGGTGCGGTCTATGGGCTGGTGGAATCTTCGGTCCGTATTTCTTTAAAAATGAGCAAGGACGACGCGTTACCGTGAATGGAAATCGATACAGAATCATGATCAATGAATTTTTGGTGCCAAAAACTTCAAGATATGGATTAAACGAAATGTGGTTTCAACAGGATGGTGCCACTTGTCATACTGCGGGCGAAACAATGGACTTATTGAAAGAACATTTCAACGACAGCATTATTTCGAGAAATGGACCGGTGAATTGGCCTCCGCGTTCGTGTGTTTTGACGCCACTCGATTATTTTTTGTGGGGATACCTGAAATCATTGGTTTACGTGGATAAACCAGCAACGATTGACGCTTTGGAAACCAGTAGTCAACGTGTCATTGCTGAAATACGCCCTCAAATGCTTGAAAAGGTGGTCGAAAATTGAACCTCCAGAATGACCTTTGTGCAAAATAGTCGTGGTGGCAATATGCCCGAAATTATATTTAAATGTTAAATGACAAGAAATTATCTACCAAATAAAAAATTTTTGATGTGTTAACATCTATACGCGCGCCTCTAGGGCAGTAAACTATCAGCTTTAATACATACGCAAGTGTAAGGTGTAAGATGTAAGAGTAAATCATCGTTTGTTTGTTCGTTGCTTGGCAGTCGGTATTGAAAATGATTATTGGGCGATTTTCATATAATTTTCCCACGCGATTTTCTCCGGAAATTGATAGCCGATTTTATTAATTTTTGGATTAAAACGCTAGTGCGGTTTTCGACGAAGAGTTTAGGCCAAAAATTAAGGCGATCCGATATCGGCGAGCGGAGATTTAAGTGTTTTAATTCGGAGTATTAATTTGGAGTAATATTAAAAAAGTGTTTTATGTTGATCTTCGGTTTTGTCTTATGCATAGCAAAGAGAATAGTGACGTGGTTATACGTACATATATAAAAATGAGATAGCAAGACAGCAACGTATGTAGCTTATGTACAAACATAACAATGTATGTATGTACATTTGTCTGTTGCTTTGCATTCTCTTTGTTTTTTGTGGGTTTAATATAAAATAAATAAACAAAAAGGTGTTAACACATCGCCCGTGAGTTCGAACACTCATTGATTTTTTTTTTGGCCATTTCATAATTTGGCATGTGTTTTATTTAAATTTCAAATCAGCAAGCTCTTTTCAAAACACCCTTTATATGCTAAAATACAATATCAAGCATTTGTATTTTATACAACAAATTCTAGAAATTTTTCCGGTAATTATGCTACAATTTCAACTGCTTGTATTTTTTGCAATCCCTTGAGTATGTGAATGAAAAATAAACAAGTAAATAGGAAAACCCATCTGAAAAAACTTAACTTCGAACAATGTTTACAAAGATTGTAGCAACATGATGCAACTCCCGACCGGCCTACAACTGAAGCAGTGCAGATGTTGCTTGTAAACATCTCCAAATGCCAGTAATTGTGCATGTGTGCAAAAATATAAAACGTGTAAGTGTATGTGTTAACTCGAGGGGATTAAGCTTTTGGCGCGTATGGTATGCGATAAATGAAGAAAACAGAAATAATGAATAAGAGAGAGAGAAAAAAAAACGGAAAATATTTCAAATATTTTCCTTGTTGTTGCATGTTGTTGCCGCATTTGTACAATTCAACATCTTATTTTATCAGCCGGCTGGGGCATTTCAACATCAACCTCCTCAAGCTCAGCAGCCAGCAACAGCATTATCATCGTTGTTGGCCTGACCGCATCGTCGTCATTGGCATCGTCATCGTCATCGGCATCATATGAGAACAGCAACAAGTATAATGAAAAAAGTTGATGAAACCTGTAAAGCTGAAACTGAACATTTTTGGTTGTAACAAGTTGCCAGCTGCTGGGCCACATTCGTACGTTCGTTCGTCGTTCATACTCGTCCTATCAAGGCTGTTGCGGTTGGTATTCTCATAACAGCTTTTTAATACAAATCGTGCCAAGTGTGTATCTCTACGAGTGGTTTGTGTACGAGTGTGAATATATTTGCTTCTTATACGGCCAAAAGTTATTTCATATTGTCGTAGTACTTTTGTACTTGACGGAGATGTTGAGATGTTACACAATTTAATTTCGATTTACTTCCTGAATGCGAAAAATGAAGGGAGTGGTACTATTTTTATGTAATTGATTTATTTTTTTTTTTTGAGTCAAAATTGCTATTTGTGTGGGAGCAAGCCGTCGTAGTTTTGGCTCCTTTCTCAGATCCAGCGGGCATTTCCACATCTGGTAGATATGAAACGAGAGAGGGATAGAAAGAGTGGGGAGTTCGAAGCATCTCATGGACACTAGAACCAGGTTCCTATTAAGGGGGCTGTTCACATATTTCGTTACACATATTTTGCCGATTTTTAATTTCGTTTTCCACCAAAGACTTGGTGTGTTTGCAACATTTTCAGATAACTCAAGGAACCAAGTGGACTGGACTTGTTAATCAAAACGGGCAGCCTCTACAACCTAATCTAACCTCCATTTGATGGTTCATACCTTGAATGCATCTTCTAGTTAAAAACAATACGCAATCTCCACGTTGTTAACGTTGACTAAAGTAGAGGTTTAGGGCAGCGCCAAAGCGTCTTGGCTCTACTTCACTTGTACAAGGCAAAAATATGAAAACTTCCTGCATTTTTATACCCTCGAAAAAAGAGTGGGAGGGTATATTCACTTTGTCATTCAGTGTGCAACGCAATGAAATATTCCTCTAAGACGACATAAACCGCCGTATTCATAAAAAATGTTTTAGGTTTATTACAGGTTTATTTGACAAATAATACGTCAAATACGTCAAATAAGCGCTTAATAAACCTAAAATATTTTTTATGAATACGGCAGAAAGTATATTCTTGATCAGAGCCAGACACTTGAAATTTTGTATAAATAAATTTTGTATATATATGTAAATGTCAAGTTCGTAAATAGGCTGAATCGGACCAGAGGGAAAAAAGTTCCCCTAAGAACGCAGTGAAATATCCCTCTAAGACCCCATTTTTTTTTTTTAGGAGTAGGACCAGCGCTCAGGGGATGCAATGCATTGCGCCAGAACTGAAAACGAGGAGATAGTATTGAGGGTACAGATTAGGAAAGATGAGAAGATAGACAGTTTTTTTTTGTAGCTATTTCAACCTTTTACTTCGCCGGCTAATTTTTGCTACAGGCCCGACGAAGGTTGATCAATGATGAAATCTAAGACGATCTAGCCATGTCCGCCCGTCCGTCCAGAGCCAGACCCTTGAAATTTTGTGTAAATAAATTTAGAAGGATAGCACAGGTCAAGTTCGTAAATAAGCTAAGTCGGACTAGGGGTAAAAAAAGTTCCCCTAAGAAGAACTAAACCATTTCCTAAAAAAACTACATAATTTTTAAAGTTTTTTTTTTGTATAATTTTCTTAAACACATGATATATTTTTATGTCAAAGAAGGTCTAAAGCGTTGAGCTAGCAGCAGAAAAATCAGAAAAAATTTTTGGGCCCAAAAATTATACAATATTGTAATATATACAATATTGTAAAATTATACAATATTGTAAAATGGAACAATATTGTAAATATTTAACAAATTGTATAATTTAAGTCTACATTCCTTAAAAATTAAATTTTAAAGCTTTTATGATGAAGCTGAGATGTGCTCTGATTTTCCTCTGCCCTACCCTCCCTCCACCTTTGGCCCCTAAATGACCCTATCAAAAAAATATTTTTTTTTTTTTAAATTAATAACACCAAAAATAGACTTTTTAGTGTTTTATGGCAAAGGTGAGATGTCTCCCCCACGGCGCCTACCGTAATGACCCCTAGAAAATTGAGTTTTTAAATACTAAAAATTTGGAGGCTATTTAAGATTCGGTCGAATACTTATAACGTTCTTACTTGTTCTACACTTAATTACCCCAAAAGTTTACTTGTTAAGTTTTTACGACAAAAACCGTGCTTCCGGATGTGACCCTGTCAAAATAGGTTTTTAAAATTGGGCACAGAAATATTTTTAATTTATTTACTAGATATTTGGAAGGTATTTAAGATTCGACACGCCCAAATATAATGTTGTTACTTTAAAATTTGTATGTGCCCTCTCCATCCGTATTGAGGGTTTGCTCCCTGGGCCTGTTCAAAGTTGGCCGATTTTGCAAAAGAATTTATTTATAAACTCCCAAATGCACAGAGCAAAAATTTCGAGAGAACTGGAAAGGAGCTGACGAAAATTATTTAAATAGTCGTGATTAACGGCTGAGTGAACACTTTTGTAAAAGAATAAACTTTCAATACATTTTTTAAGTCTTTAGCAATCGTCTGCAGACGATCAAATTAATCGTCAGCTTAAATATTTCAAATCGCTAACAAATGAAACGAGATGACTTTTTCTTACTTAAAAAACTTATTTTTATTTTGGCAAATGACGAATTTTCTTGGGAAAGTTTTTGGCCGCAACTGAAGTATATATTAAAAAATCTATATTTTGAGATTTTACATTTTTTCTATGTGTTCGTAACTGAAAAAGTACCACTCATATATCTACCCCGCCCTTATCATCTCCGTTACTCGCAAGTTAAAGCATTCAAAGAACTTTTGTTTTAACTATTAAATATTTTCTTGTTGTTATTATTGTTTTTTGTTGTGTTGGTAGTAAATATCTGTTGGATACACGTTTGTTTTCTTTCGCCATGCGAATTTGGGATTCATCGTTTTGTTTTTTTTTGTATTTAAACATCTGACGTTGTTGGCTGGCTACATAAACGACGCTACGTTGAATTGTCGACTATGACTACAAGAACGTCATTGGGTGTGTGTGTGTTTATTTACTTATTTTGTTTTTGTATTTTTGTTCAATTTGTTGCGAGTGTATTTTGTCCGTGTTGTACGCTTGTTGCAAATCTTTTTAACCTGTCACTTTTATAGATTCAGTCTTCGTTCGGCATTGAATGCGGGTGGTTCACAATAAAAAATTTTATTTTTTTTGTGGTGAAGAAGATTTTCGCACTCGAGTAAAATTTGAAAAGAAAACTTGGTGAAATTGGTTACACATTTTTTCGTGAAATTGTGAAAATTTTTGTCGCTTCATATGTGTTTGTATGTATGAGTGAGGGAGTGTGTTAGTGTGTGTGTGTGTGTGTGTGTGCTTGTCAATGAATGAAATAAATGTATGCGTATGAAAGGTGGCTACCGGCATTTTGTTTATTCTTTTCCTCTTTTTATTTTTGTGTGAAAATTTTTAATTGCATCGTACGTTTATTTAAAGCGGCAAAGTAAAAGAGTGTAAGAGCGCGTGTTTACATGTGTGTGATTGAGCGGGCATGCATGGCAGTGCGTGTGAGAGAACCAGAAACGGAAGTAAATTTTTTCTTTTCCAGTTGTTATTGTTGATATTTTGTCATATGGGGTTTTTTTTCTTTATTTTCAATAACAAAAGGCCGTTGCTTTTCTCTTTCCTTTTATGATTTTATTTTTTCAAAGTGTGTGTGAAATGTTGTTTGCGGGTAAATTTGTGTTAATATTTTAAGTAAATTGTGTTAATAGCATTGCCGCTGCCGATTTACATTTCATGGCATTTTGTATTATATCTTCTGTAGTCATGGCCTGCTTTTTATTTTCTTTTGTTTTTCCTTTGCATAACTGTTTGCTTTTACTTATAACTGTGTGTTTGCCTGATTATTTGCCATTTATTTTAATGATAAATATTGGAAATAAAGCAGCAGCAAAGTGCGGGCATAAATCGGTATTTTATTCTTGTCAATGTTTGTTAAATTCAATAAACATTTAATATTAATAGGCTTATTGAGTCGTTGGTAATCTTTAATGCTTTCTGGAGTGAAATCTAATTTGGAAAGAAAATCCTATAAATATTTAATGAAGGCACATACTTACTTACGTTTATAGCTAAAAATAAATAAGGAAACCCATATTCAAGTGATATCATATATACAGAGCACGTACAGAACGAATTTGTATAAATAAATATCTGTGCAAAGGATAAAAGCATATTTACAACATCAAAAGGAAATCATTAAAATTAAACTGAAGGTAAGATTGAAGCAGACATTTTATATTTATTGAAATGGGTGTAATAAAAATGTTTGTAATAAATCTATTTACATACATATTTCTAGCAAAAAAAAACTTTTTGTAAATTAACTCGACTTTAATGCTGTAAAAATAATTTATTAACGAAAATAAATAAGATTTATTCGAAAGACGTTTTCCTTTGTGAGGAGTTTAGAAATTAAAATTTCTTTTTTTTTTGTAATATTCTTTTTATTCGTATTCTCTGCACGAAAATTCTAACAAACAAAACCAAAACTTTAAAAGTTTTATAAATTTTGTTTCTATTTTCAATGTTTTCTCCGTTTTGTGTTAACAAAAACTTGGCTTATTTTATATTCTGCGGTAGTACAAGTTAAAAAATAAATACTCGTACATATAAAAATAAGAAATTCATAAAAATGAAAGAAAGTCCCGAGTAAAAAAAAGCAAAAATAATCTAATTTAGCAAATTTTTTTGTTGCTTAAAATTTGAGAGATAATTGTGTGATAGAAATATTTAAATAAGTAAATTTAAAAAAAATAAAAAAAAAAATAAAAAATAAAATAAAATATGGGCATTTCCAAGATTGCGAATGGGACATTCGTACGCATTCAAGTTAAAAAAATATGAAAACATAACAATTTTTTAAGCTCTTTATAACGGTTTAATTGCATTTCAGTAGCTCTATTTTTGAGTGCAAAATGCAAATTGTACAACTCTTACATTCTTAAAATAATTTAAAAAAACATAGCATTGCAAACGGGACAAGAAATAGAAGTCATTTTTGGCAGCATGTGGAATAATTGAAAAATTAGCGAATTTAGTCGTAGTTTTTAGGAGCAAATTTTTTTTAAATATAATAGAATAATAAAGCTTGCTTCATAAAGTTATACCTTTCCAATAGCTTTTATTATTAAAAAAAAAAAATTTATAACTATTGCAAACGGGACATTGCAAACGGGACATAATTTCCAAAAATTATTTTTTAGTGTTTTCTTTTTATTACATATTTGAAATAAATAAAATATATACATATTTCAAGTAAAAGAAACTAAATATAATAAAATATCAAGATAATTCCGGAATTTTCATTTTTAAAGAAATTTAACCGTTATTCGTGCTTTACTAGATCTCTGCAACTTTTTTTTAAACTATTTGTTGTTGATACAATAAGTGTATAAAAAGAGTGCAATCGTTATGATACTTAAGAGTCAGTAATAACAAAAGGAAAAAATTACAAAAAGAGACGCAAAGTGTAAGAAAACATACATCTTGCAAACAAATTTACTCAAAATAAATATGGAAATATATTTTTAAGTTAATAAATTATAAAAATTTAGACAGTTCTCTAATTAAATTTGAAAAAAAATTTTTTTTCGCGGTTTTTAATATTTCTGTCGTGGTTGACCTTTTTCTGGAAATGCCCATATTGGAAAAACGTTCACATGTACTTAAGTATAAAATTCAAACCAAATAAGTTTGACTTAGGTATGATGGAACGAAAAATTCAGAAAAATGGGACATGAAGAAAAATAATCAAACGGTAACACGGGTATTATAACAATAACATGTTAACATCAGGTTGATACAGTTCTCGTATTCTTTTTCACAATAAAATTTGTGTAAATGGGAACTGTTATCACATTCAACTAAGCCACCTAATAAGTGGTGACAAACACAATACACATGAGCGCTGATGATGAAAGGGTTGCGTCTTTCGAAAACAGCTGTTCTGCTCTGCTGTGTAAGTTGAATAAAACTGATGTTGACTTTCCTTTGTGCCTTGGAATATTTATCATGAGATTTAAAAACAAATTTCGAACAATTAGCCTATGAATCTTAATTCAATTTAATATAAAAAATTTAATTTCAGTATGATTATTGGTTCCAGGTGCATTTTTATACCCTGCAAAAAAGAATATGGAGGGTATATTCACTTTGTCATTTCGTTTGTAACGCAGCGAAATATCCATCTGAGACCCCATAAAGTGTATATATTCTTGATCAGTGATGAAATCTAAGACGATCTGAGCATATCCGTCCGTCTGTGGAAATCACGATTCAGTCCAAACGAAAAAATCTAGACTCTTAAAATTTGGTATAAAAATATCTTCAAGAATAGCACAGGTTAAGTTCGGAGATGGGCTAAATCGGGCAAGAGGGAAAAAAGTTCCCCTAAGAAGAACTAAAAAAACAACATAATTTTTAAGGTTTTTTTTTTGTAATTTTGTTAAGCAAATGATATATTTATATGTCAAAAAAGGTCCAAAGCGTTAAGCTTGGAGCTATAAAATAAAAATAAAAAATTTGGACCCCGCCCCCTTTAGTGGGCGTTATTATATGCCTAAATAGTGTAAACATTTAACAAATTGTTTTACTTAAGCCTACATTCCTTGAAAATAAAATTTTTAAGCTTTAATGACGAAGCTGAGACGTAACCTGGTACCACTCTGCCCTACCCTCTCCACCACCTCTGCCCCCTAAATGACCCTATAAAAAATATATATATATATTTTGTATATAATTATCCCAAACATTTATTTTTAGAGTTTTATGACAAAGTTGAAATGTCTCCTCCACAGCCCCTGCCAGAGCGACGCGGCCAAAATACAGTTTTAATACCGTCCAAAAAGACTGAGACCTCATAAAGTATATAAATATATTCTTGATTAGTGATGAAGTCTAAAACGGTCTAGCCCATACGTTCGTCTGTGGAAAACATGATATTGTCTAGTTTTGGGTCCCGCCCCCTTTAGTGGGCGTTGACGTACGATATTATATAAAGGAATTCTGTCCCACCAAGTTAAACATTATTTGGAGGGTATTTAAGATTCGACCCGGTCGAATATAACGTCTTTATTGGTTTCGGAGATATTTAGGAAATTTTTGGGGTTCGCGAAAAAATTCAAATTTACTTTTACAACATTCAGCATGTTTTGAATATGCAGCTGTTATTGTTTTTATATTCATTTTTAATATAATCTAAACTATAGGGTGTTTTTTTTATAGAGTAACACAAGCTTGAATCATAATAAAACAAGAATATATATTTTTAATATCAATGAAACTGCCTTTATTGGAAAGAAAATTTTTTGAAATTAATGTTTAAATATGATTTCTGCCATATGACCGGCCCGGGTGGCGCGTAAAAGGTGCAATCTGGAACATTAATTTTCAACTAAAAAATCAACTAAAAAAAATCGTCCATAAAGGAGAAGAACACAACCCCAGTTGCTGAGAACGGCGACGAATTGATTAATTCCTGTACACGGGCTACAGCTTCTTCAGTGCGCACTGTTGGGCGTCACACGGAATGCACATTATCAGTAACAGTAAATGTGGTCCGAAAACGCTCTATTGTTCTTCGAAGTAGCCGCTCTGTAGGACGATTATGTACGCCATGAAATGGAAGAAATGCACGATGAGTTTGAGGAATAGAACAATTATTTTGATTAAAAATTTCAACAATTTGTACGAGTTGCTCTGGTGTTGTGACACTCTAAAAAAAAATTAATTATCTATTTGGTGCAGCCGATCGGAAGTTATGCGCGTACATACATCTGGGACGTTTCATTTTTATTTATATAGATGATAGAATTTTTTTCACTAGGATCAAAATTGGAACACTTGAAGTTTATTGCAAATTTAAGAAAACAAATGACTTTTCATATATCCTTTTAATCTGTACAGAATAAATTTTAAGAGGATAACAAAAAGTATTCGCTCTTTTTCTACCAACCAGCAGAAAAATTTTACAGAAATATTTTGTTCAGTGCTACCATTTTAGCATACTTTTTGATTCATTCTGCCAAATAAAAAAATATTTTAAAAATATTTTATTTGCCTTGAAAAAAAATATTTTAATATACATATATTTTTTTTTAAAGAAAATAACATTTTTTAACGTAGTAAGAATTTTAACGAACATTTATTTTGCTATATTAAATTGAATTAAGATTCATAGGCTAATTGTTCGAAATTTGTTTTAAATCTCAGAAAGACATGATAAATATTCCAAGGCACAAAGGAAAGTCAACATCAGTTTTATTCAACTTACACAGCAGAGCAGAACAGCTGTTTTCGAAAGACGCAACCCTTTCATCATCAGTGCTCATGTGTATTGTGTTTGTCACCACTTATTAGGTGGCTTAGTTGAATGTGATAACAGTTCCTATTTACACAAATTTTATTGTGAAAAAGGATACGAGAACTGTATCAACCTGATGTTAACATGTTATTGTTATAATACCCGTGTTACCGTTTGATTATTTTTCTTCATGTTTTTTAACCTTTTTTTCCCAAACAGACTTTTTATACATTTTTTAAGACAATTTTATATTAATATTTATACTACTTCTTCGTTCGTCGCATTATTTATTTACTGCCGATTTCACAATATCGACAGAGTTCTTTCTTTCGTAAAAATACATTTGAAACAAAAACAATGTATAAAATTTTATTTTTGTTTTAATTATATTTTTAAAAAAGAAAGAATTCTATAGACATTGTGAAATAGGCAGTTTATGAATTTTGCTCAGGTTAAAATATATAGAATACAACATTCTACTATTTTTCACTTTGTTTATTTTAGTATTAAAATATTTATTTTTGTTAATTTTATCAACGGGCTTAAGTTCGAATCTGCAAGACTGCAAATCATTTTTTATTATTTTACTAATAAATGAATTTGTTCAAATTCTATTTTTTATTAATTTGTATTAAGATTGGAATATTAAGAATATTTTTCATAGTCATTAAACCAGCAGAACGGATCAGTACTGATTTCGAGGCCGCTACGCCATCTCATCAGCGTTCTTTGTTCAATTTTTCCACTTTTGCAAGTGGTGCTAGTTAGAAGGAATATCAACTATTTAACCAATATTTTAACGAAAATTGAATATGAGAAGTTATCACATTCATATTTTTAAGTTATTACATTTTTGGTTAGTACGAAATTCCCCAACCCTGACGATTAATATTCCCAATATTCCATAGCTGATGAGATGGCGTAGCGGCCTCGAAATCAGTACTGATCCGTTCTGCTGGTTTGATGATTATTGAAAAATATTCTTAATATTCCAATCTTAATACAAATTAATAAAAAATAGAATTTGAACAACTTCATTTATTAGTAAAATAATAAAAAATGGTTTGCAGTCTTGCAGATTCGAACTTAAGCCCGTTGATAAAATTAACAATTTACATAAGAAAGTTCGACTAATAAAAATTCATACATAATTTAAAATATTTATTTTTTAAATAATATTTTTTTACGAAATACATATATTTTAAAATTTCCTTTTATTTAGCAGACTTTTATAAAAAGGTTTTTTAGTTGAGCTAATTTTTAACGAATTTAAAACATTGCGATTTAGAATTTTGTTTTTGAACCTTTAGGCCATCACTGGTGCATACAAATATGTTTGCAAGTACAAAACAAAAGTTTTTTTAAAATATAAAAAAAAACATATTTATATTGTGCAAATCTACCCGAAAATACCTTTTAAACAATATATATGTTTTTAATATTAGTGGACGAGAGAATACTTAAAAATGTACTAGAAAAAAACATGTGCCTTATTTATTACTATTGGGTGTTTTTTATTGAGGTATAGAACTTTAAGTTGGCATCACTTTTTTAACTGGCGGCCATTTTGTCAGCTGTCAAGTGATTAATATTTAGTTTGGTTTGCCATTTCATCATGAACAGGTTGACAAAAGAACAACGCTTGCAACTCGTGCAAATTTATTTCGAAAGTAATGGTTCAGTTCGCGAAGTTTACCGCAAGCTCCGTCCATTTTATGGTCGACATAATCGTCCATCAGAGCAATTAATTCGGTTAACCATGGATCGTTTTCACACTACGTTTACTCTATGTGATAGTACGCATCCGCAGAGGCGTCGAACAGTGCTCTATGGGCTGGTGGAGTCATTGGGCCATATTTCTTCCGAAATAATGCTGGAGAGTCAGTTACCGTTAATGGAGACCGGTATAGAGCCATGATAACCGACTATTTTGTTCCCGAATTGGATGGTATGAATGTGGATGAGTTGTGGTTCCAACAAGATGGCGCTACATGCCACACAGCGCACGTCACAATCGATTTATTGAAGGAAACGTTCGATGAGCGCATAATTTCGCGGAATGGACCTGTCAATTGGCCACCAAGATCGTGTGATTTGACACCATTGGATTATTTTCTTTGGGGATATGTGAAGTCGCTCGTCTACGCCAACAAACCAGAAACGTTAGGGGACTTGGAAGCCAACATTCGTGGCGCTATTGCCAACATACGGCCCCATATGCTCGAAAAAGTGGTTGAAAATTGGACCTGTAGAATTGGCTTTATTCGAGCCAGCCGCGGCGGCCACATGCCCGAAATCATATTTAAACATTAATGGCATAAAATTATCCTTCCAATAAAGCCAAATTGATGGACATTAAAACGATTTTCTTGTGTTTTATTTCAATTCGAAGTTCTATACCTTTAAAAAAAACACCCTGTATATAATTTAAATATATTATTTTTTTATAAAGCGGGCGACGTAAAACACAAACTATATCTATTGAAAAATGTAAAATAAAGAATATAACAGCCAATTTTCTCTGGTATAGTCATTACTATTCTCGAATTAAATTAGTTACGCTCTTTTATTAATTCTGAAGCAAAAGGTTTTAGCGCAAAGAAAAGTTTATTAAATTCAATAAGTATTAGTGCCGCAGATACTGAACATAAAATTAAATTTCAAATGAAAATAGTCAAAGATCGAGGCGTGGCTAACATGTGCGTTTTCGTTATTGCAAAATCGGAGTACCTGAGGTAAACCCCAATAAAAATTTACTATTATATCTCTTACCATATACATTTATAAAAATCTCCTATAAATCGCCTTCAGAGTTCCCAGACCACAGATATTGTCTGTATCGTAATTTAGGCCACAACAAAATAAATGATAGTCGAGAAGGAAATGATGCTCGGACAAATATTGTAATTAGTTGTTTGAGTTCATTTTTATAATTCGTTTAAGTTGTTGGGAATTTATAAAAAAAAATCCCAATCGGCTTAAGCCGTTTAATTAGCACTTTTTATGTTTTTTGCAACGATATTTACAATTTCATTTCCTTTAACTTTCAAACGGGTCTGGCTTCAATTGGCAGCTGCACTCCTATTTTTCTCTCTCTCTCTCTCCCTCTCCTTTACCAAAACTTACATAAACACATAGACTTAAAAACATGCCATTAAATGAAAATGTTATTTACTTTCAGTTAATTAAAATTAACTTCACACTCTTCATTTTTCATTGCATAACTTTCAATGGAAATTCTTAAAAGAAAACAAACAACAACAAAAGCCTCAATAAATAGTTTGGTTTTTCTGTTTTATATTTTCAATACTGCACTGCAAAGTGAAAAAGGACCATAAATGGATGGGCTAACGTTGCTGCTGGTATTGACGAATGGAACTTGAGCGAATTCGAAATGCCAGCAGCTCTTTGACAACTTCTATTGCCACACAACTTAATATGTGCATTTGTATGCAATATATCACCTAATTTTTAATAAAAGTTCCTTTTAAATGCAAACAAGCTTAAGCACACATGCAAACATTCTTTAAATGCTTTCTTTCTTCTTCTTATTTTTATAAAAGTCGTATGTGTGTGTATGTGTAAGGCCATATACATGAGTTTTTTGCACACAAATTGAAGCCGTTTTCACACATACAACCGTTAAATAAACACCACCGTTTGACTCTTTTTTTCAATAGTTGTGACTGACAATCATGATTAAATACGTGAATGACGATGGCACTGATGTACTCGTTTGTCTGTCACTCGGTAAAGCAGCCAGCAAGAGTTGCATTAGGGGCTATTCACATATTACGTTTCACTCTTGACGGATAGAGAAAATGGAAAATTTGTTATTCAGTTGATAACACACAACGACAAGTATTTTTTTCCAGAGAGTTAAGTTGCTTTAATGTAGACATTTGACATACTGACTCTGAAAATAAAAGCCGTTTTCTTGTATCAGCTCTATATATTGAGATATTTAATGGTCGTTATTTTCAAAAAAATGTAATTTTCGGCGAAAAATTTCGAATTTGAGTACCAAGTACGGCTAAACTATGAGAGATATCGACCTCATTCTTTTTTTGTATTAATTCTGTAAATTTCTTAATAAAACGGTTTCAATCGATTTTCGATATTTCAAATTTATTTAAACAAAATTTTCAAAAAACCGGAACTGATGTTTTGAAAATGGCCTTAAAACAAAATGTTCAATTTGCAGTATTTAAAATTTGCCTAAACCATTCAATTTTCAAAAGCAGACAAAAAGGACCTCTTTAACGATTTTCTGCCATGGGAAGCCTGGAGGCGAGTAGCTCGGAATGCTCTTTTGTCAAATAGAGGTCTCTTACTAGGTCATTCAACTCATTTTGGCTAAAAGGTTCTATTTCAGGAACATTAGGAACAAAATCAGATTCACTTGGGTTATTAGCGAATATTATGTCTCGTATTTCGACTTCTGAGGAAGGTGATGCAGACTCTTGAACTATATCAGATAACTTGGTTGGACGTTTAGCAGATGGTAAGTCAGGATAAATCCATTTATTGTGGTTATTTGAATTAATTCCACTTATATCAACAACACAGAAATAACAATCATTATGATGATTTTTAGGTTCCCGCCAGATCATCGGTGTTGGGAACTTCATTGAACTTCTTTTTCGATTTGTCCATTGTCGCAAGCTAACAACGCAATTTTGGCAAACAGTTTGCGGTACCCACGGCTTATCTAAATGACACATTTCGACTTTAAAGTAGTCAGTATACACGGTTTTTACAAAGGTAGTAATTGATTTTCTATATTTTTTGAATACGTATTCATCGCAGATGAGGCAAATGCACTCCGGATCAATTAAGCAACGTCTCCTTGATGTAGTCATCGCGAAAGTTTTATCACAACTGATATCAAAACTATCTAAAATTCGTAAAAGTGCACTTAACCTCACTTAAATACAAAAAAAACTATTTACAAAAAACTAAAGCTGATAGAAAAAAACGGCTACTTGATTTGAAATTGTGACATAAAAATCTAATGGAAAATCTAAAAATACTTCTGGAAAATTTCAAAAAGTCAAATTTTGTCATTGTGTGTAATTTATTCAGCAAATTTCTTAACCCCAATTTAGACTGTTCAATTCTTATTGCTAAACTTATCAATTTATCTTCTTTGGGGTACACACAATGCAACTCTTATTGCTTAAGCTGATTTTTTTATTCAGTAACATCATGTAAAGACAACAACTAGCTACTTCGGAAATGCTGTGATTGTGATATTTAAGGTCTTAATTAATTGACGACGAAAACGAGTGCAAACGTGTTCTGTTTTTGATATTGTCTTGGCGTGACTTTGACAAATCTTTACAGAATAAGAGGGAATGCATCTTGTGTTAAAATAGAAAGGAGGAAAGTTACAAACAAGAAAGTAAAACAAATTCCAAGAGTGCATTATGCTGATTGCTGGGTTCTTTTCTCTTTGCCTCTCTCTGGCAAATAATCAGCATTTTCGAATCTCTATATTTCTCACCGTTTTTAGAGCTTTTTTTCAATTCGTTGACAAGATAAAATTTTCAGTTGCTGCTGAAGTGATTTTTATATCCTTCATCAAAAATGGTTTATCATTCCGTGTGTAATTTCCACAACAATTATTATGCGACTCCATAAAGAATATATCGCTCATTTACTCAAAGAACGTCATAACTCAAAAAAAATTTTTTTTTTAATTTAGTCATGCAGAATTAATTCTCATGTTGTCCTTCATATTGTGTAAAAATTTTACACAAACATCTTGTTTAATGAACTCTTGAGATAAAAATTATATTTTCTTTTCCCATTAAATTGAAATTGTAAATTGGAAACTTTAAACTCGTTTTCTGGCAAACTAGTTTTTTTGAGTTATGACGTTCTTTGAGTAAATGAGCGATACATTCTGGGGACTCATGAATATAGAAGTCGTATAAGAGATGTCCGTCTGTATGTACATAAAATCGGTGTTACGAAAATCCATCAAAAGCGAATGAGTTCGGTTTAGATTGATATATTGAAAATAGTTCTAAATATATTGGCTATTGAAAATCAACAAAATATGGTTGCAGAGCTGGAAAATTCAAACATATTTTTGTTATATAAAAGTGACTATGTAAAAAACTACTTAAAACAATATTTGGTTTTTGTTAATTAAACCTATTTTATACTGCAGGAAGAATTGAGTTGATGTTAAAAATCAAACAAAATCAATAGCACGGTTCCAGGGTTGGATAATTGAAACTTTTATTGGTACATAAAAGTAGCCAAATAAAACAAAATATTTTTTTTATAAATTAAACATATTTAAAACTTCTGAAAGATATTTCTGAAAGAAATTCATTGGTATTAGAAATCAGTAAAGCCAAAAAGTCAGATCCAGAGCTGGAAAATTAATTTTTTTTTTTGCACTATTAAAGCAATTAAATAAAACTAATTTATTTCTTTACTAGTCAAAACATGTTTTATATATTAAAAAGAAATATATTATTACTAAAAATCGGAAAGATTCGAAAAATAGTTCCAGGGTTGGAATGAATGTGTGTATATACTCCTGTCCTTGCAGTAACACTTTTGCTTGTTTGAAATTAATTTTGCTGATTTTTTCGTGATGATGGCACTAAATCCAAAATACAGAAGAATTTTTTTATAAAAAAAATCAAACAGCGTTTTGCGCTTCAATTTTCTTCTAAAATTTCTTCAACTTCCAAAACACGATCTTCATAAGGAACCCGTCAACTATTTGAGCCAACAGTGTATGCATACACTTAAAGGCAAGAGAATCAGTTAAAAAACTTAAAAATAAAAATTTTTAAATTCTTCTGGTTTCTTGACCTCTTTTTAATTATTATTGTATTCTGATATTTTTAAGCTTAAGGTCTCTTTATTTTAATTTAATTTTTAATTTCAATATTTCGTCACTGCTTTGTGTGACTGCTTCAGGAAATTAATTAATGTGTTGGATGGAATGTAATACGTGAACAGCTCCTTTATAGTGCCAAAGCTAAAACTACAGCACATGATGATGTTGCAGATAATAATGATGACGCTGATGTTGTTGATAATGGTGATGAGAATAATGTTGATGTTGGTGACACTAATAGTGTTTGCTAATAAATTATTCATAAACGTTCTTCTATGGATGGCTACAAATGCCAACATCCCTAACAAAGGCGACCAGCACACACACACACACACAAACACACATGGAAAGAAATATTTATAAAACTGAAGTGCTAATAAACAAGAGGACGAGGGAGTAAAAGACTTAAAGAAAATAAATAGTTTCGCTAAATGCAATCCAATTTTGTGAAATAAAACTGAAAAACTGTATGAAACACAGCCTCTCTTAATAATTTGAAAAATAACTTCGGTTCAATAAACGAGACTATTTAAATTGAAGTTGTAGCAAAATGTGCCAGCTTCTGCTTTTTCCATTTTTTTAATTTTTTCCTGAAAAATTAGGCTCAAAACATAGTCAAACTGCTTAGTGGCTTCGCCATTTCCCCATCTTTTGCACTTTTTAAGGAAATTAACACTGTTTTCCTAAGAAACTACAACTGGGCGCATTTTGAAAAGAAAAATAATTTTTCGTAAAAGGTAGTAGATTAATTTCTAATAAATTCACTATTTCCAAATTCCATAATATTGCCATTATTTTATTGAAAAGTGCAAAGAAGTCACACAAAGGAGTGACGAAATATTGAAATTAAAAATTAAATTAAAATAAAGAGACCTTAAGCTTAAAAATATCAGAATACAATAATAAAAAGTCTAATTAGTTCAATTAACAAAATGAGTTGTTGTCAAAAAAAAAGGTGCCATTGTCAGAAAATAAAAGAAAGGATATTATGGATCTAGTCAAGAGAAACATAATCCCTAAAAAGTATTCATACTACGAAAACTTTAAATATATATTTTAAACTTTTGAGCGGTTGTTAGCATTTATTTAGCTTTAAAAACTTTGTTTACTTTAATCTTTTTTCATTTCGTGTTTATCTGTTTTATTAAAAATGTATTAAATACAGCAATAAATTTCATATAGAAAAACACAACTCAAAATATTTACTTCTTGTAAACAAAAATAATACAAGAAAATGATAGCAACTAAAATAATCGCTTTTCATTCTGCAGACAATGAAAAAAGGTTATGCAGCGCAATACAATAATTGATGGGTTCTCTAAATATTTGACGAGCTTTTGTTAATGAAAACTTCCTTAAGTGTGGGTGCTGTTGGCTGAAGTAGTAGAACACGAGACTATGAAACGGAGGGTTGTGAGTTCGAGCCCGCGCTGAGTCATGAAATATTGTGTTGAATTCTTCTGATCAGCATTAGTGCGTGGTTGTGTTAGTTGTTGCCAGCCTGTTTCAATGATGAAGGCATAGTCACTGATCACTGAACATAATTGGCGGCGACTGACACTATCATGTACTAAAAAGCAGAGTAACAGCACCTACACTTTCGTCGGACCTGTAGCAAAAATTAGCCGGCGAAGTAAAAGGTTGAAATAGCTACAAAAAAACTGTCTCTCTTCTCATCTTTCCTAATCTGTCCCCTCAATACTATCCCCTCGTTTTCAGTCCCGGCGCAATGCATTGCATATATAGGGGTCATCCCCTGAGTGCTGGTCCAAAATAAAAAAAAAAAAATTTTTTTGTCTCTCCTGAAAACTTTGAAGTTTTTGAGTTAATACGGTATATTGTTGAACGAGTGCGATGTGTAATTTCGGAGTGTTTTGAAATATTCACCGATTTTGACCCGGTTGGAATCGATCGGAAAAGCCCGTTTAAAAGTTATTCTAAAAAAACACGTTTGAATTTTTTTTTTTTCGTTTCTTGATATTTCCCAAAATCTACTGGTCCGAACCGGTTCCAATTCACAGGAAATCGAGTTTTGAAAGAAGCCTTTGGATCGCGACTAGTTTGATTGAAACGGTTCAGCTATTCAACAGTTATAAGCAGGTCACATACTTACACACACACGAACACACACACACACACACGCACCCAGACCACATACACACAGACGCACACACATGCATAAATACATACAGACATACTGAGGGCTTCTCGTAAGTACTCAGGAAACTTTCCTAGGAACTCAAAACGTCGACATCTGGGGCCAAATTACGGCATTCGATATCGATCGAAATTTTTATATAAATTGTATGGAAATTTCGTTTCGAATCGGATGTGGTAATTTGGCCCCTGGTGAAAACTCTATTTTTTATTGTTCTATTTTTTCAGCCTTTGATTATTTTATTTTATTTTAATTTATATTGAGCTTGAGGCTTATTTTTATAAAAATTATTTATTTTATATTTAGTTCAATATTTCGATATCCTCTGGATATCTTCTTCAGGATAAAATTATTTATAATAATTTAACAATAACAAAATTTTTTTTTTTTTTTTTTTATAAATTATATAAACTTAAATATTTTTGTTGTTTTTTGTTTTTATATAAAAATGTTTTTAATATGTATGAAAAAATTTTTCATTCATTTTCAATTTTTATATAAAAACAAAAAACAACAAAAATATTTAAGTTTATATAATTTATAAAAAAAATTTTGTTATTGTTAAATTATTATAAATAATTTTATCCTGAAGAAGATATCCAGAGAATATCGAAATATTGAACTAAATATAAAATAAATAATTTTTATAAAAATAAGCCTCATGCTCAATATAAATTAAAATAAAACTCTATTTTTTCAAAACGGGGTAAAAGTAGTAATTTCCCACTTTTTTGAAAATTTTAAATTTTCTTAGCTGGAAATCAAAAAGAGATTGTTCTTCGTGTGTTCAGCCGCTATTTTTAATATATTTTGTCCAGAATTTTCCAGGAGTTGCTTACATATTCTAAATATTATGAAGGTCGGAGAAGGCATTCTTGAATTTAAATTTGTATGAATAACTCAAACAAATTGAAAATATTTTTGTAATATTTTTTTTTTTTGGCCATGACGCGACTTGTAACATTTAGGCCTCACAATTGCATTATCTTTTTCTCTTTTCTCTTTTTAGTTCTTTTACTTTACAATTTCGTCTTATTGATTTTATGAATAAATATCAATGAGAAAAAAGTACGAGTACAGAACGGCAGTCATTAGGAAGCAAAACTCCTCTATTGATGGTGCATGGCACTTATGAATTTTGTTTTATTTCTTTTAAGAGTTTTGGCATGGAAAATTGGAAGCTTTAGGAGCTACAAAAGTTCATCACAAATCACAATCTATAGATATTTTGCTATTGAAATATGCGACATGTGCCAGGATGAATGACTAAATTTATAAAAGTGTTATAAAAGTGTTGCAATTACACCGGGAAAATATTGTTAGTTATTGTTAATTGAATAAATTTATATTTTAATTCATTTATGTAACTATTAAATGAGATCAGCAGCAGTCGGTAATTGATGTTCTTTTATGTCAATACAAATGAAATAAATGAATGAAATTAAAGTTTTGTTTTAGTTTTTCGAATTTGTAAATATTTATGTCTGTGGTTTTGGCTCCTATTACGGCAATTTGCTAGCTTTTTGGTTTAAAGTTTCAACCAGTTTTTGCCAAACAATTCTTATTAAGTAAAAATATCTATTACAGTGTTAATGTTGTTGTTTTCATTTCTAAAGGTATTCCATGTCTTAGATTACATTGTGGTGAAAAACCAAATTGGTAAACGTTTTTCAAAAAATGTAACTAGAACCAAATATCAAATTATTTCCCACAAATATGTCTATTTGTTTTTTTAAATTCGGACCAGCATTCAGGGCATGACCCCTACATGTAGTGTATTGCGTCGGAACTAGAAAATAGGGGATAGTGTGGGGATGGCAGATGAAGAAAGATGAGAGTTTTTTTGTAGTGATTTCAACCTTTCACTTCGCAGGCTAATTTTTTGCTACAGGGCTGACGAAGAAGGCTCTGTCGGAAGAAGGCTCCTCTGCTCTTCAGTACATGATATGCTGCCAATTATGTTCAGTGGCCACTGCTATGCCTCTATCACTAAAACAAGCCAACAAAAACTAACACAAGCATGCACTCATGCTGATCAGAAGAATTCAACACGATATTCATGGCTAAGCGCGGATTCGAACTCTGAACCCTCCGCTTCATAGGCTGGTGTTAATTATTTCAGCCAAAAGCACCCTCATTTGAGGGTCCAATTTTCATTTGAGAGCCTAATTGAAATTTTACTGGATTCAAAAAAATTTTGAATCAATAGCAAAAATATCACTAAACGACTAACTTTCAAAAATCGTTGCACGAAACCCGGTTTGAAGAATTTTCAGATTTTGTTATTTTGTTGTTGGTTCTATAGGTTTAGTTAAAAGAACGTTATATTCGACCGGATCGAATCTTAAATACCCTCAAAATATTTATAAATATGAACTCTATTTTGTAGAGGTCACTCCGGGAGGGCCCGTGTGGGGAGACATCTCACCTTTGTCATAAAACACTAAAAAGTTAATTTTTGGGGATATTAAGAGAAAAAACAATTTTTTTTTGATAACGTCATTTAGGGTCAAAGGAGGGGGGGGAGGATAGGGTAGAGGAAGATCACAGAACATCTCAACTTCATCATAAACGATTTTTAAGGAATACAATTCGTTAAATGTTTACACTATTTTTCCATGTAAAATGTAACTTCAACGCCCACAAAAGGGGGCGGGGTCCAAAAATGAATTTTTTATTTTATTTTCTGGCTGCAAGTTCAATGCTTTGGACCTTCTTTGACATACAAATACAGTAAAATCTTTTTTTTACACGGTAGGTATGTTCCTAAGAAAACCGTGTAAATCAAAACCGTGTAAATCAAAACGTGTAAATTTGGGGATCTGCTCTACAACCTTGAAGCTTATTGCAATTTTCTAAGATCTACAATGTAACACAATGTTACCTTTTGAAAAGTTATTAACAAATTCTATAATGCAATTTGAAGATTTCAGCAATTTATAAAAAATAACTAACTTGAACATTAACTTTAAGAACTTTATTGAAATTATTTATTGCGTCCTACGAACTGAACACTTAACACAATCAACAGCAAAATGATGTGTTCAAGTTGCGGTACAACGAGTTAGAGAAAAAGGCTATAATAAAAGTTGGGTATTCCCCGTAAACATGCGTCATCCACAAACTGATATGACGAATAACAAATTCGACAGGGTCGAATCTTAAATACCCTCCAAATATTTAGTAAGTGAATTTAAAATGTTTAACTTGGTGGGACAGAGTTCCTTTATATAATATCGTACGTCAACCCCCACTAAAGGGGGCGGGGTTCAAAAAATAGACAATATCATGTTTTCCACAGACGAACGTATGGGCATTGCTAGACCGTCCTAGACTTCATCACTGATCAATGATATATATATACTTTATGGGGTCCAATTCTCTTTTGAGGGTATTAAAGCTGTATTTTGGCGGGGTCGCTCTGGCAAGATCTGTGGGGACTCATTTCACCTTTGTCATAAAACTCTAAAAATAAATACTTGGTATGATTATATGTAAAAGAAAATTTTAAATTTTTTTTTTTGATAGGGTCATTTATGTGACAAAGGGGGAGGAGGGGATAGGGCAGAAACAGGCAATCATAAAACTTTAAATATAAATGCTTGGGATGATTATATACAAAATGAGTTTTTTTTTGATAGGGTCATTTAGGGGGCAAAGGGGGGGAAGAGGGGTTAGGGCAGAGTCAAGCAGTCATAAAACTCTAAAAATAACTGCTTGAGATAATTGTATACAAATTTAAATTTTTTTTGTAGGGTCATTTAGGTGCTGAAGGGGGAGGAGGGGGTAGGGCAGAAATCGGAAGTCATAAAACTCTAAAAATAAATGCTTAGGATAATTGTATACAAATTTAAAATTTTTTTTTGTAGGGTCATTTAGGGGGTGAAGGGGGAGAAGGCTATCCCCTTCACCCTGGCAGAGTAGTACCAGGTTTCGTCTCAGCTTCGTCATTAAAGCTTAAAAATGTTATTTTTAAGGAATGTAGGCTTAAGTAAAACAATTTATTAAATGTTTACAATTTTTTTTTGCATATAATAACGCCCACTAAAGTGGGCGGGGTCCAAAAATAATTTTATTTTATTTTATGGGTCCAAGTTTAAGGCGTTGGACCGTATTTGACATAAAAATATATCATTTGCTTAACAAAATAACCAAAAAACTTTAAAAATTATCTTGTTTTTTCTGAGTTGGTTTAGTTCTTCTTAGGGGAACTTTTTTCCCTCTTGTCCGATTTAGACCATCTCCGAACTTAACCTGCTCTAAGCTTCGAAATATATTTATACCAAATTTCAAGAGTCTAGTTCTTTTCGTTTGGACTGAATCGTGATTTCCACAGACGAACGGACGGTCGGACGGAGGGACGGACGGACGGACATGCTCAGATCGTCTTAGATTTCATCACTGATCAAGAATATCTATACTTTATGGGGTCTGAGATGGATATTTCGATGCGTTACAAACGGAATGACAAAGTGAATATACCTACTAAAATTCTTTTTTGGACTGTATAAAAAGGGTATTTTAAGTAAACAAGCCGTTAAGTAGAGTTGCCATTTGGATAATATTTAGCAGAAAATCATGTAAAAAAAATTTTTTTTTTTTTGGAATTCGTGTTAAATAAAAAAAACGTGTAAAAAATTTTAAATTTCTTCTTGACGAACCGTGTTATTTCAAAATCGTGTAAAAAAGATTTTACTGTATATCATTTGCTTAACAAAATTACAAAAAAAAACTTTAAAAATTATGTTGTTTTTTCTGAGTTGGTTTAGTTCTTCTTAGGGAAGGAAACTTTTTTCCCTCCGGCCCGATCCAGCCCATTTACGAACTTGATCTGTACTATCCTTCAAAATGTTTTTATACCAAATATCAAGGGTCGGATTCTTTTCGTTTGGACTGAATCGTAATTTCCACAGACGGACGGACGGACATGGCTAGATCGTCTTAGATGTTATCACTCATCAAGAATATATAATATATTTTATGGGGTCTTAGAGGGATATTTCACTAGGTTACACACGGAATGACAAAGTGAATATACCCTCCATATTGTTTGTTGGAGGGTATAAAAATATAAATAAAATTGATTTCATAGCTGCTATACCTAGGGTTGCCATCCGTCCTCTTTTCCCGGACACCGTCCTCTTTTTTAGATCGTCGGGGTCCGTCCTCCTACTTTTTTAACAAGTGTCTGGGGTTGTCCTACTTTTTGCTGCTTTTACATTTTCAAAATATCAAAACTGCTACATTTTCGCTCATAAGTAGCCATTCTAAATTTTTAAAAACAAAACGCCCAAAATAATTTACAAATAACACAGATTTCGTACGAATCAATTTTCGTTCGAAATTGTGAAACAGCCAGTAAAAATCACTATTTTGAACAAAAAAAGGGCTATATGTGATGCGTTAGGGACTGCGTTGGCATCACTGCATGAATTGTTAAGCACTTTATGAATATTTGAAAAAATGTGATAGACATGTATTGAAATGAATATAAATTTTTTAAATAAAAATAAGTAATTTTGTATATTTTAATGAGTTTTTTGATTTTTATATTTGAATTTTTTGAGTCAAATGTCCTCCTTTTTTAAGGTCGTTGTCGTCCTTTTCTAAAATTGGAAATGTCAACCCTAGCTATACCACAAATCAGTGAAGGATTAAAACTGGATAATTTTTGTTGCTATTCGTTCAAAATACCGACTGCTTTAGGATACAAAATAAGATCGTCCCAAAAATTTGTGAAACTTGAGAATAATGATTTAAAAAAAGGAAGTAAAAACTTCCTCAAGGCCGTTAAAAAAAGTAAAAAGCAAAAATATTTTTGTATTATATAAATATTTAACTAAATTAGCCACCTAAGAGAGCACTAAGAACTTCCTGCTCTAAAAATATTAAATGTAACACTTCTCTTGCATAAAATATTTATTTAAAAAGAGAGAGAAACAACTAACTGTCAAAATAAAAGTAACTTTTTTTATTTCCTTTTCCATTGCTAAACATCCGTGATATAAACTGTTACTGGCGTACAACTGCAGGCTGTATGTCACAACCAACCGACAATCGAGATAATTTTACAAACACATTTTTCTGAGCGTTAAAAAAGGTGAACTGAAAATAAATACTCGTATAAATAAGAATTTTAGTCATTTGAGCCGCTAAACTAAATTCTATTTGTATATTTTTACTCAACCGTGCAATGTGTGTGTCCTTGTTGTCTTCGCTGTTGTTGTTGTTGTTGTTGGCAACGTATCTAAAGGTCTTAAAGGTGAAAGGACTTTGCCATTAAGATGACGCTAATATACTACGTATTCAGTTTTGTTTGTCTCTGCGCTGCTCAACATGTTTTATTTAAAATTTCCAGACAATAAGACGTCACTTGAAAGTAGTAAAGAAGAGCAAAAAAAAATGTGTCATACTCATGCCAGTAGTACTCCACTCCACGTACTACTGCTACATTTAAATTACTACGAACTCATGCGCCAGGCGCGAATCTAGGCTAGACTTTGAGGAGGAAAATCTCTATATGGAACATGGAAGTTTGGGAAATTTTGGGACATTTTTTTATACGAGCCATGCAATAGAAAAAGTTGTATATTTATTTTAATTGACATAAAATATGTTTTATTCAACCCCCTCTCTGCGATCCGCACCTGAGTCGTACTTGCAATTGGTTAGGCGCGGATATACGAGACAAATAATGTTGAGAGTGTTGACAAGTTGCAGCAAAAAAAAAAAATTAGTGTACAAAGGAAAATATTTATTTATAAAGCGACATCAAACGAAAGGGTAATTTTAGAAAAGTTTTATATAGAAGTGCAAGCGCAGATGGGAGTTTTTACTCTTAATAGTGCATTTGCATTTGAACGAATTCTAGTACACACGCGATTTCGAGGCAAGTCTAGTCGATTTTTTTATATACAAAACAAAATCTAGAGGCCCAATAAATTGTGGTAGAATCTCATAATAACCATAACGTACTAAGAAATATTACGCTGCAGCGCGCTGTAGATGAGGTGAATTTGAAGGGAAATTTTCTCTCATATAATTTTGCATACAAAGAAAAAAATATCCTATCAACTTTAATTTATTTATTTTATTTATTTATTTGTTGAAATACTTTACAAAGTAAATTTGCAAAGTATTTGGTGCACAGATGCCGACGGGGTGACTCAGACCATATGCCGGCGATGTCATTAACCCGTATTTTCTTCCGTTACTGTGACTGACTGTACACGATCTATGCCTTCACATAGAAAGTAGCAACGTAGTTAACAACGGAATATTCCTCAGAAGAACTGTAAAAGTATACAGTTATCTGAGGTGTTGAAATTAACTAGTGCGTGTGAGACGCAAAACTCTCGAAAGAGAGTAAACGATTAGTGGTCTGGCTGCACTTAAAAAATAATTGCCAACGAGGCTTGATGTTGACTGACTCAGTGCTGCTTTGCGACTGATTTTATTTATTTATTATTGTTTTATTTTTTATTATTGGAATGAAATCCCCATTTATATAAATAAACATTAACTGCCAATTTCACAATGTCGACAGACTTCCTTCTTTCGGATGAATACATTTGAAACAAAAACAATTTATAAAATTTTGTTTCTATTTCAAATATATTTGTAAGAAAGAAAAATTCATTCGACATTGTTTTTGCAGAATTTATGCGGGAAATGCCACTAATTTATAGCGGAGTTTACAGAATGATATATATTTATATGTATTTATTTCTGACATTAAGAAATCCCGCACACGTTCGTAAAAAATTATTTTAGGCTGGAGTCATTAAAAATGATTGTTATTTGTTATAAGATAAAATTGGGAAGCGGGTGACCCTGAAGGCCATGTCTGCTTCGTGTTGCTAATTTTAACCATAAATCTATCGTAACGTGGTTTATTGTGTTCCTCTCTGCCTTTACGATTTTTAAAACCCTATCAAATTCAAACTGGTGCAACTTTTGGATGATTCAATCCTTTCCGAAGGAATAGCCAAGATTGATGCAATTTTTCAAGTCCTATAAAATATTGGAGAACACTAATTGATCAGGTAAATAATTTCGGAGTTTATAAAATAAATAATTTTTTTCGAATTCATTTGAGGAACACATCAACCGATTTTAACCCGATTAATGTCAAGAGTTGTTTAGTTTGTAGAATCGATCGAAAAAATTTATTCCAAAAAAATCGCATTTGAAAAAAAAAAATTCTTACTTTTTTGGAGATTTTTCGAAATCTACCGGAATTCTAAATTTCAAACACCACAAGTTCGATTCGGTTAAACCTTAAGCTATAAGCAGCACTAATACTTGCACAAATACACATACACAAATACACATGCGTACAGACATAGTGACACCCTCCCAGGAGTATTCGGGGAAACTTCCTAGAAACTCAGAACGTCCCGATCTGTGCGAAAACTTGATTTTTGCAAAAAGGTTTAAAAAACAATAACTTCTCGAATTATGTATTCAAAATTTTTAATTTTCATAGGGACAGCTTGAAAATAGGAGTTTCTTTAAGTTACAATCAGAAATATTTAAAAATTTTAATAATCGAAGCCATAACCCTGAGACAGCGCTAGCTACTCTGCTATCCAATCAAAATTAATTTAAAGGTTTTAAAATATGTATTAAAACAGAACATGTTCGCAAATCTTTTGAAGAATCTAGCTTCCCATCTCTGCAACACTTTTCAAAGCTTTTAAAAGCATATTCTCTTTTTCCCATGCGTATGAGTGTTTAACAATTCTGCAATTATTAACATGCATTAGAGTAGATGCGAGGGTTAATAAAAGGATTTATTTCTTTTTAAAGTAAAGAGCAGAGAAACGGCGAAATAAAAACGTTGAAATGGCTAAAAAAAAATTCTGTGTCTTCTACTATCCTCTTCTCTCTAGTTCCGGCGTAATGCACTGCATATGGGTATTTCCAGAAAAAAGTCCACCTTGATCGAAAAATTAAAATTTAACAAACAGATATTTTCCTAATGTATTATAAAGGAGAAACTTCTAAAATAAATTAAATTTAGGAGCTTAAAGCTTTCTTTTGTTGGGATGGTGAAATACTGAGCTACAAGTTTGAAGTTCTCATTTTTGTAAGTCTTTCTTAACTTCAAGGGCATTTTCTCTTTATGATTAACATTCCTAAAATCAATTTCATAATAATACTCTTAATGCAAAACTGTTGCTACAAAAATATTCAATCATAAAACAAATGCAAAAAATATATTTAGTATATCGTAGTTTTTATATAATTTTCTAATATTTATGTGTTTTTCGTATTATTTTAACAAAATAAATATCAAGTGGAAATTTTCGTAACGTAACGCCAGTAACGTAACGCCAGACCAATTTTCATAAAAGAAAAAAAAGGAAAAAAGATTTGTTCTATTTATAACTTGGAAAATAAATGTATATTGGTCCAAAACCTATCAAAAAAAATTTGATTAAAAATACTTGCCCAATTCGCAGAGTTCAACAATTTTGTTATCAAAGTCAAATCGCACTTCCGTTTTTTGTAACGTAACGCCAGGTCACTTTTTGGAGTATATCTTGAAATTCTTAGGCTCAACTATTTCCATTTTTTGGCTGAATATAGAGCTATCCAATCACTTCTCTAATGTGAGAAAAATTTTAAATTATGGTTTTTAACGTTTTTTTTCAACATATCGTCGTACAAAAGTAACGTAACGCCAAAATGGAAATGCCCATATGTAGGGGTCATTCCCTACGTGCTGGAAGCTGAATAGATATTTGCCATAGAGTTTGATCCAGATGTTTTATTCATTGAAAAGATGTTTTATGAGGTAAATAAAAAGACACGGCACTCGCCTCGAACAAGTTCTGATAAAGCACGGTCAGATCACATCTACCAAATATTTGAGTAAAAAAACGTAACCACTAAATACCCCCGTTTTTTGGGAAAATTTTTTTTTATAAAAGTGGCCGTAAATATAGTTTCAGCTATTTAGCAATTCTAATTTTGATTGTGAGTCATAAAAGTTGGAAGTGGTTTGCGCGTTCGCTGTAAAAAAAAAGAAAATTAATCACTGATATTCCTACTGAATAGTGACATCTTCCAAGGCGGAAAACAGGTTGGTGATGACATGGGTGTAGCGACTTCGAAATCAGTTACTGATCCGTTTCTAAAATATCCATTGAATTTAATAGAAAATGTAATACAACATTTTGTAACCACCCTCGTATATTTATACAATAAGCCTTCATGTACTGACATACATGAAGAAAACTCGAGTAAAAAGCTGTTTAAAACATTCTCTATCTATTTTTCTTGGAAAATTAACAAGTCCTTTATTGTGCTCCTTCTTACAATTGTCGTATAGTGAAATTATATTTTTAAATCGTGTGGAACATATTCACATAAATAAATAATAAAAAAAAAACGTTAAATTCAATTTAATCTGTGGATTTATTGATTTTATTTCTTGTTGGTATTATTTCTTTTTTCAATATTTCAAAAATGTGTAATAAAATTTTATGAAATTCTTTTTTCATTTCCCGTTTGAAATTACACAAAAATTTATTTTATTTCCATTTCATTTTATGATTGTACAGCAGTAAATTTTATTTAGTTTACTTTTACATTCTCTGTACGACGCTTGATTTATAGATATTTTATTTTCATCTCGGTTATTTGCTTTACAATATATTTTCATTTGGATTTGTTTATTTAACCATTTTTTTTATTCGTTTTATTTGTTTGCTGGTAACATTTCATTTCATTTTTGTATTAAATAAAGAAGATGCCACTAGAGCCGTCCTGCCAACCCACAATTTATATTAAGTGGAGCACGTCCATTTTGCATTATTTAAAATTTGTATTTATTCGTAATTGTAACCGTGAGAACAAATACAATGCCGTCCAGGCTTTTCGCAAGTATTCTTGTTGTAGTTGTTGTTTCTGAATGAAATATATGCAGATGGATTTAAATGTTGTAATGGAAGAGCTCAGCAATTTGTGTCACACAAATTGCTGCGGAAACTATGGCTGACACAGGCCAAAAGATAAAAAATATGATAATTTGAGTGAGCATCGCGATTAAATGGTAAAAATAAATATTTGTATTGCGACTATATGAAATATTAAGGATATTCACAAGGCCATACTATCTGTTGTATCGTTATAATTGTATTATTACTATTAATTTTTTTCGTTTGTTTTTAATTCGGACCAGCACTCGAGGAATCACATCTACATAAAAATTCCCCGCTTTTTTATTTTTAGTATTGAGACAGATGAAGATAGAGACTTTTGTCTTTTTGCTTGTGGCGGTTAACCTACACCTTTTCATATGCTTAAGAACTCTTATCTGTTGATTGATATTTATATTTATAAATTCACTTGCCTTTAGGACAGATTGTTTTTTTCCTTTAATTTGCAGTGCAAGAAACAATAGAAGAAATGAAAATAATTTTTTTTTATTTTTCTTAAATTTCATTGAAAGAAAACTAGTAAAAACGTTATATTCGACCGGGTCGAATCTTAAATACCCTCCAAATATTTTGTAAGTAAAATTGGGTGGAACAGACTTCTTTTATATAATATCGTACGTCAACTCCCACTGAAGGGGGCGGGGTCCAAAAATAGACTACATAATGTTTTCCACAGACGAACGTATGGGCATTGCTAGACCGTCTTAGACTTTATCACTGATCAAGAATATGTATACTTTAAGTGGTCTAATTCTTTTTGGGGATTATTAAATCTGTATTTTTTGGGGTCTCTCTGGCAAGGGCCGTGGGGGAGACGTTTCACCTTTGCCATAAGACTCTAAAAATAAATATTTGGGATAATTATATGTAAAATTTATTATGTGAGTGAAGATAAATATGCCGAATTAAACATGTTTTGACGTAAGCAGTTACGAAACAACGTATTTAGCTGTGAAGTTAAATATGTTATGACGTAATGAAGTGGCAAACAGTTACGTTTTTTTTTGTTATAAAAATCCATATGTAATGAATTTTTTGAGCATTTTGTGGAAATATCTACAGGCCATGAAAGGTCAATTTACAGGTCATGAGAGTGTGTGTGATAGTGGAGGGCCCAGTGGCCAAACAAGGAGTTGGCATTCATTGCCAGTATATACAAAATGATGTATGGGGTAGAAGACATTCCCATAATCATTTTGAATTTTCATAAAAAAAAATTTCACTGATTGCCATTTCGTTACGTCATAACATATTTAACTTCACTTCGTAACTGCTTACGTCAAAACATATTTAACTCGGCATATTTATCTTCACACACATAAATTTATTTCTAATTTTTTTTTAATGGGTCATTTAGGAGGGAAAGGAGAGGAGGGGATAGGGCACAGGAAAAGCAGGTTAAGTCTCAGCTTCGTCGTTAAAGTTTAAAAATGTTATTTTTAAGGAATGTAGGCTTAAGTAAAACTATTTCTTAAATTTTTACACCAGCTTTGCATATAATAACGCCCACTAAAGGGGGCGCGGTCCAAACATTATTATTTTTTTATTTTATGGCTCCAAGTTTAACGCGATGGACCAGCTCTGACATACAAATATATCATTTGCTTAAGAAAATTTCGAAAAAAAATACTTAAAAAATTATGTTGTTTTTTAGAGGTTGGTTTAGTTCTTCTTAGGGAAACTTTTTCCCCCCTGACCAGATTCACCCCATTTACGAACTTGACCTGTGCTTTCCTTCAAGGTATATTTGTACCAAATTTCAAGAGTTTGGCTCTTTTCGTTTGGACTGAATCGTGATTTCCACAGGCGGATGGATGGACGGACGGACGGACTTGCTCAGATCGTCTTAGATTTCATCACTGATCAAGAATATATATACTTTATGGAGTCTCAGATGAATAATTAGCTGCGTTACAAACGGAATGACAAAGTGAATATACCCTCCAATTCTTTTTTGCAGGGTATAAAAAATCACATATGTAAATGTATACGAGTACATATAAAAATTTTATATTAAATGTACAATATCGAATTTTGAGCATCGAGAAGATTTCGGGAGGACTTACATGTCTGAAGATTTCACGAGCTGTGAGCCTTTTACAATTCCTGATTTAAATCCAAGGATGTCCTCTACGATTGCCACAAGCGTCTTTCGTTGTGTTGTGGTAGAATCACATAGAAAGAACAGCTGTTCATGTGCGGGGAGTTAGCAGAGATTAAAGAATGCGCTCCTCCACGATCAATAACGTTCTTCATGATATTCCTAGAAAACTTTTCTACAATTGAAAACCCTGGCTGGACTATTATTTTGTTCTTTGTGGTCCTTTTAACAATCACTCCCCCTGGCAGAATTCTTTTCACTTGATTTTGTACTTGAAATTTAAATATTCAATATCCTCTTATACTTTTGAATATTCATTTTGCATTTAATATATTTCTTACCTTTTACTGCCGTTAATATCATTAATTATCCTCGAAAGGTTGCCTCCATTAAGGATAATTTAATTCAACTAATTTCAAGTAAATAATGCTCCTAGGAGCCTTGCTGCCACCAATGAATTTTGGAAAGTTGTTTAAACGAAAGCAGCCACACTGTTTTACGATAATTTAAAGTTACGATTATGGTAAAATAAAAATTAATTTGCTAGAAAAACTTATTAAGCCACAGGAGAATGAAGAAAATGAAACGTTAATGCCACGGCAAAAGGAAAAGAAAATTAAAATAAAAATAAACAAAAACAAAAACCTACAAGATGAACTGGTATTAAAAGTCAGGCGGGATGGTTAAAAAAGAAGTTTTATAAATATTTTAGCTTAAACAAATATATGCGCATAAGAATGATATTAAGCCAAATTCGAACATGTATTTGCAGCCACTCTGTTGGCATACACACCTAAACATTTACTGAAATACTTCAGCGAAGTACTAGTGGCAAACTGATCCTGGTCCATAAAATATATTTCACTTTTCATATTAATAAAAGTAACTCCCCATACAATTTGACGAACAAAAAGGCACAAACAAAATGCATTAAAAAAGTTTTATTTTTTATTTAAAGCCACTGATAGAAGGAGCAAAAAAAAAAACAAAAAAAAAAGAGAAGCAAAAGCATATTGTAAACAAAGCGTGAATAAAAAACACCTGCTGTGGTAGAAATTCACAAAATTTGTTTAAGAGAAAAAAGTTTCCGTATAACGAAAAACCTTACAATGTGCCTGTTAGTCAAACCTCTTAACCACGTTTTGTTTGGTTGTTGTTTTTGTTGTTGTTTAAAACGTCTAACGTTTAGTTACGAGCACAATACAGGCGGCAGTAGTTAGTTTCATCTGTTTTTGGGAATCAACTGAAAAGTGAGTAAAAATAAACAAATTGGTTGGCAGCCAGAAATGAACACCACTCACACATACGAGTACGTCAGGATGTGTTTACACACACACTTGCATTCGTCTGATTGTGTTGATGATTTTTATCAATGATTGGTAAATAATTTAACTTCTCAATGGATTGCTTGGCTAACTGGCTCCTACATAGACAGTCATGATGGTCAAGGCAGATTTGTTACCAATTTTACGAAGGCCAGTCGGTTGGTTAAAGATTTAATGTCTGATTCCTAAAAAAAATATTTTATGTTTATAAACTGTTTATATGATAAATTTTGTATAGAAATTTGCCAAATTAACTGCATAAAATATTTGTTATTAATTATGCTTTGAAAAATATTAATATTAATAGAATTAAGTGCCTGGGCCCACGATGTCACTCGATGTTGTGCTGTCGTACAATGACATTTAAAATAAAACAAAATCAAATATTAAAATTTAAATTTTAATCGAAATATATAGCGGGGGACATTGTGGACCAGGCAATAAACATTTCTTTTGAAAAACTTTTTTTTTTGATGTGCTAACATCTATACGCGCGCCTCTAGGGCAGTAAACTATCAGTTTCAATACATACGCAAGTGTAAGGTGTAAGATGTAAGAGTAAATCATCGTTTGTTTGTTCGTTGCTTGGCAGTCGGTATTGAAATTGATTATTGGGCGATTTTCATATAATTTTCCCACGCGATTTTCTACGGAAATTCATAGCCGATTTTATTAATTTTTGGATTAAAACGCTAGTGCGGGTTTCGACGAAGAGTTTAGGCCAAAAATTAAGGCGATCCGATATCGGCGAGCGGAGATTTAACTGTTTTAATTCGGAGTATTAATTTGGAGTAATATTAAAAAAGTGTTTTATGTTGATCTTCGGTTTTGTCTTATGCATAGCAAAGAGAATAGTGACGTGGTTATACGCACATATATAAAAATGTGATAGCAAGACAGCAACGTATGTAGCTTATGTACAAACATAACAATGTATGTATGTACATTTGTCTGTTGCTTTGCATTCTCTTTGTTTTTTGTGGGTTTAATAGGTATAAAATAAATAAACAAAAAGGTGTTAACACATCGCCCGTGAGTTTGAACACTCATTGATTTTTTTAAATAATTCTGCAAATTCTAAAAGACTAGCGCAATTGTAATAAAATTACACACGACATATTCTTTTATAGTTTTGCAGAGAGAGCGTAGTCACGAGGATTCATAATGAGTCACATCAAGGTTATTAAAAATATAAACTTATGCAGACAGTTTTGTTCTGCTAGAACTAATATTTTTGCAAGGATATTTTATTATCTAAGAGCTCAAATAATTCTTGTATGTGTATTTCCGTTACCGTCTATGGCTTAGGACATATACGACTTAAAGGCTTAAGGCCTAATGTTCTATTGAAAAATGTTATCTGCTTTGGAGTAAAGTAAAAATTGCAATAAGAATTTCCATTTCTGGGATTTGGAAAATTTTCTATAGGAACTGCAGGGATCTTCATTTTCTTTGCATTTCTTATTTCATTTTCAAACTAAATGAGAATTCCGAGCTGAAAATATTCATAAATAAAAATTTTATAGCATCTTTTTGTTCAAGAGTTTTAATGTATTATTAATATAAATTTGTGTAAAAACTAAATTTTTGTTCTACTGAAATTTCAGTAGAATAAAAATTTTAAGATATAATTTTTTAAAATTCTTAAAAAAATTTTACCGAAAATATGTTACAAATTTTTTAATCATCAATATTTTCTCAATTAAGTGGCAAATATGCCGTTAACGTAAATGAAAGAAATAGAAAATTGAGGTTTGTTTTTGAGTTCCCCACAATTCCCAAAGAAAATCCCAAAATGGGGAATTTTCACTGTATTTCCAGCATTTATTTTTTCTTCGGGCAGTGATAAATATATATATATATATATATATATATATATATATATATGTATATATATATATATATATATATACATGTATATATATATATATATATGTATATATATGTATATATATATATATATATATATATATATATGTAAATATTAGGATGGTTTGAAACTTTTTGATTGCAGTCTTGCGATTTAAAAAAGAAAAAAGGCCTTAAACGTCTACTGTGCAATACAAATTGTTTGTTTTTAAAATGATCTGGTAACTTCAATAAAATATTTAGAAATTTATTTCTTGTAAAATGCCTTGGTATAATTATAAATACGTGCCAAGATATTTTTGTAGATTTTTTTCAACGAATAAATAGTTAAACAACTTGTTTCTACCAAAACCGAGCAAATATTTGGGCGAGATAAAATATTATATGTAAAAATTTTTTTGTGGTACATTTTTAGTTATTTATCGTTAATTAATATTGGCTACATATATGTATATGTTTTCAAAGCTGGTGTTATGCAGATATGCACAATATAAATACTTTTCTTGAGTTCTTAACTTAAAAGTTAAAAAAAGCGTTTTTTATAGCATTTTCAAAAAAAAAAAAAACAAGTAAAAACGTTATATTCCACCGGGTCGAATCTTAAATACCCTCCAAATATTTAGTAAGTGAATTTAAAATGTTTAACTTGGTGGAACAGAGTTCCTTTACATAATATCGTACGTCAATGCCCACTGAAGGGGGCGGGGTTCAAAAATAGACAGTATCATGTTTTCCACAGACGAACGTATGGGCATTGCTAGACCGTCTTAGACTTCATCACTGATCAAGAATATACATATTTACCTTATAGGGTCAAATTCTCTTTGGAGGGCATAAAAACTGTATTTTGGCGGGGTCGTTCTGGCAAGGGCTGTGGGGGAAACATTTCACCTTTGTCATAAAATTCTAAAAATAAATGGTTGGGATGATTATATACAAAATTAAAATTTATATTTTTTGATAGGGTCATTTAGGGGGCAAAGGGAAAGGAGGGGGTAAAGCAGAAATCGGCAGTCATAAAGCTCTAAAAATAAATGCTTGGGATGATTTTATACAAAATTTAAAAAAAAAATTTTTTTTGGTAGGGACCTTTAGAGGGTGAAGGGGTAGGGCAGAGTAGTACTAGGTTACGTCTCAGCTTCGTCATTAAGGCTTGAAAATGTTATTTTTAAAGAATGTAGGCTTAAGTAAAACAATTTGTTAAATTTTTATGCTATTTTTGCATATAATAACGCCCACTAAAGTGGGCGGGGTCCAAAAATTATTTTTTTTTATGGTCCCAAATTTAAGGCGTTGGACCGTATTTCACTTAAAAATATATCATTTGCTTAACATAATAACGAAAAAACTTTAAAAATTATGTTGTTTTTTCTGGGTTGGTTTAGTTCTTCTTAGGGGAACTTTTTTCCCCCTTGCCCGATTTAGCCCATCTTCGAACTTAACCTGCTCTAAGCTTCAAAATATATTTATACCAAATTTTAAGGGTATAGCTCTTTTCGTTTGGACTGAATCGTGATTTCCACAGACGGACGGACGGACGGACGGACGGACATGCTCAGATCGTCTTAGATGTTATCACTCATCAAGAATATATATACTTTATGGGGTCTGAGATGGATATTTCGATGCGTTACAAACGGAATGACAAAGTGAATATACCCTCCAAATTCTTTTTTGGAGGATATAAAAAAGTTATTTGGCGGACCCTGTATTATAACAAACGCACGAAAAAATCAAATTAATTTATATAAGAAACATTCGCCTGGCTACTCCACTTGAAAGGAAACATATTTTTATTTTATAAATAATAAAAATCTTTGAATATTTTAAGAGGAAAAGAAAAATGGTGAATGACAGAATTAAACTTAAACTTAAATACGAAAATATCCCAATTAAAATGTTGACTTATTTCTGGAGTTTTAAATTAATTTTCAAATTTCCTGTAATGAAATATTCGTGGAAGAATTTTATAAAAATTTTTTTACAGGATACTTCCAGGGACTATAACGTGGTTTAAAGAGAACTTTTCGCTGCTCCTAAGTTGTGAACATTCCTTAATGTTACAATGTAAGGATTGTAAGATTTTCTGTACCGTTTCCATAAAACAAAAAACAAAAATTTGTGTGTCAAAAATAAATCTCAAACATAATCTTTTAAAACACCAATAAATTTGTATTTATTTGGACCCTCTGCAGCAGAACCACTTATTCCATTTCTTTCATGCAGAGTGTAATTAAAAGTCCGATATTCATGCTTACAAAAACTAAAATCTTCATCACTTCACTTTAATGCTGCCTGATTTATGGTTAATTTAAATAAAAATCTTTAAAATATTCCATATCATACATCAACGGCAAAGTGATATTTAAAAGTTGTAACAAACTCTCTGATTCAAGAGTGCAAAGAAATTAGATTTAAATCGCATGACGTTATTTTCATCTTTGTTTTGCCTTTTTGCCCAACAAACTTAAACTTAAATTCGTTTCTTCCTTGGGATATTTGCCCTTGCTTATGGAAAATATAATTTTCATACTTCAACAAATAGAAAATATGTAATAAAAATTGTTGAGAGTTTTTCTCCCTTTTATACACGTACTTTAGCTGTTGTAACCTCCTGGGCCCTTGAACATAAAAACTAAATTGAAAATAAAACTAAAGTTGATAACTGAAACGAACGAATAAAAGGAGTGTAACATACAAAAAAAAGAAAAAACTCGCTCCATAATCATAACGAAATTTTCTAAATCAAATAACACTCGAAAGCCATTTTCCATGTTTGTTTTTCATTCCTTTTGTTGAAGCAATTTTATTTAATATTTTCAAAACCAAATAACAAACGACATTCTAGATTCATGTGTGTCAACGTAAAAAGGCTGTTTTCACATACAATTTTTTTTTTTATGTTCGTATTTTATTTCGCAAGTCAATGGGAAAATAAAGATGTCGTTTATTTGACAGATACCAAAGACTTTAATGTTTGTGCTTCATTTTATTGCCACCGCTGTAAAAGTGAAGGGAGTCGGTGAAATACGTAAATCGTGTTAGAACAGAAAATGGCATGTCTGAAAAACATTTATTATTTTAAGACATAAAAAGCAAGCAGTATGGCATATTGACTGACAACAGGGCTAAGAAAGAAATCTATTTTAATTATTGTCTAAAAATAAATACGGGAAATTAAAGTTGCAACTCTAATATTTTAGAACAAAATAAAAACATTTGAAATTCAAAAATTTGAATCATAAATCCTTTCGAAAATGAGCTGAAACAGGACGATGCGATTTCTTTGTACTGGTTTTCTTTCAATACAACAAACAAATCATTATGTTGTCTACTGCACCGCTAAATTTATGTAGAAGTTGTTTGCAATACGAGTAAAAATAAAAATAAAATACAAAATAAAAAGACACCATCAGCCAGATGTTTGCCCAAGGCCATGCTAAATTTGGATGCAGCCTGTATCCATCATCAGACGTTTTAACAAAACCAAACACACACACACTCATACGGTTAAAATTATCTTCAGCAGACAAATATTTGGCCAGGATAATGCAGAAGCTTTTGATATGAAATGCAAACAGGCACCAACACATTGGCACTCTTTTTGGCAAACAACACAAACACACACACAGACACTCTCGCTAGCTCACTACAGCTATAAAACAGAAAAAAAACTCAAGCAGATGAAGAAAATAAAAGCTTTAGTTTTTTTTTTTGCCTTAAATGAATTAAATAAACGAGGGTGATTTAAGAAATGAAAAAAGTTATCGTTAAGGGCTCACTAAATTATACAAGCGGTTTGACCAGCAAGACTGAAATTCATGTTTGTTCAAACATGTTGCGTGGTATGGCAAGCGGCTTGATGAAAAATCAAGACCCCTTTCACACACGTCAGGTTTTACTCGTCAAGGCTTGATCTTTTAGGAGAGAGCGGTGAAGAGCGTGAAAAGGGGTACAGACTTGACGGTACTAGTCAAGTGAATATACCCTCCAAAAAAGAATTTGGAGGGTATATTCACTTTGTCATTCCGTTTGTAACGCATCGAAATATCCCTCTCAGACCCCATAAAGTATATATATTCTTGATCAGTGATGAAATCTAAGACGAACTGAGCATGTCCGTCCGTCCGTCCGTCCGTCCGTCTGTGGAAATCACGATTCAGTCCAAACGAAAAGACCTAGACTCTTGAAATTTGACATAAATATATTTTGAAGCTTAGATCAGGTTAAGTTCGAAGATGGGCTAAATCGGGCAAGAGGGAAAAGAGTTCCCCTAAGAAGAACTAAACCAACCCAGAAAAAACAACATAATTTTTAAAGTTTTTTGGTTATTTTCTGAAGCAAATGATATATTTTTATGTCAAATACGGTCCAACGCCTTATACTTGGAGCCATAAAATAAAATAAAAATATTTTTTGACCCCGCCCACTTTAGTGGGCGTTATTATAGGCAAAAATAGCATAAAAATTTAACAAATTGTTTTACTTAAGCCTACATTCCTTAAAAATAACATTTTTAAGCCTTAATGACGAAGCTGAGACGAAACCTGGTACTACTCTGCCCTACCCCTTCCTTCGCCTTCGCCCCCTAAATGACCCTACAAAAAAAAAATTTTTTTTTTAAAATTTTGTATATAATCATCCCAAGCATTTATCTTTAGAGTTTTATGACTGCCGATTTCTGCCCTACCCCCTCCTCTTCCTTTGTCACCTAAATGACCCTACCAAAAAAAAATTTTTTTTTTTAAATTTTGTATGTAATCATCCCAAGCATTTATCTTTAGAGTTTTATGACTGCCTGTTGCTGCCCTACCCCCTCCTCCCCCTTTGCCCGCTAAATGGCCCTATTAAAAATAAATAAAATTTTTTTTTAATTGTGTGTAAAATCATCCCAAGCATTTATTTTTAGAGTTTTATGTCTACCTGTTTCAGCCCTACCCCCTCTCCCCCTTTGCCCTCTAAATGACCCTATCAAAAAAAAAAAGAAATTTTAATTTTGTATATAATTATCCCAAGCATTTATTTTTAGAGTTTTATGACAAAGGTGAAATATTTCGCCCACAGCCCTTGCCAGAGCGACCCCGCCAAAATACTGTTTTTATACCCTCCAAAGAGAATTGGACCCTATAAAGTAAATATGTATATTCTTGATTAGTGATGAAGTTTAAGACGGTCTAGCAATGCCCATACCTTCGTCTGTGGAAAACATGATATTGTCTATTTTTGAACCCCGCCCCCTTTGGTGGGCATTGACGTACGATATTATATAAAGGAACTCTGTCCCACCAAGTTAAACATTTCAAATTCACTTACTAAATATTTGGAGGGTATTTAAGATTCGACCCGGTCGAATATAACGTTTTTACTTGTTATATTTTCTTTTGTTTTACCATCCGTAATATATTAAATGAATGTTCAGCAATGAAGAGAAAAACTTGCCGTGACGTTTCGTGTGTGAACGTAAATGCAGCTTCGAAAGAAAATTGAAGAAAAACTGATCAAGTAAACCTGATGTGTGTGAAAGGGGACCAAATAATTTTAATAGCTTGAACGCCATGTTGAATTTGTCACAAGCCGCTTGTGTAGTGTTTTGTGAATTCTTAGTTCAGCAAGCAAAATAGTTGTGGGCTCTAAGAAAACTCAGTTTATGAAAATATATATTTTTGCTGAGAATAAAGATCTATGAAATCCTTAATTTATCCCCCCGCCCCCCTCTCATTTACGTGCCTACGCCTGCTAAACAAACATTCGCCACAGCTGGCAACAGTTCAGCTCTCTTACATCCCATTATGTGGGTTTATTTATTTGCCCAAATTAAAATTTTCAAGTTAATGAAATTCTTTTGATAAGAGGCTCTTTAAAATTTATTACCAATAAATTCTTGCTATAACCATTTTTATTAATAGCAAAACAATTGTTAATTTATTAACACCAAAAAGCCAAAATACACAATAGCAAAAAACTAAGGGAAGGAGGGAGGCAGGAAGTTCAGGAAAAGTCAAACGTTGTGCTTCGTTACACCTCAATGCTATACTCATACATATAAAAAAAAAGAGGAAAGAAAAACGTAAAAGAAAAACTTTCTTTGTAGAAATTGGAATGACATGCAGCAGCTAACAAAGTGGAAAAGTTCGTACTAAGAATTTTATTACATTTTCGGCTTGATTTTATGGGGGATGTAGCGCTTGAATAGCTCCTTCCAAGTTTCAACTGTAAAATATGTGTTTTTCTTTTTCTACATAATTTTATGGTACAAAACATAAGAACTGACAAGTAAAAAAGTTCTTGTTCATTAATTTTGTTTTCACAATCTACAATGAGCTTTTCTCCTTAATTGAAGAGCAAACTTCCATCTTGAACTGTTAAAGTCAGCAAGTTTTTTGTTTTGTTTTTTTGTATTCTTTTCATAAATAATTGATATTTTACAAAATATATGCACTTGTGTTGTACGTCCATTTATATTTTAGAACACAGTAGACATCGTTAGAAAGTATTTGATGTAACGTGTGGCCAAAATACTTTCTTAAATACATAAACTTTATTGGCAATTTCACGAATTTTATGCGTCTGCCTTTTTGCGTGTGAAATGGTCCTTTAAGCCCCCTCCTTATCATGGAACTTTATTAACTTTTTTTGCTAAGATACAACAACATAATTTAGTCTAGTGTCATGTACGATTCGTTGGAAAGTATTTGCTTTTCAACTAATTACGAGTACATGATTTAAAAGTATCCTTAAAGGATTTGGGTTTAAGCAATGAAAATGTTCATAGAATTTTTTTATTCTTGGCAAGAGGTGCGGCAAAGAAACAGCGATAAGAAAAAATATCATGACTTTAGTATCATGTCATTTTAAATTAAATTGTTTTATACATATCAATCTTTGACGCCACTCTAGTGTATACAGTCGACTCTTGATAATTTGAAACTCGTTAATTTGAATCTCGCGGTAATTTGAACTGTTTTCCAAGTCCTTTGAAAAACACTCAATAAATTGAAAAATATCTATGTAATTTGGTCCCCTCAATAATTTGAAATTATTTAAATGACATTTTGATCGCCGACTCGTTATAATTTGAATTTTTTGCCTCTACACTCTATATTTTGAATTATTTTAATTGCTGTGTTTTATGCAAAATATAAAATAAATAAAACAAACATTTATTTTAGTTTTTTTTCGATGTGCTACAAAAATGACATCTTGCTCGCCAACGTTCTATAATTTGAAGTTCGGTTATTCTACACTCTTTAATTTGAACTCCTAATGTGATTTTGTTTCTGTTTTTGAAAGAAATTTAAATCGTTTGCATTAGTTTCTGTACCACGATTTTAGTATACACCACTACATCGACAGTTGCTAACATAAAAAATCAGAGCTCAGATTTACTCCATTTTAAACACGAGTGAAAAATACTCGCGAAGAAGAGTACTCGAAGATTACGAGTGTTACAAAAAGTTTACTCTCCACTCGTTTGTTTTAGGTGGGAGTACTCGCGAGTACTCCGTTTTAAAAAGTAAGAGTGGGAGTAAAAATCTTCGAAATAGAGTGAGAGTTTACTCTTAAGAGTAAAATCGAGTGGAAAAATAGAAACTGTTTGTCTTTGCTGACTTGTGTGTGCGTGTAGTTTTTGTGTACTCTTTCAGTCTTTCCATACAGTGCGCATGTGCGGAGCAATTAGTTGGTTTTATAAAAAAAAGTTTTATTATATTTTTAAAAGTTTACTTATATTTTCTATATCTATTATAATGAACAATAAAGACATAAATAATACTATACTTGCTACTACACACACACACACACGCACACACACAAATCGGCAAAAACAAACAGTTTCTATTTTTCCACTGTATGAGAAAGACTGAAAGAGTACTCGGCAAGAGTATAATCTGCCCGATTTCGAGCGTATTTTACTCGCACTCGAAATCGAGCAAAGCATATGCGCTCTTATTCGAGTGGCATACAAAAATAGAGTACACTCGATATATTTTTTTTCACTCGCAGGAGTACTCGCTCTCGGATTCGAGCGAGTTTCACTCTCTACTCGAATTCGAGCGAAGATTTCGGAGCTCTGTAAAAAATAAAATTTCTTTGCTTTGCTTTTGCGGAATGGTTTTGCTTTTTTTTATGAAAACTCTTGTTAATTTGAATTTTTTCTGTCTCTCTTTCGATATTTTGAAGTCTCGTTAAAATGAAAACTCGATTATTTGAACTTTTTCTCTGGTCCCTTCAGTTTCAAATTATCAAGAGTCGACTGTAATTGCAAAAAAAATAATTAAAAAAAAAATAATGCTTAGAAACGTCCATTACAAGTAGACTATGAAAAGACCATTTAAAAATAGTCATATAACAATTTCGTCGTTTAAATTGAGATTACGAAAAGTAATTTTAATGTCACTTACAGCTTGTGCAGTAATTATTCACACAATATATTTTCCAATTAATGGAAATTCTTATCTTTTTTATACCTTCCAAAAAAAAAATTTGAGGGTATATTCACTTTGTCATTCCGTTTGTAACGCAGTGAAATATCCATCTGAGACCCCATAAAGTATATATATTCTTGATCAGTGATGAAATCTAAGACGAATTTTGAATTCGTTTTAAAATATAAATTATTTTATATATTGTAAATGAATATTTTAAAATTTTAAAAGTATGGAAATATTTACACAAAATCAATAAGAGCTTAGAAATCATATTAGTTCATTTTTCAAAGAATTTCTGATGCATCATCAGCTGTTTCCAATTTATAACTTGGCAGCACTCAGCTTAGCACAGACAACGACAAGGTTGCATTTCATAAAGTCTACTTAAAAGCAATACAAAAGTAGTTTCAAGTTAATTTTAACAAATTATTTTTTTTTATGTATGAATTTCTATTTTAATAGTGAACTTTTATTTTATGTAAATTGTATTAGAGGATGTTAATTTTCTCAACAGACTATAAGTTCAAATCTGCGAAACTGCAAATTATTTTTTTTTTATTTAATAAATGAATGTGATTTTACATTCTATTTATTTCTCAGAGTGGAATATTAAGAATATTTTTCATAGTCGTTAAACCAGCAGAACGGATCAGTACTGATATCGAAGCCGCTACGCCATCTCATCAGCGTTCTTTGTTCAAGTTTTCCACTGTTTCAAGTGATGCTAGTTATTAGGAATATCAACTATTTAACCAATATTTTTAACGAAAATTGAATATGAGAAGTTCTCACACACATTTTTTTGTAAAAACATATTTTAACGTTAAAACCAACATTTATTAAAACCATGTCAGTATGAGAATACTATTAAAAAGCTATCGAAGCCAAATTGAGTTACCAATACCAGCGAAGTTTCCCCAGTTATGGAGCAGTCTAGTCCTAGGTCACATGCAGCCAATGACGATGCATTTTTTGAGAATACAGCCAATATTCGTAAATAACAGGTCCATCGATTTCATAATAAATTAATACTTTGGTATAGCTATGCCCATAAGCTTTTATTTTTCGTACACAAAAATTCTCAAATTCTTTAAATTAAAAAAAAAAACTATCTTCTCATCTTTCATAATCTGTCCCCTCAATACTATCCCCTCGTTTTCAGTTCCGGCGCAATGCATTGCATATATAGGGGTCATCCCCTGAGTGCTAGTCCAAGATAAAAAAAAAAAAGATTCTAGAGAGGATAAGCGAGGGGCAAATTGTGGTATTCGATATCGATCGAAATTTCAATATAATTTGAATACAAATTTTTTAGCTCTTGTGGTCCACTTAGTTGTCATAATTTTTTAATAAAAAAAATGAGGCTGAGTACACATATGCCACTATCCGCAAATTGTGGCTGAGGAAGCCCTCTTTCTTGCACAAAAAGTCTTGTATCTGAAATAATTTTGGAATTCGAATAATATCTGACCACGTCCGTCCGTCTGTGGAAATCACGATTTAGTCCAAACGAATACAGCCAGACTCTTGAAATTTGATATAAATATAACTTGAAGGATGGCACAGGTCAAGTTCATAAATGGGCAGAATCGGGCCAGAGGGAAAAAAGTACCCCTAAGAAGAACTAAACCAACCTCTAAAAAACATAATTTTTAAAGATTTTTTTTGTAATTTTGTTAAGCAAATGATATATTTTTATGTCAAAGAAGGTCCAACGCGTTAAACTTGGAGCCATAAAAAATTATTTTAAATCGTAGCAGCATTCAGGGTATGATTCCTAAATAAGCAGTGGATTGCGCCGGAATTAGAAAGGAGGGGATGGTGTTGAGAGCACACATGAAGGAAAAAGATAGAGAACTTATTGCAGCTATTTACAGGGCTGACGAAGGAGGAAACTGCTCCTTTTCAGTGTCAATCGCTGCCGGTAATTGTTCTGTGACATGCAGAGTTAAGGAATCACCTAGCACGCATGGGTATCGTTGACGATATAAAATGCAGGGCCTGTCAGGAGGATGACGAGACACTTGAGCACTACTTATGCTACTGTCCAGCTTTTGGTCAAGTCAGGAGACAAACATTTAATCAGGAGATTATACAGGATATGGAATTTCTTAGGGGCTCTAATTAAGAAGGCACATTGAAGAGACTATGTCCTTGACGTAATCAAATTCAGCGGTTTCCATGGTTTTAATGGGGGCTCCCTATAATTTTATGGCAACTGCTATAATAGAGCGCACAACAGGCCTGTGGGGACTGGACGAATTGGAATAGCTTTGCTTACGCCCCTCTCTTCAAACTAACCTAACCTGGCTGACAACAATTAACACAACCATGCACTCATGCTGATCAGAAGAATTCGACACAATATTCATGACTGAGTGCGGTAGCGAACCCTTTATTTATAGTCTCGTGTGAACTACTTCAGCCAACAGCACCCCGCTTGGCGACTGACAAAAAAATTATATATATTTTTTTAAATATAATTTTACGAAAGAAATAATTGCCTCGATATCGTGAAATAGGCAGTTATTTTTTTGCGCCGCAAACATATGCAACACTTTAAACATTTAATTATTTGACAAACTGTATGCTAGTGTATACTTAAGGGCACTGCTTCCTTAAAAACTTGTTGCATATATTATGGCTGCAAAATAAAACTCTCTACAATCGCTTCGTTGTTGTAACTGCTACCAAAACTTTCTTTTTGGAAGTTTTTCGGCTATTAGACGTTATTGCGTCTTTTACAACTTAATTACCACAACACGCTTCACAGTTTTAATTTATGTAAAGTGAGCTGCCATAATACGCTTTTTACGACTTTTACATCATTAATTTTCTGTCTTTCGAAAGGAGTCACATATTTTTATGTTACTCATACACTCTCTAACAACGAAAATGGTAATAAAAGTTTTTTATTGCAAGTTGCATGGCCGGCCATTCCTGCCCTCTTGGATGAGTATCGTTAAATTAAGTACATATTAGATTTGTTAGACATCTGCCCGGCTGGCTTGCTGGCTGGCTGACTGGTTCTTCCATTGTATTAGTTTTTTCTATTGTTAACTGGTGTACATATAAAAATTATGTATGTCTATAGTTAGTCAATTTTATATTCTACTTGAATGCTCGGTTTTATCAAAGTGTTGCATTGTCTTTAGTTTATTCTATAAAAGTTTTTATTACTTTATCTTAATATAAGCTAATTACTTTTTCATGGATCTATTTATTATTTAAGTTGATATAATGCATTTTAATGTGGTGGGTTTTTATGGCAAATGAAATAACTCTTTGGTAAAAATTTGACGCATAAATAGCATTTAAGAGGATTATTAAAAACTAATGTTAATAAATAAGTAAATCTGCCTGCTGGAACTTTCTTCTAAGATTCCTGGGAAAGTGTGCATAATGTTGGAATTCTATTGTTTTAGATTTTTTTATACATATGATTTGTTTGATCTAGGTTAATTACTGTTATATAAATGAATTTCTTTTGTTTCTATACCAAATCGTCAGTAGATTTCCATCGAATTCGTTAATAACAAAACATCTTACATTATGCACAAACTACCAAAAACCAATTGAGAATTGTACCAGAAAAATCAAAATAGGCTTCAAAGTTTTTCGAAAACTCAACAAAGAAATTTTATTCGATCTATTTTATTGAAGCTATTTTATTTTTATTTTTATTTTTTTTTACCTTTATGCAATTAATGCCGTATTCATGATAAATAATGTGGACTTGTAGAGTGCGTTAAGGCAGAATTAGTTTGTACGTGCTGTTCTGTTCTGAATCAGCTGTTTTGTTTCTGTTCAATTGAAAATCTGTATGTGCGGTTTGTTGTTTCTTTTTCGTTCTGTTCTGTTGAGGACAAATCTGTAGAAAATAGCATTCAACGTTAAGTGACAGCTGACAGTGCGTATGTATTAGTTTTTTGTGGTATCAAATATTACACATTTTTTGTTTAAAGTGTTGTTTTTTGTTTTAATTCAAGACTTTTTAAGTTTGTACACACAATATATTCATATTTGAACTATCAATTTATATATTTCACAATTTTTCACAAAATTATTTATTTTTACATTTCAATTAATTTGTTTGCTTTTAAAAACAGCTGATTTCATTAACAGAACAAGTAATTACAAAATATTTTCTACAGAACTTCACAGCACCGAACAGCAACAGAAAGTAAAAACTAATGAAGCCTTTAAACTTAATTTTCAACGGAAATTGTGTTTTAAAGCACACTTTAGGAACAAATTATTTTTTATGAATACGGCAGTTAATTTAAAGTTTGTAAACAAAAGCAACTGAGACAATAGTACCTCCGACAAATTAAATCTTTATATGATATTTGAAAACCAGTAAATTAGGGCCTGTTATTATACCCTCCAAAAAATAATATGGAGGGTATATTTACTTTGTCATTCCGTTTGTAACACAGCGAAATATCCATCTGAGACCCCATAAAGTAAATATATTCTTGATCAGTGATGAAATCTAAGACGATCTGAGCATGTCCGTCCGTCCTTCCGTCAGTGGAAATCACGATTCAGTCCAAACGAAAAGAGCTAGACCCTTAAAATTTGGTATAAATATATTTTGAAGCTTAGAGCAGGTTAATTTCGAAGATGGGCCTAAATCGGGCAAGAGGGAAAAAAGTTCCCCAAAGAAGAACTAAACCAACCCAGAAAAAACAACATAATTTTTAAAGTTTTTTGGTTATTTTGTTAAGCAAATGATATATTTTTATGTCAAATACGGTCCAACGCCTTAAATTTGGAGCCATAAAATTTAAAAAAAAAATTTTGGACCCCGCCCACTATTGTGGGCGTTATTATATGCAAAAATAGCATAAAAATTTAACAAATTGTTTTACTTAAGCCTACATTCTTTAAAAATAACATGTTTAAGCCTTAATGACGAAGCTGAGACGCAACCTGGTACTACTCTCCCCTACCCCTTCACCCTCTAAATGACCCTACAAAAAAAAAATTAATTTTGTATATAATCATCCCAAGCATTTATTTTTAGAATTTTATGACTGCCTGTTTCTGCCCTACCCCCTCCTCCCCCTTTGCACCGTAAATGACCCTATAAAAAAATATATAAAATTTTATTTTGTATATAATTATCCCAAGCATTTATTTTTAGAGTTTTATGACAAAGGTGAAATGTTTCCCCCACAGTCCTTGCCAGAACGACCCCGCCAAAATACAGTTTTTATACCCTCCAAAGAGAATTGGACCCCATAAAGTATATATATCATTGATCAGTGATGAAGTCTAAGACGGTCTAGCAATGCCCATACGTTCGTCTGTGGAAAACATGATGTAGTCTAGTTTTGAACCCCGCCCCCTTAAGTGGGTGTTGACATATAATATTGTATAAAGGAACTCTGTCCCTACAAGTTAAACATATTACATTTACTTACTTACCCCGGTATTCATAAAATTTAAAATGAGTTTGAAATGTATTTTAATCAAATTTGTTCATACAAAATTTTCCTAAAACAGATTTCAAATACGTTTTATTTTTTTATGAATACCGGGGTAAGTATTTGGAGGGTATTTAAGATTCGACCCGGTCGAAAATATCAAGCATTTAAAGTTCAGGGGACAAATTACGGCATTCGATATCAATTGAAATTTGTATAGTATATAAATTGTATTGAAATTTCGATCGATATCGAATGAGGCAATTTGACCCCAGGAAGCAAACAGATTTTTACTAAAAAAAATAAGTATTCTATTTAATTTGCCTTTATTCAAAAGATGCTTAAATATTAAAATTTAATTGTAATGTGGCATTAAAGTATCCATGATTCCTTTTAGAAACCGCATAATAGGCTTAGGCAACTCCAATTCAAATAATAAGGGGTTATTTTCCTCCGTCTTGGACTTGTTAACTTCACTGCTGTCACTTTTGGCAACTGGGCTCGAGAGTTCTTTTGTTTGAGATTTAACTTCTTGATCGTCGGCTCTTCCTCCTTTCGTTTTCACATCAAATCTTTTAGTTAATGTTGCATCCAAGATGTGTCCTTGATAAGGATAACTGAAAGGAAAATACAAGCGCAGCAGTTGATTATTTGGTGGCACAGTTACTGGTTGACTTGTCTTGTTTCTAAGTCGGGGAAATTTTGTAAACTGTGCCGACATTATGGGATTCCAAGGTCTCCAATTACTGAAAATGGTGGTATTATTAATACGTTGCACACCCTGCATGAGAGCATTCCATAATGCTGTATCTCTGGTTTGGGATGGCATTAAGACGGCATCGTTGATGGGCGGTTGGGTTTCTATGAAACTAAAAGGTGAAAAGAAATTACTGAATTTCGGTATCCAATTCGCCGGTAAAGCGAAGATGCTGAAGCCAGAAGTAGTTTGTGTTTGATTGTTACCAGTTGGAGTGCTATTGAAGGGTTTAACAAAATAGGGTGGCATAATGGGGGCCGATGGTAGGACAGGAAAGTTGCCGAACCAACCAGGATGTGGTGTGGGTCGGCGAGTGGTAAAGGGACTGTTGGTTGTGGATGGTGGTTTGCGTACAATAGTATTGGGTTTTATTATTTGCGATGTGGATGGTGTTTGAGTTGCGTATGCGGTTGATGTTTCTGTGGTATTTTCAGTAGAATAATTTGTAACTGGTTGACTAGTTGTTGTTGTTGCTGTTGCTGTTATTATATTTTCTTGTGCTAATATTACGCTGTCAGGCACTTGTGTCTGGGGATTTTCAGGTAGTTTCTGTAATGGTGGTGCTGAAATAATTTTTTTTTGTTTAATTCAGTGGCTTCAGTGGCTTATAAAATAAATTGTTGTTAAGTTTTGTTAAATACCTTCTAATGTCGTTTGATTATTTGTTGTTGCCTTGAAATGCTCTTCAGTTGATGCTGGCCCAAGACGAGGATTTTCAGAATCATTGAGGGTGCTTTTACTAGTTGAGTCTTCTTTTAATGTTTGCTTTTGATTACCGAATCCTACTTCTTCCGTTTTATTGGTGGACACTTTCCAATCTGTTGGTTTGTCCTTTTCGAAAAGTGAATTATTTGTGCTCCTGTAGTTTTCGAAATTATTTAAATTAATTTCGGTATTTAATGCGTCTTCTTTATTAGTGTTTCTTTCCGTTTCTGTAATTTGTTTTACTGTATTTTTCTTATAATAGGGATTTATTGGATTTTCGGATTTGATCTTTTCACTTTTTTCTAAACGATCACTATAAGCATTTTCTGCATTCTTCGAAATATTAAATTTTTCGAAATTAAATTGTTCATTTACTTCGAAACTATTTACTGCTGTAGATGTTGTGCTTTCGGATTGTGTTGCTTCCTTCAATTTGTCGTTTGCAGCTGCCAAGGGAATTGTTTGTTTCTCTCTGCTTGAAGTAGTTAAAATATTTTCAGCTTCCACTTTTAATTCAATGGGATTTTGGATATTTTTATAGCTTTTATTTGAATTACTCTCAGAGTAATTGGAAATGGCCAAGATGTTTTTGTCATTTTCGCACATCTTTATTAATAAAACATTTTGTGGACTGTTTTTGTTTAAAACATTTTCATCTTTCACATCGTCGTTTACTGCAGCTGGAATAGTTGAAGGCTTGGCAAAGGATTCTAAAATCAAGTTTTCATTTTTACTTTCCACATCAGTTAATTTATTTCCATTGCCAAACTCGACAGGATCATAAGGAGGATCTATAGAGTTGTCCGTATATTTTATTGAATTCTGTACAGGTTCGATTATATATTTCTGAGGAATCCTTAAGGCCTCTGTAGTGGCTTGATATTCAATTTGGCGTTTTTGTATAATTCGTTGTTCACTTAATAGACACACACTTATGAAGCAAATAATTTTGAAATTTTGCCGGAAATCCTGAAATTATTATTTTCTTTTAAATTAATTTCATTCAAAATGAAAAAAAGAAATTGTGTACGTACCATGTTGTTTTCCAAATCGATACTAAATGCTAAAGAGCATTCTAGTATTTTATTTATATACGAGTACCACATAAACTTTTGGTTTTAAAATCTTCTTGTTAAATTGATTTTTGTTTTTTAAATGGATCGCTGCTGTTACAGTTGCGTATCAGTATGTGTAAGTTGATTTGTATTTAATTTCTTTTTTTGTAAACTAAAGTTTTTAAGTAGATTTTAGTTTTGTTTTTCAGTTTGGAAAATTATCAAAACGTTGCACTCATTACGATGCACATTTGAAAAGGTAGAGCGTATTTTATGGGGCCAACGATAAGAACTTGGCACAAAAAACAACAGCAGCAGCAGCAGCAGAATAACATGAAAAATGAATTTTAAAAATATTAATGCCTTTTAAAATTTCACTTTTATTTTGAACAATTTATGTTTTGAGTCATCGTCGACATGGCCATCGACATAATTCATTGATTGTGGTCATATTATTGAACTGCTTGCCATGACTTTCAATATTTATCGTAGAAAATGTTCGTTTTATTTATTTATTGCTTTCACTAATTCAATTTCCTTAATTGTATGCGATTGCGCAGTAAAACTAGAATTTAAAAATCAATTTATGGAAAACTATTTTATTTAGTTTTGATTGGCTCCAAATTTTTAGATACTTGGAATGTGCCTGTGAGTAGCTTTTTTTACTCACATGCGCAGCATTATGTTGGCGATCAGTAAAATTATCATTCTTTTTATTTATAGTCATGTTATTTACATCTCTAGAATGTTTTAAGAAATATCCATGAAAAAGAATAATTAATCGATCTTGAGATGTAATTGCTTAATAATCAGCTAATTTTAAATGAATCCTTCAATGGAAGATTGCAATAATTTTGGTTAAACAAAAAAAAAAAAAAAAAAAACAAGTAAAAACGTTATATTCGACCGGGTCGAATCTTAAATACCCTCCAAATATTTAATAAGTGAATTTACAAGGTTTAACTTGGTGGAACAGTGTTCCTTTTGTGGTTGAGTTGTCAGTGAATCGCACCACGCATTACAGAGAGAATTCGTTCTTTGGCCGAACGGTTCGTATGTGGAACAAACTTCCAGCAGAGGTCTTTCCTGTCAGTTTTAACTTGGGGAGGTTCAAATCGAACGTCCAGAAACTCTACTCCCTCTATCCTCCTTCCCATAACCAACTTTCCTAGTTCTGGCACAATGCATCGCATATGTAGGGGTCATCCCCTGAGTGCTGGTCCAAGAAAAAAAAATAATAATAATAATATCGTACGTCAACCCCCACTAAAGGGGGCGGGGTTCAAAAATAGACTACATCATGTTTTCCACAGACGAACGTATGGGCATTGCTAGACCGTCTTAAACTTCATCACTAATCAATAATATACATATTTACTTTATAGGGTCCAATTCTCTTTGGAGGGTATAAAAACTGTATTTTGGCGGGGTCGCTCTGGCAAGGGCTGTGGGGGAAACATTTCACCTTTGTCATAAAACTCTAAAAATAAATGCTTGGGATAATTATATACAAAATAAAATTTTATATATTTTTTTAGAGGGTCATTTACGGAAAAAAGGGGGAGGAGGGGGTAGGCCAGAAACAGGTAGTCATAAAAATCTAAAAATAAACGCTTGGGATGATTATATACAAAATTAAAAAAAAAAAAGTTTATTTAGTTTTTATAGGGTCATTTAGCGGGATAAGGGGGAGGTTGGGGTAGGGCAGAAGCAGGCAGTCATAAAATTCTAAAAATAAATGCTTGGGATGATTATATACAAAATTAAAATTTTTTTTTTGGTAGGGTCATTCAGGGGCAAAGGGGGTGGTTGGGGTAGGGCAGAAGCAGGCAGTCATAAAGCTCTAAAAATAAATGCTTGGGATGATTATATACAAAATTTAAATTTTTATTTTTTTTTGTAGGGTCATGTAGAGGTTGAAGGGAGAGGAGGGGGTAGGGCAGAGTAGTACCAGGTTACGTCTCAGCTTCGTCATTAAGGCTTAAAAATGTTATTTTTAAAGAATGTAGGCTTAAGTAAAACAATTTGTTAAACTTTTACACTATTTTTGCATATAATAACGCCCACTAAAGTGGGCGGGGTCCAATTTTTTTTTTATGGCTCCAAGTTTAAGGCGTTGGACCGTATTTGACATAAAAATATATCATTTTCTTAACAAAATAACCAAAAAACTTTAAAAATTATGTTGTTTTTTCTGGGTTGGTTTAGTTCTTCTTAGGGGAACTTTTTCCCCTCTAGCCCGATTTAGCCCATCTTCGAACTTAACCTGCTCTAAGTTTCAAAATATATTTATGCCAAATTTCAAGAGTCTAGCTCTTTTCGTTTGGACTGAATCGTGATTTCCACAGACGGACGGACGGACGGATTTATAATAATGGTGGCCAAATTTTTAAAATAAGGCCATGATGGCTTTATTGCTCAATTGATTGAGAGATAAAGCCATCATGGCTTTATTTCACATGATTTTAAAGCACCCCCCCGATTCTGTCAGTGTAATACTTTTTTTCAATAACAGCAAATAACGTTTATTTTCGAAATTTAAACTAAAAAATCAAACTAAAAGAGTTGTGCTACGCGTACAAGCCATACACCAAAGTAATCCTTGGACTACCTTTAGATGCATTAATTTTTATTTCTTTAAGTTTTATTAAATAACTCAATATTACCGATTATTTTCGGAGTTTTATTTATTACTCAGAAAGTAAGATTTATTGTTTGATTTTTATTTATTCTTCAGAAAATCAAAGTTATTTTTTTATTTTCATTTATTCTACAAAAAATAAGAGTTATTTTTGATTTTCATTTATTCCTCAGAAAATAAAAGCTATTTTGTTATTTATTTTATAACTCTTATTTTCTGAGGATAAATAAAAATCGAAAAATTAACTTATTTGCTGAGGAATAAATAAAAATTAAAAATAACTCTTATTTCCTGAAGAATAAATAAAAATAAAAATAAATTACTTTAATTTGCTGGAGGAATAAATAAAAATTATTTTTTAAAAAATTAATAAAACTCAGAATATAAGTTTTATTTTCTAGGCGAAAAATTAAACTTAGGAAATAAGATAATTTTTAAAATAAAACTTATAACCGTTGCGATCCCTTCTTTTTCCACTTAATTTTCATATGATACTTATGGCGATTTCTTTTCTGGAAAATATGTAACATTTTGTCACTTTTTATTCTAGAAAACCACAATTAGCAGCAATTTTAAAATAAAACACATCTCGATAAGAGATGGTAGCTCAGTTTCCAATAAATTCACTATTTTCAAATGCCATAATGTTACCATTTTCCATTGAAAAGTGCAAAAAATGTAGCATTTTATTTTAGAAAAGAAAACAACATTAAAGTTCTTTTTCAAAGGCACAACATAATTTAAAAATATTTACTAAAAATTATTAAAACAAACTCATAACAAAGACATTTGACCAAGTGAAGTGCAAAAAAAAAACTGACAATAATTTAATTAACATTTTTATGCTCTTAAATCTATTTCAAATCATTCCCCCTTTTCTAAGAACATATTTTTTTTGTTTGTTAATTTTATTATTTATAATGCCATTCAGTCCTAGTTCATTCACTTTCCATGAATGGAGTGCCTTCATCGAACAACCATTTCAAATGTGCAGGTACAACGATAACAAATAACGAGCATTTTGCTTATAGCATTTCAATAGTTTTGGGACTGCAGCGAATATCTTTTTCCATAGAATACGAAATTTAAACACAGTAACAACAGCAATAAGGGTCGGAGTTGAAGTCGAGGCAATAGCAAAAAATTAAGGCTAAAGCACAAGCGATCTATTGGGACTTGTATATCTTTACCTACTTTAAAAAACATTTATTCATACTACATCAATAAATAACAAGGATTACTTTCAATGACCGTAATAAATGAATGAACTCGTAAAAAATAACATAAGCAATACAAAATCAAATAACTAAAGCACACACACATACTCGCACATACACACGTGCATGTAATTTGTAAGTATTACAAGAATAATAATAATAAAAGTATTTTCTATAGGAGAAACCAGTTGAAAGCTAGTTTCCATGAAAACCAACTAAGTTTTCCTTTCTGCTCAACTCCCTCCCTTTAATTTCTCGGCAAATATTGAAAAGTAATAATAATGATCCTGCACACACACACACAGACACACACTTACACAAATACCAATTGCACATGTCACTAATTACGTTTTCATTATTAAACTCTGGAAATATGTACTACAAAGACTCAATTCAACTGCTCTATATGCATTAGCAAATATAAAAAGAAAATATTAATTTTCCACAGTTCCTTGGAAATGTCAACAGTAATTCAAGGCTGGACTTTGCTCCTGCCGGAAATGATTTTCTACGCCAGTGTCTGCATTCGTAAGAACACAATATTCTACTCTTACATTGAGTCAATTTGCAATTGTTAATATGGCAGCGGACAACAGGAAGTAAAGCAAAATTAAGGATAATCAAGCAATATTGAATATTGTAAATATTTTATAAGAAAAAGAAATTGTTGCAATCGTCCTTACAGTTCTGATAATAATTTAGGAGCTCACAGTGAATACAATGAAAATGGAAAAATAGGCTGCACAAAAATTTAAATGCTAAAATAAGGACGAGATGTTATAAAAAAAATGTATCCTATTAAAAGTATTAAGATAGAGCTTTTGACTAGTAAAATATCCTGTCCTTTCTAGGATGCCTTTTAATTCTAAAAAAATTTTTGTATTACAGGATGTTAATTTTCTCAACAGGCTATAAGTTCAAATCTGCGAAACTGCAAATTATTTTTTATTTTTATTTAATAAATGAATGTGAATGTGAATGTGAAATATTAAGAAATCAGTACTGATCCATTCTGCTGGTTTCATGACTATGAAAAATATTCTTAATATTCCATTCTGAGAAATAAATAGAATGTAATGACATCCTGTAATACAATTTACATAAAAAAAAGTTCACTATTAAAATAGAAATTCATAAGTAATTAAAAAAAAATTCTCTTTGTATCTGTTATTCACCCCCGGAAACGACAACTTGGTGATATATTCACTCCATGTTGCAGTGCAGCCCGGAAAGAGGATAACACAGGCTTTCCAGATAAAGGGTTTGGCTGGTTGTCCATAAAACGTATGTCTGAAAAACACTTTATACGTCCGATAAAATCCTCTATTTTGCTAACAGGAAGATGAAAAAGTGGTCTTATGATTATTTACAAAACTAAACATTTTGAATTTTTCCCCCTTATTCTATTTGTCAACGTCGACGTCACGTCAAGACAATATGAAAGTTAGAACACTTCTATACACATTCTCTTCAACAATTGTCAATTTCTCACAACTTTTTGCTATATTCAACGACATAGAGAGTAGTAAGAGGCTGTCAGAAGTAGTTAAATGTTGCACAGAAAGTGTATGTAAGTGTCCTATTCGGATATTGCCTTGACGTGACGTTGAAGTTGACAAATAGAATAAGGGAGATTATAATTTTTTGTTCTTTATATGGTATTCAGACATGCATTTTTAATTGAGTCAGTATTGACTTTATTGCCATAATTATCTTCCTGTTCACATATACAAAATTCACATTGACTAAAATTCAATTAACGTGTGATAATTCAGAGTAAAAATTTTTCATATTCATGAGGACCCCAAGTTCAAATCTGCGATCTTTTTTCTTTTTCTTCTTTTTAAATGGGTAAAGATAAAAAACCTTTAGGAACAATTTAGGTGCTAAGTCTCTGCTAACTTTGTTTAGTGAGTTGTGTTTTGTTCACTAAACACACTTTTTAGCAGTGCTGCGTTTATAATTTTACTAGATTTTATAACAATTAAGTATTAATTGAGCAATCACTTAATTAAAATTTTATATGGATAATTGAGCTCAATAATATCATCAATTACGGTAAGATCAATTAAGGTGTATATCTGAACACGGTCTTACGATTTAACAAAATATTTATTCACAAATCTTTTTTCTTTTTTATACCCTCCAAAAAAGAATTGGAGCGTATATTCACTTTGTCATTCCGTATGTAACGCAGCGAAATATACATCTGAGACCCCATAAAGTATATATATTCTGGATCAGTGATGAAATCTAAGACGATCTGAGCATGTCCGTCCGTCCGTCTGTGGAAAGCACGATTCAGTCCAAACAAAAAGGGCCAGACTCTTGAAATTCGCTACAAATATATCTTGAAGGATAGCACAGTCAAGTTCGTAAATGGGCTGAATCGGGCCAGAGGGAAAAAAGTTCCCCTAAGAAGAACTAAACCAACCTCTAAAAAACAATATCATTTTTTAAGTATTTTTTTTCGAAATTTTGTTAAGCAAATGATATATTTGTATGTCAGAGCTGGTCCATCGCGTTAAACTTGGAGGCATAAAATAAAAAAATAATAACGTTTGGACCGCGCCCCCTTTAGTGGGCGTTATTATATGCAAAGCTGGTGTAAAAATTTAAGAAATAGTTTTACTTAAGCCTACATTCCTTAAAAATAACATTTTTAAGCTTTAACGACGAAGCTAAGACTTAACCTGCTTCTCCTGTGCCCTACCCCCTCCACTCCTTTGCCTCTTAAATGGCCCTTAAAAAAAATTAAAAATAAATTTATGTGTGTGAAGATAAATATGCCGAGTTTAATATGTTTTGACGTAAGCAGTTACGAAGTGAAGTTAAATATGTTATGACGTAACAAAATGGCAATCAGTGAATTTTTTTTTTAATTTTTTTTAATCCAAAATGATTATGGGAGTGTCTTCTACCCCATACATCATTTTATATATACTGGCAATGCATGCCAACTCCTTGTTTGGCCACTGGGAGCAAAATCCCTCCAATATCACACACACTCTCATGGCCTGTAAATTGACCTTTCATGGCCTGTAAATATTTTCACAAAATGCTCAAAAAATTTATTAAATATGGATTTTCACTGTTTGCCATTTCATTACGTCATAACATATTTAACTTCACAGCTAAATACGTTGTTTCGTAACTGCTTACGTCAAAACATGTTTAACTCGGCATATTTACCTTGACTCACATAATAAATTTTACATTTAATTATCCCAAATATTTATTTCTATAGTCTTATGGCAAAGGTGAAATGTCTCGCCCACGGCGTTTGCCAAAAACCCTTCAGTGGGCGTTGACGTACGATATTACATAAAGGAACTCTGTCCCACCCAGTTAAACATTCTAATTTTACTTACTAAATATTTGGAGGGTATTTAAGATTCGATCCGGTCGAATATAACGTTTTTACTTGTTAGTTTTTAAATGTTTGGAAAAATTGTGATAAATTCATATTTCTTTTATATTAAATGCATATATTTTTGTTTTAAATGTATATTTTATGTCTTTTTACAAGCCGAAAGGCTCCACTATGCAGTTAATGTCTAGTAAAAAGCTACTGGGCTTGGAAATACTAGAAATATAAATTTTTTATTTTACCTGGACAATACAAAAATCAACTAAAACAAATTAAGCAATAAATGAATGAATATTGAAAGGATTTTTTGTGAACAAATCTTGAGGCATGTTTGATGTGTTGTTGTAGTAATTCTGTGCTCAATAATTGATCAACTGCACACAATTGTAGTCAATAAACATTCTTGTTTTTGCAAAATATCAAACTACTGCCTGGGGGCATTTTATATAATTAATTTGATAAATTCGACATGTTAATGTTTATTTATTTATTACATTTGCTAAAGTATTGCATTAAAACAATGGCAAGATTGTTTGCTAGACGAAAGCAAAGCAAATATGCTGGTGAAATAAAATATTTCATACGAGTACATATTGATGGCATAAAAATGCTATAATATTACATGTTTAAATTAATTTGGGAAAATGTTGTTTTTGCAAATATTTGCAATTCATCCAGTTATTAAGCATTTGTGATGTATGTATTATGAGCTCAAAGGGCGAATTAGCCACTGAATTAATGCATCGATAATATTTTACATTCAAGTCTCATGAAACCATTCATTTATATTTTACTTTTTGCTAGGATTGCCAAATGGTCAATACTCTACCATTTTGTAATGCGGGATTTTTTTAAAAACTTTCGGATTTGATTTAACAAAAAAAAATATATAAAATTTAGAGAAATGTAAAGAGTGGAGAAATTTGAGGTTAGGAAAAAAATTGCCTGTCAAATGATTAAATGTCATGAAATGAGCTGCCATCTTGGGACATTTATTCAGTAAAAAGTGGGGAAATCTTAACCATGGAACACCGCCCGACCATGGGTTGCATTGAATGTTTGCGAATCGCCTGTTGCAAAAAATGAATCAAAACAACGCATTTTTCTACAACATCATGTTTAGTGATGAGGCCAATTTTCAAAATTGTCGCCCCCATTTGCCTTACAAAATCCAGAAACAGTTTTCGAAAAACCCTTACATCTAAAGAATGTGACCGTATGGTGCGGTTTATTATCAGGTGGCATCACCGGTCCATGTTTTTTTAAAAATGAGCAAAGAAACGCCGTCACCGTGAATTCTCTGTGCTACCAAAACATGATAAGCGGTTTTTTGTAACCACAATTGGCTAATGTTGACATCAGTGTTTCCCTTGGTTTCAGCAAAATGGCGCCAGAAGCCACACACACAGCCAGACAAACAATTCAGTTATTGCATGAAAATTTTCCCGGTCGCATAACTTTTCGATTTGGCGATGTCAATTGGCCGCCTCGTTCTTGTGATCTAACGCCGTTGAACTGTTTTCTCTGGTGCCATTTGAAAGACCGTTTTTACGTGGAAAAACCACAAAAAAGTGACGCTGTGAAATATGAAATGCGGTGCTGCCTTGACGAAATAAGCCAAAGTTTGTTGCAAGATGTGGTTAAAAATTTTGTGAAAAGAGCGGACAATTGTCGACGTTTCGGGAGGTGGTCATTTGCCTGACATCATATTCCACTATCAATTCCCATATTTCTACTTGACTTTGGTATCAATAAAACTGAATTAAAAAAAAAAATTGTGCTTTAAGACACTTTACTTCCTAACCTCAAATTTGCCCACACTTTATAGAATCTTTATTTGAATCGATAGAACGATCTGTATAATACAATGTTTGAAGATAATGCCATATTAATTTTGGTTACGCCTCAAATGGTTCATACGCTGGGTCCAATTTTGATATACTCTCTCTAAAATATAGGACGGTGTCTCACGAATAAATGTTTCAATATTGGCTTGCATTATTTGAACTGTAGCGGGGTTGTGTCTATAAACATGGGCCTGAACATAGTCCCATAAAAAATACCCGAAGGGGGCTTAATAAAGGCGTCCAATTAACCAGCCCCAAACATGAAATAATCTGTTTACCGAACTCTCCTCTCAAATGAGTCATCTATTCCCTTGTTGTGTGGCATGTAGCGCCGTCTTTTTGAAACCACATGTCAGTCAAGGCCAGCTTTTCCATTTTGGGGAAAAACTTGTAATCATTCACAATAACATTCCAGCCGTCTTCGAAAAATTATGTCACCGGACTGTAGTCCACATCAAATAGTAAATTTTTTTGAAATGCATTGGCAACTCTTGCAATCCTTCCGGCTACTCTTCACACCAAATGCGGCAATTTTGCTGATTCATGTATCCATTCAAACGGAAAAGAGCTTCTTTGGCCCAGCTTTTCACGAAATCATCTATTTAAAATAATAAAAATCGTTTTTCAAAATATTTCCAAGCAAACGGGTACGATTACTCATATAACCAATTAATCGATTAATAGCTTTATATTGCAATCACTACTACTACACCGATTAAGGAACATCTCATATGCCAGAATTAAGTTATTATGCTTGAAATATTTTATGACAGTTTCAAAATGTTATTAATCATGTTAAGTAAATCTGTTTAACAACTAAAACTGACAACATCAACATAATACGTGCGAGTACGAATACGAGCACGAGTATGTACGTCCCGTATTCTTGTCTATTAAAAAAGACAAATTATATAGAAAATGAGCTGAAGATGAACTCACCTGTATGACTTTTTTATCAGAAAATATATAAATAAATATGTACGACATGATTGCTTTGTAAAGGTGGTCTGCGACTGCTAAAAAGCATCTTTAATACAAAAAAAATATAAATAAATTATACAAGGAAAAGAAAGAAGTATGTATGTGCATGTGTACGCGCCGCTATTTAGAAAGCTTTGTTTAAGCTGGACTTGTAGGTAAATTAATTACATACAGTTTTATTAAAAAAGCACTCAATCAAAGTACGAAGTTAAACAAACATAATCAGAAAATATATTCATTGTTAAATGTCAGATGATTTTAACATAGATAATCTTAATGGAACCAACTTAACTTTGATAACATGTAGAACGGGTCACATAAGATTATGACATATTACATTTTGAGTGGTGGCGCCTTTATTTTACAAAACACAAGGCATGACAATTTCTATATGCCTTTTAACAAGACTTTATAGACCTATTTACACGTGCTAGTGATACACATTAATGCCATACATTTTCAGGCCGTGATTCACCATCCTATACAATCGTCTGATCTGCCAAATATGTGACATGAGTGATAAAAAAAGTGTGATAGTGTGGACTGCAAGTGCAAGTGTGTGACAGATTTTGTTGAAAAATCTTGGGATATGAAAAATTTTATAAGAATTTTTTTTTAATTATAGCTTCTATGCGATCAGAATGGTATTTAAATTGTAAGCCAATGGTTTTTACATCATTGTTGTATAATATTGTATCACCTATTCACGTCATTTTGAAGCGATTTTTCGGCCAAACTTCTGCAAGATTTTTCTGTGAAAGGTTCCCTGATGATGTCCATTGGCCCTCAATAATCAATATAAGCTTTTTCAAATTTGAAAAAAAGAATTGGCACGTTTAAAATTAAAAAATTTTGCTTAGAACAACAGGTTCCTAAATACAAAAATTTTAACTAAAAATAAAGGGTATTTTTTATAGAGTGACACAAGTTTAAATCATAATAAAACAAGGAAATATAATTTTAATATCAATGAAATTATTTTTTCATGAAAAATTAAAAATTGCTTTTATAATGACTTGCACTTTTCATAACGACTTGCATTTTTTATAGTGACTTGCACTGACTCGCATTTTTTATGATGACTTGCACTTTTTATAATAACTTGCATTTTTTATGATGACTTGCACATTTTATGATGACTTGCACTTTTTATAATGACTCGCATTTTTTATGATGACTTACACTTTTTGTGATTACTTGTATTTTTTATCATGACCTGCACTTTTTATAGTGAATTGCACTTTTCATGATGACTTTTCATAATGACTTGCATATTTTATAGTGACTTGCACATTTTATGATGACTTGAACTTCTTCTGATGACTTGCACTTTTCATAATGACTCGTATTTTTTATGATGACTTGCAATTTTTGTAATGACTTGCACTTTTTGTAATGACTTGCACTTTTTATAACGACTTTTATTTTTTATGATGATTTGCACTTTTTATAATGACTTGCATCTTTTATGATGACTTTCACATTTTATGATGACTTGCACTTTTTGTGATGACTTGAAATTTTCATAATGACTCGAATTTTTTATGATGACTTGCACATTTTATGATGACTTGCACTTTTTATAATGACTCGCATTTTTTATGATGACTTGCACTTTTTGTGATTACTTATAATTTTTATCATGACGTGCACTTTTTATAGTGAGTTGCACTTTTCACAATGACTTGCATTTTTTATAGTGACTTGCAGTTTTTATGATGACTTGCACTTTTCGTGATGACTTGCACTTTTCATAATGACTCGCAGTTTTTATGATGACTTCCACTTTTGTTAATGATTTGCACTTTTTATAACGACTTGTATTTTTTATGATGACTTGCACTTTTTATAATGACTTGCATTTTTTATGATGACTTTCACATTTTATGATGACTTGCGCTTTTTATAATGACTCGCATTTTTTATGATGTGATTACTTATATTTTTTATCATGACGTGCACTTTTTATAGTGAGTTGCACTTTTTATGATGACTTGCACTTTTCATAATAACTTTCACATTTTATGATTACTTGCACTTTTTATGATGACTTGCACTTTTTATAATGACTTGCACTTTTTATAATGACCTGCACTTTTTTCCTTATTAATAGAATGAATATGTCTCTCCGTTATCTTTTCATGCTCATACCGCTGAACCGATTTAGATGAAATTTGCCATAGAGATAATTTAAGGTCCGGGGAATAGTGGTTTTTGAAATGGTCGTATTAAGTGGTCAAGATTTGTATAGACATATGAAGTTATTAAACTGATAACTAAGAACGTTTTAAACTTTTATGCAGAAAAATACAACACATCATTGACATAACATACACATTAGCCGAAATTTCACATATTCTTCGTGGATAAAGTCGCGGGTAAAAGCTTCTTTGAGTAAATCAATTGTAACGTCCACTGTGTGGCATGTGGCTCCTTCGTGTTGGAGCCATATATCAGGAAGATTAATGCCACGTAATTGAGGTACGAACAAACGTTCTGACCATCATCGTTTTTGAAGACATATGGGCCACTGACTCCCTCCAGCCCATAAAGCTCACCAAACAATAATTTTCTGTGGATGTTTCGTCAAAACCTTGTGGATTCTCCACACTCCAAATGCAACACTTTTGCTTATTTACGTACCCATTCAACCAGAGATGGGCTTCATCGGAAAATAACATGTTGAATGGAAATTCAAAATCAATATCAATTTGTGCTTCAGCCCATTCGCCGAATTAGCTGCGTACTAATTATAATTTTTTTTTAGGAAGCAACGAAATCCGCGATATGTCATCACCTGAACGAACATGCACAAACTTGAACGTGCTTGTTGCGTTGAACATCATCTCTTTATCCTCTATAAGGCATGTCATCTGCCAAAGCCGTGGCTTCAGCTTTAGATTACTGTTGAAGGCTCCAACGATAAACCCTGGAGGCTAATTATTTTCTTGAATTTTTTGTTTCTGTGGAGAACCACAGGTGCCCTTACACTTTCCAACGGAATATGCTATGGGCACCTACAACTTTTAATACTCTTATGTGTCCTCACATTGCTTTGCTATTTTAGAGAATGGGCAGTAAACATTTATTTGTGTTTGAGAAGTACGTACAAGTAACTATTCCTATTCCACTAAAAGTAGCCAAAAAAAAATTTGATGTGGTAATTTATTCGAAACTCCTTGTTCGACATGACAGCATTAATTTTTAATAAAGTCAAGAGCTTCCCAATTTTAGGGATTTGCCAAATTTTTAACTCAAAATAATATGTAGCAACTATCGAAAATAGTTTTTAAAATCTCTCTACTTCAACAGGAAGTAGAGTCTGTGTGTGCGCATACGATTACCATTCATTCTTCTTGGTATTGACAGTGTATGATTAGTAAAATGCGACTTGTTTCAATAAAAATATTTATTTAAATATTGTTTAACGTTGAGAAAATATCGTATGGATTTTATTTTTAATAATAAAAAATAATCCTCTTATACGTTCATTGTTTTAGTTGTTGTATTTGTTTTTATATTGTGTTTATGCATGATTATGATTTTGTAGATGTCATATTTAATTACTTCATCTGTGGAGTTTTACAATTTTGCGATTTTACATGAATGAAGGCAGTTTTTATTTTTATTTTTTATTTCTCTTTTTAATTCCTCTATTGCAATAGACTGAGTATGTCTGTTGTTGGTTTTGGGATAATCCATTTTATTAAGTCTGTCTGTCTGTCGGTCTGTCTCTTTGAATATTTTCTGTTCCTATTTATAATTATTTCCTGCAATTCCTGAAGATGTTGCGCCGCATGCCATGCTGCTTTTACAAAAACAATTGTTAACATGGGCTTTAAAGCTATACCATTATGAATGTGTTTCTTTCTTTTTTCATGTGAGAAATTGTCACATTATTTCGTAGATTTGCACAATGCAATTTATGTCTTGTTTTATGTGAGTGCAAATTTTTGTGTAACATGTGCAATTGTTATTGCCCGTGACAGCATTAGAGTTTTATTAGATATAAAAATATGTAATTTCTTAGGAAATGTGTTGTATAAGACGTTTGATGTCGGTGCTTTTATTTTGTAGCATTATTTTGGGAAACTGTTTACATCTATTAAAAACTTATCTAATATAATAACAAAAAAAAATTTTTTTCTTTAAAAACTGAAAAAATGTAACATTTCCTTTTCTTTTTGTTGCAGGTAAGAACACAAGTTGTTTATTTTGGAAAATGTTTTTTCATGTAAATCGTATGCATAATAAATTGTAAGTAAAATGATTTTTAAACTCAAATAAATGTTATTAAGCTAATGGACGCGTTGTTTAAGCTACTCATTCAATGGTTCGAGGTACACAGTGGGGGATTTTGGGAAAAAATAATTGAAAAAAACTGTGCAGTTTCAAAACGGTAGGTCCGATTGGAATAAATTTTAGTAGAAAAAATATTTGCCATGCGGATTGTGTGAATGTGTGTTTATTTATAAAAATTTTAAGAGCAAATAGTATACGAGAATCGTATCAAAACCAAACTGATGGTTGCGAAAATTAATTCCCATTGTTGTCGTGGGACTATTTTCATCATGCTCCTTTTTTTCCTACATTTTACTGTCAACTTTCCTACATTTTAAGTAAATTTTTTTTTAATTTTATACTTAATTACATCTTGTTGACAGATTTTTTTTTGATATACGAATATATATTTGTTTTGATTCAAATGCAGAATATTTTCTTAGTTTTATAAATAGCAAAACACTTGTGCCAAAAAGTACTTTTTTCGAAAACTACCATTTAGATAAGTGCATTACCTTAAAAGTACCTCTTTAAAAAATGATAAATTATTAAAAAATCGCTTCCAACAAAGTACTTTCTTTTAAAAGTACATTTTTCAAAAAGTACTTTTTCCAAAAAGTACCTTTTCTAAAAAGTACTTTTCTCAAAGAGCACCTTTTTCAAAAAGTACCTTTTTCAGATAGTATCTTTTTCAAAAAGTACTTTTTCCAAAAAGCACCTTTTTCAAAAAGTACTTTTTCCAAAGAGTACTTTTTTCAAAAAGTACTTTTTCAAAAAAGTACCTTTTTCAAAAAGTCCTTTTTTCAAAAAGCACCTTTTTCAGATAGTACCTTTTTCAAAAACTACTTTTTCCGAAGAGTACTTTTTTCAAAAGGTACTTTTTCAAAAAGTACCTTTTGCAAAAATTACCATTTATGTAAGTGCGAGTCATTAAAAGTATATTTTTTTAAATGCCCGTTTTCAACAAGGTACCTTTTCTGAAAAGTACTTTTACAAAAAAGTTCGTTTTCCAAAAACAACTTTTGAAATAGTATCTTTGCTTAACGTAACTTTTTAAAAAAGTATATTATATGAGAGTATTTTTCTTCAAGTACCTATTCCTAAAAGTACCTTTTCTGGATAATTCTTGTCTGAAAACATATTTTTTTTGTTTTGTTTGTTTAAAATTACTTTTCTTACCATGCACAAATGTACAGCCATCAAAAAGTACCTTTGGCAAAAGTTTTCATATCCCTAAACCACATTTTCAAAAATTAATCCCAAAACCAACCTCTCCAAATAGTGTGTTTTCAAAAATCATACTAAAAAAATTTATTTTGAAATAAATTTTTCGTAAAGGTGTCTTTCCAAAAAATATTTTTTCAAAAACCACCAAATTAATCTTTAAAGTACTCCTTGAATGCCATTATTTTTCTTTTTAAAATTACTTCTTCTGAAAAACTACTTTTTCAAAAAGGAGTTTTTCCAAAAATGCACTTTTTTTTAATTCTTACTTTAATAAATAATTTAATTTTATCAATATATATTTTTAGAAAGTTGTTATTTTATATTTAATGCGTGTAAAACACATTTTTATTAGAACCTATTCTTGAACGTCCCCCATCGCACCCTTAGAGGAAGTTTAGAAGATCTTCCTGTAACAAAATACACAACAAATTTCGAATGTTTCATTTCTTGCACATTTTTACATATTATTTTTCATTAGATTTCTCTGCCTAAAATATTGATTAATTTTTTAAGTTCATTGGCCTCAAAGTTTTTTTTTAAATTTAATTCTTTGATCCAATTAAAAACGAAAAATTCGGTTGAATGCATTAATAACACTATTAATACACATTTCATTGATTTTATTAAAACACATTGATTTTATTGTATAAAACTTTTTTTATTTTTATTTTATTTTTTTCGAAATACTTATACGTGTTTTAACCAGGGACCGGAAATAAGAGTTATTTTTAAATTTTTGAAGAAATAAATCATACATAAATGAACATCGTAGAAAACTTTTAATTACACCATCATGATTTTTAGGCGAAATGCAACCAACATATTGCATGATTTTTAAATTTTTTATTTTTAATTTAACAATCAAAAGTAAGAGTTATTTTTGATATTTATTTTTTTAAATGAAAAATAAGAGTTATTTTTGATATTTATTTTTTTAAATGAAAAATAAGAGTTATTTTTGATTTTTATTTTTTTAAATGAAAAATAAAAGTTATTTTTGATTTTTATATTTTTAAATGAAAAATAAAAGTTATTTTTGATTTTTATATTTTTATATCAATAATAAAAATCAATTCAAAACTCTCATTTATTTGTTGATGCCGTATGTATCATAATATGCTGCTTCATTCAAATTTCTATATGAACATAATATATTATGTGACTTATCCATTATCAGCTATAAAAACATGAATGCATAGAAATAGCTTAAAAGTTTCGGCTGCCATTCAAGTCAGTGTTAAGAGGTCGTTTTCAGGTATTCAATTTTACCATCATAATTGATTTTGAATGTTCCTCAGATAAATTATATCTCAAATCTCCCAATATTAATCTGAGTGCTGAAAATTACCTTTCTACACTGACTTGAGTGGCAGGTACAGAATGTACAATTAAAGCTAATTTTCGAAGCCATGGAAACACAAACATATTACCTATGTCACGAATTTTGAATTGATTTTTATTATTGATATAAAAATATAAAAATCAAAAATAACTCTTATTTTTCATTTTAAAAAATAAAAATCAAAAATAACTCTTATTCTTCATTTAAAAAAAATAAAAATCAAAAATAACTCTTATTTTTCATTTAAAAAAATAAAAATCAAAAATAACTCTTATTTTTCATTTAAAAAAATAAAAATCGAAAATAACTCTTATTTTTCATTTAAAAAAATAAAAATCAAAAATAACTCTTATTTTTCATTTAAAAAAATAAAAATCAAAAAAAACTCTTATTTTTCATTTAAAAAAATAAAAATCAAAAATAACTCTTATATTTCATTTAAAAAATAAAAATCAAAAATAACTTTTATTTTTCATTTAAAATAATAAATATCAAAAATAAGTCTTATTTTTCATTTTAAAAAAATAAAAATCAAAAATAACTCTTATTTTTCATTTAAAAAATAAAAATCAAAAATAACTCTTATTTTTCATTTAAAAAAATAAATATCAAAAATAACTATTATTTTCTATCTAAAAATATAAAAATCAAAGATAACTCTTATTTCTTGATTTTTTTGATAAAAGCCATAACAGTTACGGTCCCTGGTTTTAACAAACTAACTTTTTCCTTTCCAATTTAGTGTTATTATAAAAAAAGCCATGAAAATGTTTCTGCACATAATTTTATTAGTTGATGGAAATTTTCGTAAAACTGCTTAAATGTTTTTAATTTAAAAAACAATTATTGAATTTAATATCTTGATTAATTTTTTCAATATTTATTAAACTAATTCTTACTTTAACAATTACGAAAAATTATACCACATAATAAATTTACATATTAAATAAATTATTTTTTATAAACAAAAAAGAAAACTATTAATAAACTTATTGATAATACAACTACAATTAACAACAACTTAATTTGAACTTATCATACGCTTAGGCATAAAAAATACATCTAAGTCTTAATTACTCCCATTCATCATCACCCATTTCATCATCTATTACCTCCTCAATGTCTGGATATTCTTCTTCGTCGTGTCTTGAGAAATGATTAAATATCATGTCGCCGCCAACACCAGCTTCACTTGGCTGAGGTAGAGGTTCATCACAATTTAAATAATCGTCATAATCATTGTCATCATAGCCACTGGTGCCACGACTATAACGAAAACCATGATTGTGACCATGATGGCGGTGATGATGGACTTTACTGCCGCCACCTCCAGCAGCACTACCGCCACCACCTGCTGCCAGGCCAGTATGACGTGTTGAATAACCCATTATTTTATAAATGGTCTGTTTCGAAGCTTTGCCTGCTCCATACCCTCCTCCCCCGCCGCCGCCGCCATCTTTGCCCACACCATGCACTTGCGTATAAACGGTGTGTGTATGATGGTGGGTTCTTATCTTCATGGGCACGTGTATGACAAAATGTTTCCCATGCACCATTTTCGTTTTCAGCAGGCACGTTGGCATGAATGACGAGTATAGAATTATTAAGAGAACAGATTTTATGATATTAAATTTGGCGCTGGTACGATTATGATGGATCTGTAACATTTAAATTAATGTGAAGAGTTTCTTAATTATTTGAAGAAATGCAAATTTAATGTTAATCGTCCTTTTTCTCTCTATACACACACTTTAGACATTTTGCTACATTTGGTGCCGTTTTTGTATTTGTTGTTATATATTTTTTTTTGTCTGCTGCTCTTATTCAGTTGTATCCTTAAATGTTACTCTGGTCCGCAAAAACGTTCAACTGTTTGTGATTCGTTACGTTTGATGAGTTTTATATGGATTTTTTCATTTTGCCCAATTCATTAACTGCAGAAATATGTGAAAGAGTGTTGGTGGTTTCTAATTAAGTAATTATGTTTTAAATATTGTACGATACATTACCTACCAGTAGACTATTTATGCACCAGTTGAGCATATTTTCAAACTTATTTACTTTTCAGTTAATTAATTAATTGTTATTGGGCGTTTGCTTACGAGGGTTATTTATGATGAGAGCCTAAGGCAATTCACTTTTGTTAAATGGCATTTAATGTATTCCGTAAACAAGTTGGTAATTTGATTCTTAATATTTTATTGAAAAAACCCGCTTAAGTAGTTTTTTTATTTCATAATAAAAAAATCGTATACAATAAATTACAAAAAAATATTGACGCTGTGCTTGAATGTGTATGTGTTTCTAATTTTATAAAAATGTTCGTTATTTTTAGGAATTTAAATTTAAATTGCTTATAACTAAATGCTGGCAAATAAATTAATTAATGTAGAAAATTAATAAATTTATAATAAAATTGTTATACTGCCTGGATATGGATAGTGAAATAGGCAATAAAAAAAATAAAACAATAATGCCTTAAACACATTCACGACAGCAGACTACCGGCTACACGACTACAGAAATAGAATATTTGTGTTTTAATGGAAAGAATAGCACGGACAAAAACCTGCCGTGTAGCCGTGAAAAAAATCATTCCCATATAAACACATGTATTCTATTTCTGTAGTCATGTAGTCGGTAGCCTGCTGTCGTAAATGTGTTTAATCCATAATTTTTTTTTTAATATAAGACAAAGAAAAAAATTTTATTTTATTTAGAAAAACTGGCAATAATATATCCCTGATAGCTATATCTGATAAATTTGCACTTTAAAAAAACTCACACTAAAGTCTTTGTGCCAGAGCTGCAGTTATGCATTCCCGAATTTTGAGTTGCTCTTAATGTTTTGAAATACAATAAAATATTTTCTTAGCTATTAGTACTATTGCTGCATGCAGCAACCCTCGTAGTAATGCTCTCAATTCTTCTTTTGCTTTCGTTTTATGTTTAATATAATTTTATTTGCCACTTTCATGGCTTTCAATGATGATCTTATAATTTGCAAAATTGCATCTCATTTGATTAAAATATTCGCATATTTTGTAAAAACATTACAAGAAGATTCAACATGGGGAAGGTGTGCCAACGAAAAAAAAATCGAAATTTTATTTCATATAATCATTCAATTTAGAATGTTAAGGAAGCAAATTTTAATATTTACTGGCTATTTCTCATTGTCGAATGAATTCTTGATTTTCGTGTCTACTTTACGATTGTCAAATGTGAACTGTCAAAACTAAGGTTTACCAAAATGGCGACAAAACAAAGTAGTATGCCTTCCCGGCGGACACCCTGTACTTCTTTCTTGCTCGTTAAGCCGGTCTAGAAACCTGATGTTCAGCCATCATGATTGAAAATGCAGGCATATAAAATAGCTTAATGCACTAGAATAGTTTTGATTATACGAGCGCAAAAGGAAATTATTTTTTGGTGTTCTTTACGTCTAAATATTTTTCTAATCACCCAAAGACTTTAACGGATTCAGAATAAAAAAACTCCTATTTTTATAATTTAATTATATAAAATTAAAAATTTTCAATGAAAAACATCTTCGAAGGAATAAACATGTATTTATAAAGCAAAATCCAGGCACCGTAACTGTTATGACTTTTATCAAAAAAATCAAGAAATAAGAGTTATTTTTGATTTTTATATTTTTAGATAGAAAATAAGAGTTATTTTCGATTTTTATATTTTTATATCAATAATAAAAGTTATTTTTGATTTTTATATTTTTAAATGAAAAATAAGAGTTATTTTTGATTTTTATTTTTTTAAATGAAAAATAAAAGTTATTTTTGATTTTTATATTTTTAAATGAAAAATAAGAGTTATTTTTGATTTTTATTTTTTAAATGAAAAATAAGAGTTATTTTTGATTTTTATTTTTTTAAATGAAAAATAAGAGTTATTTTTGATTTTTATTTTTTTAAATGAAAAATAAAAGTTATTTTTGATTTTTATTTTTTTAAATGAAAAATAAGAGTTATTTTTAATTTTTATTTTTTTAAATGAAAAATAAAAGTTATTTTTGATTTTTATATTTTTATATCAATAATAAAAATTAATTCAAAATTCGTGACATAGGTAATATGTTTGTATTTCCATGGCTTCGAAAATTAGCTTTAATTGTTCATTTTGTACCTGTCACTCAAGTCAGTGTAGAAAAGAAATTTTCAGCACTCAAATTAATATTGGAAGATTTGAGATATAATTTATTTGAGGAACATTCAAAATCAATTATGATGGTAAAATTGAACACCTGAAAACGACCTCTTAACACTGACTTGAATGGCAGCCGAAACTTTTAAGCTATTTCTATGCATTCATGTTTTTATAGCTGATAATGGATAAGTCACATAATATATTATATTCATATAGAAATTTGAATGAAGCAGCATATTATAATACATACGGCATCAACAAATAAAGAAGAGTTTTGAATTGATTTTTATTATTGATATAAAAATATAAAAATCAAAAATAACTTTTATTTTTCATTTAAAAAAATAAAAATCAAAAATAACTTTTATTTTTCATTTAAAAATATAAAAATCAAAAATAACTTTTATTTTTCATTTAAAATAATAAAAATCAAAAATAACTCTTATTTTTCATTTAAAAAAATAAAAATCAAAAATAACTCTTATTTTTCATTTAAAAAAATAAATATCAAAAATAACTCTTACTTTTGATTGTTAAAATAAAAATCAAAAATTTAAAAATCATGCAATATGTTGGATGCATTTCGCCTAAAAATCATGATGGTGTAATTAAAAGTTTTCTACGATGTTCATTTATGTATGATTTATTTCTTCAAAAATTGAAAAATAACTCTTATTTCCGGTCCCTGGCAAAATCAACCCTACTTACTAATCAATTTTTTTGTGGTACACTTTTAGATGAATTATTGTTTATAAATATTGGCAAACGATATTTTTTTTAAAAGGTATTTTCATGTACATATGCACAATATAAATATTTTACCTAAACTCTTTGTATAAAATTAGTATAAAAAAATTTCAAAGAGTATAAAACTGGCGTTTCAAATTTACTTCAACATTTTTTTTTATATACTTTCAAATACGCAAACACACAAATATTAATTTCTGAAGATCCCGTTTAAGCAGTTTTTGATTGGCTATTACAAAGACAACAAGCGGATTTTTTTTACTCTGATTTGTTTCAAATTTTAGTAGCTCCAACTTGTGGAAAGAATTGCGTATAGATAAAAATGGACCAACAATAAAGATTTACTTTAAGTGTCTAGTGGTCGAATTTTGACCAATGAGCATATTAATATTAATTTATAATTAGCATTTGTATAATATTAAAAAAAAACCTGTATAATATGTAAACATAAGCTGCCTAACCCTGCCTTTACACATGCAAGTAATTACTTGCAAGTTGCATATACATATTATCATCGAAAATGTTGATGAAATATCCGAATGTCATGGAAGTTGCATGAAAGTTTACACAGTCAAGTGAAAGTGGCTCCAATTTTATTTCTTTTGGTTTATTAATCAGAGTTACCAATCAGATAAGTGGGAAACGTTTTTATGGAAACAATTGGCATTAGTAATTATTATTGCATTTTCTAATGAAATTGATGTTTTAATATGAAACCAATTGTCTACTTTATGTATATTTTCAAAAAAAAAAAAAAAAAAAAAAAAAAACAAGAAATATTTTAAAATAAGTTAAAATTATAATTATTTTTTTCTCTAACAAGTGAATTTGGTAACACTGTTTATATATTTGACATTAACTTGCTGCAAGTGTCAAAAAATCACTGTCTGCTAAAATCTCTTGCAAGTTGATCTGCAAGTACGCTGCAAGTACGAAAAATATGGTTGTGTTAGTAAAAAAGTGTGAGTGTGTTGAGTTTTTCGAACTTGCAGTTGCATGTGTAAAGGCTGGGTAATAGTCAGTGCTCTGTACGATGAAAAACATGGGCATTTCTTCCCCCTTGAAATTGGCTATACTTCTCACTACTTTTAAACTTCATTTCCATATCGTTTTACGGCACAAGCTGCTGGTTTCCTCCACCCATCGTCATATTAAATATTTCTCAGTGCTTTTAATATACAAAGTAATTATTTATTGTGCATTATATCAGCATTACGCCAAAACTAAAAATAATATAAAAAAAAAATGAAGCAAAATAATTTCAAAACAGCAAATCGTTATGCACTAGTGAAATGATATAAACAAAATTATTCTTCCACCAACTTCCTTCCTTCCAGTCAGTCTGCCAACTCAACTAAACTTACAGACACAAATTGCCAACCTCATTATCATATTCGTTTATTATATTTGATTCCAATAAAAATAAACAAAATAGAAAAAAGCTACAAACTATTAATGGTAACACACAATTAAAGCAGATAAGTATGCATAAAATATGCATATTAATTATTATTATAATGACTCTGGCGGTGTTTATTTGTTTTGATTAAAATCGAGAAACAGGAAAAAAGCTTAAAAGCAACTAATCAGTAACTTCCGTTTTTAAAAGGTGGCAACAACTATGGATGGGTATTTAAAGTAAACAAGAAATGGTTGGCATGTGGCAGGTGGCATGTTTCATAAATTATAAAACTAGACGTTAGGATTACATTTTTTCTCGTTGTATTATTTTTCTTTTACATTTATTTTTAACACAATTACTGGCATTTACGTTAAAATAATATATTAATTAATGGACACGCAATTGCAATAACATTCATTTAGTTAAACATTTTAGGTGTTTGAAAATTTGAAATTTGTTAATAAGTATATTTTTAAAACACGTAAAAGGGAAACTAGTCATGTTGTTTACTTAAGCAAGAGGGAATAGCAATTAATTTGTTAGTTAATTAATATATTTATTGATTTGTAAACACATTTCAATTGTACACTTTTGCATGTAATCGAATTTTAACAAAAGCAGCTCCAGTGACTTCCAATATAGTGGTGCAAAATTTGTTATGTTCCACAATAATTTCGCCTATAAAAGTGTCCCTATATTCACAGAATTCAAAATTGTTATTGCACGAGCCAGAAATATGCTTTATATTGTGTAATGTATTGGCAACATTGTTTACCATTTATTATGCTGCAAACACAACCGGGGCGACTAACGAATTTTTCGTCGCGAATATCCTTCATTAAAAGTAAAACATATTTTCAAAAAACGATTTTTTATCAAATTTCTTTTTGGCAACACTGTCTTCGGCAGCTCAGCTGTTTTCATAAAACATGCTCAGTTTGGTCTTTAATTTAACCTTGAGTTGTCTTACAAACCAACAACGCTTGCAGATTATTGAATTTTACAATCAAAAAGTATCTCGGTTGAACAAAAATAAAACACATTTCCAAAAGGCGTTTTTTTTTTATCAACTTTCTTTTTGGCAACACTGGTTTTAGCAGCCCAGCTATTTTCGTAAAACATGTTACTATTAAACATGTTCAGTTTGGTTTATAATTTAACCAAGAATCGACTTACAAACGAACAACATTTGCAGGTTAATGCATTTTATTCTCAAAAATTATGTGTTCGGTTGAGAAAGTGCATCGTGCATTTCATGCATTTTATGGTCTGTTCATTTCTGGTGGAATTGTTAGGAAGAACAACCGGAACTTTCTCAAAGACTACGAAGGCTGGAGCGTTACAATAATGGCGAGCACTACCGTGCGATTATTAATATTTTTGCCCGAAATTGGAAGACCTGGACTTGGCTGGCATATGGTTTCAATAAGACGGTTCCATATGCCACGCAGCACGTGAAACTATGGCCCAATTGAGAGGCGAGTTAATTGAACAGTTTATTTCACGAACAGTTTATAACACATTTAGACAATTTTTTGTGGGGCCATGTTAAGAGGCATAGATGTAGAGGCAAAGTCGTAACGGTCAGTGGCGGATTTACGATTAGGCCCGTGCCCGTCGACCCCGCCCACTTTAGTGGGCGTTATTATATGCAAATATAGCATACAAATTTAACAAATTGTTTTACTTAAGCCTACATTCCTTAAAAATAAAATTTTTAAGCTTTAATGACGAAGCTGAGACGATACCTGGTACTCCTCTGCCCTACACCCTTCTCCCCCTTCACCCCCTAAATGACCCAACCAACAACAAAAAAATTTTTTTTTAAATTTTGTATGTAATCATCCCAAGCATTTATTTTTAGAGTTTTATGGCTGCCTGTTTCTGCCCTACCCTCTCCTCCCCCTTTGCCTTCTAAATGACCCTATCAAAAAAAAATTTAATTTTGTATATAATCATCATTTATTTTTAGAGTTTTATGACTGCCTGTTTCTGCCCTACCCCATTTCCCCTGTAAATGACCCTATAAAATAAAATAAAAAATTTTATTTTGTATATAATTATCCCAAGCATTTATTTTTAGAGTTTTATGACAAAGGTGAAATGTTTCCCCCACAGCCCTTGCCAGAGCGACCCCGCCAAAATACAGTTTTTATACACTCCAAAGAGAATTGGGCCCTATAAAGTAAATATGTATATTCTTGATTAGTGATGAAGTTTAAGACGGTCTAGCAATGCCCATACCTTCGTCTGTGGAAAACATGATATTGTCTATTTTTGAACGCCGTCCCCTTTAGTGGGGGTTGACGTACGATATTATATAAAGGAACTCGGTTCCATCAAGTTAAACATTTTAATTTTATTTACCAAATATTTTGAGGGTATTTAAGATTCGACCCGGTCGAATATAACGTTTTTACTTGTTTTTAATAAAATTCTTAAGAAATCAGCCATTATAAATGAAAATAATTATAAACTCGATTATTTCTTATATTTATGCAGTCCAACAACGAAGACGTAATTATGATTATATGCCCTTCTTCGCTTTTAGTTTTTGAATATTTTAAAAAAGGAAATTACCTATTACTTTAGTTGCTCTTTTATAACGTTTTTTTTTTTTTTTTTGAAATGAATACACAAAATCGAACTATTCCATAAATAATTCATAAAAATTCCATAAAAAATGCATGAGCAGCACTCATTGCATCCATGTCAACCAATTTTACATTCTATAGATAAAAATTGTACCCTATTAAAAATTAGATATTTTTAACTAAAAATTAATACTTTTCAACAACATTTTAAATATATGATGATAAATTATACATAAATTTGAAATTTTAGATCTTTTAGAGGTTTCATTCCGTATATTTTTTATTTATAACACAAACTGCAACAAGACATTTGTTGTAAGCCACCACAAAAAAAAAAACAAAAACAAAATCTTAAAAAAAATTTTGTAATCGTTGTACATTTAATCATAAATTTCATTTAATATTTTTGCTTTTAGTAACAACATCTTACCGCTCAACCGCAAACAGAATAAAAACTCTCATCCATCCATTCATTCATTCACTCGTTCATTTCGATTAAAAGATGGACCATGTGTGTGTTTGTGTGTGTATGTGTGGTTGGGGTATACGCTTGTTCATTTGTTTGTTTGTTTTATATAAAAACCACATTTTAAAAAAATAAGTGTCATTTTAACCATGAAATTACCATAAGATTTGTCAGTATTATAACCAAGTTAAAATGATAACAGGAAAATCTACAGCAAACAGTCAACAGATACTCTTCTTCTTCTTCTTGTTCTTCTGCTACACAGGGCACAGATTGAATTAATGCAGCTGCTGCTCGCCGCTGTTGTTTATACACAAAACAAACATAAACTTTTGTAACATGGGTGACCACACATTCAAATGCAAACTGACAGTTGACTGCATGAGCGTATTGTATTTTGTAAGTAGTAGACACATATTAACTAGTGAGTCGAGTTTGTGTTTGTTTCTACTTTCCTTCCGGACAGAAGTGAATGGGAGCGACCCACCACCGACCAGACACTGTGGCTTTAATGCATTTAGTTTTCTCTGTAGTTGAGGAAATAATAAAAATTTTAGAAACAAGTAAAAATATTGAAACACCTCCAAGATTTTGTGTTCGATTTTTATACCTTCAAGCACTACCAGGGCTATGAGCTATTTGTCATGACCCAAGAGTTACAGTTTTATCGAAAATAAAGTTTTATGTGCCACTATAATTTTCCACTACAATGAAATGAAATTTCATACCTCTGCCCCACTGTGTCACTGTCTCCTATTTGCTTGGCGGCGGTGTTATTTATGTGTAAATGGATTTAATACAATGTCTCTGTAACAAGCGGTCATACATACGTGTGTCACATGAATGTCAAACATTTAAAACTGACAAATAAAAAGTAAAAAATTATGTTGGTTGCACAGAAAAAGCTGCCGTTGCGGTGGCTTCTTGCTGTCTCGTAAATGTTGCCTGGTGTAAATGTTGTCTGGTGTAAATGTTGCCAAACTGTAAATATATTTCCTACTTAATGGCTGTTTGATTTTCACGACCAGAAAATTGATCTGGCCTATAAGTTTATATATTTTATTTCTCTAATTAATGGAACAAAAAAAAATAATACAAATTTGCATAAATCATATTTTTATTTTGCAACATTTTCCTGCTGCGCTTAATCTTAAATCAAATCTTAATTTTTTTTTCTTATGCAGCATAAATGGAATTTGTGGGCCATAGCTTTTGACTAAATAGGCATACAAACGGGCAAAAACCAAGTCTTTAGCTTTAAGTTAATAATTTATTATGAAATGTTTAGATACCAAATGCACTTGTGCTATGAATTTATTTGCTATTAAATTACAAAGAATTTTGTGTGATTGTATTTTCGAATAAAACTTTTTGAATAAAATATCCTGCATACACTTAAGCATTCTTGATTAGATGATTCGAGCCACTTAAAATTTTGATTTTAATAGCCAATATTTTATTTAATTTTTTTGTAGCCAGACAGACGTTGTATACGATGCGAAAGGACACTTAAAAAGCAACAATAAGCATTAAAGCTTAATGAAGTGTTTTTAAGTCTTTTAATATTTTCTTTTCAATAAAAAGACAAACATAAACACTATGTTTTCTGTTTATATGATTAAAAACAATTAACTTTAAAATTCATTATTTTATAATTTAAACTTTTAGTTCTGCTGTTGTTTATTTACTTGACTGATTGAACTGATTCTAAAAGTACTTATTGCCGGATGTACCCTATTGGTGTTGCCAGGCTTGAAATATTAAATGCAGTGCAAGGTTTGAGTTTTATTGCAATTTCTTGCTATTTGCCGTTTAATACTTAACTACGAGCAATATTTCAATTGTCAATTGTCTGAAGAAAGATTAACTGAACACAGCGTTACAATCAACCTGCATTGAGGCATCACAAAGTTTTCGATTCAAGAAAAGCCGATGAATTGTACCAGGTCACTTTCTATTATTCCAAGACTTTGGTAACTAAAAAACTTTTTCTATACGCACCAGCAATATTTTCGATTGTTCTAAAGTTGGAGTTGTACTAGAGGTGATTATCAATTTTTTGGTTGAAACACAATTTTACCCAATTTTGCCCAAAAGGCGTTTATTTCTAATAAATAAATATTGAAAGGAGTTTGAAATGCGCAGAAGCTTCCGAAAAACCTTAAGTCGCATGCATTTAAGCAAAAAAAAATTTTGGTGACCACACCAAACGGGTACCCGTTTGCTAAAAATCGACTTTTTGGTTGAAACTCCATTTAACCCATTTTTGGCCAAAAGGCGTTTATTTCTAATAAATAAGTATTGAAAGGAGTTTCCAATGCGCAGAAGCTTCCGAAAAACCTTAAATCGCATACATTTAAGCAAAAAAATTTTTTGGCCAATTTTTTTGCAAAGGTTTACCCCTTTGCTAAAAATCGATTTTTTGGTTGAAACTCCATTTAACCCATTTTTGGCCAAAAGGCGTTTATTTCTAATAAATAAGTATTGAAAGGAGTTTCAAATGCGCAGAAGCTTCCGAAAAACCTTAAATCGCATGGATTTAAGCAAAAAAAATTTTTGGTCAATTTTTTTGGAAAGAGGTATCCCTTTGCTAAAAATCGACTTTTTGGTTGAAACTCCATTTAACCCATTTTTGGCCAAAAGGCGTTTATTTCTAATAAATAAGTATTGAAAGTAGTTTCAAATGCGAACAAGCTTCCGAAAAATCTCGAATCGCATGCATTTAAGCAAAAAAAATTTTTGGTCAATTTTTTTGGAAAGAGGTATCCCTTTGCTAAAAATCGACTTTTTGGTTGAAACTCCATTTAACCCATTTTTGGCCAAAAGGCGTTTATTTTTAATAAATAAGTATTGAAAGGGGTTTCAAATGCGCAGAAGCTTCCGAAAAACCTTAAATCGCATGCATTTAAGCAAAAAAAATTTTTGGTCAATTTTTTTGGAAAGAGGTATCCCTTTGCTAAAAATCGACTTTTTGGTTGAAACTCCATTTAACCCATTTTTGGCCAAAAGGCGTTTATTTCTAATAAATAAGTATTGAAAGGAGTTTCAAATGCGCAGAAGCTTCCGATAGCCCTTAAATCGCATACACTTAAGCAAAATATATTTTTGGTCAATATTTTTGGAAAGGGGTAACCCTTTGCTAAAAATCTATTTGTTGGTTGAAACTCCATTTAACCCATTTTTGCCCAAAAGGCGTTTATTTCTAATAAATAAGTATTGAAAGGAGTTTCAAATGCGCAGAAGCTTCCGAAAAACCTTAAATCGCATGCATTTAAGCAAAAAAAATTTTTGGTCAATTTTTTTGGAAAGAGGTATCCCTTTGCTGAAAATCGACTTTTTGGTTGAAACTCCATTTAACCCATTTTTGGCCAAAAGGCGTTTATTTCTAATAAGCAAGTATTGAAAGTAGTTTCAAATGCGAAGAACCTTCCGAAAAATCTCAAATCGCATGCATTTAAGCAAAAAAAATTTTTTTACCAATTTTTTTTTGGAAAAAATCAATTTTTTGGTTGAAACACAATTTTACCCAAATTATTAGAAATTATTAATGAAACTAAGGAAGATGTGCCTCAGCCCATTTAAAATTTTGGTTCTTCTTAAAGGCGCAATGACTTGTTGTAATGAAATTTTAAGAAATTGCGCTGCAGAAATATTAAAATTTTCAGATGAGTTCTATTGCCGTTCTGGTTGAAAAGAGTACAGGACAGCGCCCTCTTTCTCGGTAATAAAACAAAAACTCACCGGCGAAGTACGAATTGAAATGGCAAATTCACTGTCTTGTCATTTTTCTGCCCCCTCTCACCAGTATCCGCCCCTTTCATACGTCCGGCACAATACGTTGTATCAGTAGGCTTCATTCTCTAAGTGATGGTCGTAGTAAAAGAAGTAAAAGCGTTATATTCGGCCGGGTCGAATCTTAAATCCCCTCCAAATACATTTTGTTAATTATGACTTGAATTCTCAGTATCGGTATCGCCGATATTTATTTTTGAGTATCGCTATGGGTACTGTATCGGCTAGAAGGTGTATCGCTAATTTATACTGTGGCGTATACTTAATATAAATTCTATATCAAGTATACGTGCATGATTTTGTGCAAACATCTGCTTTTTAATTTATTTGATCCGTTTTACAATCAGTCATTTTTATACCCTACAAAAAAGAATTGGAGTGTATATTCACTTTGTCATTCCGTGTGTAACGCAGCGAAATTTACATCTGACAACACATAAAGTATAAATATTCTTGATCAGTGCTGAAATCTAAGACGATCTGGCCATGTCCGTCCGTCCTTCCGTCTGTGGAAATCACCATTCAATCCGAACGAAAAGAGCCACACCCTTGAAACTTTGCACAAATATATCTTGAAGTATAGCACAGGTCAAAGTTATGAAATGGGCTAAATCAGGCGAGAGGGAAAAAAGTTCCCCTAAGAAGAAGTAAATCAACATCTAAAAACATAATTTTTAAAGTTTTTATACCCTCCAAAAAAAGATATATTAATTTTGTTATTCCGTTTGTAACGCAGCGAAATATCCATCTGAGACCACATAAAGTATATATATTCCTGATCAGTAATGAAATCTAAGGCGATCTGAGTAGGTCCGTCAGTCCGTCGTTCCGTCTGTGGAAATCACGATTCAGTGCAAACGAAAAGAGCCAGACCCTTGAAATTTTGTATAAATATATCTTAAAGTATAGCACAGGTCAAGTTATGAAATGGGCTGAGTCGGGCAAGAGGGAAAGAAGTTCCCCTAAGAAGAACTAAACCAACCTCTAGAAAACAACATGATTTTTAAAGTTTTTTTTTGTAATTTTGTTAAGCAAGTGATATATTTTTATGTCAAAGAAGGTCCAATGCGTTAAACTTGGTGCTATAAAATAAATAAAAATATTTTTTTTGATCCCCGCCCCCTTTAGTGGGCGTTATTATATGCAAAAATAGTGTAAAAATTTAACAAATCGTTTTACTTAAGCCTACATTCCTTAAAAATAAAATTTTTAAGCTTTTATGACGAAGCTGAGACGTAACCTGGTCGTCCTCTGCCATATCCCCCTCCTCATTCTTTGCCCTCTAAATGACCCTTTAAAAATTTTTTTAACCTTAGTTACCCCAAAAATTTATTTTTAGCGTTTTATGGTGACGTTGAAAAGTGTGCCCCGCGAGGAACCATGGGGGTTAGTTTTTATATACTAAATATTTGGAGGGTATTTAAAATTCGACCTGGTCGAATATAACGTTTTTACTTGTTTTAACCAGGGACCGGAAATAAGAGTTATTTTTGAAGAAATAAATCATACATAAATGAACATCGTAGAAAACTTTTAATTACACCATCATGATTTTTAGGCGAAATGCATCCAACATATTGCATGATTTTTAAATTTTTGATTTTTAATTTAACAATCAAAAGTAAGAGTTATTTTTGATATTTATTTTTTTAAATGAAAAATGAGAGTTATTTTTGATTTTTATTTTTTTAAATGAAAAATAAAAGTTATTTTTGATTTTTATATTTTTAAATGAAAAATAAAAGTTATTTTAGATTTTTATATTTTTATATCAATAATAAAAATCAATTCAAAACTCTTATTTATTTGTTGATGCCGTATGTATTATAATATGCTGCTTCATTCAAATTTCTATATGAATATAATATATTATGTGACTTATCCATTATCAGCTATAAAAACATGAATGCATAGAAATAGCTTAGAAGTTTTGGCTGCCATTCAAGTCAGTGTTAAGAGGTCGTTTTCAGGTGTTCAATTTTACCATCATAATTGATTTTAAATGTTTCTCAGATAAATTATATCTCAAATCTCCCAATATTAATCTGAGTGCTGAAAATGACCTTTCTACACTGACTTGAGTGGCAGGTACAGAATGAACAATTAAAGCTAATTTTCGAAGCCATGGAAACACAAACATATTACTTATGTCACGAATTTTGAATTGATTTTTATTATTGATATAAAAATATAAAAATCAAAAATAACTTTTATTATTGATATAAAAATATAAAAATCGAAAATAACTTTAATTTTTCATTTTAAAATATAAAAATCGAAAATAACTTTTATTTTTCATTTAAAAAAATAAAAATCAAAATTAACTCTTACTTTTCATTTAAAAAAATAAAAATCAAAAATAACTCTTATTTTTCATTTAAAAAAATAAAAATCAAAACTAACTTTTATTTTTCATTTAAAAAAAATCAATGAGTGTTCGAACTCACGGGCGATGTGTTAACACCGCCCGTATATTAAACCCACAAAAAACAAAGAGAATGGAAAGCAACAGACACATGTACATACATACATTGTTGTGTTTGTACATAAGCTACATACATTGCTGTCTTGCTATCTCATTTTTATATATGTACGTATAACCACGTCACTATTCTCTTTGCTATGCATAAGACAAAACCGAAGATCAACATAAAACACTTTTTTAATATTACTCCAAAATAATACTCCGAATTAAAACACTTAAATCTCCGCTCGCCGATATCGGATCGCCTTAATTTTTGGCCTAAACTCTTCGTCGAAACCCGCACTAGCGTTTTAATCCAAAAATTAATAAAATCGGCTATGAATTTCCGGAGAAAATCGCGTGGGAAAATTATATGAAAATCGCCCAATAATCACTTTCAATACCGACTGCCAAGCAACGAACAAACAAACTATTACATCTTACACCTTACACTTGCGTATGTATTGAAACTGATAGTTTACTGCCCTAGAGGCGCGCGTATAGATGTTAACATATCAAAAATAAAAATCTAAAATAACTTTTATTTTTCATTTAAAAAAATAAAAATCAAAAATAACTCTTATTTTCTATCTAAAAATATAAAAATCAAAAATAACTCTTATTTCTTGATTTTTTTGATAAAAGTCATAACAGTTACGGTCCCTGGTTTTAACTCATCATTTGCACATATCGCTCCTGTATTGCAACATAGACATATCTCAAAAAATTCGAACTGAGAATAATACGATAAAATATTTTCAAATTTACGCTTTCAGATACGATTGATTACACGAAATATTTTTTGCTATAACTTCGCTGCAGCTTGTCATAAAATGCTGACATTTCTTTTGACAAATGCAGATTATACGAAAAAGCAATTTTGTTTTAATATCTAAGAATTTTAATATTTTGAGTTACATTTATGTTGCAATAAAGAAGCGATATATGGTTGCATATTGTTGCAAGAAAAAACACTCGGTTGAAGTCTTTGATAGTAATTATCGGAGTTCCCTATGAAAAACCCCAATAATAGGGAGATAAAATATGAAAAGAATTCCCGGGAAATTTATAAAGATATTTAACGGGATAAAAATTGGCTGTTTTGAGGCCACATTTATTTATTATTTTAAGTGGTACAGCATGAATACAACCAAAATTTGTTAATCAATTTTAATGAAAACTTGCTGGCATTTATTTTCTGAAACTCAATAATTATGTAGCTGAGTTTATTCGTAATACTAGTCAGAACAAACTACTTTTTTTGTAGCAGTTTAGCAAAAAATTATTTAATTCTTATGTATTTAAAATATATTTTCAAACTTTTTCAAAATTTGCTAAAGCCATCACAAAAACTTTGCAAAAATCTTGAAAAACTCTTTTCTTTGAAAATATTTATTTTCTTTTTTCAAAACATTTTATTTGCAATATTCCCTCATGCATTTTTTGCTGCCAGCGCAATAACAAATTTTAATTGCTTAATTACTTAATAATCATATTTAAGTTCTTTCAAAAGAGAATGAAAGTTGTTGTACAAAAAAAAAATGAGAAAGAAAGAAAGAAAAACCAATGAAAAACTTATCTTTAATATCTTTAACGCCGACATGCTGTTATTGAAATGACTAAAAACTCGAACCATCATAAAAGTTCATAAAATTCCTGCTCCATTGTTTTCAAGTACTTAAAGTAAAACTTTTTTCCTGATTTGATTGTTGTACGAATAGTTAGTGGATACAAGCGACTAAAGCTGGTACCATTACTACTGCAATTGATGTTGATGATTAAAGCTGACGCTGGTGCTGCTGATGCTGCCTCTGCTGCGAGTTGTTAAAGGGAAACATTTTCAACCCTGCAGCTAAAGTACGAGTGTGCACAACTTCTTCAGTATTATTCGCATTTACTCGCACTCAACATTCAACTACTGCAATTTTTGAACGCAGCAGGGGCAAAATGTTCAACAGCAGAAAAAAAGTAAACGATAACGAAATGAAATTGTTTAGTAGGTAAAAGTTTTCATCAAAAAAACTTTTGTAGTGTGATAGTGATAGAAAAGGGTGAAGCCAAAAGATATGTTTTTAATAAATAAATATTAATTTATATGAAAGCCAAATCTAAGCAGGTAGTAATTCAGAAATGTAGAACAACAAGAAAATAAACAAACAGCAGCATAGGAATTTAATTTATGCCAACTTCAGTTTATTAATCACATAATTCTCGTATACTATTTCCTTATGAAAATCATGCAAATAAAAACTATAGACATAGTAAAAAAACAAAAAGGGTAAAAGTCATTATTGAGTTCTTGCTTTCAAATTTGTTTAAACTTCTGATTCAATTGAGTCGTAGTTTGAAATAATCAGCCTGATTGTGTATGTCGTTGGCGTTTACGGAAAAGGCTTTTTTTGTACCGGATTAAAGAAACACAACAAGCAGTTTTCTTTAATCTACTACGAAAAACGCCTAAGGCGTAAACGCCAACGCCTTACACAATCGGGGCGGAGTATCTTCAGTTTCTTAGAAATGTTGGATAGAGGTTCCCTGATAATCTGCATTAGCCCCAGTGAAAACCTCTCAATAATTTTTTTTTTTGTAAATTTGGGAAAAGAATCAACACGAATAAAATTAAAAGATTTTGTTTAAAACAACAAATACCAAAAAAAAATTAACTAAAACTTATTATTACTTTCAACTAAGCAAAACAGAAAATACACTGGAGTACTGATGATGAAAGTGTATCCTCTTCCGAAAATAGTGCTATTCTGCTGAACAGCGAAAGTTGAAAATTACATTTTTGTTAATTTTTCCTTGGAACAACCCTGTTTTTGACAGCTCAGCTGTTTTCGTGTAACATGTCACTTTTAAACATGTTCAGTTTGGTCTATAATTTAACCTTGAATTGACTTACAAACGAGCAACGCTGGCTGATTATAGAATTTTATTTTCAAAATTCATGTTCGGTTAAGAAAGTGCGTCGTGCACTTCTTCTATTTTATGGACGAAGTTCATTTCTGGTTGAAGGGATACGTGAATTGCGATAATTTATGTGAATTGCCATAGAAGATGTGAAGCATTTCAAGAACTGCCAATCCAATCTCGGAACCACTGGAACATACTTTTTCAAAGGCGACAAAGGAAGGAACGTTACCGTGAATGGCGAGCGCTACGATGATTACAATTATTGTTTGTTTTTTTTTTTTGCAAAAAATGGAAGGGTTGTACAAGACAGTGCCACCTGCTGCAAAGCACGCGGGACTATGGCCCAATTGGTGAACAGTTTATATCTCGTATTGGCTTCTCAGATCGTGCAATAAAATGCCTTTATACTATTTGTTAAGGTCTCATGTGTCTAGGGACAAACCCGCAACGGCTGACGCGCTGGAAGCAAGTATTGAATGCATTATTTTGTGAGATTTCGGCCGATATGTTGGAGAGAGTACAGCAAACCTGGACCCAGAGTATGAACCATTTGAGGCGTATCCTCGTTCAACGTTAACACGAGATCATCTTTAAACATTAAATTAAATAGATCATGCTAACGACCTAAATAAAGATTTCATACTTTTCCCTAAAATCTATATACGATTATTTTTAATCAAATCCGAAAGCTCTTAACAAACTACACATTATTTCTGAATTAAAAAATTGTTTACGTGGACCGTCACACAGAGTAGGAACCAGAGTTCGTAGTGTACATATTTTATCCTCTGTACACACAAGTTTACATCAACGACATTGAAAACATGACATTGAAAAATGTATGCATGCCTCACTTTATACACAAATAAGTCTTGAGTGTACAGAACTGTGCATCATACCTCAAGTGTATACATTAATGACATTGAATTCACTTTATGTACGTATGCACATTTGCGGAGATGATAACATTGTATTTGTTTTGTAACTTCATAAAATGAATGTGTGTGTGCGCAGTAAAAGCAAACACTGAAAATATTATACATACCCACCAGTTTCAAATTAAAAAAGCATATACACGAGATGTACACTAGTGCACTCATAGTTATACACAAGTAGAAGGTGTACACAATGAAAGAAAGACAATGTCTATAGTGTATTCAAGGTGTACATTGTATTACAGGTGTACATTAAATTTCGCGAGTACACGAGTACATTCATAGTTATACACAAGTAGAAGGTGTACACAATAAAAGAAAGACAATGTCTATAGTGTATTCTAGGTGTACATTGTATTAAGGGTGTACATTAAATTTCGCGAGTACACGAGTACACTCATACTTATACACAAGTAGAAGGTGTACACAATGAAGGAAATACAATGTCTACAGTGTATTCAAGGTGTACATTGTATTACAGGTGTACATTAAATTTCGCGAGTACACGAGTACACTCATACTTATACACAAGTAGAAGGTGTACACAATGAAAGAAAGACAATGTCTATAGTGTATTCAAGGTGTACATTGTATTAAGGGTGTACATTAAATTTCGCTGTACATTTCTGAGATCTCTGGTAGGAACCCTTCAATGCGGTGTGCCGAAAATAAAAAAAGAGGATAGCAGATATTGATAAGACCGATTAAGAAAGGTGATAGTGTCAATCGCTGTCGGTAATGTTCCGCAACCAGCGCTATACTGAAACAGGCCGACAACATATACCATATAACAACACCATATTCATGACTGAATGCGGAATCGAACCCGGAATTTTTGGCTCCAGCCAATTGTTTCCTTTTAAAATTGGTTTTGAACTGGTAACACAGAAGATATTATAATTTATTTGGAGAGAATTCCACTATTTAAATCTTCCGGTTTATACTCGTCAAATAACAGATTGTGCGTTGTCGAGTTGGTCCAATATTTGCAAACACACAAAGAGAAAACACCTCTTTAGAGAACATCTCTCTCGCTGCACCAAAAAGTGCACAAGTTTATATAAATGTGGGCATGCAGCTGAGCTAAAGTTGCTGTGTATGTATGTGATTAATATTTGTTTTCACTTTAATACAATGTATATGTGTGTGTGTGTGTGTGTGTGGTCGTGTTAATGGAAGGAAGGATGCATAGATGGAAGATTGGACGGATGTTTGTTTGAATAGATGGTGGATGGATGTATAAATTGACGGTTGGTTAGATGCAATGCAAACATTTAAAATTCTCTAGATAAACTTCCTGTTTGGGTGGCCTCTTTAAAAAGTTTAATCAAAAATTTTGTGCACGTACTGCCACACACACACAGGCACAACTACATTTCTAAACTCTTTTACTCCGCATTGTCAGCAGCATGCATGACAAACTGCCAACTTATATCAATTTCATTTGGTTCGTTTTCTTTTTCGGCAAACTTGTGCAAAATTTAAAGGTACACATTTATTATTTAATGATGGCAAAGAAATCTTTTCCCAAGATTCGTTTTTACTTCCGTCAAAACTGGAAAGGACAAAAAAGTTTTCCTTTAAAGTTAAGAAAGTTTAGACTATAAAACCGAAGATTTATAAGTTTCCAAGAGGAAATACTCATACATAAATTAAGAGTTCATTGCTACAGTAAACTTTTATAATGGAGACAGAGATTGGCATTACAAAAGGAATTTTAAACAGACTTTTTGTCAAAAGAGTCGCATATGCATTTTTGTTAAAGTGTCAAGGAATTTTGATTTAAATTGAATGTGTGTATGTAAATGTACGGGAACTTATGAAGAATAGGAACTATTAAAATATTCTCTTTGAGATATAAAAGAATTCATTTCATTGATTTTGATTTTGGTATTTAAAGAGTAATTTTTATGAAATTTAAAAAAAATATTATTAGCGTAATAGCTAACCTGGCAGGCCATTTCAGGACTTCTTCTCAATATTATACAGAATTTTGTGGTTACGAGGGCAAGGCTGGTACCATCAATCACCATCGCCACAAACTACGACTTTTGTATGACTCCCATTAAAAGCACAAATTCCCATGAATTTTAATAAAAATGGAAAAAGTTTAATTCTATTAAATTGAAAATTTTTTTTACAGCTTAAACAAAAATTACATGATGCAAAAGTTAGCTTGTAATTTGAGATTTATTTTACAAATATTTGCTGTACTCAACTAAAAACACAACTTTTCTATTTAAATTGCAATTTAAAAGTATTAATTTAGCCCTTGTAATAGAAGTAAAAAGAAGCATTTTAAAAAATTCATGTACCAGCAATTCAATTACCAGCATCTTGGCAACTTTCATTTATTTAACAACAGATTCGAAATTACAAAAGAAGTTAAACACAACAACGCAAAGAATAAAGCAAAAATAAAAAAATACTCTTTACAGCAAAATAAAATTGTATAAAGAAAAGTTTGTGGAATATTTATTTATCAAAAACAACATCAAAGATTTTTTCAATCATGCAATAAAAAAGTACCCTTTTAAAAACTCAAATAAAAGAAGCACTTCTTTACAATTTATGTGGGTTCTGCAAACTGACTTATTCCCTCCCCACTTCTCAACAAACTCCTCAGCATTGATTTCTTTGTCTTCCTGTATTAAAGACTGCAAAATTTTCCTACTCTCTTGCATCATTACAAATACGAATTTAAATAAATACTCGAACATATAAACTTTTGTAATATATTTAATGCAAATATTGGCTCGTTTGAAGTGAACTTATTTTGCTTCATGCGACTTAAAAAATTAATTTTAAATATTAAACTTAAACTGAGTATGAAATCAAAGCAACAATTGATTAGAAAAATAAATATTCCTAATTTGTCCACAGCCAGGGCACACTGATACAGGTAGGAGCGATTGCCCATACGGTTATTTTGTTTTTGGGAGAAATTCTAATACAAACGTCAAAATTTCTTTACATATTTACATACATACAAAATTTAAAAGCAAATGTAGAAACAAACATGTATATTTTGTTTTTGTACTTTTTCGTTTTGCTTTGCTCTCTCTACACAATTAATTGTGACGTTTGAATTAGAATTCACAAAAACAAAATACATGTAGGTTTTTATTTTTGTAAAACCGCTCCTACCTGTATCAGTATGCCTTGGTCCACAGCCAGAGAGAAAATCGTATATAAAGGGTGTTTTTATAAGAGCTTGCTGATTTGAAATTTAAATAAAACACATGCCAAATTATGAAATGGCCAAAAAAATTTTTTATTTGGTAGATAATTTCTTGTCATTTAACATTTAAATATAATTTCGGGCATATGGCCACCACGACTATTTTGCACAAAGGTCATTCTGGAGGTCCAATTTTCGATCACCTTTTCAAGCATTTGAGGGCGTATTTCAGCAATTACACGTTGACTACTGGTTTCCAAAGCGTCAATCGTTGCTGGTTTATCCACGTAAACCAATGATTTCAGATATCCCCACAAAAAATAATCGAGTGGCGTCAAATCACACGAACGCGGAGGCCAATTCACCGGTCCATTTCTCGAAATAATGTTGTCGTTGAAATGTTCTTTCAATAAGTCCATTGTTTCGCCCGCAGTATGACGAGTGGCACCATCCTGTTGAAACCACATTTCGTTTACATCCATATCTTGAAGTTTTGGCACCAAAATTTCATTGATCATGATTCTGTATCGATTCCCATTCACGGTAACGCGTCGTCCTTCCTCATTTTTAAAGAAATAAGGACCGATGATTCCACCAGCCCATAGACCGCACCAAACAGTACATTTATCGGGATGCATTGGTAATTCTTGAAGGGCGACATATCCATTCAAGCAAAAATGCGCCTCATCACTGAAGAGAATTTTGCGGTAAAAAAGCGGATAAACATTTTTAATTGAACACGATTTTTGAAAATAAATTTCCACGATTTGGAAGCGTTGTTCTGGAGTTAACCTGTTCATGATGATTTGCCAAACAATACTGAGTAGAGACGTCACTTTAAACTGTTAAAACAGCTGTCAGACAACAGAGTGATTCGTATAAAAAAAAAACTTCATAAAAAAACACCCTTTATAAATAAACTTTTAAAATATCACACAGAAAAAAAATTATATTGAAATTCAATAATTTGTGTTTTTTTTTAATTATAGCAATAAACCAATTAAACATTTTAATCATATTCTAAATTTTGTTAGTGGATCTTCAGCTTCTGACCACAAATGCTTTGTATAGTTCCCGGCAAAAAACAATCCCCTTTATTTGTTAACGTCATGTCAACACAAATTCACTGTGTTTCACTGTTCTACGGATACTGCAATGGAATGTGTTCTGGTGAAATAAGGGAGCTCGTGCCCGAAAACCGTTTATTTTTGCGAGCTAACCGCTCTTCACACAGAGCGCATCCTTTGAACCGCACCACGCATTACAGAGAGAATTCTTTCTTTGGCCGAACGGTTCGTATGTGGAACAAACTTCCAGCAGAGGTCTTTCCTGCCAATTTCAACTTGGGCAGGTTCAAATCGAACGTCCACAAACACTACTCCCTCTATACTCCTTCCCACAGTCAATTTTTCCTATGTACTAATGCTGATCCGGAGAATTCGACACCATATTCATGGCTAAGAGCGGAGTCGAGCTCGGGACTTTCGCCAACATAGTCTCGAGTTAACTGCTTCAGCCAACAGCACCCTATTGCTACTTCCTTTATCTTTCTCTTTTAATTTTTCACCTATTTAGTTAAATTTCGAATTTGTAATGAATTTTCGATTTAACATGAAAATGTTACGACTACTTGTCTTAAATAAAAATTGTTAACGGAAATATTATAATTATTCTGCATACATCAACGATAAACGGCAGTAAAATTATTATTTGGGTTACATTTGCATACGTGTGCAAATGTGGAAAAATAAACATATTTTTTGGCATAAATACGTGCATAAATAAAGACAGTGTAACAAATATTATGCGACACCACATAAGGACTTGGTGAATTTATCCTCCTTCCCACCACCAATTTTCCTAGTTCCAGCACAATGTATGCATGAGTAGAGGTTATCACCCGAGTGCCGGTCCTAATTAAAAAAAAATCAATGAGTGTTCGAACTCACGGGCGATGTGTTAACACCTTTTTGTTTATTTATTTTATATTAAACCCACAAAAAACAAAGAGAATGCAAAGCAACAGACAAATGTACATACATACATTGTTATGTTTGTACATAAGCTACATACGTTGCTGTCTTGCTATCTCATTTTTATATATGTACGTATAACCACGTCACTATTCTCTTTGCTATGCATAAGACAAAACCGAAGATCAACATAAAACACTTTTTTAATATTACTCCAAATTAATACTCCGAATTAAAACACTTAAATCTCCGCTCGCCGATATCGGATCGCCTTAATTTTTGGCCTAAACTCTTCGTCGAAACCCGCACTAGCGTTTTAATCCAAAAATTAATAAAATCGGCTATGAAATTCCGGAGAAAATCGCGTGGGAAAATTATATGAAAATCGCCCAATAATCACTTTCAATACCGACTGCCAAGCAACAACAACAAACAAACAAACTCTTACACCTACACTTGCGTATGTATTGAAACTGATAGTTTACTGCCCTAGAGGCGCGCGTATAGATGTTAACACATCAAAAATAATCTTTGCAATCTGGCGTCTAATAAGATTTTGACAGCACCATTTTGTAATAAGTATAACCAGTCACACTGTTGGGAAGGCATACACACATATTAACACGAACAACCACACAAACCACTATTTGCTCGTGCTTGCAAAGATGTTTCGAAAGCAAGAGTACGAGGAGTAATTTGGTACGTATGAATGAATTTCAATGTTTGTCCTTCTACAATGGTTCTTATGTAATTTGTGTTTTTATTTGTTTTGTGTGCATGTGTTTGTGTGCTTTTCCTTCTGCAACAGTTGTTAAAAGTCCCTTGATTTCCTTCATTGTTTCAAGTCGATTTCCCATACTATTTCTTTACGCTCTTCTTCCTTTCATTTTGCTATTTTCGTTGTGGATTTTTTTCTTTTTATACATTTTTTATTTTTTTTGTCAAGTTCTTATTGTTGTTAGTGGGGAGTTTTCTGTTATACAGTACATATTCTTATTTTTTGAACAACATCTTTACAAATATTAAAATTTTATTCATTGAAAGCAGCACAGATGGGAGGGGAGAGGGTGCAATGCAACAAAACATACAACAACCATATCCAAAACGACTACGACAGCAGTAATACAAACAACAAATAAAATATAAGGCTGCAGAAATAATATTTCACATATACAAAAGCTCCCAAGAGTCTTACCCCAATTCCCTTTATTTATTTCTGTTCTTGTGTTTTTTGGCTTTGTTCCTGTTCTTTTTCGTTAAAAGCAAATACTAGTATAAACGTACACACACACACACACACAATTATAGTAGTACATACGCCATTACATTGTAATTTTTATGAAGACAATTTAGTGGGTAACAAACAACTGATATTCCGTTGAGTTATAACATATAAATTATTATCATGCCACATTTTGTGATGCCACAACAAAAAAAAAAACAAAAAAAAAAAGAATTGTAAGAGTTGCTCACCCACACACAGCCATGTGCTTGGTATTAACACTAACACTATCACACGCATAAATATACCCTGAAAGTTATGCCAAAGGTTGTGTTAAGGGTCGTTTGAATCTGTGCTGTAAAATTCTGTTGCAATATTAATAAAAATTTATTTTTGATTTGCTTTAAGGCTTAAAGCATCAAAAACAATAGTTTGTAAATGGTTCTGTAATGTTTGCAACTCAAGTAAAACGTACGGCGGACAGATCCTGTCATGTTCGCATTGCTGCGGGTTATGAGTAAAATTGTATGTTAAATTAATTGAAACATTTTGTAAAATAACAAATTGGTTTTTAAATTGTGCTTATTGCTTTTGAATGTTGTGTTGAAATTATTATCTATTGAAATGCATACATTTTGAAAAATAATACAGTTGCGTGCTTTCCGAGCTACAAGTTGTAACATCAAGCATGTAAGATTAGTCAAATTAGCCAGTTTGACGTGGAGGAGAATAACTTGTCCAGCAAAGATTTTTAAAATGAACAACAAAATATAAAATATAGTTCGTATAGGATTATTTAAATCCCTAGTCATTGAACAATTGTTTGAAACAGTTTCCCATGAACTGTTTTCTCTTTAACAGGATTACATTTTCATAATACGCCCAAGTTTATTTAATAAAAAATGCAATTATTTCCAATTGATTTCAACGTAAAAAGAACATCGTTTTTTTCTGTCCTCTTATACATCCATTTACAAATTCACATCTATATCAAAGTCTTTGAAGCACGAGATAATAATTGCAGATATAGACGGAACAAAAAAATAGACATTCAAAGAACATATTCATAGATTGCGCTAATCATTTATGGAAATATCTGCTTTTCTAAAGGACTAAATGTGGAAAACATGATTTATAAGTAAAATGTGTTGATGACTTTATTGCAGCTGCACTGGAAAAGGAAGGTTTGCCAACAGATAAAAGTTAATATATTGCACAGTGGGATCAGATTAGAGATATTTTTTAATGAGTTTTTCTGCAAATCAGAAAATATTTTAAGATTTAAAAAATTATGCATTCACACAAAATTTAATAAAGAAAATTTGCAATATGAATAATATCGAGAAATAAATCCCAAGTGCTTCAGCAATTTTATGTAACCAACACGTTGTTTAGATCATTAAAAACATGCATTCAACGGAAGTAGAAATGAAACAAACTTTTTGGAGAGATTTTGTATCATAGAAAAAATTAATATGAGATATATTTAATTATATTTATTAAACTCAAGGTCTTTTTATAAAAATGTTAAAAATTTTATTTTAAATTCAATATTTTGGTAACTGTTTGTTAACAATGTCAAGCGAATTAAATTTTAAAATATAAAAGATGGCTCTGAAACATCACAAAATAGATCTCTCAGAAAAAATTGGGTTTCAAAAACATATAAACATATCAAATATATAAAGAGCTGCACTTTTTATAATAAAACGCACTTTTTGTAATGACATGCAGTTTTTATAATGACTTGCACTTTTTATAATGAATTGCTCTGTTTACAATGACTTGCACTTTTCATAATGACTTGCATTTTTTATGATGACTTGCATTTTTTATGATGACTTGCATTTTTTATGATGACTTGCATTTTTTATGATGACTTGCATTTTTTATTATGGCTTGCACTTTTTGTGATGACTTGCATTTTTTATGATGACTTGCATTTTTTATAATGACATGCACTTTTTATTTTGACATGCATTTTTTATGATGACTTGCAGTTTCTATGATGACTTGCACTTTTTATGATGACTTGCATTTTTCATGATGACTTGCACTTTTTATGATAACTTGCATTTTTTATGATGACTGGCATTTTTTATGATGACTTGCACGTTTTATGATGACTTGCATTTTTTATGATGACTTTCATTTTTTATGATGACTAGCACTTTTTATGATGACTTGCATTTTTTATGATGACTTGCATTTTTTATAATGACTTGCATTTTTTATGATGACTTGCATTTTTTATGATGACTTGCACTTTTTATGATGACTTGCATTTTTTTTATGACTTGCACTTTTTGTGATGACTTGCACTTTTTATGATGACTTGCACTTTTTATGATGACTTGCATTTTTTATGATGACTTGCACTTTTTATGATGACTTGCATTTTTTATGATTACTTGCACTTTTTATGATGACTTGCATTTTTTATGATGGCTGGCATTTTTTATGATGACTTGCACTTTTTATAATGACATGCACTTTTTATAATGGCTTGCACTTTTTATGATGACTTGCATTTTATATGATGACTTGCACTTTTTATGATGACTTGTATTTTTTATGATGACTTGCACTTTTTATGATGACTTGCATTTTTTATGATGACTTGCACTTTTTATGATGATTTGCATTTTTAATGATGACTTGCATTTTTTATGATGACTAGCACTTTTTGTGATGACTTGCATTTTTTATGATGACTTGCATTTTTTATGATGACTTGCATTTTTTATGATGACTTGCACTTTTTATGATGACTTGCATTTTATATGATGACTTGCATATTTTATGATGTCTTGCACTTTTTTCCTTACTAATATAATATATATTAAAATAGCTCTGTATATCTGTTACGCTCAAACCGTTGCACCGATTTAAGTGAAATTTGGCATAGAGATATTTTGAGATCCGAGGAATGACATAGGGTTCTTGTTTTTGATCCTATTAGATGCTCAAGGATGGTCGAAAATGTGTATAGACACATGAAATTATTAAACTGAAACTATGAACATTTTAACACTTTGATACAGTTGACTTAACAATGTATTATTTTTTAGCAATGACTTTATGAGGTGTTACGGGTGGCCTAAAGTTTCTAGGGTTATATGAAAGTATGAAACTGATAACTAAGAACTTCATTTACATAACATACACATTAGCTGAAGTTTCTCATATTCATTGCGGACAAAGTCGCTGGTGAAATCTAGTAAATAATATATGTAATAATTTTATAAAAATCCCCCGAACTTAATAAATATACTAAAATAAAACCGAACAAAAGTTAACAGAAATTAATATCAAATAAGTGTCCAAATCAAAGAAAACACCAACATTCTATTAAAAAATGATTTAAATTTCACAGAGAACTATTGTAAAATAGGTACTACTAAAAAATGATATTAATAGTACATTATAAAGTTATTAAGAAAAACATTGAAATAGATTTTTGCATAATATCATAAAATTATTTACAGTTTATTAATACAGGCATGATGGAAATTTATCGGCTTTAAAATGATCTACACAATTTCAAGTTATTGATAAAACTTCAATTATATTTTAATCAATTAAAAATTAGTTTAGCTTAATTTTTACTTATTATTTTAAAACTGAATATATTTTACATAAAATAAAAAGTCATATATTATTATGATTCATATGCAACAATTAAGTGACGCTACTTCATTGATAGAAAGTGAAACAGCAGCAAGATTCTGGTATTTGTGTGAGTGATAAATTGTCGTCACTTAACTGTATCACTTTTTTTCTCCCTCAACTTTATAAATATCTATAACAGTCTATTGATTAAAAAAAATAATTTCGTACGGAAACCTTCCTGGTTGTTTTAAAATCTTATACACAATTCAAAATACACAAATCAATTCAATTAAAATTTCGCTCACATCGTTCAATTAAATGTTTAATATTTTCATCAACATCATCATGTCTTTTGGTAAATTTGTCACCCATTAGCGTTTATCACGTGCCAATTTAATGATTTTTCATGCATTTAATGATTAAACGATAAAAACTGAGAAGGCATAAACAATAACAATAGCAACAACAACATCAGCAACAGCAACAGAAAACTTGTTCACACTTTTCATGCCATAAAACAACAAATACAGAAATGCGAAAGAAACAAAAACCTCAACACACAAAACTGCAAAAATGATGATCAACTGGATGGCATGAGCATGACCATTATCAACATCTTGATCATGATCTTCATCATTGTTTTGCCATCTCCATCATCAATAACATGATCAACACATGCAACATTCACAACATTCAGTCAGTCATTCACTTATTCACTCACTCGCTCGCTCACTCACTCACTTACTTACTTACTAAAGAGCCAACATGATGAACAAGCCACAAGCAAAACCATAATCATTCCATTATAATGGAAACTAGTTAAGCCGAGTCATGAATAAAGGGCGATATACACATGCACATTTATTCATTGGGCTAGATAAATGTTCCAAAGGATAAACGTACACATGTAAGAATGGACAGACAAATCAGTGTCATTCAAATATGATTGGTGATGACAAGGTAGAGATGTTGTTACTGTGATTGTTGTAATGCTGGTGGTTGGAGGAGTATCATCTGATGTTGTACTGCATGGGACTTTAATTGAAGTGCATAACTAAACAAATCACTTTCTTTTTTTTTTTTTTGTTTGTGTTAATACCCTACACCATTCAAGGATATTAGTTGTTAATTTGTATATGTAATGTTTTTCATGTTTGTAAACGTAATTGTTGTCATAAAATGGAGCAGTAGGCTGGGAAGTGGAATAAAATTCACCGGAAATGGAAAAGCTTTTCCCATAAATTTGCTTAAATTACTTTTATTAAGCTATTTTAACATCAAATAATTCTTCCAAAATATATTCTAGTCTCTCAATATCAATATAGCAAAAAATATAAGCTTGAGCTTATAATATAAAAAAATTCAGAAAATAAAAGTTTAGTTTAAGTGAAATGTGCGCAAAAATTCAGAATAGAGTACATGAAAAAAATAATCAAAGGGCAATAAGAGATGTGATAAAGTTCTCGTATATTATTTCATAATAAAATTTTTATAAACAACAATTAAAAATGCTATAGTCGACTGTAGCGCATCATATATAAATTTCACCTACATACGTCACACATTCATTCCAACCCTGGAACCATCTTTTAATTAAATTCGTTCTGATTATCAAAAAAAAATGGTTTTTTTATAAAACATAAAATATATGTTTGATTAACAAAGACAAAAATTAGTTTTATTTGGTTATTTTAATATTCCAAAAAAAAATTTAAATTTTCCAGCTCTGGAGGTGCCGTTTTGGCTCTTCTGATATGCGATACTAATATTTCTTAGTTTTCACTTGAAATGTGTATAATTGTAAAAAAAGGCAAAAAATTTATTTAGTTGGCTACTTCAATTGTCCAACTCTGGAATCATATCTTTGATTTTATTTGACTTTTAACACCAATTTAATTCTTCCCGTAGTATAAAATAGTTTTAATTGACCACAAAATAAAAATTAGTTTACTTTTATATAGCAAAAATTATGTTAAATTTTCCAGCTCTGGAACCATTTTTTGGATTATAATGAATAGATAGACTGCTATTAGGACTATTTCCAATACATCAATCCAAGAGCGAAGTCTCTAACTTTTCTGGGGGCAGAGAGCAGATGAAAACAGATTTCACATACAGAAAGACGGACAGACACCCATCACACATATTCATAAGAATCCAGAAAATATATATACTTTGTGTGATTTCTTGTTAATATTATGAAAACTACATACGGAATGACAAACCTATATACCAAAATTGGTGATAAAATAAAAGAAGCCAATAACTGAAAAAACCGCATTAGTACTGGGCAGATCTACACAAAGATACCTTTCAAACGATATATATTTCATCAATATTATTGTACGATAAGATACTTAAAAGTGTACCACAGAAAAGTATGTGCAGTAATTAATTGAAGATTTATGGTTGATTACACAACGCAACAAAATAAAAAAAATTTCATATGCTTTTAAAACCACTATACAATTTTGATGTATCATGACTACCTCTGTACAATGGTAAAATTTTTAAATTCTATGGATAGATTTTTTTTTTAAAATTTTTTTGTAAAATTGCATTTTTTTTAGACGCTTTTTCACATTATTAGTGATAACTCAAAAACGGCTAATCGGATATTATTCAAATATAATCAGAAAAATTAAGATTTACATAGCCTTTAATCCGTCTATATCTTTTGCTTTAATCGGATCAACAGTTTCGGAGTTATAATAAAAAATGTAAGAAAAAAATATATTTTTTACGTAAAAATGGCAAAAATTTTTGTTTTAAAAAAATCATGAAAAATAGAAAACGGCAAAAAATGTTCAGATTCATTATTCTATTACAAAGCCACAAATAATAGCAACAAAACGAGATATCGACCATAAAAATCGACTGATTATTTTCGAATTTATTCACAATTAAGTAAATTAAGCAACTTCTTTTGCCATACATTTAGACGGATTAAAGGCTATGTAAATCTTAATTTTTCTGATTATATTTGAATAATATCCGATTAGCCGTTTTTGAGTTATCACTAATAATGTGAAAAAGCGTCTAAAAAAAAATGCAATTTTACAAAAAAATTAAAAAAAAAAAATCTATCCATAGAATTTAAAAATTTTACCATTTTTGTACTAAGGTACCCATGATACATCAAATGCATATAGTGGTTATTCGAGCATATTTTTGCTGTTGCCCTGTGTTATCAAAGAATTTGGAATATTTCGAGATAAGGAAATGAAAATCGTATATAAAATTGTAAACACTTTTAATTCTTGGCATTCATTAAAATGTTTAGTCAACCCTTAAATTAATAATTAATGGATAATGGCTGACACTCTTGAGTAAAAATTATAATTTTGTGTTTGGTCAAGGGTCCGGATATTACATACACAGATTTAAATTTTTTTTTATAAAATTTGCTACTTATTTGTTGTCCACTTGTTTTTTTTTTAATAAATATAAATAATTTATTGCATGTCTCAGAAAAACACTCACGCTTTCAGACAGAATATTTTGAACATGTGCTAAAAGTGCAAATTATTGTTATAATAAATTGTTATTTTTACACTTAAGAAAATCAGTAATTACATTTTTTCTCATTTATTATTCATTAATATATTCTCAAGCATGCCTAATTTATTTCATTCAGATTTCACACATGATACTCTATATGCGAATAGTATTTAGCTAAAGGAACTTCGTTCCAAGCGATTGCCTTACAAATGCCTCCCGTACATTTCTTTAAAATAAAATAGCAATACATCATTGTAGGATATTTTAGAAGCGGATATCTTTTACTCTTTTTTTTACTAGTTGAAATGGATTTCGTTAAAGCTTTTTATGCCATTCCTTTTTTTCTTCTTTTTTTATTGCATATTCATACCTTCGGATGCACGCTTAAATGTAATAGGAAGTTTCAAACACACTCACTCGTAATCATGTAAGTGTGCAAGAGTTTTCACGTTCATATGTGTGTGGTATACGAGAATACATACGAGTACATACTTATTTATCTGTGGCATGTATGAAAGTTTATATCCATTCAATTATTTTTTTTATATGGACGGATGCATGTTTGTTGGTAAAAAATTTTTGATTTTCTACAACATCACGAAAATTCGATTAAAATACCAAAAAGATTTTTAACTCTGTTTGAATTTTTTGTTTTTGGAATGTTGCATGTTACCGCACACTCAGCTATAAACATGCACACACACACACACCCAACTAAACTTGGGATTTGAACATGAATTAGTGTACTGCCACTAAAACCTACAACAAACATTACCTGAGTAATAAGAAGAAGACGAGGGATTTATATTGCAAACTAAACAACATTTTCAGAGTCCTAAAGGAATGTTCATATAAATATTATTAACTACTTGTGCGCTAAGGGGAAAAATTAGCTCGAACTGATATTACGAATACTTAAAGATTATTAAGATAAGAATTTTTTATTCAGACTCAAGTTCAAATCTGCAATCCGCAAATTACTTTTTTTTACTTGAGTCTGAATAATATCTTAATAATAAATTAATGTTCGAAAAACTAAAAATTTGCATGCATGTTTAAGTACCTAAAGATTCTAAGAGGCATTTTGATCGAAAATTTCTCTTTCATTTCCGTTTTTAAAATTTGATCAAGAGAATCATTCAACTTTGCAACACTTAAATTCTAGCCCCTTATTCATAAAAATTATGAGAGTCTTATAAGAGTGTAATAGAGCAAATTTCAAATGAAATTTTGTTTTATTACGGTGTTATTAGACTCTCATAATTTTTATGAATAAGGGGGTAGAACTTTTGTTTCTGTTGCTTTATTATAGAAGCGAAATGTAATTATTTTATTTGTATTCTTTTTCAATAATTAATTTTTCTTTTAAATTTGTTCTATTGGTTTAAATTTTTTATGTTTACGTTTAAATTTTTTAAAAAGTTCTATTATTTAATGCACTTTTTCCAAAAATTCGTTTTACAACTCACTTTCCTTAAAGGTACTTTTTCAAAAAGTACTTTTTTCAAATAGTACTTTTTTCAAAAAGTACTTTTCTCAAAAAGTACTTTTCCCAAAAAGTACTTTTAATCATTACATACTTTTTTGAAAATACTGTTATCAAGAACAGTTTGGCTTTAAAGGGTTTTACTTTACATTTCCTTTAAAAGTACTTTTTTCAAAAAGTACTTTTTAATATATGCTATTTTTTTTAATAGGACCGGCACTCAGGGATGGCCTCTAAGTATGATGTGTATTGTACTTCTTCCCAAAGATTTTTTTTTTTTCAATTTACTGTCTTCAAAATGTACTTTACTTCAAAAGTACTTTTTTTTAATAAACTCAAATATAAAATTGAAGCAACATTTTTAAGTATTTTTTTCAGTGTACAAAATGTACACTTGCATATTTCTGAATGAAGTGTTTTTTAAGTATTTGTTGAAATGTACTTTTGCATAATGCAATTGTAATAAAGGCACTTGTGTAAAAAGTATTTAGATAAAATGGTACCTTCTTTAAGTCAACTTTTGTTAAAGGTACTCTTTTAGGCATTTTGGTACTTTATTCCCTTTTGCACACATCAGGTTTACTTGATCACTTTTTCTTCAATTTTCTTTTGAACCTGCATTTACGTTCACACACGAAACGTCATGTCAAGTTTTTCTTCATTGCTGAACATTCATTTAAAATATTACGGATGATAAAACAAAAGAAAATATAAAAACTGACTAGTACCGTCAAGTCTGTAACCCTTTTCACGCTCTTCACCGCTCTCTCCTAAAAGTTCAAGACTTGACGAGTCAAACCTGATGTGTGTGAAAGGGGTCTTACAAAGCATTTTTGTAAGTACTTTTTAATAAAAATATTCAAAGCAATCACTTATTTTACAGAAATTTTTTCAATGTACTGATTTTAGTACTTTTGAAGGTACTTTTTATTAAATGTTAATTTTTTAATTACTAGCTTTTAAGAAGATATTTATTGCAAAAGTTATTTTTATAAAAGGACTTTTTTAGGAGGCAATACATGCAAAGAGTCTTTTTAAGTACCCTTTTAGGGAAAGCACTATTTTAAAAGTAGCTATTTCGAAAGGTCGTTTTTTAAACGTTGCTGAATTCCTTTACACCTCTTGCCTGCCGTTATTGAGCCTGCAAAGGCATTTGAGTTAAACTCTCAGTGGCTGCTTCAGCTGGGCTGTCTGCGTGTGAGCATGTAAAACTGCTATTGACATTTCCCTAGAGTTAAATCAAAGTCCTTAGATGACAATATCAACGACAACAACAACTTAGTCAAACTCAATGTCAGTCAAAAAGACAAGCAACCGAATATTATTAGAAAAACGAGCTAAAAAGTAACAAAAACAAATCACACTGCAGCCAACATGCAGGTCATGAAGTGAATTGAAGCGTCAGTCAACCGACAAGCCTGTCAATAAAACAACATTATAATAGATTCTGCACGATTTCTTGCTTTCATCATTTTCCTTTGGCACGCTAAACATTTTCTAGTTTCCTCTTCTTTTCTTTCTTTCTCTTGCTTGACACTCTAGAACAATTCTTGGTAGAAATACCATCCTGCCGCCCAGCTCGCCCCAGTTACTTTGCGTCTTAAAAGTTTACGAAATAAATTTGTTAAGTTGAAATTGAATAATCAAATTAAATACTCCATCAAGTTTCCATATGAAATACTCAATATTTCGAGAAATTTTGTCAGTTGCGTTAAATAAATTTAAATTTATAGAATTCATCAAACTCTGAGAACATTTCAATTATTTATTCTTATCTGCATTATTTTCGTTTGAGTGCAACATTTATGAAATTAAAAATGCAGAAATATGATTGAAATTATTCATTGCTTTGAATATTTCCTGCACACCAGGTTTCTTTTTGCTTAATCATGTGATGATGATAATGATATTTTCGTTTGCTGCTGACTGATACGGAGTATTTCTGAGCTCGTCGTTTGATTGCAGTTACAGTTCTTGCGTTTGTATTCAAACAACCGGCATAATGCTTCAAATATAAAGCAAAGAGCAGTTAATGCAACATTGTTGCTTTCAATTGGCATATTTTGATTGAACCAAGTCCATCAGCCAGCCATCCACAGAATTTGCCTTTCTTTTTATTTTTTGGCGATAAAAGGGTGTTGCAGCAAAAATGTTTTTTTTTTCAATTTATTTTATAACATTTTAATCCAATTCCCATTAGTTCCGAAATAATTTCCCTTATTCTATTTGTCAACGTCGACGTCACGCCAAGACAATATCAAAAATAGGACTTTTACATACCGTTTCCGTGCAACAATTAACTACTTCTGACAGCCTCTTACTACCCTCTATGTCGTTGAATATAGCAAAAAGTTGTGAAAAATTGACAATTGTTGTAGAGAATGAGTATAGAAGTGTTCTAACTTTCATATTGTCTTGACGTGACGTCGACGTTGACAAATAGAATAAGGGGGAATATATTATATCACGTCAAGACAATATCAAAAATAGAACACGTCGAGCAATTGACAATTTATAATAGCCTCTTGCTATAACCGAGGCCCTAGAGAATAATCACAGGCCGTCAGAAGTAGTTATTTATTGTCCACAAGATGTAGCTTCTTTTTTTTGATATGGTCTTAACGTAACATTGACAAACAGTGACAGAATAAAGGAGAATATATTATATTTTAATAATCGCCCCTATTATGAATGACGACATCGACGTCTTATCAACTCGACAGCAAAAAATTACCATTTGTCTACTAGTTGTCCATAACAATTAATTACTCTTGACAATCTCTTAGTATCTTCTAAGGCATATTATAATGATGGAACATGTCCTTTGCTGCCGACAAAGAGTAATCAAGGCTAATTTTTGGCTGTCGTCTTGATGTGACATCGATGTCGTCATTCATAATAGGGGCGAATTACTCTTGACAATCTCTTAGTATCCTCTAAGGCGTATTATAATGATAGAACATGTCTGTTGCTGCCGACAAAGAATAATCAAGGATAATTTTTTGCTGTCGTCTTGATGCGACTTCGATGTCGTCATTCATAATAGGGGCGAATTACTCTTGACAATCTCTTAGTATCCTCTAAGGCATATTATAATGATAGAACATGTCTGTTGCTGCCGACAAAGAGTAATCAAGGATAATTTTTTGCTGTCGTCTTGATGCGACATCGATGTCGTCATTCATAATAGGGACGAATATATTGATCTAACAGACAGATTTTTTTAATTGTTATTTAAACCATAGCATTTTTCCTATTTCCCGTCTAACTTTGGCGATTTAAAAAAGAAAAAGTGTGCTGTGACGGAGCCAATGAAGTTTGCTTGACGAATGAATGCAACGACTGCATTAAGTATATTTTAGATGCTTCTTGTTCCTCTAACGGACATTAAGCAGCTCCCAGAACTTGTGAACGGAAGCATTTTCAATTATTTGCTAAACATATTGTCCAATACCTGATTTATTTAACAAACGTGCGTTGCGTAGCGTGCGTCACCAATTATTCACGGCTTTTGATTTTTTTATTGCAAACAAGTTATTTAACACTTTTCTTATAGGAATCTTTTTTTTAAATTATGAAATCTCACTTCAACTTTCATAATTACTTGTGTTACATGTAGCGTGCGTAACACAACTTTTTGATCGCTTAGGGAATGACCCCTACATATGCAGTGCATTGCGCCGGAAGTAGAAAGGAGATGGATAGTATTGAGGGGAGAGATGAAGATACATGAGAAGATAGAGAATTGTTTGCAGCTATTTGAACGTTTTTACTTCGCTGGCTAATTTTTTGCCACGGGGCCGGCGAAGGAGGGTGTTGTTTCTCTGCTCTCTAGTACATGATAGTGTCAATCGCCACTGGTCATGGCTATGCCTTCATCACTGAAACAGGATACAGACAACAATTAACACAACCATACACTCATGGTGATCAGAAGAATTCCACACAATATTCATGATTGAGTACGGAGTCGAACTCTGGCCCCTCCGCTTAATAGTCTTGTGTTGAATACTTCAGCCAACAGCATCCTCATACTTAATCGCATTAAATACCTGTTAAAAAATTCTGTTCTATCGTTTGAAAGTATTTATTCTTTGTCCTTCTTTGGAAGGACAAAAAAAATGTATATATTAAACAGAAAAACACGGATACGAATGTAGCCTTCATTACGCAGAATTTTTCCATGTTTTCCTTATATAGGGTCCGCAATCTAACGTGTTTTTTTTTCAACTAGTGCTTATTTCGTGAATGGTAACACTTAGCTCATGTCCGATTTGACAGATAATTAGTTTTTTTTTCCTTCCGCTGAAGGAATATGGTTGACCATCCAATGCGTTTTCGCTTCGCTAAGTGGGCCTGCGATCGACTTACAGTAGATGCCGATTTTGCCAAAAAAAAATCATCTTTTCAAGATGAAGCTCATTTTGATCTTGGCGGTTGTGTAAAGAAGCAAAATTGTCGCATTTGGGGCACAGAAAACCCGCACGCATACATTGAAAAGCCGACGCACCCAAAACGAGTCACTGTTTGGTGCGAATTTTGGTCCAGAGGCATAATTGGGCCGTTTTTCTTCGAAAATGAGCAAAGAGTGGCCGTTACAGTCTATGGCGATTGTTATCGGGCCATGCAGCCATTTGAATGAAATTATTTTCCATTATTAACCGGAAGGCTTTTACTTTCAAATAAAAAAAAGAAATTTTAGAAAATATTCAGTAGTTTTTTTATAGCATTTTCAAAAAAAAGACAAATTATTTGGCGGACCCAATATAAGTAAAAAGTTTAATGTCCGAGGTAGCCAACTTTGTGGATCATGATCGTGCATGCTTCTTTATGGTATGAAATCGAAAACACTTATTCATAAAATCTTCATGAAATAAAATAAATAAATATTCATAAAAAATACAACGTATTTGAAATCTGTTTTAAGAAAATGTTGTATGAAAAAATTTGATTAAAATACATTTCAAACTCATTTTAAATTTTATGAATACCGGGCTTAGAAAATACAAAATCTTTTTGTTGTGGTTAGTGTTTTATTGTTGCTTTTTTAGAGTGATTTTTAGTAAAGTGTGTTTTTTTTAAGTATAGAACTTATTTTTAAATTAAACACAACAACATTTTTTACTTGGAATGGCATGCAAGAAATGAACCCTACTGATGAATTAAGATGAGGAGATAAAGAACTTTTTGTAGGGATTTTATTATTTACTTATACGGCCAATTTCCCAATTTGACACCGTTGGACTTTTTTCTTTGGGGTTATTTGAAAGAAAAGGTGTACGTCGATAAGCCAGCAACAATTCAAGAGCTAAAGGATGAGATAATTCGGCACATTAACGGCATAGAACCTCCATTATGCCTCAGGGTCATCGAAAATTTGGACCATCGGATGGAGGTGGATATTTTGTTCCATACATAATTGAGTAATACCAATATATTATAATAAAATAAAATTACAATAATTTCCTAAATAGTTTGTGTTTTATTCAAAATCAACATCGGCCCTTGAAATTTAACCACCCTTTAGCATTTTCAAAAGAAAAAAGTTATTTGGCGGACCCTAATTAATGAATTAATTAAATTTGTTATTTTTATTTACTTTTTAACTGAGCACTAAAAGGAAGTGAACTAAATATCAAGTGAATTTAATTTTTTCTCTTCCAAATGAATGAGAATTTCACGGAAGCAAAAATTTCATGGATAAATATTAAAACTTTTTCGTAAAAGGACGAATTTTTTTTAAATATACTCTTTTCAAAAAAAAACTTCTTTCAACATTTTTCCAAACTTTTAATAATACGAAAAGAAATTTTAGTTTGAAGAACGTTTGAAGAAGATTATCTCTTATAGAGGGCTTATTGTAGAAAAAAATTTGATAAAATCTTTAACTTTTTCAAAACTATGAAAGGGGAAAAATTCCTTGCAGCAACTCTAAATAACATATCTTTAATGAAATATCGTTGCATATTTTTTAATGCCAGCTAACTATTATTCCCTGTTGTTAATCTCATCGTCATCATGGTGCAAATGATCGCTTTGTGGCACTATGTTGCATGCCTCACAAGAGAGCAGCAACTGCAATAATAGCAGCCATCAATGTTTAGCCATACACTCGTACTACATGACTGACTATTCGTATAATACCAACCATTTTTTAGTCTTCCTTTTTTTCTCTTTCTCTTTTTTTTTTTTTTTTTTTTTCTTTGAAATATCGTCACGTTTTAGTCATTTTATTTGGCCAGCAAAAAAGAAATGTGCAAGAAACAAGCTGAAATACTAAAACAAAGCACTAATAGATACGCAGGGCTTTGTTATCTTAAGGAATTTTATTGGACACGCTCAAGTTTAGAGCGAGCATCAACAATAGCGGTTGCAACAACAACAACAACAAAAAACGAATCACATTTTGATGTTTTTCACTCTGGTGCGGCTGCTGCTGCTGGTGCTGGAGCTGCTGCTGGAGCTGCTGGCTTAGTAGAGATGTTTAAGAGTTAAAAATCAATTTGATGGGATTAGTTAGACAATGGATGGCAAGAAGAATGTTAATAATTATAGAAAACAACATTTCTTTTTGTTTAAACACACAACAGCTAATATTACGGCAAGTTTATTTAGTTTTTCTTGTTTAAATGAAAAAGAGTAATAGACTTTATTCCACGTAACCGGTATTATTGGAAATGTAATTATATTGGCCGGGTTGCCAGGAATTAACCAATCAAATATAGATTTCAAATTGATAAGTTTAAAAATTATGAATAATAGTTGAAATTATTGCTTGCAATTCCGTGAAGAAAGTTACAATAAATTCTATATTTTGATTTTTATTAGAAGCAATAAATGAAAAATGAGCGTAAATAGGCACATTTTTGTGTGGTACATTTTGAAGCATATTAACGTCCAAAAATATTGGTAAATCATAAATGGCTAAAAAGGTATTTTTGTGTAGATATGCACAATATAAATATTTTTTCTATAGTATTTCTTAGCATAAAAGTAGTAAGGAATCATTTTAAATTCGGTTGAAAAATAACAAAATCTTTTTATTTAAACTTTCAAATACACACTGGCATACAAACAGCTGCAGATAAGCATTCAAATGTCTCTATATAATTTGTATATTGTCTGATAGAAAAATATCAAATGTATTTCATGCTGTTAAAATGTGTTGAGTAAAAGGAGGTTTGAAATGCTTGAAGTTTCAGTAGCTCTCACATGCAAAACGCAACGCATAAGTCCATGTACAATAAAGATTTATTTTATTTAGTGCTAACTTTTATTGATCTTTATTTTATTTATAGGTTTTTACTACCAAATTAAAAATTCTTTAGATCAAAATAAAATATTTTAAATTCAAACTCAATTTTTTCCAAAACAAATTAACATTTATTTCAAACAAACTAAATTATTTTTAAAAGAATTTAAAATTTTTGCATATCAAATTCAACATTTTGCATATTAAATTTACTTTTTATACCCTCCAAAAAAGAATTTGGTGGGTATATTCACTTTGTCATTCCGTTTGTAACGCATCGAAATATCCATCTCAGACCCAATAAAGTATATATATTTTTGATCAGTGATGAAATCTAAGACGAACTGAGCATGTCCGTCCGTCCGCCTGTGGAAATCACGATTCAGTCCAAACGAAAGGAGCTAGACTCTTGAAATTTGGCATAAATATATTTTGAAGCTTAGAGCAGGTTAAGTTCGAAGATGGGCTAAATCGGGCAAGGGGGAAAAAAGTTCCCCTAACTAAACCAACCCAGAAAAAACAAGATAATTTTTAAAGTTTTTTGGTTATTTTGTTAAGCAAATGATATATTTTTATGTCAAATACGGTCCAACGCCTTAAACTTAGAGCCATAAAATAAAACAAAAATATTTTTTGACCCCGCCCACTTTAGTGGGCGTTATTATAGGCAAAAATGGCATAAACATTTAACAAATTGTTTTACTTAAGCCTACATTCCTTAAAAATAACATTTTTAAGCTTTAATGACGAAGCTGAGACGAAACCTGGTACTACTCTGCCCTACCCCCTCCTTCCCTTTCGCCCAAAAATTACCCTACCAAAAAAAAAAAAAGTTTTAATTTTGTATATAATCATCCCAAGCATTTATCTTTGGAATTTTATGACTGTCGATTTCTGCCCTACCCCCTACTCTTCCTTTGCCCCCAAATGACCCTACCAAAAAAAATGTTTTTTTTTTAATTTTGTATATAATCATCCCAAGCATTTATCTTTAGAGTTTTATGACTGCCTGTTGCTGCCCTACCCCCTCCTCCCCCTTTGCCCGCTAAATGACCCTATTAAAAAAAAGAAATTTTAATTTTGTATATAATTTTCCCAAGCATTTATTTTTAGAGTTTTATGACAAAGGTGAAATATTTCCCCCACAGCCCTTGCCAGAGCGACCCCGCCAAAATACAGTTTTTATACCCTCCAAAGAGAATTGGACCCTATAAAGTAAATATGTATATTCTTGATTAGTGATGAAGTTTAAGACGGTCTAGCAATCCCCATACGTTCGTCTGTGGAAAACATGATATTGTCTATTTTTAAACCCGCCCCCTTCAGTAGGCGTTGACGTACGATATTAAATAAAGGAACTCTGTCCCACCAAGTTAAACATTTTAAATTCAATTACTAAATATTTGGAGGGTATTTAAGATTCGACCCGGTCGAATATAACGTTTTTACTTTTTTTAATATAAAATTAAGTATTTTCATTTTCAAATTCAATTGCTATTGAAGTTTGTTTAATTGTTGTTTAAAACTAAGTTGTTTTATTTAAAATTTAAATATTTTTAAAATTAACTAAATTGTTAAATTCTTCTTGTTTCTTGACCTCTTTTTTAATTATTATTGTATTCTGATATTTTTAAGCTTAAGGTCTCTTTATTTTAGTTTAGTTTTTAATTTCAATATTTCGTCACACAACGGAGTGACGAAATATTGAAATTAAAAACTAAACTAAAATAAAGAGACCTTAAGCTTAAAAATATCAGAATACAATAATAATTAACTAAATTTTTATACATTAACTCGCTTTTTATGAGTTCAAACTGATTTGTTTTTTAAATTAACTTAATTTTTTATATATTTTGTTTACTTTAATATTGTTAAAAAATACAACTGCCTGTCCCACTGGAATATCTTCCAATCCTGTACTCGTACAGTAAAAACTTTTGAATTACATTTAATACCAAATCTAAAAAATAAGTTCATTCGAATGTAATGAAATTTTAAAAAAAGGAAGAAACCTTAAAAATTAAGTTAATTTATATTTTTGCATTTATTCTATTAAATTTTAAAACTTAACTCAAATCTAGTTCATAGCAGTACTAATCGAAAAGTTTAAAAATTAAACTATGACCCATAGAAATACGTTAAATAAGAGCTGAATACACATAAATTATTTTTTATAAACAAGGCCTTTATTTTTTTAAGCTTTTAATATTGAATTAAAAAACAAATGAATTTGTATTTTAATAATTTGAATTTGAAAAGAAAAACATTGAATTATAAATGAAAAAAATTTAATTTACAGGCCTGTTCTGTAAATCACGTGGTTTGAAATCGTGTGATTTTAGAAAATTATCTCCACTGATAGAAATATTTTTCCAGACATTTTTCAATATTGCTGTTATATATAGCTTCAAATATCATATCCAGAAGAAATCTTCCGTATCTAATTTTAAGAACGTTTTAAGGGCCATGATTTATTTTTGAATTCACGCGATTTCAACCCGACGTGATTTACAGAACAGGCCCGTTAATTTAATTTGGAAAAAGTTGAATTTGTTCCGAAAATGGGTTAATTTGAGAGTAAAAACCTATATTTTTTATATATATTGAGTTCGAGTTTTTTTTATAAAATTACTAAAAATTGTATTTAGTTTGATTTTTATTCCTGAAGCTGTTAACAAAATGTTAGCGAAATATTGAATTATAATAAATAAAATTTTTAATAATTTATAAAAAGACCTCGAGTTTAATAAATATAAAAAAAATCAGATTTATTTTGAACTGTAAAGATGGGCAGACGATTCTACTGTAAAAAAATCATTTATTTACTTATTTCATTAATACATCAAGAACACGTCAAGAACAAGTCTTATATTACAGTATTGGATATACATAAATTTGTACTTGAAAACATTTAGCGAACCTGTACCCAAAATTAATGAATTTTCTAATAAATGTGAATGATAATTTTTCTTTGTTCTTTTTAAAAGTAAGCAGATGAAGTTTGGTTCCAGTTTAGAGTAATTTTCATTATTAGTTTTTTGGTCTATGAAGGGAAATAAGTCTTTGCAAAATGGATATTGAATCTCATTGAATTTGCATTTGGAAAAATAAAAAAATATTTTTGCCCTTCAACTTGCTACAGAAATATTTCTGTTGAATTGCGAATAAAATCAATTGCAGCACGTTTCAAAATTTTAAATTTAAATAAAAATTACCTTTAATCTAAATCAATAGCAGCAAAAAGAAATGCCCTTAAGGCTTATGAAAATAATTGTTGTAATTCACATTTCTCCCTTAGTCGTGATGCATGCAGCAGCATGCACACACACTTTATGCTGAAATTTTTGCAAACACGACACAAGTACAGCTGCCTCTGACAACATTTAGCATAGAATATTTTTGCATACACCTTCAATAGTCATTATAGTGTTCTTAATTTATTACAATATTTTTTAATTTGTTTCTTATTCTTGTTTTAATGATTTCAGAAAGCGTTCGTAATAATACAGCGTCCCTTAATAATAATACTACGCCTGAAGTAGCATCAAGTGCTGGTGGTCGTAGTAATATTACTTTAGGAAATTCAACATCATCGCCAGCGCCAGTTGTTATACCTCACAGACATCGTTTTGCAACATTGAGTTGCATTAGTGGCAGTGGCAGTGGCAATGTCAACAACGGGGAAGATGGCGACACAAACGTCGAGAACAATAACCAATTTATTGTAAATCGACAGAGACCCTTTTTGTGTCGTACACCACCACCAAATTATCATTCATTGCCGTCGACACCACCTCCTTCTTATGCAGCATATCAGCCGCCAGACCATTTGCAACGACGCTATCAAGAGCAACAACAGACAGAGCGATTACCGGAAAACTTCAGAGAGTACAATGTGAACAATGATGAACAACAGGAAGAACCGCCTCAGCATCAGCAGCAGAACCAAAATATTACTCATCATCACCATCATCAACAGATTCAGCAGCAGCAACAACAGCAGCAGCAACTGCAGCCTTTAAGGCATTTTCAAGTACCGGAAGCACTTGTTCAACCTCATGAAGGGCATGGAGTATTAAATAGGCTAAATTTTCAAAGAAATGGCATAAATGAGTCAGTTGCTGTAAATAGACAACAAGGATTAGCTAATGGAAGATGTGCCACAAGAAATGTGGCAACAGTGTCGCAACAAAGTCAACAGCAGCAACGGCATCATTATCAGCAACAACAGATACAACAAAGAAGAAGAAAACTACGTAGACGCAAACTTTATTTATTACAACAACAACAACAGCAGCAACAGCAGCAACATCATCAACATCATCAACAACAACAACAACAACTACAGCCTCATTTAAACCTTGTCAATCATGCTACAGATTCCGACAGTTCTTTAAGTCTAACGGATGCCAGTGAGAGTGACAATGACATCATTTGTATTGGCAATAGCAGAGATCAAAGAAGACGTCGAAGGCAACGTTTGCTCAAATTAAGGGGTGAGTCATTTTGATTAAAATTTTCCTGTAGTATTTAAGATCCATCTCTCGCCTGCACAACTACCTTTTAATTTTTTATAATTTGGCATTAAAATAGAGGAATCACAAGCAAAAATTCATATCATCTTTCATCTATTTCCCGTTTTGCAACATAAAATCTTTACCTTTGAAACATGATTTTTTTTCAAAGAAAAAAATAAATAAATTAATATTTAAATACTCATATTTACTTAACTTGGTAAGGGGGAAAAGTATTATATTACTAAAAATTAAAAATAATAATAACAGCATTTGCTTTTAAATTTAAATTTGCTATTAAAATGTCACAATTCCTAAAACCAAAAACGAATGTTCCAACATATGGCAACTTTATTAATATTTACCGTATGTAATTTTTAGGCCTCAGAAGATTTGAAATTTCGCTACGAACTTTTAAGGATATCAAAGATTCTCTTTCAAAAGTCATCATCTCCTTGATGTCATTTGTTTTTTTTTTTACAATATTTTGTATGTTTTTTATTACTGTCTCAAAATCGATGCTGAGTGAGACCATGAGTGGGTGCTGTTGGCTGAATAGTAAAACACGAGACTAAGAAGCGGAGGGTCCTGAGTTCAATCCCTCGCTCAGTCATGAATATTGTGTCGAATTCTGCTGATCAGCATTAGTGCATGGTTGTGTTAGTTGTTGCCAGCCCGTTTCAATGATGAAGGCATAGCACTGGTCACTGAACATAATTGGCAGCGACTGACACTATCATGTACTAAAACAGGGATTTCCATTTCTTTGCACAATTGTGTACACCACTACTAACACATATTTTTATACTCTTCAATTCAGTCGTCGATGTGACTTCGACAAATGTACATGTCTAGCGGATGCTATATTATTTTGTTTCAGCTTACACTCAAAAAATATTGTGTATACCACTACATCATTCACAATTTTAAAACAAAACTTTTTCTAATTTTTTCCCATATTAAAACTGGTGATTTTTCCAAAAACTTCACTTGTTTATAGAAATCTCGAAATCGACAAAAGATATTAATATGCCGAAATATTTGAAACACTTTTCAATAATTTTCAAAACAGGTTTCAAGATTCTGTAATTTTACAACCGCTATTAGAACTTTTCGAAAACCATTTTCGTTGCGATGTAAGCAACTATGAATTTGATATTCAATCAGAACTAATCATACTACGAAGCGAAGTAAATGCTCCAGACGAAAATAATATTGTAGAGTTCTGGAAAGATTTGGATGGCGAGTTCCATCCTGAACTAAAAAAAATTCATTTAAGTGCCTCTCTTTATTCGGCACCACTTACCTATACGAACAAATTTTTTCGGATTTAAAATTTATTTGTTCCAAGCAACGTAATAAATTAAGTTCATCCCATTTGAAAAGCATTCTACTATTACGAAACTTCCATAAGAGTATAAATTTAGAAGATTTTATTTTATAAGTTGTATAACACAAGAGAACAAAATTAAACATTTTTTGTGTTGATAGAAAATTTGTAGCAGTTCTTTACCAATTCATGTCGCTGATTTTAAAACTGCACTTTTTTTCTATCAACTGTGATTTGAGTGCAATATTTATTTTTTATGAATTTTAAAAACATAAAATTCTTTAAAAAAAAAGTGCAGTTTTAAAATCAGCGACATTGAATTGGTAAAGAATTGCTACAAATTTTTTATCAACACAAAAAATTTTTAATTTTATACCTTTGTGTTATACAACTTATAAAATATATTACTAACATTTTATTTCGGCTGTAATGAATGTATTCTCTCATTTTTTTACTCTCTCGTACTCACTACTACACAACCAAAATTTTTTTGGAAATCCCTGTACTAAAAGCAGAGTAACAGCACCCACCTTCGTCGGCCCTGCAAAAAAAAAAAATATCAGATTAAATTATGTATGAATTTTTATTAGTCGAACTTTCTTATGTAAATTGTTAATTTTTTCAACGGGCTTAAGTTCGAATCTGCATGACTGCAAATGATTTTTTATTATTTTATTAATAAATGAATTTGTTCAAATTCTATTTATTATTTTATATTAAGATTGGAATCTTAATATAAAATAATAAATAGAATTTGAACAACTGCATTTATTAATAAAATAATAAAAAATCATTTGCAGTCATGTAGATTCGAACTTAAGCCCGTTGAAAAAATTAACAATTTCAGATTAAGTTGGATTGGCAGGTTGATGGCGAAAGAAGGAAGAGGAAGAGTCCAGCCCAGTTGCGTCCATTTTGTGTTATCTGCTTAAGAGAAAAGAAAAGGGGGAGGTGATAGTGAGAGTAGAAAATGAAAAAGATAGGTCAGAGACTATGAAAGCAAGGCACGCCTCTAGGGAGTCAGCAACCGAACCAGCCGTTGCTTCTAAAAAAAAGACTCAGCTTCTTTAGATTAATGTCTGATATAAAGTATGTTTTACCAAAGGATTGTAGACGCTGATCCTCCAGAGCAAAACAGAGGCTGAGGAAGTGTGCAATGCTCTGCCACTCCTCCTCGTCATTGCAACTAGAGCAATAATTGTTGTATGGGAATCCCATGCGTTTGGCATGGACCCCGAAATTGCAGTGTCCAGTGATTGTGGGCACTATACTGCCTAGATAACTTCTTGTAATTCTGGCTCCGATATTATCTTTTTCCAAAAAAAAAAAAAAAAAAAAAACTTGGGCGTTTTTCAGATCGCTTGAAATCTACTGCTTTTTGCTTTTATAGTGCAACTTTCTTTAATTATCAGCCAATAGATTAGTACACCCCAGCAAAAAAAATCATGTTGCATAATATTAAAAAAAAATCCTACCCAAGTATTTTTGCAGCATGTTTTGTCAGATACTATAGGGTCCGCAATCTAACGTTTTTTTTTTAAACTAGTGCTTATTTCGTGAATGGTAACACTTACCTCATGTCTGATTTGACAGATAATTAGTTTTATCCTTCCGCTGAACGAATATGGTTGACCATCCAATGCGTTTTTGCTTCGCTAAGTGGGCCTGGGATCGATTTACAGAAGATGCCGATTTTGCCAAAAAAATCATTTTTTCAGATGTAGCTCATTTTGATCTTGGCGGGTATGTAAACAAGCCAAATTGTCGCCAAAACCCACACGCATACATTGAAAAGCCGACGCACCCAAAACGAGTCACTGTTTCGTGCGGATTTTGGTCCAGAGGCATAATTGGGCCGTTTTTCTTCGAAAATGAGCAAAGAGTGGCCGTTACAGTCAATGGCGATTGTTATCGGGCCATGCAGCCATGTGAATGAAATTATTTTCCATTATTAACCGGAAGGATTATACTTTCAAATAAAAAAAGAATTTTGAGAAAATATTCAGTAGTTTTTTTATAGCATTTTCAAAAAAAGACAAATTATTTGGCGGACCCAATATAAGTAAAAAGTTTAATGTCCGAGGTAGCCAACTTTGTGGATCATGATCGTGCATGCTGCTTTATGGTATGAAATCGAAAACACTTAACCCCATATTCATAAAAAATACAACGTATTTGAAATCTGTTTTAAGAAAATTTTTTATGAAAAAATTTGATTAAAATACATTTCAAACTCATTTTAAATTTTATGAATACTGGGGTTGGAAAATACAAAATGTTTTTGTTGTGGTTAGTGTTTTATTGTTGCTTTTTTAGAGTGATTTTTAGTAAAGTGCGTTTTTTTTTAAGTATAGAACTTATTTTTAAATTAAACACAACAACATTTTTTACTTGGAATGGCATGCAAGAAATGAACCCTAGTGATGAATTAAGATGAGGGGATAAAGAACTTCTTGTAGGGATTTTATTCTTTACTTATACGGCCAATTTTCCCTACACTACCGACCAAGGAGGATGCTGTAATGCATTCTTTAGTACACGATAGGGTTCAGGGATCACTCCTACCCTTTGGTCATTGAATGGAATGGCCAAAAATTTTGGGTTCAGAAATTTTGTTAATTAAACTAAAAATTCAATTGCACGGATATAAAATGGGAAAAAACAGTCGCTGACTTTGAAAAATCAAAAGGAAAATGGAATATTTGGAATAATACTCATCAGGGTTGGGAAATTTCGTACCAACCAAAAGTGAGTCAACTTGCAAAATGAATATAAGAATGATTAACTCATACATATATTCCGTTTCGTTAAAACATGTCTAAATAGTGGATCTTCCTACTGACTAGGACCACCTTGAAATGTGGAAAAACTGAACAAAGAACGTACTGATCCGTTCTTCACTCTAAAATTCGAATTTAATACAAATTCTTAAGAAAAAAAATTATTTGTAATTTATGAGATTTGAACTAGAAATTAAATTCTCCTTTCCAATGTTTGAGCTTTGATCTCAAACGGACGTGGATTAGAGTTTTATTTTTATTTTATTTCAAGTCAAATTACAAAACAAATATTTAATTCTATAAATATACCAGATATAAAGTATCTGAGGGATTCGAATTGGAAAGTCTAGAGAAATTAAGGTTTTTAATCTAAAGAAATTTGTTTTGGTTTCTATATTGGGAAGTCTCCCCAACTTCTCATAGAGGCATTCGTGTGATCGGTACCGGATGGGGGTCAATTGAGTTTCCCCTCTTTTTAACCTAAACTAAACTGCATGCTTCGGCGCAGAGATTATAAATTAAGTGTCACAACAGTCGGCCAAGTACAAACCATTGGAATTGTGCAGAGGTGCCCAATTCTCCTGGTGTCTAATTAAAGTAAACACGCTATCTACTCGTCCCTTCAAGCATAAGCGAAAATATCTATTACCACATGATTGCGAACTTGAACTCTATACCATGCGATCAAAGTTATGGTTGGCATTAAAAAATTATTGAAAATAAAAACTAGAACCGCGTTATGAATATAAATTGAAGATAAGCTTGAAGAGGCCACTCTAAAAAACAAAACTCCGGAATAATACATTGATAAAACTAAAGCTAAATAAATTAATAATCTCTCTAAAAGTTTCCCTTTTTATTTATTTATTTCAAACTGCACCACCCCTCACCAAATGTATACTAACAACTATCCCCCACACTCGCATTTCCCCTCACGCTTCCATATTTTTACCAAAAGTGAACACACTCCACTAAGAATCCACACGAAAATCTCTCCTTATTGCAGATGCCTACTGTCCAGACCTGCTAAATGCTTGTTCATTAATTTTGCTGCAACAACAGACAAGTGACTCTACGGTCGGTAGCTTCACGGATACTCCGCCGCCGCCTCCAGAAGAAAATCTCAACGATTCAACGGACTATGTGGAAATCCAAGAGTTTCATCAGGCAAACAATCGCCGAAATGCTGCACACAATAAAGTTCCAAACTCTTTACAAATTCCTCCAAGCGAAGCAGACACTTGCATTTTATATTACAATAGACTGAATGGAGCTGGAGTGGGCCGAGGACAAGAAGAGAGAGAAGACGAAGAAAACCAAAGATTATACCATAATAACAGACAGGAAATGGGTCAGAATTTAAGCATAAGAAGACCAAGAATATCACTGACCTGGGTACTAAGAGAACAATCACAAAACCAACAGCAACAACAGCAGCAGCAGCAGCAACAAAACGAATCACAACAAACAACCAAAAATAAGGAGGAAAAATCCAGCAAAGAAGAGAAACGCGAAAAGGATAATATTCCCGACTTAAATAATGCTCTAAACAATAATCAAATTGTAAATAATCGCATTAACAAATTGGACCCGACCACGACTGTAGAAAAGAAAAAATATCGCCTGAAACACATACCCGGCAACAGCGAACCCCTTAATGGTTATGCCACCACCCCCACCGGCTACACCAACACACCCAAAGCCCTGGGCTCCCAGAAATTCTTTAGCAATCAGAATTTATTGGAATACCACAAGGATGAGATCGATTGCAAGCCCGCTTCAAAGGATCTACTCTTTGTATGTACACCCCAAAGAGCACCGGAGAGCTTTGGCGGCTCCAGCATGGACGTTTTGGCGTTGGCTAAAAAGCGCAACGAAATACGCAAGAAACTGGCCTCTAAAATGGCCCAATTTCGCTCTGAAACACAAACACCCCGATTAGTCAATAGCATTAATAATGGCGTGCAATTGAAAAAGGACACAAAGTCCTCTTTAAAATCAGGATCCTATTCAGAACCTAGTCTTATAGCCGCCTCGGAGGGCAATTCCAGACGACATCGTCATCGTAAACGCCGAGAACGCAATCGGGGCCAAAAGTTTGGCTACGAAATCAAAAATGTCGACGAATTCCTAAACAAATGCTCACTGGCCTCGCCGGGCAACATTCCCATGGTCTTATCTACCTCATGCATACTCTATCAGACCAGACCAGGAGGCTATCAAACGGAGTTAACTCTGCCCTTAGGAATGGTGGTTAATGCAGTATTTAAAAACCAAAACTGGCTGTATGTCCAAACACCACATGCTGAGGAGGGTTACGTTAACTACAGCACCTGCTTGCCGCTGGGCATTCTACCGCCCGAAGCCCGCAAGGAGTCGTCTAGCCACACAAAGCCCACCCCTTGCTGGGAAACTAATGGCGACATATTTCCCAAACCCTGCGGTAATATGACAGACTCCGAAAAGGAGATCCACCTACGAGTCGGATCACGCAGTGAAGGTGCACGCACTCCGCACTTGAAAAACGCAACAACCACAGATAACGATACTGCCACTGTTATATCGGTTAAAACGGAAACTACGGATTGTCTTAACGGCAATGCCACCACCTCCTCAATATACGGCGAACAACAGGTAGATAAGTTGTATTTGAGGGCAGCTTCCCAGCCCAAACTTAACGAGAAGACTTCATATGCTCAATTGAAATTAATACGTAATCATTCAACGGCCAAGTCCCAATCGTCAGCTCACACAAATGATGAATATGTTACACTACAACAGCAACAACAGCATCAGCATCAGCATAATCATCAGCACCAACTACAAGAGCAACAGCCACAGCCACACCAAATCAAACAAAAGCATGTACATGCAAGCCAACCCATACAAAAAACTTATATCACACGCACTTTCATTACTAACGGCCATAATGGCCAGCATTTGCATCCGAAAGACATGAAAATAAATCTTCAACAACAACAGCAGCAACAGCATCAACATCAACTACTCCTACAGCCAACTAATTGTAACCTTAAGACTTCAAACTCAATAACAAAACTACATCAGCAACAACAGCAGCAACAACAACAACAACGGCAAGTACAGCCACAAAATAATACCTCAACAACCATAACAGTTACAACGTATCCAGTCAACAAGCATCAACTTCAAACTTTGCAACAGCACCAGCAAAATCCATCTCAATCAATATTGGAAAATAACCACCAGCAGCAACAACAACAACAACTACAGCAGCAGCAACAACAGCAACAACAGCATACCTTAGTGGCTCCTCGCTCTGTATTGAATGCCATACGACGTTCCACGGCCCACTGTGGTCAGCGGCAGACACTGGTGGCCATAACCACAGATTATGCAACGGATGTTTTGACGCTGCACAAAGGCGATATTGTAACGTTGTGTGAGTGCCGCGAGACCAAAGATCACCGTCAATGGTTTTACGTAAGAACACGTGATGGTCATCAGGGTTATATACCAGCTGAAGTTGCGGGCCATGGTTATTTGTAATTAAATCAAACGTTAAGGAAATTTAAGATCTTGTTTAAGTAGCAGAAAGCCTTTCTTTGGGCATTCATTGCAGTCATCAGGCATCAATTATTTCTAGCGTTTTGCTAAACGAAATTTAAAAGAGTTTTCGTTTCAATTAAAATTATTCACTCAAGAAATTCGTTAGACGGCTTTACACCTGATACAAATTTTTTGTTTTTAAAATGTCCAAATCTTCAAGTTTTTCAAAAACAACATTTTGGAAGGTCTACTTGTATGTATTTCCAGTTTCCAGCTCAGTTTTTGTGTTAATTATTTTAATTATTTCTTTTTTTTTACTCGCACATCGTGTCGTGGGTGATCTATTGTATGAAATTGTGCTCATTTTGAACACGTAAAGCAATTGGATGGTAAAGTCTTTATTGAAAAGCAGGTGGGTAGTTAAAGCTACGCAGATCGTTGGAAATAACAGAGAAGCTTTTTAGAAAGAGCTTAAAAGCTTTTTCGAAAAGAACTTAGAAGTTCTTTGGAAAGATATTAAAAAGTTGGTGGAAGGAGCTCATTGGAAAAAGTTTAATGGATCTTTGAAAAGAGTTTAGAATCTTGTTTAAAAGAACTTACGACAGAAGTTGCAAAGAATTGAGTAGCTTATTGTATAGTATTTAGAAGATGGTTGGAAAGAGCTTAAAAGCTTATTGAAATGAGCTTAGAAGTTCTTTGGAAACAGTTCAGAAGTTCTTTGGAGAGCTTTTAAAAGAACTTGCAAGCCTTTTGGGGAGAGTATAGAACCTTTATGGAAAGAATTTTGAAATTCGTTAAAAAGAGCTTGGAAGTTCTTGGGAAAGAGCTTACAAGCTCTTTGCAAGGAGTTTAGAAGCTCATTGGAAATAAGTTAGACAATAGCTGTAAAGAATTGAGGAGCTTAATGGATAGTAGTTGGAAGATCGTTGGAAAGAACTTAAAAGCTTATTGAAATGAGCTTAGAAGTTCTTTGGAAACAGTTCAGTAGTTCTTTGGAGAGAACTTAGAAATTTGTTTAAAAGAACTTACAAGACTTTTGGGGAGAGTATAGAACTTTTTTTGGAAAGAGCTTGGAAGTTCTTGAGAAAGAGCTTACAAGCTCTTTGCAAGGAGTTTAGAAGCTCATTGGAAATAAGTTAGACAATAGCTGTAAAGAATTGAAGAGCTTGATTGATAGTAGTTGGAAGATGGTTGGAAAGAGCTTAAAAGCTTACTGAAATGAGCTTAGAAGTTCTTTGGAAACAGTTTAGAAGTTCATTGGAGAGAGAGCTTAGAAATTCGTTTAAAAGAACTTGCAAGCCTTTTGGGAAGAGTATAGAACCTTTTTGGAAAGAATTTAGAAATTCGGTAAAAAGAGCTTGGAAGTTGTTTGGGAAGAGCTTATAAGCTCTTTGCAAGAAAGAAGGTCGTTGGAAATAAGTTAGACAGTAGCTGTAAAGAATTGAAGAGCTTGATGGATATTAGTTGGACGATTGTTGAAAAGAGCTTAAAAGCTGATTTAAAAGCTCTTTGGGGAAAACCTATAAGTTCATTGAAAAGAACTTAGAAGCTCAATGGAAGAACATGGAACCTCTTTGGAAAGAGCTTCGAAGATTGTTAGAGAGAAACTAGAAGTTGATTGGTATGAGTTTCTTAACTCTTTGATCCTTAGGAGCTTTTTGGAAAGAGCTTAGAAGGTCTTTAGAAAGAATTCTAAAAGTGTTTGGAAAAGAGGATAGAATCTCTATAAGAAGGCCTTAGTAAATTTTTATCAGTAGTACACTGCAAGACCTGGACAATTGGCATGGAAATGCTTCTAAAGTGAGAAAATTAGATACAAAAACAAAAATAATGAAAACACGTCTTTTAAAAAATATTTATTTTTGACGCTTTTACTAATTTGTCGGAAAGCAATTGATATGGAATGAATTAAAAAATAATAATTATTTATTTACAGTCTAATTTATAAAAAGTATTTTTGATTAAAACAAATTTTTGTATGAAAATTTCTGTCATTGAAATCTGAAAAAAATCAGAAAAAAATTTTATAAATCAAGTTATAAATCAAATTACGGCGTTTGATATCGGTCGAAATTTAAATTGTATTAAAATTTCATTGTGGCAATACGCAGCTGTGGAAATCCACAATTTTACAAAGTTACAAAAAAAAAATAAATATTACGTTTATTAAATATTGTTAAAATACTTTTACTGCAAACTATCCATTCAACCTACTGCTGAAAATAATTGCAACGAACATTTCATAAAATTAATATTACACACTCCTAATGAATTAGTTACAGAGAACTAAACGGAAAACAAAACTTCACCAAACAGGCTCACAACCAATTTTCTTCTCTATACTCGTATCCATAGTTTAAATATACATTTTGAGAAAAGTTTAAACCAAGAGCTATAAAATTCACAAAAAAAACTTAATCGCAAAGAAATCGAATTATTTGTAATTACAAAAAAAGTCTTGTTCAAAAATTAGTTTGTAGTTTTTTTTAATGTTATTTTGCAAAGCAAACGAGTCGCTTAGTATTTAGTACCATTTTTAGTATTAAGTAGACTTTAAAAATAAAATCATATACATTAATTAATTATAATTTTATTTAACTATTTATGTTGAACATAATTAAATTTGTTACCTCACAGAAAGGGTACTTTAATAAAGACGTACATATAATATGGAAAACAAAAATTAAGTCATTATTAAATTTAAATCAAATAAAAACTATAAAAATATTTATAAAAATTAATGGTTGTTTTCTTGAAAAAAAAATTAAAATAATAATGAATGGTATGTAACCAATAAAAATAAAATAAACATTTTAAAGCCACAACTTCTTGCTGAATATCTATGAAAACAGAATTGCGACCGCAGTTCAAAAAATGTGTTTAAATTTTAAAATAATTGCCTGTTTTTCGTAAAAAAAATATACAGTTCAATTATGAATATAAAAATTAACTGCGAAGTGTTTCCCTTTTTCCATTCCTCCTATTGTGAATTACAATTTCCCCTGCAATTTTTCCCACAGGGAAAATAAGTAAGCATTTTGCAATAATAAACAAGGAAAATATTTTTCCTATTTCATTAGGGATTTTTTCCCCCAGCAAATTTGAAATGAGAGAAAAAAATATAAAAATAAAGTAAATTAAGAAGAAAGAAATTTGTAAGTGTTAATAAAATATTTGTAGAAATTTATTTTAAACCCAAAAGTTCAATTAAAAACAGATGCAGGAGTATCCTGACTAATCTCGTGGAGTATATTTTTTAAAAAGAAATTCAAGAAATCCAAAATTTCAGGCAAAGGGCAAAACGTAAATTAAACTCTCTAGGTCCACCAACTAAAAACTTAATCATACTCTAGAACGCAATGGGTTGGCAAAAGCCGCGGGTCTAAAGAAGAACCAGCAAACGAATTTTCTCTGCTACCACTTCGAAAGCTAATGGCGTTTTCTTTTCTGGAAAACATACAAAATTTTTTCACTTTTTTTTCTAAAAAGTTGCAGCTGTATGACGTTTTAAAACAAAAATTTAAATTCGTAAGGGATGGTAGCATGATTTCCAATAAATTCATTGTTTCAAATCAGTAAATATTAGCATTTTTCTTTAACAAGTGCAAAAAATGTAACATGTACAATGACATTTTCACACTTTTTCTGAAAAGTTGCATTTAGGTGGCGCTTTAAAACTACAACTGACATTCGTATAGGATGATAGCCTGATTTCCAATAAATTCATTGTTTCAAATCAGTAAATATTAGAATTTTTCTTTAAAAAGTGCAAAAAATTTAACATGTACAATAACATTTTCACACTTTTTCTAACAAGTTACATTTATGTGGTACTTTAAAATTACAACTGACATTCGTATAGGATGATAGCCTGATTTCCAATAAATTCATTGTTTCAAATCAGTAAATATTAGCATTTTTCTTTAAAAAGTGCAAAAAATTTAACATGTACAATAACATTTTCACACTTTTTCTGAAAAGTTGCATTTAGGTGGCGCTTTAAAATTACAACAGACATTCGTTAGGATGATAGCCTGATTTCCAATAAATTCATTGTTTCAAATCAGTAAATATTAGCATTTTTCTATAAAAAGTGAAAAAAATTTAACATGTACAATACCATTTTCACACTTTTTCTGAAAAGTTGCATTAGGTGGCGCTTTAAAATTACAACTGACATTTGTATAGGATGATAGCCTGATTTCCAATAAATTCATTGTTTCAAATCAGTAAATATTAGAATTTTTATATAAAAAATGCAAAAAATTTAACATGTGCAATAACATTTTCACATTTTTTCTGAAAAGTTGCGTTTAGGTGGCGCTTTAAAACTACAACTGACATTCGTTGGGATGATAGCCTGATTTCCAATAAATTCATTGTTTCAAATCAGTAAATATTAGTATTTTTCTTTAAAAGGTGCAAAAAAATTTAACATTATTTTCTAGAAAAGAAAACAACATAAGAGTTTTATTTTACCACTTTTAGCACTAAGATAATTTTACAAAAATTATATTTATGAATTTACGAAAATTAATTGTACCAATTAAATTAACAAAAAGAAAACTATTGTTTCTAATTTGCCATCTTCCTAATTAGAATTTTTCTATAAAAAGTGCAAAAAATTTAACATGTACAATAACATTTTCACACTTTTTCTGAAAAGTTGCATTTAGGTGGCACTTTAAAATTACAACTGACATTTGTATAGGATGATAGCTTGGTTTCCAATAAATTCATTGTTTCAAATCAGTAAATATTAGCATTTTTCTATAAAAAGTGAAAAAAATTTAACATGTACAATACCATTTTCACACTTTTTCTGAAAAGTTGCATTAGGTGGCGCTTTAAAATTACAACTGACATTTGTATAGGATGATAGCCTGATTTCCAATAAATTCATTGTTTCAAATCAGTAAATATTAGAATTTTTATATAAGAAATGCAAAAAATTTAACATGTGCAATAACATTTTCACATTTTTTCTGAAAAGTTGCGTTTAGGTGGCGCTTTAAAACTACAACTGACATTCGTTGGGATGATAGCCTGATTTCCAATAAATTCATTGTTTCAAATCAGTAAATATTAGTATTTTTCTTTAAAAGGTGCAAAAAAATTTAACATTATTTTCTAGAAAAGAAAACAACATAAGAGTTTTATTTTACCACTTTTAGCACTAAGATAATTTTACAAAAATTATATTTATGAATTTACGAAAATTAATTGTACCAATTAAATTAACAAAAAGAAAACTATTGTTTCTAATTTGCCATCTTCCTAATTCAATTATTCCCCACTTCATTAGAATAGAACAATTTTTTTCTTGGGGAATTCCGTGCGGACATTTATAAATTTCCTTCGGAATCTATCAGCAAAAAAAAACCTCAATTTGTTTTTGTTAATGCGAGGAACGCGTAACAGTTACAAATTTCGGGGAAGGATATTTCCTTCTTGCGAATATTCATAATTGGTCTGATAAATTTTCGTTCGAAAGTTATGTTGAATAAGCAAAGAAAAAACTCAAATTTGTTTTTAGTTAAAACTAAAATAATTGTGGTGATTCAAATGCGGGCCCTTTTCGAGTATTACAGTGTAAGGAATTTGCAAGATTGTAGACAAATTTTAAGAGACTGCAAGAGTTACAGATGTGGGCAGGTCTGTGCCTCATTACTATGTGGGCACTATCGATAGTATCGCGTCTGTTAGTGAAATGCGAATTTTTTCGATTGCACCGAATTCTAAACAATTGGGCGCTAAGGACGTATAATAACCGAATTATTTCGTATACAATGTAAATATTATGAACCGGACGATATATGGTTTCAGCAAGGCGAGCCACTCATCTTTGAATAAAAATTCCCATTGAGAGTTGTAACACGATTCGTGCACCACCCTGTATTTGATACATAATTTCCCTTTTTATGTTGCATTTAATCAGCTATTTTTCTGTGTATCATATAAAACGGTTATGGATTTCAAACTACTTCGATCTTCGAAAGTCCCTCCAAATTTTGTTTCATATTGTATAAATCACATCAATTCCATTTAAAAACTTTTAAAATTTTATTGATTTTTCTTACTTACATAATTATTGTATTATTGTTTAACAATTTATTTTGTTTTGTTTTTTTAAAGCTTACATATGTATGTATATAAATAGATCTTTTGTAATTTATGTATGTATGTATGTATGTAAAGGTTTAATGCAAATATATTTATGTAAAAGGTATTTTATCTTAGAATTAATTATTTAAAAATGTTTATAACTTATAACAGGGCAAATATTAGCTATTATCGAAAATTTGGCCAGTATAAATAAAAAAATAAAAAGTTTTGAAAACTTTTTTTGCACTCCAATTGAGAATTATATAATCGGGGTATTGTAATTATTTGTTTTCCGTGAAAATCACGTGTTATTTCAAAATAATTTTGTATATCAATTTTAAACATTTTCCTAAAGCTATTTTTTTTCTTTTTTGCACTTAATTGCGTTTTAATTATTCGAATATAAATTGATTAAGAAATATGAAAATATAAAAGGAACTTTTTAATACTTAATTTTTATTTTATTTTTACTTTTGTCACAACAACTGGAAATAAAATTAAGGGCTTAAAAAAACAGGTAGTCATTTTATAAAGAATATTCCAAACACTGCTCGAGGCATAGTAGTTAATTCGAAACTGAACTTAAATCAAATTCTAGCCATAACTCAAAACATTTAAGTAAAAATGGAACTTACATGCAAGCAGGCTTGTAAATAAAAACAGAAAGACTTACAAATCTGTTTATTAGAGTCCAGATTTTTTAAATTCCCACCTGGAAATTGTACAATTAAAAAATATTTGTTACCGCTTTGAAAGTCTTTATAGATCAACTTATTTTAATACGCAAATCACATCAAAACTTTTAATTCCATGACATGAAGAACGGGAAACAAATTAGGTCGTAGGCAAACATGGTATTTCCAAGAGAAAATTAAAATTGAAAGTCTATGTAAAAAATTTTTTTTATTACGAATGTTCGAAATACATATAAAATGCACTTAAAAGCTCTCTCGACAAGAAAAAAAGATATTTTTGGTCGGCAAGAGAATTTATAGACTTTTTGGGTATGTTCGAAATTTCGAACATTATTTCGAATTTCAAAAATTAAGCAAATATATACATATACGAAACGGGAAGGCTTTTGTCGCGCTATCAAATGCACACAAAAGATGTCTAGCTAAACGAAAATCAATTATTTCCTGTTCCACGGACAAACTCAAGTTTGTTTCTTGAACTACCGTGATATTATTTTCTCAAATATATCTTTTTGAGTTTATTACTGTGTAACGTCCATCGGAAATAAAACTGTTCGAAATTTGAGTTAATTAGCTCTGTAAGTCAAACACATTTCCTTTGGACTGGAATTAATCAGTGACATGATATGCCAAATTGATGCAGCTTTCAAAAATGTACCCACCACTTGCAAATTCTTTATACAAAATTTCAAAACTTCTTAAATAAATTCCTTTTATACTTGAATTTCTTCTGCTATGTAAACAATAATTCTTTTTAAAAATAAAGGTATGTAGATATAGTGGCTAAAATATTTCTCTCACTCAAACTTACAATTAAAAAGACATTCGAAGATTATAAGATCGATATACATATATAAAACTTACTTTATGTGTATATGCATGTGTGTAAAGGTCTGTTGGGGGGAGAAAGGTACATTGCTTAATTTAATTAGGTAATATATTTTGAATTTTTCTCTAAAAAGAATAAATTTAAAAAAAAAATTAAATAATAAATTGAGCAAATAGAATTAAAATATGTATATAGCAACAAAAAAAACGAAAAATATGTATAAAAAGTAATGAGCAAATAATATAGATTTACAAAATTTTATTATCTAAGTGAAAAAAATTATTAACATATATAAATATAATTACAAATAGCATAAAATCACTAAATTACTTAAAATCCTGTTTAATATAATATACAACTAAAAAGTAAAAAAAAAGTTTCAAATCAATGACAGTGCATAAATATTCAAATATGATAAGAATGAACTCAGTTTAGAAACTAAATAGAACGCTTTGTGAAACAAAACGCAAACTCTTTGATTTTACCAAATACGTTAAACATTGTTTTAAATATGTGTAATTTAAAAAATATATCTTCTTGCTAAAATATTGCTTATCTTTTTGACAGAAATATACAAAATATCTTTAGATAATGTGTGCTCCACATGTACACATATACATATATGTATATCTGTGGACTTCTGACAAAACAACCTCTTTCTAAAACAGCAATTTTAAAGTGGAGCGAAAACAGCTTTTCAAAATACCTCATAGCTATTTTTAAAAAATAAGTGGCAAAAATTAAAAATAGTGTAGATTTCCATTTTAATATTACATTTTTACCAATTACTTTTTTAAAATACTTTTGAGGTATTTAAAAAGCTTTTACGCTCCCCTTTAAAATTGCTGTTTTAGAAAGAGGTTGTTTTGTCAAAAGTCCACAGATATGTATTGTGTATTATTTCGATAAAGATCACTTTGTATGTGTATAATTCTTTGAGTAAATATTTTATTATCATGGGATGTATGATATTGTCCTTAATTGCTTAATTATCTCTTCCTTTCTATGACACAATTTTAATTGTTTTTCTTATTAATTTAATTAAAACACTTGAGCAATGTTTTTCCCTTCAGACTTTTCATTTACTTGATATGTTCTGAGCTAGTTGAAGGCGTTGCTGTTGACGCATTGTCACCACAAATGCTCGTATTACAATTTGTATTATCTTCATTTTCAGTTTCGTTGCCATTTTCCAATTGGCATTCCTTTAATAGAACTTTCAAATTGCTGGGCTTTTCTTCATCATGATTTATATTGAGTACAGTGGAATCATTCATGCGATGGTAATGAGGTTTATGTGATGTGCTCGGTCTCGAATAGTCCAAGTGATCATATTCGTCTGGAGGAAAAATGAAGAGATAAAGTGTAAATAAGAGAAAATAGTACAATATTTATCAACAAGAAATTTGTAAAACAACAAAATATATATTTATAATCCCCCTTATTCTATTTGTCAACGTCAACGTCACGTCAAGACAATATGAAAGTTAGAACACTTCTATACTCATTCTCTTCAACAATTGTCAATTTTTCACAACTTTTTGCTATATTCAACGACATAGAGGGTAGTAAGAGGCTGTCAGAAGTAATTAATTGTTGCACAGAAAGTGTATGTAAGTGTCCTATTTTTGATATAGTCTTGACGTGACGTTGACAAATAGAATAAGGGGAATTATACACATACAAAATTATACACATACAAAATATATATTTAATTAAGTAAACTACTTTTTTCAAATACAGGGCAGAAATTTGGAATTCGAATATCAATTTAACAAAAATTGTTTAACAAAATTTGTCTTGGGAGGATTAGTTGTCATAATTTGGTCATTATAAAAAAGGGGCTACGCGCAAATTGTGGCTAAGGAAATAATTTTCGAATTCAAATATCAATTTTCAAAAGAGAGCTCTTTTTGAATATTTTTCGCTGAATATTTTGCGTATTGAAACTTGGTTCCATAATGAAAATATATATATGCACGTATGTATATATAAACAATATTTTAAAATATGTACAGAAGTAAGACATTTTTTCCATTAGAGTGCTAAATTAGTTATTTCGTTATTAATCGAGCGCTTTTAAAATAGATGACATTTCTTTACTAAATGAGTAAAAACAAGGATTATTAAAAAAAGGATTTTCACGAGAAACATTTTATTGGTCAACTTCGAAAAACAGAAAAATGCTATTAATTTATTTATTCTTAGCAGGTCACTCTGGGAAAATGCCATAAAGTTTAATTCTTTTTGAAAACGAACTTTATTCCGTATTTTTTTGTTCCTCGGAAATCGAAAAGAGAAACAATAATTTTTTTTAAATCATAAGCAGAACTAGTTAATGAAATTTATTTTTATTTACGTGGCTGTAAAATTTATTTTTAATATTTCTAAACACCAAATGATAAAAATTTAAAATAAAAGCTGATTTATTCAATCAACAATAAAAGAACAAGTAACAAAACTGAAATATCAATTAGAAAAGCTTAGAATATGTTTCTTACCCTCAGGAAATAGTTTCTTGTTATAGACTTTAACTTAAGTGCAATAAAATAGAAAAAGTGCAGGACACAAAGACAAATAATTTGAGTAATTTTTTTTTTTTAAGAAAGACTTATTGTTATAATCATCTCACCAGGATCCTTATAGCCCTCCTTTTGTTTAATTTCATCATAAACATGTTCTTCTTTTAAACCTTCCAACGAATTGTAAAAATTGGGATTGGTTAAATCGGCATTCAGATTTTTAGCCATCATGTCATTCTTATAATTAATGGAATAGGTGCCAGCTAAATAAAGATAAAGATAATATTTATTTGTAGTTAAAGAAAATCAAATAGATTTTATATTTACCCCTACTACTGGCATTTGAGCTGTCAGCATACATTTCGCTGCCAGCAGAATTCAAATTGTTAATCTTCGGCCTTAGATTATTTAAAAGTCTGGTCTCGGAATTCGTTTGTTGCATGCCATACACGGGATTATCGAAATTATGACGATCTGGCCAGCTTTGAGTCGGATCGCTTATATATTGTACATGAGCAATTTCAGTTTTCAAATTAGAAACACGACGACGATAATAAAATATGACGGCTATAATAACCGAAACGAATAAAATGGCCAACGATAGTCCCCAAGCTAAACCGGCACGACCTGCTAAAGGAAAGTCCAAGTAAAATCAATATTATAAATATACTTTAAACGTTGCAATTCGAACGTACTCTCCATTTCAGCTTCTTGTATACGCTGTTCGGCTTTAGGTATATCGCAATTTTCCCCAGTAAAACCTTTACGGCACACACAACCGTCTGTGGCCTGACAAACGAAATTTGGTGAAGCACACTGGCAAGAGCGCATGCAGTGCTCGCCATAGAAACCCTCGGGACAAACTGAAATTATATGAGGAGTATTTACATTTTTATTAGAAAATAGCTTTTTTTTTTTGAAAGCCTACCTTCATCACATCTGGTACCCATCCAGCCCGGTTTGCATATACACAAACCATCATTCTTACGGCAGCCGTTATCATTTCGACAGTGGCATTGCTGCGAACAATTCTGGCCATAAAAACCTTCCTGGCAAGTTTTGTTACAACTTAAACCCGTCCAACCGGGCATGCACTGGCAAGTGCCTGTAATATGATTGCACTCGCCGCCATGTTTACAATTGCATGTACGTACACAGCCGGCGCCATAATAACCAGGCGGACAGGGATGCTCACATGTCAAACCAATGTAGCCATCACGGCATCTGATTTCACCCGTTATATGATCACAACTCTTATTACCATGCACTATGACGGGACACTTCTCCTTGCAGCCATTGCCATATAAACCATATTCGCACGGCTTAGAACAATCCTCTCCGGTCCAGCCAGCCGAGCAAATACAACGTCCCGTATCGGGGTCACACGAGGAATTATTTTTGCATCTGCAAACTTTATCACAGGATTCACCATAATATCCCGTTGGACAGTTTGTTTCGCAATGAACGCCTTCAATATTTTGATTATATTTTTTTTTAACGAAATAAAATCAACCAACAAAAAAAAACAGCAAATAAACAAAAATTAATAATAATAAAAATCAACTCAACAAAATAATAATTTTAATTCTATTTAATAAAATATATTTTCGAATGCATGCTACAAAATTTGGAGAATATTCGTAAATTTTATTTCTTTGTGCCCCTTTAACTAATTTGTTAAATTCATATCCCTCTGGAGACAAGTTATCAAAATATTTCTTGCCTGATTTTATGATGTCAGCTTTGGTTCCCATCAAGAATGATAAAATAAAGATTAGGCCAACAAGCTGAAATAAAAATACTTTTCTGCGCATGATGGAACTCTGACGTCACTCAACATGTGTTCTGATTGGCTAATAAAATTCAGCTGGAGAACTATTATGTTATTGTAAAAACAGGACAGTGGAACAAATTGCGATTTTTCAAATTAAATTTGTTTGATAATAAACAATTTTAAAAAATTATTTTATTTTCCACCTTTTTTTATTTGAAATTGCTAATTTATAGTTATTTTATATAAATACTGAACCCAAGTACTAATTATTTTTCTTTTTTCCCCATTCAAAACAAATTTTTTTGCTTGCAAAATATCAGCGATAACTTCCTTTGAGCTTCATCTCTTGGAAAACTATAAAATGACACAGCTTTTTGAAAACAAAAAAAATTTTATAACAATTTACATTTTAACACAATTATTTCTCACTTATTTTTTTGCGGTTACTTTGTTTGCAATTGCCCACTGTACATTTCCTGATTGCTCTTTTTGTTATCTTTTCTCTTTAATTTAGGTTTTTTGTTTACAGTTGATGAGCTTTAAAAATCAAGTTTTATACACTTTAAGTTATTTAATAATTATATTAATATATTTATTTTAAAATATAACACAATTTATTATAAAATATAACAAAAAACTTGCACTTTCATAAATCCGATTTAATTTGTTTGTTGGAAATCTCTCTGAGTAAATTGGAAATATCTCTAAGTGTGAAGAGTTGCCAAATATACCTAGCATAAAATATTAATTTTGTACGAGAAAGTATTAGTTTTGCATATAATAAACATTTAGCAATCTCTTCGAGGGAACAAATACGTCATCAAACGGTAAAACATGCGCAAGGCGTAATCTTTATTTTATCATTCTTGGTTCCTATAACAATAAGGTTCATAGCCTATTAACTAATTTTTTTTTCAATTCCTAGGGAAGTCGAAATACATAAAATTATTTTTCACACATGAAATAAGTTGCGCGACATGAATACGTGCGAGTCGCTGGCTCCATAAACACGAAAATAAAATTTATTTCACGAAAATAAATAGTATTTCAAATGTTCAAAAAGTTCTTTTGCCTCTCAAAAGTCCACCTGGAACAGACCTGTTCATGTACATGTTCAAAATAGGCTTTAGTGTAGCATTTAGTTCTATTTAAAGGTACCTGCACTATTCATAAACAAAATAATATGAACTTAAAGTGTGTTTTAAAGCATAATTTTTATACAAATTCCATTTTAAAACATTCTTTAAATTCGCATTTTTTTGGATTTGGCAATAAATTTGATTAGAGTAAAAAAATTATATAGTACGACTTGAAGGAAATTTCAGGGTCCAAATATCGATATCGAATGTCGTAATTTGCCCCAGGAGAGACTTTTCTTTTTCACAATAAAATTTGTGTAAATAGGAACTGTTATCACATTCAACTAAGCCACCTAATAAGTGGTGACAAACACAATACACATGAGCACTGATGATGAAAGGGTTGCGTCTTTCGAAAACAGCTGTTCTGCTCTGCTGTGTAAGTTGAATAACAAAAACTGATGTTGACTTGCCTTTGTGCCTTGGAATATTTATCATGTCTTTCTGAGATTTAAATTAAAAATTTCGAACAATTAGCCTATAGAATCTTAATTCAATTTAATATAGAGACTTTTTAATGTTATATAATTGCTTATTTGGAGATTACATTAGAACTTTTTTCATAGAATGTCCATTCATTTCTGTCTGTCATTATATCGTTGCTAAACGATTATTTTCTTGCTGGAGCATAGAATGTAGTGGAGCATATTCATGTAGTCTTCCACCTTGCGGATTCCAGTGGATGTTCTTAGCATATTTTCCAATGGCCCTTAAATAAACTACATATCACGGGTATTAAAACAATAACATGTTAACATCAGGTTGATACAGTTCTCGGATCCTATTTCCTAATAAAATCTGTTTGAATAGGAACTGTTATCACATTCAACTAAGCCACCTAATAAGTGGTGACAAACACATACACATGAGCACTGATGATGAAAGTGTTGCGTCTTTCGAAAACAGCTGTTCTGCTCTGCTGTGTAAGTTGAAATGAACTGATGTTGACTTTCCTTTGTGCCTTGGAATATTTATCATGTTTTTCTGAGATTTAAAAACAAATTTCGAACAATTAGCCTATAAATCTTAATCCAAACTACATATCATTCGAAAGCCCTTAGCTTATTTTTTCCAAATTAAGGAATTGGCATTGCATAATATTTACCGAAGTTATTGAGATTAAAAAAAAAATGTTTTTTTTTCAGTAACTAAAGATTTTAAAAATGAAATGCATATAGACATTGCTTAGCCGTCAATAAATAAATTTAATTTAAAGTAGAATTGTGACAATATGTCAAATAAAAATTTCATAAGATTTTAAAGATGTTTAAAAAATTTCAACACAGAATCACAGTGTAATTCGACTCGAAAAGAAAACTTTTCGAATTTGCAAGCAATTCTTATTGAATTACACTGAAAACCCCAAAGATTATTTTTCTAATCGGCCATAACCAGGTGCAAAATTTTATCACTTCGCAGATACAATTTTTTTACAGGGTATTCTTGCATTTCGTGTGCGATATTACCGCCGAGTTAGTTAAAAGTCATCGACATTTCCGTTTTTATAATAGAATATATTGTTGTTTATTCTCATCGGCTCCATATTTGCTGATTTAAGTGAATTTTTCTCGTTTTAAATCAGTGATGTCAAATGCGATTGTGTTGGTGAGATCACTCTTATATCTTACATTCCCAGCGTGAGAGATGTGTGGTTGCGAGGCCTAACTAATGGCCTTTTCTAAGAGTATCCTTTTATTTACCAATAATATCTTCTAAATTTATATTGCAGTTTCGTAACAACAAAACATTTTTTAGGTTTGCGGATTTTAATTTATTGCGTTGTTTTGAGCAAATGTATTTCAAATCGGAAAATATATCTTCGAAAAGGTATTTTGAAGGTAAAAGCAACAAACATTTAAAGGAATTTTTTTTAATACAGGATATAGCGCCCCGTTTAAATTTTTCCAGAACTCAATAATATTTTCCCTATGTGGAGGATTAAATTCGCTCTACAGACAGTGGCTCCAACTTATTTCAAACCTCTTATATATATTGTATATATATTTATATAAATATATTACATATTTCTGTTTAGAGGCCTCAAAACAGGACTTTCGATACTTCCCGCTGAATGAGAGTGTTTCTCAGTAAACAATTCTATTTTACGCTCTCAAAATAAAAGAGCGTAAGCGTACATGTGAGTTTTGTTTCCACAATTGTGTATGACGCTGACATCACTGGTTTTAAATCATTGGGCTCATCGGGAAAGGTCCTAACTCGGATTTTTTTTGCAAAATTGAGTTTTTTGGTGATTCTAATATATTTCACACAAACACACACCTCATCAAAAATATCTATTACTGCCGATTTCACAATTTCAACAGATTTCTTTCTTTCGTGGAAATACATTTGAAACAAAAACAATTTATAAATTTTTTTTTCATGTTTGAATTAAATTGTTAATTTTATCAACGGGCTTAAGTTCGAATCTGCAAGACTGCAAACCATTTTTTATTATTTTATTAATAAATGAATTTGTTCAAACTCTATTTTTATTAATTTATATTAAGATTGGAATATTAAGAATATTTTTCAATAATCATCAAACCAGCAGAACGGATCAGTACTGATTTCGAGGCCGCTACGCCATCTCATCAGCGTTCTTTGTTCAATTTTTCCACTTTTGCAAGTGGTGCTAGTTAGAAGGAATATCAACTATTTAACCAACATTTTAACGAAAATTGAATATGAGAAGTTATCACATTCATATTTTTAAGTTATTACATTTTTGGTTAGTACGAAATTCCCCAACCCTGACGATTAATATTCCCAATATTCCATGTATCTCTTTCGCTTTTTCCAGAGCCATCGGCTGCTGATAACTAAAAGCTTCTTTGTTATTTATGTTCAAGTAATTGAATTTAGTTGTCAATTTACAATGAACAAGTGCGCGTGCCCCCGCAATGTTTTTAAATTATGTATGAATTTTTATTAGTCGAACTTTCTTATGTAAATTGTTAATTTTATCAACGGTCTTAAGTTCGAATTAAATTTGTAGGGCAAAGTTTGAATTAAATTTGTAGGGCAAAAAAAGAATTCATTCGACGTTGTAAAATATGCAGTTAATTAATAAAATTGTCTACTATTTTAAAATATTATACAGAGATGTTTGATAATTTATAATTGTGTGTGTACATGTGAACTTTGCAGTTAGATTTTATTGCTGCTTTGCAAGTAAATTGAAAATGCTTTCTTTCTAACACTTTTATAATAACAACTAGGAATGATAATATTTATATTGTTCATACCTAAATACCACTACCTTTACAACCATATATGTTTCATCAATATAAGTGGACGATAAGATATTTAAAACTGTACCACAAAATAACGTAACCAAAGCGTATCCTCCAAATATTGTTACAACTACGTACTTAGATACATAAAATAATTTCCTAATGCTAATGAAAAGAAATTCATGCTCATGCAAATACATATGAATGTATGTATGTATGTAAGTATGTCTGTATGTATTACACGCTTATGTTGTTATGTAATTCTCGATAAATAATTAATTGTAGTTTTTTAATTTAGTGTGCAAATTTCATGGAACTAAATTAGTGTTAAATTGTAGAAAAGTGTAAATTTAATGTGCAGAGAAGTATTTATGATGATTGAAATGACCCGCAACCAAGATGAAAAGAATGTTTGATACACGTCTTTATTATTATATACCTCCCCATTCCTGCTTGCAAATACACTTGCCATCCGTAGATTCACAAGCGATGGTATTATTAAAATCACATTCACACTGTTGATTACAGTCGAGACCAAATGTGCCATAATCGCATTTGTGTTCACATTTGGCTCCTTTAAAACCGGCCGGACAGGTACAAGCACCATTAGTGGGATTACAAGCAGCATGGTTTTTACAATCACACACACTATTGCAATCCTGGCCATAATGATTAAGATCACAAGGGCGATCACATTTGATATTTTTCCAGCCGGGAGTACAGAAACATTGACCCGTTTCGGGAGCACATTTGGCACCATTTTTACAATCGCATTTATGCGCACAATCTTGCCCATAGAAACCATCATCACATTGTTCTTCACATGTTTCGCCCTTGTAGCCAGGAGCACATATACAAGTGCCATTGACTGGATTACATTTGGCGTTATTTTTACAATTGCAATTCAACTCACAGTTGAGTCCATATTTTAGGAAAGGACAAGGCCTATTGCACAGTGCACCACCCCAGCCAATTTGGCATATACATTTGCCATTCTCGGGATGACAAAGATCAGTAAATTTCATTTCACATTCACAGGATTTTGTACAATTCACACCATATTCATTGGCAGGGCAAATACGTTTGCTGCAATTGTCACCCGTCCAACCGGGACGACAATGACAGGCACCAGTCGCCTTGTTGCAGGTAGCATCATTTGAACAATTACACTCCTGGGTACAATTTAGGCCATACAAATTGCTAGGGCACTCATCAAAACAACGATCTCCCATATAGCCGGGTGGGCATTCACATTTTCCGGAAATATGATGGCAGGGAGCACCCTTAAAGCATTCACAAGCTTTTTCACAATTGGGCCCATAAGTGCCGCTGGGACATTTATTGGCACACACATCACCGGTCCAACCATCCGGACACATACATTCTCCATTTTGTGGATCACATTTGCCATCGTTTTGACAGCGACAGTCTTGAGTGCACTGAGCTCCGTGCTTGCCATCCGGGCACTGATCTTCACATCTTTTCGTATACGAAGCGAACAATAATAAATTTCACACATATTTTTTAATTTTATTATTTGTTTTTTTTTTTAATCTGCACACAAACAACTTACAATGGTCCAGTGTAACCAGGCGCGCAATTACATTTACCAGACACATGATGACAAGTGCCACCGTTTTCACAACGACACTCTTCCAAACATCCAGCACCGTAATAACCTTTCGGGCATGTGTCTTCACATTTTTCTCCCGTATATCCTTTGTCGCATTGACATTTGCCCGTGTATGGTTCACATGTTGCATTATTATAGCAATCACATCGCTTTTTACAATCAACATCCCAATAGCCGGTTGGACAATCTATTTTTGAATATTTTGAAATTAATTATAAATGGTTTCATTTCAATGTAACACTTCCACTTTAAGAGCTAATTTTTTAGGGAAAGCTTGCTTGCATTGCATCCTGTTTGCAGTTGGACAGACACACTTTTTTGAATTGTTACAATTTTTCCAATTTATAAACTATGTAATCAGGACTTTATTTATTGGGGTTAACACTTTTTTGGTTAATAGAGACAATTAAATTTAGTGCTATAGCTTTATGTGGGTGCTTGCTTGGTGTAAGGTGATATTTCTTATAAGAAAATTATCAAAATAAGCAGGATAAAGTTTCAGTTTTAATTTGCAGTAGAGCTTAAAAATAACTACAAGGTTTTACCAACTAAAAGCTAAAAAAAACATTTTAACAGAATTTTTAAATTAAGAATAGTTATTAAAAAAATATAACATGAAAGCACTCTGTGACTAAAAACACAATACGAAATTGAATTCTTTTATATCTTAAATCAATAACCAAAAATCCATATAATAAATAAGGAATTTTAAAGCATTCATTTTCAAATAGAATTTTAGTTTTTGTGTAAAAATTGCTTCATCTAATATTCCCGTCAATTCATCAAGGTTTCATTGGTAATAAGAACCGAAAAAGTCAAAATTTACTTGTTGCTTGATAACGAAGATAAGCTTGTATAAAATGGATAATTGAATGAGGAATTTTATTAAATAAAAACGCTCATAAAAAACATTTATTTAAAAGGTATTATATCATTAGGATTGTTCATTCGATATAACGTCTTCTCTATCATAGTTCTTTGTGAAATCGTAATTTCGAAAATTCGAAGTTAGTTTCGAACATTCTAAAATTAGCTAAACTATACTACACACCATTTTTATGATGTTTTCAAAAAATGTCACACAAAAACAATTCGCATACAGATCTTTTAAAGCAAGGAATTAATCGAGCAATTAAGAAATGTGAAATGTTCAGTCAATTTTTTGCATTTAAAATTTAAACTTTTCTATTTCGAATTGTTTGTCCAACTATTTGAGATTTTACTACGATATAAGAGATTATCTATGGAAAACACCCGGGAATTGAACCCATGACTCTCGGTACCTACTAGGTACAATAAATTGGCTCTAATGTTGATTTCTTTTCTGGAAAAGAATGCCACATTTTTTACACTTTTTAATGAAAAACTGCACCATCATGCCATTTCGAAATAGTAAATCTATTACAAATTAATCTACCATTGCTTAAGCTACGTTCACATCTAACAAATATTTAATGAAATAAGTGTAACCACTATTTTTTTTGACAAACGTTTCTTTAATATGTCGCATGTATGACCGACAAAAGAAATGATAATGGACAATTCTGATTGTGTATTGAATTTTTTACCAAATAGTCACATGCTGATTTTGAAAATTTCTCCCTAAAATTATAAAAACTTAAACCAGAAATTATTGGTTACGCTTTTTTCATCAAATATTTGATAGATGTCAACGTAGCTTTAGGCAAATATATTATTGTTTTAAAAATCCTCTTAAATGCAAATTTTTGGATTAGAAGTGAAAATATGTTACATATTTTCTAGAAAAAAACCCGCATAAGCAATAGCTAAAATCTAAGACATTTAAAATAAAATAGCAGAAGCAGAATTGTACAGCGGATAGTAAAAATTCTCTGTAGTTATCTTAAGCCGATTTTGTGCCATAATTGTCGATTATTTTATTAAAGTACTTTTTATAAAAGATGACTTGCAACAGTTATCATCTTATCCAACACAATGTGATAAAAACTAGAATTCATTTGAAATTAAGTAAAGCTTGATTTTATAACACCAAAAATTTTTTTAAATTATAAACAATATTTGAAAATAAAAATGGGCAATTCGAAAAAAATATAGCCAATCTAAACTAATACATAATTATACTTAATTTTCGCATTTAAACACAAATACAGCAAAAATAAATGTTTCCCCAAAAGGATTTTTAAGACTTTGTTTAACAAAGTCAATACAAATTATTACATCAAACTGTTATAAAAAAACATGCACTTGTAAAAAAAAAACCAAAAGAAAAACTAACAAAAGTAAAAAACATATTAACTGCAAAAATGCAACATTGAAGGCTTTCAAAAACCAAATTGTTAAAAAAATATATTATTCACAGATCTATACGAACTTATATCACAAGTAGGGCCTCCATAGCCGTGTTCACATTTGCATTTATTTGGTTCCACGCATGTGCCGTGCACACATTTATCTTTGCAGTCCGCTATGCAGCCCTGACCCGAAGGATTTAATTTATAACCATCTACAAAAAAAAAATAGTGATTAAAACATATAAATAATGGGAAAATAAATTAATTGGTGCTTTCGATCTCACCACAACAATCGTAAACCACACGTTTTTTAGTCAATGTATGAGTTTTATTGACTACTTTTTCTTTAAGTGTATAAGTGGAACATCTTGGCGGCACACTAAAACACCAAATGTTACCACGTACTTGATAGTTCTGTAGTTCGGTTGTAACAATTTCCACGGGGTATCTGGATGTAAAGAAAATCGTAATTTTTAATATTTTCACATAAAAGAAAATATATTAAAGTTAGTTAAAGAAAAAACAAGTAGGAACGTTATATTTGACCGGTTCATTTATTACGAAATGAATAAATAAATAAATAAAAAAAAATAAATAAATAAATACCCCAAAAATATTTAGTAAATAAATTAAAAATGTTTAAACTGCTGGGTCAGAGTTCCTTTAAGAAATTTCTGTACAAAATTTTCAAACTTAATTTTTATAAGGTCACTACGGACAAGGTGAGCCGTGGGGGAGACTTATTTTTTAAGGAGTAGGACCGGCCAAACCGTTGAAATTGCAGTCAGAAAACCAGAAAAATCCATTTCTAGAAAACGCCCCCTTTAGTGGGCGTTGAAGTAACATATTACATTGAAAAATAGTGCAAATGTTCGTTAAAAATTCAATTTTAAAGATTATCCCCCATATTCATAAAATTTAAAATGAGTTTGAAATGTATTTTATTCAAAAATTTTCATACAACATTTTCTTAAAATAGATTTCAAATACATTTTATTTTTTTTATGAATATGGGGGTTTATAACTAAGCTGAGATGTTCTGTGTTGTTCTTCTGCATTACCCTCCCCCATCTCTGCACCTTAATGACCCTATCAAAAAATAAATAAAAAATAAAAAAAAATTACACTTAATAAACCCAAAAATTTACTTTGTACTGTCTCATGGCAAAGGTGAGATGTCTCTCCTACGGTCCCTCCCGGAGCGACCCGTACAAAATAGAGCTTTTATTTACTAAATATTGGGATGGTATTTAAGATTCGAATATAACGTTCTTACATGTGAAAGTTCGAACAAAGATTTCATCACTCAAAATTATTTTTTTTAACTTAATAAAAAAAAAATTAAATTGGATGATTCACTTTTCGGCACCTGCACATCAGACTAATTTTCTTCAAATATGATTGCATTTGATTTTAAAAAAAATTGTTAAATTTTTTGCAATTTAAAATCTTTTCAGAAAAACACTTCGTTTTTAGTTGTTCGTGCTGCACATATAATTTTGCAAACACTCATCTAAGGAAGTATTTTGTAAAGATTATATCAGCTTGGCTGCTGCTTAGAATTATTATTAAATTTCATTCGTAGGATGTAAAACCTATAGAATTTAAACGATTTCAAATAGCCGCTTACTTCTTGAAATATGATATAATTTCAAACTGCTAAAAATGTATTCAAAGAACTTTTCGAACAAAAAGTTTCCACTTACTCTTCTATTTTTTTGCAAACATTTTGAGCTTTAGCATCGAGGTCATAAAATTCCGCTGCAGCATATTGCAACAAAGTAAATGCCACCAGGCTGCAACTTACATAAAGAATTAAATGTAAATTCTGCATTTTGTTTTTTAAATTGTATTCAAAATATTTATGGCGAGTTTTGTGTTGTTGCACTCAAAAAATCCTTACAAAGGCAGTGCTGCAAAAATAGAAAATAATATAAAATGAATCAAATCAAATTAAAATAAATTAACAAATGAAAATGTAAATATGTACTTACATTGACACATACATACATATGAACATATGTTTGTGTGTACGTTGTTGTGAATGCGTATGACTTCTTGCGTGGACAATATTTAAATTAAATATGCATTCAAAGCAGTGTTACGCACCACTACATAAACACATTTACAATGTATTTGAAGCAGCGGAACAACTGAACAGTGTTGGAAAAGTCTGTACAGTGTTACTTTTCATATGCAATCAAATTTTACAATAATTGAACACATAAACATACGTTTGTGTAACTGGTTACGCTAGTTAGAACTGGAAATATATTTATAAAGAAATTTTTTTTAAGCTACAGAACTGACATACCAACTAGCTAACGCATTAACATACAATATACATACGTTATCCATTCCTGCTACTCATAATTTGTTTGAAGAAACTTGAAGAGCGAGAGAGAAACAATTTGTGGTTTACAGTATACGTGTTTCAACAAGAGAATGGGGTGCGCTAGCAGAATTCCTTTTCCTATCGCGCGCGATAGGCAAACAAATGCTTGCGTAACACTGATTCAAAGCATAATTCACTTTTTTGATCGCATTTGTATCTTGCAGTTTATTCATACGCAAAATATAATAAACAGATGAAACTAATTCCTTTGTATGAAAATTAATATCTACTGTTTTCTTGCTGATTCAATTGAATTTTCAGTCGTTCTCCCTCGCAACTTTTTTCTTTCTTTTTTTTTATAAATTCAGAAACTCCCGGTTTGTTTGTTTCGTAGTGTTGTAATTCAAGGAATGATTATTTTTTCAATTTTTCTTTATCACAACTCATGTACAGGCCGGTCTAGCTGAAGCGTTTGTAGAAACAGTTTTAAAACGGTTGAAATTTTTTTCCAGTTTCAACTTAAGTAATAAAAAAAAAAATCCCATTATACTCTGCACTCACGTACTTTTAGTTTTTGTTGATATCAAATCAGAAAGCAAAACTGCAAAGAAAAACAAAACAAATAAATAAAATTTTATAGTTTCAAGAATGTTTTTTTTTCTTTTTATTGACAAAATTTATGTATTAAATTACTTGAAGCTTAGCTTAAACCAGAGAGTAGACGTAGGAGATCAGCTGAAGTGACAAACAAACTTTTTTGTTGAAAATTTGAATCCAAAGATGTATGACAGTTGCTTCAAATATGATTTCTCATTATTGTCAAAATATTTCTTTGAAATCTGTAGTTTACTTTGTTTTGTTTGTTAAAATAGTCGTTGAGAATATCTGTTTCTTCCGCGGTCACACTTTAATAAATGTTTTAACTGTTAAATTATTTGATAAAATTTTTTTTAATATGCATTTCTTTTCTAATTATCATTTTGACAACCATTTTGATTTTGAACTTATATGATATAGAGATGCAGCTTCATACTCCCAGCTTTGATTGATTAAAGAAAAAAAGCCTCAATTGTTTCCTAAATTTCAATGAATTATCAGCAAACAAAGTAAACAAACAACAAGTAAAAACGTTATATTCGACCGGGTCGAATCTTAAATACCCTCCAAATATTTAGTAAGTGAATTTAAAATGTTTAACTTGGTGGTACAGAGTTCCTTTATATAATATCGTACGTCAACGCCTACTGAAGGGGGCGGGTTTAAAAATAGACAATATCATGCTTTCCGCAGACGAACGTATGGGCATTGCGAAACCGTCTTAGACTTCATCACTAATCAAGAATATACATATTTACTTTATAGGGTCCAATTCCCTTGGGAGGGTATAAAAACTCTATTTTAGCGGGGTCGCTCTGGCAAGGGCTGTGGGGGAAATATTTAACCTTTGTCATAAAACTCTAAAAATAAATGCTTGGGATAATTATATACAAAATTAAAATTTATTTTTTTGATAGGGTCATTTAGAGGGCAAAGGGGGAGAGGAGGTAGGGCAGAAACAGGTAGACATAAATGCTTGGGATTATTATACACAAAATTAAAAAAAATTTTATTTATTTTTAATAGGATTATTTAGCGGGTAAAGGGGGAGGAGGGGGTAGGGCAGCAACAGGCAGTCATAAAACTCTAAAGATAAATGCTTGGGATGATTATATACAAAATTTAAAAAAAAAAATTTTTTTTGGTGGGGTCATTTAGGGGTCGAAGGGGATAGGGGCAGAGTAGTACCAGGTTTCGTCTCAGCTTCGTCATTAAAGCTTAAAAATTTTATTTTTAAGAAACGTAGGCTTAAGTAAAACAATTTGTTAAATTTTTATGCTATTTTTGCCTATAATAACGCCCACTAAAGTGGGCGGGATCAAAAAATATTTTTATTTTATTTTATGGCTCCAAGTTTAAGGCGTAGGACCGTATTTGACATAAAAATATATCATTTGCTTAACAAAATAACCAAAAAACTTTACAAATTATGTTGTTTTTTCTGGGTTGGTTTAGTTCTTCTTAGGGGAACTTTTTTTCCTCTTGCCTGATTTAGCCCATCTTCGAACTTAACCTGCTCTAAGCTTCAAAATATATTTATGCCAAATTTCAAGAGTCTAGCTCTTTTCGTTTGGACTGAATCGTGATTTCCACAGACGGACATGCTCAGTTCGTCTTAGATTTCATCACTGATCAAGAATATATATGTATACTTTATGGGGTCTGAGATGGATATTTCGATGCGTTACAAACGGAATGACAAAGTGAATATACCCTCCAAATTCTTTTTTGGAGGGTATAAAAAGGCAAATCCATTTACAGTAGTATTAAAAATGTAGCGCTATTCTGCTGTGCTGGGTAAGATAAAAATTAAATTAATGTTGAATTTCCCTTGTTCCTTGGAATATTGATTATGTCTTTCGGAATTTAAAAACATGCTGGAAACCACTGCGTAATTTGTTTTAAGTCAAAATATTTTAGAATTAAAGGACCTGTTTTTGTAAATAAAATTAAAAATTTTTGTTTCGGTATTTATATTGAAACAACAATAAAAAATTCAAGCAATAAAAAAACTCAAAATTTGCTTTTGTTTCAATATAAAATCCCAAACGAATATTTTTATTTTAGGCCCTGTTTTTCTAAATAAAATATAAATATTCTTTGGGATTTTATATTGAAGCAAAAACAAATTTTGATTTTATTTTATTGTTTGAATTTTGAGCTTCTTGTTGTTGTTTCAATATAAATAATCAAACAAAAATGTTTATATTCGGCCTGATTGTGTAAGGTGTTGGCGTCTACGCCGAAGGCGTTTTTAATATGTACAAGATTAAAGAAACATACACGCAGTTTTCTTTAATCTACTACGAAATACGACTGAGGCGTAAACGCCAACGCCTTACACAATCAGGGGGATTATTTACAAAAACATGCCCTATAATTCTAAAATATTTTCATTCAAATCAAATAACGCTGTGGTCTCCAACATGTTTTTTTTATTGATGTGGAATTATTTAAGCTTAGCTTAATTTTAAATTTCAAAACTTATTTTAAAATTCAAAACTTTTTTGTATGTAGTAAGAATTTTAACGAACGTTTTATATTGACTTGCCTTTGTGCCTCGGAATATTTATCATGTTTTTCTGAGATTTAAATTAAAATTTCGAACAATTAGCCTAATCAAAACTTTTTTGTTGAGCAGAAACTACGAATATTAAAAAGAAAACCAAATCAGCAATAGTTTGATTTTAAAAAAATACCCTGATACGTACAAATAAGAAAATGGACCGAATTACATCCAATTTATTTAATTCTATTTTTTTAATAAAAATTGTTGAAATATATATTTATGGTCAAAATATGTATTTATCACATCATATTCAACTACAATTAAATTAACTTTTATGATTCTGAATTAAATTCAATATAATAAAACTTATTGTAGTAAGAAACGTAAGTAAGAAACGAACATTTTATATTGCTATATTAAATTGAATTAAGATTTTTATAGGCTAATTGTTCGAAATTTTTAATTTAAATCTCAGAAAGACATGATATATATTCCCCAAGACACAAAGGCAAGTCAACATCAGTTTATGTTATTCAACTTACACAGCAGAGCAGAACAGCTGTTTTCGAAAGACGCAACCCTTTCATCATCAGGGCTCATGTGTATTGTGTTTGTCACCACTTATTAGGTGGCTTAGTTAAATATGATAACAGTTCCTATTTACACAAATTTTTTTGTGAAAAAGGATACGAGAACTGTATCAACCTGATATTAACATGTTATTGTTATAATACCCGTGTTACCGTTTGATAATTTTTCTTCATGTCCCATTTTTCTGAATTTTTTGTTCCATCATAAGTCAAACTTTTTTGGTTTGAATTTTATACTTAAGTACATGTGAACGTTTTTCCAATTTATTATTGGTAGTTCAAGCAAGCCATAGTTTAAATTTGTATGTACTTATTTTTGTATCTGAAGCTAATGACAGAAAATAACATTTTTTTCTAAAATCTAAATGAAAACAACCGAAAGATTTTTAAATCTATGCTTTTTAGAATTATATGTACCAAAATAAGGAGTATTTTCAACGTTTCAAAACAAAACACATATACTTTTTAAAGCTCATATTGCTGGTAAAATTTATTTCTTTTGCACAAAAAACTATTAAAAAAAATACATTTAACACTTACTACACAAACTTGGCACAGAAATGCTTATTTTCTAGCTTTAAAATAAAATACATACAAAGTCTTACAAAAATTAATGAATTAAAAATATTAAAAAATATAACGGCCGATTTCTTTCACTGTCGATAGAGTTCTTTGTTTTGTATAAATACATACATTTGAAACAAAAACAAATTATAAAATTTTTGTTTTTGTTTCAAATATATTTGTACGAAAGCAAAAACTCATTCGACATTGTGAAATAGGCAGAAAATAAGTAAAATCCATTTCCCTAATTAGTGGAAACTTTCAGGGAGGCAAATTCATTACTCAGCAATTTCATGATATCAGCATGTTTCAGATCATCACGTTTGTATTTTGTATAATTATCCTTGACAAATTTGGCGAAGCCAGTGGCTGCCTTAACCGGTGTAGGTATAACGTTGCCATCTTTATCTTTTTTATTTAAAAATATCTCAATAGCTCCATGGCAATAAGAGCAACGTATATTTTCCACTTTTTTCGACTTGGAATGGGCATGCGATCTGAGATTGAAAATTAAATAAAAATATTTATATGGATTTTGGCATTGTGTCAAATAAGATAACTCACTTGGCCCCACATAATGAACACTTATAAGTATATTTATATTCTATGTCGTATTGGTGGCACACAACAATTTTGGGTATTTCTGGAAACACTGTATTTGCTCGACGTGCCCATTCTTTCCAGCTGCTACCATGACCACCTTCGCCATTAAATATCCAAGTGGCCGCATGACACAATTCATGTATGAGAGTACAACGCAAACGGTCGGCGCTTGTTAGTACTTTATCGCTCAATTCCACAACACTAGATCTGATACCCAGTCTACAAGAAATAAATACTTTTGTATGTATTTCGTAACAAAAGAAAATGATTTCGAAATGTTTTCTCCCCTTGATTTTACCTTTTCTTATTTAAACATCTGCCAGCAGTATTTAACAGTTTTTTATTCCACTTCAAAGGCACATTTAACTTGTTTCCAAACAGTTTCTCATTGTATAAGTCATAGAGAATTTGCGACAGCTCTTCTTTCCTTGTGCGATAGTTGTCACGAAAATGTATGGCATCGGGATGGCACATGGCTTTACTGACGCTTACTAGTAATTGAACAGTAATTTATTTTAATTTTGCAGTTTAATTGTTTGATATTTAGAGTAGAACCTACCGTCTAGAGATTTCAAAAAACTATATTTGTAATCCGGAGTTTGATGCAAATCCCGTAAGGTTTTTGGTGGAACTTTAGCTCTTACCGATAATGGGGTTTTAAATATTGCATCATTGTGTGATTTTGTTTTCGGTGTAGTTCCGCTGTCACCAGCAGCGTTAGCATTTTTAGGAGTTTTTTTAATGGAGTTTAAGCTGGGATTTTTCTTTGTAGACGGCGGTGTTAACTGAAAGATGGGTTTACCCGTTTTAACCGATTCCAATTGTTTATTAACTAAATCAAATTTTTTAGGTCGACCCTGGCTATCAAATGGAAAATGTCCATTGTCTTCCAAAATCTCCTCAAGATTATCATTTCTTTTATTAATAGTTTCTGTAGATTTTGCTTCTTCTTTTAAGGCAGTAGCTTCGTAGTCATCGTCCCCAAAGTTGGGTGTAAAAAGTTTCCTTTTTGTTTTTTTACTTGAAGACGGCAATTTATTTTGGTCTCTATGACGACAACTGTCCAAAATGTCCTGTAAACGTGTAGCAAAAGTTATATCATGATTAACGGGTGGACTTTCGGGCACTTCGTCCTCTACTTCAACTTCTTCTTTAGTCAAATTCAAATAAACTATTTCCCCTTCTTTAGATTTATTAAGAGTTTTTGTTAAGTAGTCAGATTTATCACTGCGACCCTGGTTTTTGCTGGTATTATTTCTTTTTCTCACTTTCGGTATTGGTGAATTTTCATAATCTGGATCCGAGTTGTCCAACTCTAATTCAGAAGCATTTTTACTCCATGAAATATCGGCATAATCATCATCTGAGGCATTGTCGCCTTCAGAATAGGAGTCATTAAATAATTGCCGCCCTCTCTCAGTTCGAACTCTACTTCTGACAGCTGGCTTTTGTTCCGTCTGCGATAAAGACTTCGAAGGACTGTTTTCTTTTAGCGTTGCAGTCTTTTTCCTATTTTTAGGTTCGGTAAATAGTTGCTTCTTCGGCATAGATGTTGTCGGAGTAACTACTCTCGTTGATTCTAGATTGGATTTAACAATATCTCGTCGAACTTTTGTTCAAGTCACAAAACAAACAAAAAAATAAAGTTTTTTTTTTTCAAATATTTGTTAAACATATTAGTGTGTCAATTAGAATTATTCAATGATAGTAGAACATTGCATAACAGTAGAGTATATTTATCGGTAAAATTCGTACCAAAAAGCAAAGCGAAAGCCCCTTGAAAATTCGCTCTGATTCAAAATATCGATAATTGTCTGTATAATTAAAAAAAAAGTTTTAAGCGCAAAATAAAAAAAAATAATATCTACATATTTGTGGTAATTTTTTTTTTCTTTTCATAAAAGCTCAACATCACATATCTTTTTTTGACAGTCTCAATGCATTAGAAGTGGAATACAAAAGAAACCTTTCCCCAAGGCGTATTCATATTAGCCTCATGGCATACCTTTAACAATTTCCACCGTTTGTATTTTTTACAATTATAAGAAGACATATTGAACTCACTTATTACACAAAAGGCTAATCACTTATTACACAAAAGGCTAATTCATAAAAAATATTTTATGTTTATAAAACGTCTTAAGTGATATTTATCGTATAGAAATTTGTCAAGTAACAAAGTTTATAAAAAATTTTTTGTTTAAAATTAAATTTTTAAAACAAATTTTTAGATAAAAATGTGTCTTATTAACCTCCTATAAATCAGAAACATTTTTATAAATTAGACCTTTCATAATTTAATAAAAAAAATCGCACTATAAAATCGACTGAAAATGGAAAAATTTTGTTTTGAATAAGTTAAAGCTGTAATGAATTTTTTAAAAACTCATAAATAAAAGAATAGTAATTCGAATCAGCGATTTCAATAAACGAAAACTGTAATATGTGTTGCATTTCATTATGATTCAACAGAGAATTAAAAAGTTAAGTTTTAAAAAACGAAAATAAAAAACTATCTAACAAGCCTACTATGTCACTCGATATCGTTCTGTCGAGTAAATACATGTGAATGAAAAACAAATACAAAATTTTGTTTTTGTCTTAAACATAAATATTTACTTGACAGATCGATATTGAGTGACATCGCGGGCCAGACAGTATAATTATTTTAGAACACAACAAAAAGTGCAACAGAATTAATTCCTGTTGCCTAATTAAAATAAATCATTCGTATTTTAATTAATTAAAATTAAACTGTTTCTCATTAAAGAATTTAAATAAGTCCTTTTTAAGATTTTATTAGATCAAGCACACAATTACAAAAATCTACAAGTAAAATGCACAAAACAAAACAATAAATCCTCCTATTATGCAAGACGACATCGACGTTACGTCAACTCGACAGCAAAATATACCGCCTTATTCTGTAACTACATATTTGTCAACGTCATGTCAAGACAATATTAAAAATAGGACAGTTGCATTCTGGTTGTGGGGGCCAATTATTTTCTGCTGACAGCCTCTGACTATTATTCTCTAAGCCCTAGAAAAAATTACAAGAGGCTATTAAAAGATGTTGAATACAGCGGAAAAGAGTATGCAGATGTCTTGGTTCTGATATTGACGTAACGTTGACAATTTGTTACAGAATAAGGGGGATTATTACTTGTCTACTAGTTGTCGAAAATAATTAATTACTATCGACAATAACTCCAATAATTTTTAAAGCATAGAATATTGGTAGACAAGTGAGAATAATTTGCGGACGTGTTAGAGTGACGTCAATGTCGTCATTGATAATTGAGCGGAATATAATAAATATAGTTTTGGCAATGTACCCTAGTTCCAACTATCATTGAACATTTTCTAACAAACTTAAATGAAATATATTGGCTCAAGTTACCATTCACTTACATATAGAAAAATCATCCAGCATACTTTCTTCCACTTTTGATTTAATGTTATACTTCGTAACACCAATTTTTCTGCTCGAAGAAGCTTTCAAATTATTTGTCTTCTTATCGCTGCTTTGACTATGGCGCGTTAGAGTGCGCATTACTTCCGGCGTTTGCCATGCTTTTCCATACAATTGATTTAGAAGTTTTTCGGCTTCTGTTAGAAATTTTTCATCCTCCACATTTTCCACAGAATCTAAGGATTTGTTTGGTGAAGAAATAATTTGTTCAGCATTAGCTTTAAATAACTTTTGATTGCAATGTTTCTGCGAACAATTTGAGTCTTTAATTTCTTGTTCATTCTCCTCAGAACTGTAGCTATTATCGCTATCTTTCTGCTGCTCATTATTTTCATTTGATAGTGGAGAGCCCGCTTCACTAACTTCTTCGTTTGAATCTGAGCCATCATAATCTTTATCATCTGCCCCCTCCTCCTCCTCCTCGGGTTTATCCTCTTCAGTTGTAACAACTGGTAAATTATTGGATACTTTAGTGTTTCTTTTACCATTTTGATTATCTGGCCCATGGCTGTGATCATCTTCACTGCTGTCGGTGGAAGTTGTAAGAGGAATGTGTATTTTTATATTAATTTTGGCAGATATGTTAATACTACCCATTGACATTTGTATTTGTGACATTTGGCCATTACTATCCGAATCATCGCTAGAGTCTTCTCTGTGGAAGCTATTGGACAACTTGTTTTCATTATTTTCTTGTTGTACGTTTTCGTCGTCGGTCTCTAAAATGGTTATTGAATGTTCTGGAGTTTTAGCATTAATTTCGTTTGATGAATCAATAAGTGATCCAATTGAATTTTGATTATGATCACTTTCTGCTGAGCTTTCAGAAATTGAGTGAGTGGATGTTAATGAACGATTTCTATATTCTTTATATGGAGTTTTATAATCTTGTGAGTGATTGAAGGCTTCGGATTTTTGTGTTAATTCCTCTAAAAACTCAGGATTAAATGTATTTGAAACAGTGTCTTCATTAGCCAAACGACAAGGATTCGTATCGGTTTTAGGAGTTGAACAGCTTTGATTTATAGACAATGCTGCGTTGTCTTCGGTTTCGAAATCGATCAGTCTACGAGAATTTTGTGTACTTTGATTAGGAATTTTATGAGTTTCATCGCTTATAGAATATTCTGTATTGAATTGAGTTTCGTCATTGGCCAATTTATATGCATCTTCTTCCTTTTTGGCACTGCAAGGTTTAACTGGAGATTTGGCATATGCTCGAGCTTTTGGAGTTTTTTGCATTTCAAACTCCCCGTCCATTTCCGTCATAACTTTATTAAGTGTGTTATTTAGAGTGTCATCATTAGCTAGGCTTTGCAGATTTTTAGCAATTGCCTGGACATCCTTTCTATTCTCAGGAGTGACTTCAGTTTCTGTACAGCTTTTATTTTGTTTAATTTGCTCCTCTCCGTTAGTTCCTTCTAAGGCATTAATACGTTTTTTACGTTCTATAAACGACTCGGGAGTAGTTTCGTCATTTGCATCAGGAGTCATTGATTCCGTGTCTGCTGTTGCATAATGTCGAGATTTTTCTAGTGCTGCTTGTATTTTATCTATTTCGTTGTTCTCTAAAATCTGATCTACAGTATCATGAAAGTCAACTAGTCCTTGATCTTTGAGGGCGCGCTGTTCTATGGAAACATCCCTTAAAAATGCAGCTACTCGTTCCGCCTTGTTATCTATAAGACTAGGCAGGCTTAAATTTTCAGAAGTTAGAGTAGTGGAGGGCAAGCTTGAAGTGGCCATTATGTCTGGTTCATGATGACTTTCCGAAGTATCAGATAAAGTTATTGCGTCAAGTACCTCCTCAACTTCGTTTAATTCTTCTTCGTGATCTTCTTCCTCCTCCTCCCCATCATCGGTCATTTCATATGTTTTATCGGCATCACAATTTGTCAAGGGTGTTAAATTAAGAGCTATTGTTTCCCGCTTGGCTGCTTCTCTTACATTTATGGGAATATTGTGTACAATACGTACATTATTATCACTTGTACTACTGGAGTGCTGACTCTCAGAGGAAATGAGGTCAGTGAATATGCTTAAATTGTCTGCAGAGCTGGATGACAATGAAATGGCTTTAGTGTCCACAACCATTGAGGCAAGTTGTTGTGATAACAAGTCTACATCACCTTGAAGTTGTATTGGATGAACATCATCATCATCATCATCTGAAAGTGCTAAAGGTTCCATAGTTAAGTCCGCTGCATCAATTGAATTGTTGTGATCAGTTTCTTTTGAAGATTCACTGCGTAACAAAGGATTTTGTTTTAATTCCTGTTTATTTTCATGGTCTTCATCGTCAAATTGTTTAGTTAGATTCCTAGTGACACTGTCCCGTTTCTCTTGCTGTTTTGTCAAGTCCTTCTGTTGCTCAGATCCATTACACTTTTGTTGTTGTTTTTTATTAGAAGACAATGTTAATTTAGCAAAGCCTTGATGTATACATACACACAACACCGCCAGAAGCACAAGCAAACAAACAAAATATTAGTTCCTAAAACACTTTTTCATACAATGTTTTTACAACTTACGTTCACTGATTGGTACTTTAATTTTAGTTGGATCTATGGCCTGCAATAAATTATAATTTGGCATTGGATCCATTTCTATGCAATAGCTTTGATAAAAAATAAATCTCTTTAAATATAAACATAAGTTTTACGTTTCCCTTTAAATTGTTTTTCAAACAGAACTCAAAGTTGATAATTACAAAAGCACGCTGGCATCTTACACCAGCACAGTGCCGTAAAATTGCTTAAGCCGCCGGCACTCTGGCAGTACAGAAAGTGCGTAGCATACTTTAAGGATGGTAAAGGAAAGCAAAGTGAACATGCTTCAAAAGGGTTGCGTTTCTTAAAAACCGTTTAATTTTAAATACACTTTACACAATACAAGCGATGAACTTTGTTATTTAATTGATTTGTAAACATATTTTATTTTCGCTGGAAGTGGGTCATATGGTCATATTACGAAAATACTTAAAAATTTCCAGATAAAAATAAATAAATATGAAGAAACTGTGTTGAACTAAATTCATGTTGCAGAAATAAAATGAATTATACACACATACATACATGCATATGAATATAGAATTGTGAAATAAAGTTAAAAATATCAGTGAAAACAATAACATACAATTATAATACACACATTTGTACATACATATATAATCAAGGTTGGAGGTATCAATTATGTATATAATGTAAATTGATAAACGATATTTCGTCTTCAGCGGTTTTGCCTTCCATGTATTTAATGAAATTTATCTTATGCCTGTTGTTTTTGTTTGAATTCGTTATTAAAAATGTGCAGCAGATGTCGTGAATTTTTTCGCATCACGTGTGAATCACGTAAATCATGATTACAAATTATTAAAATCACGTGTGCGCGCGTAAGCGTGATTCAAAAATTTAAGACCGTGCGTGATAGCGAGTGATTTTTAATACGAATAATATTCACGCAACCAATACAGAGGATACATTTTTTTTTAATGTTTAATACTAAGGAAAATATGTACACATTCATATCTATGTGCTATAAAGATAAACTGCTGAATTCACAAAAATTAATGTGTACTTCAAGTGTGCTTTAAAGTAAAAATTTCATAGAAAATTTATTTTAAAGTGTTGATCAAGTCTACTTTATTTTTTGTGAATACTGCTAAAATACTTTCGCACGCGAGAACAATTTTACTATGAGCGAGCGCGATTTGGCAAAATTTTTACCATCGTGCGTAAAAGTACATGATTAAAACTAATGCTTTCGTGAGCGTACGTGATCGTGAGCACCTTAAATATCGCCGTGCGTGAAGTTTCGTGATCGTGAGCTTAATTTTACTCACGCACACATCTCTATTCGTTAGTCAATATATGTACCTGCGTTAAATTTCCTACTATTAAGCTGAGCTTGCTATTTTTGCTTGCATTTTATATATTTTTTTTATAATATAATATAATTTTTGCATCATTTTCTCAATTACATATTATAAGAGCCATTTTCATATCTGGGGCTGTAGGGTTCACCTGCTATAAACTAGTCTTGTATTTTCCCAAACCTGTGGAAATATATTTACATATCTGCTTATACTTAAATTGTCAGATACAAGTACACATGTTCATATCTGTGTACACATTTTCTCAAACTTATAAAAATAAATAACGAATTGAAACCTTTAATATTATCAAATGGATTCGTATCGGAAGGGTCTAAACTATGTGCCTATGCTAACGCAAAGCACCACACCCCCGTGCAGTGGACGATCCCGCACAAGTCTTAATATAAAACGGTATGATTTTGGAAAGAAAACAGAATTGAGCGTTTAAAATGCATTCAAACAAACTTTAGATTGTCACAAAACTCGCTTGTAAATTACAATGGAAACTATGAAGGCGATAGCAGCATGTTTAGCGATAAAGAATTTGAGGTGGAACGTTTAAATCTGGTGGACTCTGAAAGTGATACAGAAGTACAAAACGATACTGCAGCACGTTCTTCGGCCAGACTGGGAGAAGGCGATAATTACACTGCTTTGGCTTGGCGGTTAGTAGACTTTTTGGTGCAAACAATTTTTAAGCCAGAGATGAGTGAGAAAATTATCGCCCATCTAGAAAATTTTAGGGGCAGCAGCTTTTACAACAGACTATCTAAATGGGCTGCAAATATTGCAATCTTATATACTTATCTGTTTTATATCGCCACAATTTTGGGCAAACATGTGGCAAGTTTGGGTCATTTGTTGTGGAAACAACGTGTCATATTTTATAATTTAGCCAGACGTTTATTGTGGCGCCTGACACTGGCCAAATGTAATGATCTGTCACTCTTTGCTTTAATCTTATTAAGTACTCCTGTTCTATTTACGCTGTCCCTGATTGGTTTTTTCATATCGATTTGTGGCTGCCTTAAAGATGCTCTAAATCGCGGGAGATACATTTTAAACAAATTTAATTTGCCTTAAAATAAACTGAAGTGGTCTGGCCGTGGTGCTGTTTGGTTATTTAATTAAATAATAAATCTCGGAAATGCATTTTATAACAATCGTCATCGAAATTATACAGCAAACAAAAATCATAAAGAATATTTAAAGATCAAGCGATCGTCAACAACAACAAGAACAATAATAAATAAAAATAATAAGACAAACATTTCCGCTTATATAAATGACAATAATGATCAGTCTCATAAACATCATTATGACTTTGTAGCTGGAGATGCCTTTCACTGTGATGATGCTGGCTGGCTGGCTGACTGGCCTGTGATGTTACTGTTACTAATCGTTATTAGCATTTTACTTAAATTTTGTATGGCGACTGACCGAGTGGCCGGCCAAACAATCATCATTCGTCCACACAATGAAATGCGTTCAATTGCCATGAAACTCAAGTGCTATGCCACCATTTTCCAAAATTAAAGAAGAAAAAAAAAGCACAAATAATGGAATAATAAAAACAAAATAATCTAAAAGTATAATTCCATGAAATTGTGTGTGCGAATTTTTTATTGTCCCGGCTTTTTTGTCGTGTTGCACTTTAGCGGAATTTATTAATCATATAAAAATATCTATCTGCCTGCCTGCAAAACTTTTTAATTTCATTTTTCGCTTAATTTGTAATTTATTTATATAGAAAAATTAAAAGTGTAGCACAAAATTGCAACAGCACATTTGATAACAATTGTTTCACCTACATGTGACACAACAAAGAATTCCATTTAAATTGTTTTCTTAACTTTTGGTTCAATAAACTATAAAAAAATTTCTTTAAATTGTATTTTAATTTGCAATATTTCAATAATTTTCACGTCAACAATTTTGAGCTTCTACAAAATTTTCTGAAATCAAAATGGATGGACTGTTCCTTTTTAACTCCACAAAAATTCACCTCTTAAGCTCTCCTCTACTGAACCAAATCAAAGACTCCTGAAGGACTCATAAAGTAGCTGCCGAACAGAAACTATGTACGTAGTAGAGATATGTGTGTGTGTGTGTGAGAGTAAAATTAAACTCACGATCACGCAGGCTCACGAAACTCAAATTTTTTCACGCACGGCAATATTTAAGGCGGTCCTCACGATCATGCAGGGTCCCGAAAGCATTGGGGCTTATTACGGTTCTCGATTCGACTCGACAGAATGTAATAACTTAAAGAAAAATACAATAATTTTCTTTAGTCTATTACAAACACTCGAGTCGTTTCGAGAACGGTAATAAGGCAGATTATTTTTAATCACATACTTTCACGCACAATGATCGCCCGCGATCACAGTAAAATTGTTCTCGTGTGTATCTCTATAACACATAAATATGTATGTGTGTAGATATTCCTTAGACCCCTTTCACACACATCAGGTTTGACTCGTCAAGTCTTGATCTTTTAGGAGAGAGCGGTGAAGAGCGTGAAAAGGGCTACAGACTTGACGGTACTAGTCAGTTTTTATATTTTCTTTTGTTTTATCATTCGTGATATATTAAATGAATGTTCAGCAATGAAGAGAAAAACTTGCCATGACGTTTCGTGTGTGAACGTAAATGCAGCTTCGAAAGAAAATTGAAAAAAACTGATCAAGTATACCTGATGTGTGTGAAAGAGGACTTAGTATTTAAAATTTAAAAAATAAAAACATCGTGATTTTAATTATTTGTAATCACGATGTACGTGACTCACGCGTGACACGAAAAAATCATGATGTTGATGTGGCCGATAATGGACAAAATCTGTTTAGGAACCTATTGCATTGATTTTATTATTAACAAATACAAGAGATATATAGGGAATATATAGGGAATAGCAGAAAGATATATTGATAGTTACACTACACGATTATATAATTTAGATGAATGGAAACCAAAGACTTCAATGTTAAACATATGGCAAGCATAGCCACATTTGATCGATTTCGTTACGACTACGACAACCAGAATAAGGCTTATTAATTCATGTATGTTCAAAAAACTGAAGCTTGTTAAGCGTATAACTAATTTTTTATTTTTTGTTTTATTTTTATACCCTCCAAAAAAGAATATGGAAGGTATATTCACTTCGTCATTCCGTTTGTAACGCAGCGAAATATCCATCTGCGACCCCATAAAGTATATATATTCTTGATCAGTGACGAATTCTAAGACGATCTAAGCATGCCCGTCCGTCCGTTTGTGGAAATTACGATTTAGTCCAAACGAATACAGCCAGACTCTTGAAATTTGATATAAATATAACTTGAAGGATAACACAGGTTAAGTTCGGAAATGGGCTGAATCGGGAGAGAGGGGAAAAAGTTCCCCTAAGAAGAACTAAACTAACCTCTAAAAAACTACATAATTTTTAAAGTTTTTTTTTTGTAATTTTGTTAAGCAAATGATATATTTTTATATTAAAAAAGGTTCAACGCGTTAAACTTGGAACCATAAAATAAAAAAGTAATAATTTTTGGACCCCGCCCTCTTTAGTGGGCGTTATTATATGCAAAAATAGTGCATTCCTTAAAAATAACATTTTTAAGCTTTAATGACGAAGCTGAGACGTAACCTGGTACTACTCTGCCCTACCGCCCCTTTGCCCCCTAAATGGCCCTATAAAAATTTTTTTTTTAAATTTTGTATATAGATAATTATCCCAAACATTTATTTTTAGGGTTTTATGACAAAGGTGAAATGTCTCCCCCACAGCCCTTGCCAGAACAACCCCGCCAAAATACAGTTTTAATACCTTCCAAAGAGAATTGGACCCCATAAAGTAAATATGTATATTCTTGATCAGTGATGAAGTCTAAGACGGTTTCGCAATGCCCATACGTTCGTCTGCGGAAAGCATGATATTGTCTATTTTTAAACCCCGCCCCTTTAGTGGGCGTTGACGTACGATATTATATAAAGCAACTCTGTCCCACCAAGTTAAACATTTTAAATTCACTTACTAAATATTTGGAGGGTATTTAAGATTCGACCCGATCGAATATAACGTTTTTACTTGTTTATTTATATATTTTATTATTATTAATTTTATTATGATTAATTTTATTATTATTAATTTTATTATTATTAATTTTATTATTATTAATTTTATTATTATTAATTTTATTATTATTAATTTTATTATTATTAATTTTATTATTATTAATTTTATTATTATTAATTTTATTATTATTAATTTTATTATTATTAATTTTATTATTATTAATTTTATTAATTTTTTTTTAATTTTTTTTTTTTTTATTTTTTTTCTTTGCGATTGGTGAAAAAATCTGAAATTCGTCAACTAGTGTAATTTTCCTATCTAACAAGCAATTTGAAATCAATTTCTTGACAATGATAAAAATAAGCTGCACTTGAAATTTGAATGAAATTTCATTTTAATTTTTTCATTTCATTGTCAAATTGAAAAACTGTTTGATTCTTACACATCATTGAAACAGAAGAAAAAACATCTTATAATCGCTTTCTTTAGCCTGATATATTAAATTTTTGTAGTAGCACTGCATATAAAAACGAATAATAAAATTTTAACATTGTGTTATATGTATATACACGTTTACAACTACACTTACATAAACATTTTTACTTAAAGATATTAGATGGCTTGTGAACTAAATACAAGTGGATGATTGTTTATTTTTTGAAATATTTTAAGTGCGTCTTAAATAACAACCTTGGCGCTGTTCTAATAAAATATTAGTTTACTGCTATAGGGTTTTGTGATTTTTTTCTTTTGTTTTCATTAATTTCGATATCGATATCAGATTGAAAAAAATTTATTACATAATGATATGCAAGAAGATCCATTATAAAATATGTTACCATTAAACTACAATTGAAACTACAGGTGGCAAGAGGAGCGATATTATTTGACAGCTGGCGAAAAAAACTATAAATACAATATGTCCCACTTTTTATAAAGGAGGACGAAAGAATCAAAGAACTTGTGCCTAACACAAGCTATTTTGATTTGAAGTGTTTAATTTTATTGAAATAATTTTAAATGAATATCTTGTGCCTTATTACGGTTTTCGAATCGACCCGAGATTTTGTAATATATTAAACAAAAAGAATATATGTTTCTTTAATCTAGTACAAACTGTCGAGTCGACTCGCGAACCGTAATAAGGTCGATTGTTTTTCGTGAAGTTTTATTGTCGGATACGCATGTCTGTATGCAAATTAATTATGCACCTACATTTCATGTTCGCTTACATTAAATCATCGTTAGACTACAGCCATAATCGGAAATAAATATTCACGCTTATTTTGTAAGCATTACTTAATGTCACCTCAAGACAATATCAAAAATAAGACACTTGATTAGTTCTTATGGACAAAAATAAGACACTTATTTGCTCTTTCTTGGATAATTGCTAAAGAAAACAAGCACTGACGTGTTCTATTTTTTTGATATTGTGTTGACCAGAGATCTCAGAAATGTACAACAAAATTTAATGTACACCTTGAATACACTATAGACATTGTATTTCTTTCATTGTGTACACCTTCTACTTGTGTATAAGTATGAGTGCACTCGTGTATATGTTTTTTTAATTTGAATCTGTTGGGTATGTATTTATAATATTTGCAATGTTTGCTTTTACTACGCACACACACACATTAATTTTATGAAGTGAAATACAATGTTATCATCTCCGCAAATGTGCATACGTACATAAAGTGAATTCAATGTTTTCAATGTCTTCAATGTATACACTTGAGGTATGATGCACAGTCCTGTACACTCAAGACTTATTTGTGTATAAAGTGAGGCATGCATACATTTTTCAATGTCATGTTTTTCAATGTCGTTGATGTAAACTTGTGTGTACAGAAGATAAAATATGTACACTATTTCGAACTCTGGTGCAAACACAGACGAACTTTTTTTTAGCATATTTGACTAAAAAACTCTTAGTATAAAAAGTCCATTCGCTTTACTCCCTCTGAATATATAAAATCTATTTTTATTTTGAAATAGTTTTTAGTAATTTTTTTGTAAAATTTTAACATTAATTACACACTAACTAACCTTGACATTTGCATTGACTTTGAAATTGATAGTTAAATTTAAAAAACAAACTGGAATAAAATATAATGAGTAGATGATTTCGCATGTAAAACTCATTTTAATTCTATACATTAAAACCTTTAACTTTGTTAAGTTAAATTAAATGTAACTGACTATATTATTAATTGTTAATAATATTCATGCAAAGGTTTTTCTTTTTTTTTAAACCGTTAATTTGGTTTGAATGTGGGAGTAATCCAAAAGCATTTTATTTTTAAATAAACAAAGGAGTTGTAGCGTGTTGAGAAAAATTTTAATAATACAGAAGGTATTAGATAATTAGGAAAATATATAAAAAATGAGTGTACTCATGCTTATACACAACTAGAAGGTGTACACAATGAAAGAAAGACAATGTCTATAGTGTATTCAAGGTGTACATTAAATTTTGTTGTACATTTCTGAGATATCTGGTTTGCACTCATAATTTTGAAGATATTCTACTAAATAAAATTAATTTTATTTTTCTTCAGGTATTTCTATAGTTTTGCTAAAAAAAAAAAAAAAAAGTCACCCCTATGGGGTGTCGTGGATCTACACTTTTTGAAGATATACCATCAAAACTGTGAACTGAAACTCAGCAACACCATTTAAATGTTGTATACCCACAATTTTATTACAATCGGACTCTGTGTTTAGAAACGGCTGAAATATTTCCATTTATTTATTTTTTCAAAATTCCCCACTGTGCGACTTCCGGTTAGTACAAAATTATTATTTTAATGAGAATGAAAGTTTACAATAAAAATTATTGAATTTATTTAAAAGTTTATATTTAGACAGAAAAATATTTAATATTAGAAATACAAACATTCTGTTTAAGATATGAGGCTTCTGAAAATGGCAAGATACAACGACAAGATTAGCCAAGATTCACGTTTAATCCACCAAAGAAGAGATAATCCATCTGCACTCATAAAGCCTCGTCATTAAATTTTAAATATTAAAATGCCGTTTATCAGAAATCGATTGCTTCTTGTAATTAATTGTTTATTTAATGTATTTAAAGAAAAAAGAAAAGATGAGACAAAATGTTCATAATTATTCACAACAATAAAATGCTTCATTCCATCTTGTCGTCATTAATTCTGATTCAAAACACGAATTAAAACAAAAATAAACAACCATGAGCTTTGAAAGATTAAATAACAACAATTAATGCTTAAAACAATTGTAAGACAGCGATTTAATTTTTTCTTTCATATGTGATCGTGTTGTACTAGTAGATGCTTTATCGGTTGTTTTTTTTTAGCTGCATGAGAACTTAAAATGATAAGACAGAACTATTACTGGATTTTGTTTATTTTAATCTGTTGGACAATTTTACGGCATTTATTAAATACAATTTCCGGCATATGTCTACCGAGGCTAGGAGTTACATGTTCCAGCCGATCACATACACTTTTTGAATAATTTTTTTCCAATTTAAGGGGCCGTATGGTGTCATAGGTGAATTGAATATTGACTAACAAATACTCATAACCAAAGTATATCTATATCAAGTATATGCAAGAGCCCAGCTGATTAATTTTTTTTTAGTTTTTACCTGAACGCATGTCAAAATTTGTTTACTTTTGTAGCGAGCCATATTTGTTTATTCCGTTGAAAAAATAATTTTGTAAAATTGTGAAAAACATTATTAATTCAACAAAAAAGAATTGTTGTGGAAAAGATTTTTGCGAAAAAGTGTATTGTTGAAGAAAAGTAACAAAAAGAAATTGTTTTAAAAAAGTTCTATGCGAAAAGTATTTAATTTTTGGAAATAATTGTGAACAAAATATCTATATTATAAAAGAAAATTTCTGACATAAGTTCAGAATTTTACACAAACAAAATGTACGGTGGTTTTTGTAATTTTATGTTGTTGTACTCTTGCGGCCACTTGATATAGATATACTTTGCTCATAACAAGTAAAAACGTTATCTTCGACCGGGTGGAATCTTAAATACCCTCCAAATATTTAGTAAATAAAAACTCTATTTTCTAGTGGTCACTCCGGGAGGGGCCGTGGGGTACACATTTCGTCTTCGCCACAAAGCACTAAAATAAATTTTTGGGATAGTTAAGAGAAAAAAAAATTTTTTTATAGGGTCATTTGGGGAGCAGGCTACGTCTCAACTTCGTCATAAAAGCTTAAACATTTTATTTTTAAGGAATGTAGGCTTAAGTAAAACAATTTGTTACATTTGTAAACTATTTTTGAATACAATAACGCACACTAAAGGGGGCGGGGTTCAAAAATATTTTTTTTCTTTTATGGCTCCAAGTTGAACCTGCTTTGCTATACAAATATATCATTTGCTTAACAAAATTACAAAAGAAAAGCTTTAAAAATTATTTAATTTTTTAAGCTTTTGTTTTTCTGGATCATATTAATTATGTTTAATTACTTTTTTCTTTATAGCCTCTTAAAATAATGTTCATATAAATCAAAGGAATTAGACCCTGAAGATGAACCGAGATCAAGAAAACAAATAAAAATAGTTTTATTTACACGGGTCAAAAAGAGGCTATAAAGAAAAAAGTAATTTAAAAATTATGTTGTTTTTAAGAGGTTGGTTTAGTTCATCTTAGGGGAACTTTTTCCCCTCTTGCCCGATTCATCCCGTTTCTGAACTTGGCCCGTGCTACTGGTCAAGATATACTTGTACCAAATTGCAAAGGTCAGGCTTTTTTCGTTTGGACTGAATCGTGATTTCCACAGACGGATGGACGGACGGACGTGATCAGATCGTAAAGCAATAACGATCAATAACAGCACAAATTGTGCTGTTGGCTGAAGTACTAGAACACGAGACTATGAAGCGGAGGGTCGTGAGTTCGAGCCCGCGCTTAGTCATGAAATATTGTGTTGAATTCTTCTGATCAGCATTAGTGCGTGGTTGTGTTAGTTGTTGCCAGCCTGTTTCAATGATGAAGGCATAGTCACTGGTCACTGAACATAATTGCCAGCGACTGACACTATCATGTACTAAAAGCAGAGTAACAGCACCCACCTTCGTCGGTCCTGTAGCAAAAATTAGCCGGCGAAGTAAAAGGTTGAAATAGCTACAAAAACAACTGTCTATCTTCTCATCTTGCCTAATCTGTCCTATCAATACTATCCCCTCGTTTTCAGTTCCGGCGCAATGCGTTGCATATATGTATAGGGGTCATCCCCTGAGTGCTGGTCCAAGATTAAAAAAAAAAATAAAAATTGCTTGATCACTAGGTCGGTTATGTTGACCCTAAAATGGACGAACTGCTCTATGAACTTCGAAAACACATTTATAATTATTACTTTTTTTTTAGAAATTTTCCACAATTTGGAATAGTTTAATTTGCCTGAAATATCAACACAGTTTGACATTCTCAGCTGTCAAATCATAGTTTTCGATATCGAGAGGTCTCATGCAGTTAAAAAAACACACGATACATACATATATATATATATATATATATATATATATATATATATATATATATATGTATGTATATATTATGCATGTATGTATAAACTTATATAAAAACAAATTCTTATCATTTCGAAAACTCGACTTAAAGGAGATAAGAACATAATTGCATTTAAAACAACCGGACATCGCTATAGGAGAAACAAAGTGTCCATAAAATTTAGAGAAACTAAAAAAACGTTATGCTAAATAACAATAACTTAAGTTTTAGTTGAGTCTTTAAAATAACAATAAAATTTTTTCGTTTCTGAATAGAAAATTAAACAAGGAAATAGGAGTGGATTTGAATATTTCAAGAGGTTGGGATGAATGGATGATACGAATGTGTACATTGATTTTGATGTAGTTGTTTTTTTAATAACTTTTAAATAATTTTTAATGTTTTAGGAACAGTGTTTAGTTAAGATTTAAAACATGAAGTGTATGGAATTTAATGAAAATATTTTGGGGAATTTATGCTTTCAAAACAGTTGTGTGCTTTAAGTTAATAAAAATCAAATATTTTAATTATTAGAAAATATGTGTGTACATACACACATACAGATGTATCTATTTGTTATAAAGATACACACTTCCCCACACGAGAGCATTTTTACCGTGAGCGCGGGATATTTTGAAAAAAAAAATTTACCATCGTGCTTGAAAGTACATGATTGAAAATAATGGTTTCGCGATCGTGCGTGATCGTGAACGCCTTAAGTATTAGCGTAAGCTTAATTTTACTCACGCCTACATCTCTAGTTAGTATGTCCGTTCACATGTCCAAAATAACTAAATTTCATTGCTTATACATAAACTCACAATAACGAATTGGGGATTACACAAGCAAAAATATAGGGCTAAGGGCGGCACGATTTGGGGGGCGCAAACTTTTCACAACTCCAAAATATATTGACGTCTAATAAAGCCTAGTATTCTGTTTAAAATTTCATGTGAAATTCTGACATATCCCATATAAAAAATATTCAATCGAAATATTTGTGGAAAAATGTTGCTAGACTAGTACTCTGTTTTAATTATGAAAAACATGTGAAATAACATGAATGTTATTTATTTCCTACGAAAATTTTTTGACACTAAAAATTTTCTCATTGAAAATAGAAAACAAAATTTCAATTAAAAAGGAAAAAAAATCAAACTGAAATAACTGATGTTGCGCAACATTTTCCACAAATTGAAACAGAGTACTAGGCTTAATAAAACAGCAAGATGAAGAAATTTTGTACTAGAAAATATTTTTCAATGAATAATTGGAGGCTACATTTCATAAGAATGGATTAAACAAGGGAAATTTCTGGGGAACATTCGAGCTGCCTGCCGTATTTGATATGAGTACGAAGTTCTTTCCAAAATTTAAAAAAAAGCTTGTCATGTTTATAAAGGGTGTTTTTTATGAAGTTTTTTTTTTTATCCGAATCACTCTGTTGTCTGACAGCTGTTTTGACAGTTTAAAGTGACGTCTCTACTCAGTATTGTTTGGCAAATCATCATGAACAGGTTAACTCCAGAACAACGCTTCCAAATCGTGGAAATTTATTTTCAAAAACCGTGTTCAATTAAAAATGTTTATCCGCTTTTTTACCGCAAAAAACCTCTTCAGTGATGAGACGCATTTTTGCTTGAATGGATATGTCAACAAGCAAAATTGCCGTATTTGGAGCAAAGATAATCCCCACGCCGTTCAAGAATTACCAATGCATCACGATAAATGTACTGTTTGGTGCGGTCTATGGGCTGGTGGAATCATCGGTCCTTATTTCTTTAAAAATGAGGAAGGACGACGCGTTACCGTGAATGGAAATCGATACAGAATCATGATCAATGAATTTTTGGTGGCAAAACTTCAAGATAGGGATGTAAACGAAATGTGGTTTCAACAGGATGGTGCCACTTGTCATACTGCGGGCGAAACAATGGACTTATTGAAAGAACATTTCAAGGACAACATTATTTCGAGAAATGGACCGGTGAATTGGCCTCCGCGTTCGTGTGATTTGACGCCACTCGATTATTTTTTGGGAGGATACCTGAAATCATTAGTTTACGTGGATAAACCAGCAACGATTGACGCTTTGGAAACCAGTAGTCAACGTGTCATTGCTCAAATGCTTGAAAAGGTGGTCGAAAATTGGACCTCCAGAATGACCTTTGTGCAAAATAGTCGTGGTGGCCATATGCCCGAAATTATATTTAAATGTTAAATGACAAGAAATTATCTACCAAATAAAAAATTTTTTTTGGCCATTTCATAATTTGGCATGTGTTTTATTTAAATTTTAAATCAGCAAGCTCTTATAAAAACACCCTTTACATATATATATATATATATATATATATATATATATATATATATATACATATATATATATATATATATATATATATATATATATATATATATATATACATATATATATATATATATATATATATATATATATATTTTTTTTTAACTACACCTTAATGAGGCATGAGTATTCATCGAATTTGAACTCTATGATTTTCTACTCTCCCAAAAATTAAAGAGACCCATGAAAGGACGGCATTTTCCAATGATTGGGGAAATCAAAGCCGATTTCGCGAACACAGTTTAAGGACAGAAAAAAAAGTGCAAAGCAAAAGCGCTTCGATGATTAGAAGAAATTCTGACACAAGTATATTTTTTTCGGAGGGGTACTACCCTGAAGGACACAAAATAGAAATTGATTAATAAATAAAAATTAAAAAATAATAATAATAAATAAATAAAGTAGATCTTTTGCTTAAAAAATATTAGAACATAAAAATTCTATCAGAAGATCGAAAAAATTAGAGAAACATTAAAAAATAACAATTCCCCATTTTTTGAACAGACCTCGTATATGGTAATATTTTATCAATAAGAGAATTTTGTAAATCAAAAAAGGCGCCAGTGCCTAGGACTGCAACAATCCTAACTCCACCACTAGCAACACATATTTCAACTTAACGATTTTCCAATTCGTTTCATTGATCGATCGTTTAGCCTTCATTTTCTAGTAAAACGAGTTTCATTAATTCAAACGGCCTTGCTTAATTAGTTTGTGACTAATTTTCTGTTATTATTCCAGAGTGTGATATTTTTCCATTTGTTTATAATAGAAATAGTTCTTTAGTCCATATACATATATTTTATTTTATTGGATTTTGCTTATTTAAGAACAACTGCTTGGCGAAATAGATTATTTATTATAGACACTTTAATTCCGAGAAATTTTTTCAAAAGCTGTTTTTGATTTCATAATGAATAGTAGCAGCTATTTTCTTTTAATTTGCAACATTTTAACAAAATTTATATTTACAGAGTCTTAGATTCTATTATAAAGTGAGTCATACAGATGTATGCTATTAAGGAGATAAACAGTATATAATAAATTCATTTACTATAAACTATATGAAAAATATATGTACATACGTACATATATAAATGTGTTTGTAGATATGTGCTCAGATGCATGAATGTGTACCTATAAAATTCTAGTGAAATGGAAAATGTTTTCCGTATTTGTAGCATTAGTTATTTGAACGTTTGCGTGCTTCAGCAGCAGATTAATTTTATTTTGATTTTTTTTTTTAATAAATATTTGCTCTGATAGTATGTATTAGCTGTCTGACTTTCGTCATTTCGCGGTAGGTGTGCTTAGTTTGTTAAGAGCTTTGTAACGATTTGAAAGGAAAGATGAAAGAAACGTTTTTTAAAACTTGCAACGTAAATAATTCGTTCAGGATTCGGAAACAATAAAGTGTATAGAAAAATGCTTTAAAAATATTTATTTGTGTGCTGTTCGTCTATATTATTCTCATTACAAATAAATAGAAGTCACAAATTAAATTAGCCCTAAAATTGGTTCTGTTTCATTTTGAGCAATTTTTCTTTAGCAAAAAATAATTTTTTTTTATTTTGCATGAGGCAAAAACAGACGTTGTTTTTACGACCAACAATTAAAACGATTTTCAGGGGCGACTATAGAATAAATTGTAAAGGGGTTTCAAAATTTAAAATAAAGAATAAAAAATCAAGCAAAATTATTTTTAATAACAATGTAGCTGTAAAAGGTAAAAACACTGAATATGATTATACTACCGGAAACCGGTCTTATTACCAACCAAATTTTAAATGGGATAATTAAACGTCGTTTTAAACACCATCGGAAGAAAATATTGTTAAAATAATTTAAATTGCCATTCATATTTGAATATATGTACATAGTTCCGTAGCACAGTGGGGTGAATGGTAGAAAAAGTGGCGATTAATTCATAGACCGCGCAATTTTAAAATGTTGTTATTTTTTATTGATGAGTATTAATAAATACATAAAAAACCAGCATTTAAAAAAAAAAATTGTCGAAAAAAAATTCTTAACCTTTTATGGACTTTTTTTTGTATTTTGAATAAAATGGTCTTATTTGACTATTTTTGCTGTAACTTTGGGATGAAAAACGATAAATGAGCAAATTAAATTGTAAATTAGAGCATACTTTATGTGCCTTTAGAAAAAAATAATAAAAAAGATAATAAAAGTAACTTGCTTTTTTGTTTGGATCTTTTTTCACAATGATTTTTAACAACCGAAATTCTCTCACAAAAACCTTCATAACTCAAAAATCGCACAAATGCGCAAATAGGCATCTGCGATTTATTAGCTAAAAACTTATACTTTAAGAGCATAAAAGCATTTTTTCCTGCACTCATCCGCAAAGTTGTTGAAACTCAATCTATGTATCAAAAATACCACATTTTTGGAGACAAATAAATTTTCTTTTTTTAAATATTTCTAAAACATGTATGAATTTTTATTAGTCGAACTTTCTTATGTAAATTGTTAATTTTTTCAACGGGCTTAAGTTCAAATCTGCATGACTGCAAATGATTTTTTATTATTTTATTACTAAATGAATTTGTTCAAATTCTATTTATTATTTTTTATATTAAGATTGGAATATTAAGAATATTTTCAATAATCATCAAACCAGCAGAACGAATCAGTACTGATTTCGAAGCCGCTACGCCATCTTTGATGACTATTGAAAATATTCTTAATATTTCAATCTTAATATAAAAAATAATAAATAGAATTTGAACAAATTCATTTAGTAATAAAATAATAAAAAATCATTTGCAGTCATGCAGATTCGAACTTAAGCCCGTCGAAAATATTAACTATTTCTAAAACATTTATCTAAACAAAAAATTATTTTTTGAATGCTCATATACCTGAAGTTGATGGTTAGTTCCATTATAAAACTTGTACTTATAGAAGTCTTAGCAAAAACTATAATCACTTGAAATATCAAAATTTTCTCTTTTAATCAATCAGCGCAAAAATAACAAAAATTATTGAACTTTGAACACTCACTGCAAATGAAGTAAACCAACAAGAACTTTTATTTTTGCAGTTAGTGATGTAGAATTTTATCTCCTTTCATATGGTACCAAATACGGTTGTGAAAGTTAAAGTTAATCTTTTGAATTAATCGCCACTTGTGAGGGCTTTCACCCCACAGTGCGTAGGACTGAGCACAGTGTGCCGTGTTTTTACTCTATTTGTTTTTTTTTCCTCCTACAAATTTGAAAATTTTTGTAGAGGGCAAAGCAACGCATGAATTTCTGTACGTTTGTTGGGTGAAAAAATGATATACAAAACAAAAACAAATTTTTAAATAAAATTTTATTTTTTTGTTTTTCCATAAATTTCATTAACGCAAAGTGATTTACAAAATTAGGGTCATAATGTACTTGCATAATTTAATGTATAAAATTTATAATAACTTTTAAGGTCAAGAACTTTTTTAAATTTATTTTGTTACATTTATTAATGTTGAAGAACATCAATATAGAAATTTATAAGTAAAAAGTGTTGCTCCCATATGAACTTATGACGCAATTCAGTTTGAGAACTGCTATTGAGAACTTCTTGTGGAGTTGATAATTTAATTAGAATTTTTTTTAAGTTGTTACGTAATTGATGTTTACCCACCCCATATTTTTCATCATATTACTAGCCGTCACTTAAGGTTAAAATTAATTCACATATGTCATAAATAGTGAATTTAAAGAATTAAATTAAAACAAACTTATAGATACGCGAATACACACTTACATGTACATTAAATAACAGCTACATTTTCTTTTTCATCCATTTAGGAAACAATATGTAGCTAATGAAATATATACATATGTACATGCATATAAGTATCTGAAAACCTATGCACCCATACATACATACATACATATGGATTTGCATTCATATGTATGTATGGGTGCAAATCATTAGGTTGGTTTCTGTGTGTTTCTTTTATTCTCCATATGAAATCTATTGCCCACAAGCTCATTAGTTTTGCCCGGCATCTCGGTTTTTTCCCAAACTACCCTCATAAAACTAAGACACTACCTGCATATATAAGTCCCACATATGTTTGTAATATAAAAACTTTGTATGTATTGTACACTATATAAATGAACCCAGCAAACAGCCATGTTTACGTTTTGTTTAAAAGGATAGATTTTTAAAGAAGATTTAAATGTAACTGGAAAAACACAAAATTTTCATTAAAAGTGGAACCTTATCCTCAAAATGATAGACAACTACTCCTAAGCTTTCATCTTTACAACCTATTTCCAAACGTTGAGGTATCAAAAAGTAGTCTAAATATTCCATTTTTAATAAAAATTTAAATAAAATTTATGGTAGGAACACAACTGGGACGAACGACGAATTTCGCTTAGTACGACGAATTCGTTGATAAAAAATCGCTCTATAAATTCGTCGTATGAAACACAATAACGACGAATAAATTAAAATAATAAGCAAACAAAATATTTGTTTTTTAAATCATTGTAATCCTCTGATGCCAGTCAGATTGTTTAGACACTCAATAATTATCCCGATGTTGTCCATTTTTTTCAGAACAAATTCCTTTTTGTAATTATTTTCTGAAAAATTTTTTGTCTGTAAATAAATTATTATTTTCATTTAACAGCTGATGGGGTGACCATATGAAAAAGTGGGAAATAGAAAGAAAAACTATATTATAAAAAGTGTTCAAAATTAATAAAAAGTCGTCCGAATGATACATTTTTGTGAATTGGCGAATGCATTTTTAGTATGTACTGAAAATTTTAGTGCTACATGCAACAATACAGTAGTGAACTATGTTTTTCCACAAAAAACCAGTTTGAGTGTATGAAACCTGGTCACTTTATATTGATTTGTTCGTCGTTCGTTGACGAAACAATTAGAAATAAATGTATTTCAACTTTCGCTGAGTATGACGAATTTCGCCCAACGCCACGATTGTGTGCATTTTCATATACACCAATGTGTTTTATTTTTGGCGACGAATATTCGCGACCAAAAATTCGTCGTTCGTCGCAGTTGTGTTCCTAGCATTATTTGTTGGTTAAAGTCTACTGATGATTTGGTAAAGCACCAATGAAATATTTGACAATATGTCAAATAGAGAATTTCATAATAATAAAAATTTAAGACCAAATTTTTAAATAAAAGTAATTTAAATAATAATTCTTACTTGTCAAATATTTGCCCAAAAAATGTGTAACCACTAACCAGTAATTCCGTCCTGTGGAAATCACGATACGGTCCACACAAAAAGACCCAGCCCCTTGAAATTTGCTGTAGATAAATTTTGAAGGATAGCACAGGTCAAGTTCGTAAATGGGCTGAATGGGGCCAGAGGGAAAAAAATTCCCCTAGGAAGAACTAAAACAATCTCGAAAAAAACAACAGAATTTTTAAAGTTTTTTTTTTTTGTAAGTTTCTTAAGCAAATTATACATTTTTATGTCAAAGAAGATCCAAAGCGTTGCACTTGGAGTCAGAAAAATCAATTTTTGAGCCCCGCCTCCTCCAGTGGGCGTTGAAGTAACATATTATATTAACAATTTTGTAAATATTTAACAAATATCCGATACCTCGACAGTTTTCCAGGCGGAGATTTATGCCATTACCGAGGCAACATTGAGGATTGATGGGCTCAGTTTGGAGAGAAGAATTATTGACATTTGTGTGGATAGCCTGGCAGCAATTAGGGCCCTGGACTCGGGGACAGTGAAGTGGAAATGTGTGCTGGCATGCATTCAATCTCTGGCTCGACTTGAAAGACATGACGTCAGGATAGTTTGGGTTCCAGTGTATGAAGGCATTCAGGGGAATGAGATGGCGGACGAATGCGCTAGAGCGGATTCGGCCTTGGATGAGGCAGCCTCACGTAGGGATATTGACTTTCGCTCAGTTAAGCAGCTGAACAGATTCAGGAGTGGGCAGAGAGGGAGGTGACAGGCAGGTGGTCAAGTATTACCACCTGTAGGGTCTCCAAAACTCTATGACCCTCACTTAACAGAGTTAGGACTAGACAGCTTCTGATTTTTGGGAAGAAGTCGTTACCTCTCCTGGCAAGGGTCTTGACGGGGCACGGTGCAACTGTCGGAGCGTTTGGGCTTTCCCCATGACGGTCGCTGCAGGAGCTGTTTCGATGAGGAGGAAGAGGAGTCAGTACAGCATATCCTTTGTGATTATCCGGCCCTGCAGGAGCGTAGGCTTAGAGATCTAGGCTCACGTTTCCTGCGAGATCTGGACTGCCTACGGGATGCACAGCTCACTGCCCTGGCGGGCTTTGTGAGAAGTTTTGGGTGGTTCTCATGAACGACTACTTCGTTTTGAAGGGATTGTGTAGGGTGTAGTCCTCTGGGCATCACAATGGGCCTTTATGGCCTCCGAGTGTTTTTCTCGCTTATGACGGGCAGCCCTTCTAACCTAACATAACCTAACAAATTGTATTCCTTAAAAATTTAATTTTCTACCTCCTACCCACCTTTGCCACTAAATGACCCTATCAAAAAGTTTGTTTTGTCTACACTTAATTACCCTAAAAATTTACTTTCTAAGTTTTTACGACAAAGGTCTTCCCCACGGTCTTTCCCAAGTGACCCCGTCAAAATAGAGTTTTCAAATTGGGCACAGAAATATCTTAAAGGAACTCTGACCCAGCAGCAGGTTAAAGATTTTCCATTTATCTACTAAATATTTGGAGGATATTTAAGATTCGAGCTGGTCGAATATAAGGTTCTTATTTCTTATCCATACTTTAAAAAGTGAAATATATTTTGTAAAAAACGTAATCATGTGAATGTAAATATGTATTTGTGTAAGATAGTTATACACATGTACATATTCCATTTGCAGTGTTAAGAGCATCTAAGCACGTATGACCAGATTTAGTTGTTTCATTGTCTAAATTGGTGGCTTAAGCCATAAATGCAAAAACAATAAAAATAAAAATTTTAATTTAAATTGCAATAGCAAAACCGCAACCTACGATATGCATTATTCAACAGTGATCACGAGTACTGCTGATTTTCTCACATCTGTAAACTATTTCCGATCTTAAGGCAGACATTTTAAGACTAAATAGATGAATAGATGAATGAATGCTTGACTATTTGCGTGTTACAATCCACCTCAAGGTATTGATAACTATTGATGACGTTTAAGAATGTAATTTAAAATAAAATCTTAAATGTACTTGCAAATTAATAATTAACTTTTAACTCGAGTACATGAGCACTGTAAGCATACACCATTTCCCATAGAAAACTTGGCAATAACTATTGCAAAAGTTATTTGTTTCATTTCTTTTATGTTATTATATTTATCACACACAAATTTAATCTTGGAATTACATTCATAAAGATTAAATAAATAAATAATAATATTATATTTATTTTAGTCCAACCTAAATTACGACGCAAAGCGCAGCGTAATTTAAGGCCGAGACACATAGAATCCGTCATACGTTATACGTCGCTTTTTCAACTGACAGCTGAGTTGAAATACATGCTTTCTTATGTGAGTTGTCACATTCAGTACTTCTGCGTCAGAGCAAAGTACGAAGGTTGGCCAACTTTTAACTTTTGACGTACGTTGAATACTTTGACAGAAATCGATGAGCTTTTCAAATTGTTTTAATCAATTTTTTGTATTGTGTGTTCAGGAAAAATTAAATAATATACAAAAAAATTTTATAAAATATATAAATTTAACATAAATAAATAAAATGGGGAACATACAATTGATTTAATATCCGTCAACAAAGTACTCATTGTGCCAGCCATTTCCGTCAGTACGTTCATGTCAGTTGAAAAAGGCGACGTATAACGTATGACGGATTCTATGTGTCTCGGCCTTTAGCGCTTAGCTTTCACGCTGAAATGAGTAAACTAAATTAGAGCGTTAACGTTGCGCCATAATCAGTAATGTTTACTCACTTTGATTAATAAAAACTCTAATTAGAAATAAGAAATAGAGATGAACACGCTAAATTGACCTAAAAGTAGCTAAAGTTACATCACTTAACACTTCAACGAAATAAACAATAGAGCTTTTGCAACGAACTTCACTTCCTTACGCGCTGTCAAAATTGGATTTTCCAATTGCAAAGCGTTGACGCCGCGTTATTTCGGTTGGTCTCATACATTTTGTATGGGCATAAGAAATTTTGACAGTCAGACAACGTTTTGCGTCGTAATTTAGGTTGGTTAAGCTCGAGGTCTTTTTATTATTAAAAATTTTATTTATTAAAATTTAATATTTCGCTAACTGTTTGTATTATCGTCAGGAATAGGTGATAGAAAATTGAATTTTAAAATGTGAAAAATTGTTTTGAAACAATTTTGAACAATCTATATATGGGCATTTCCATTTTGGCGTTACGTTACTTTTGTACGACGATATGTTGAGAAAAACTTTAAAAACCATAATTTAAAAAAGTATTTTTCTCACATTCGAGAAGAGATTGGATAGCTCTATATTCAGTAAAAACAATGCAAATAATCGAGCCTAAGGATTTCAAGATATACTCAAAAAAATTACCTGGCGTTACGTTACAAAAAAAGGAAGTGCGATTTGACTTTGATAACAAAATTGTTTAACTCTGCGAATTTTGAGCAAGTCTTTTTAATCAAAACTTTTTTGGTAGAACTTGGACTTATATACATTAATTTTCCAAGTTATTAAATGGAAAAATTTTTTTCCTTTTGTTCTTTGAGGGAAAAAAGATCTGGCGTTACGTTACTGGCGTTACGTTACTAAAATTTCCACTTGATATTTATTTTGTTAAAAAAAATACGAAAAACACATAAATATTAGAAAATTATATAAAAACTACGATATACTAAATATATTTTTTGCATTTGTTTTATGATTGAATATTTTTGTAGCAACAGTTTTGCAATAAGAGTATTATTATGAAATTGATTTTAGGAATGTTAATTATAAAGAGAAAATGCCCTTGAAGTTAAGAAACACTTACAAAAACGAGAACTTCAAACTTGTAGCTCAGTATTTCACCATCCCAACAAAAGAAAGCTTTAAGCTCCTAAATTTAATTTATTTTAGAAGTTTCTCCTTTATAATACATTAGGAAAATATCTGTTTGTTAAATTTTAATTTTTCGATCAAGGTGGACTTTTTTCTGGAAATGTCCATATATAAAAATGAATGTTTGTATGTCTGTCTGTATGTCCTTTATAGAATAGTAAACTATGCATTTGATCATGTTATGATCTCAAAGTTGTTGTGCATGAGCCCACGGAGGTTTCTAAGTTGATGCGATTAATTTCCGATAGATGGCGCCACTGAAAAGTAATTAAAAGTTGTTGTGTATGAGCCGACGGAGGTTTCTAAGTTGGTGCGATTAATTTTCGCCAGGTGGCCCACTGAAAATTAATCAAAATGAATTGAATCGTAAACTATATTTTTGATCATGTGTTGATCGGACAAATACCAGATAACTTAGGATTCATCAATTTAGATTAATCATTTCATTAATAACATTTGGTATAACTCATTCCAAAAAAAAAGTTAATTGCATATTTGTGTAATGTATTTCCTTCAAATTTAGGTAATTAATTAAAATTTAGTATTTTAGTATTTTAATTAAAATTTTTAATAATTTTATAAAAAGACCTCGAGCTTAATAAATATAATAAAAAAAAGTTATTATTTTTGTTTATAGATTCCATTTTAGGAACTTTATTTATATTTGCGATTAAAACAAAATCATAAACTTCGATTATTCGAACTTTAGGATTAATTTAATTATTATGCTTAGAGTTATTTTTCAGGCTCAAGTTCAAATTCGCAAATTTACAAATAATTATTTATTTAAGAATTTGTAGTAAAAAGTTTAAAAACTGAACAATGGACGCTAATTGCTCGTAGATGGCGTAGCGGCCTCGAAATCAGTCCTTTCCGAAATGTATATGTATTTTTTACCATATATGAACCCCTGGCCACAGTGTAATTTTGCACCGCAACATCTGTTTCCAGACTGTTTGTGTACGAGTATAAAGTGAGAAAAGCACACTAGATGAGTAATAAATAATGCAACGTAGCAGCAAATTCAGGTACACATTCCGTTGCCAAGTGCGAGTGCAAACTACGCCTAATACTTATTTTCCATGTCTGGTTCTACTAATGATTTTTTTTTGTTTTTCATTAAACATTAACTACCGGAAAAATAATAATTTCTAACTGATGACAATGACTTTTTAGTTCATATTTACAGAACAATAATAATAATACAGCATTTCGTTTGTTCATGTTGCAATTAGAAGCAAACCCAGACTGAGTTGAAGCCGTCCATGCTTTTAGCAAATAACTAAAGAATAGAGTATGAATAGTGGTAATAATAGAACAGCATATTGATTTTTTTGCCAGCATGCTTTTTATGCAGGAAATTGTAGAAAATCAGCTTTAATCATTTTTATATGTTGGGAAAAGTTTTAAATTACAGTTACTTGCTTTACGTTAGGGTTTCATTTAAACCACAGAAAATGTTTACAAATCACTTTACGCTGAATAATTCAGAGTTAAATTGGCATACAAGATTTTATAATATTGCTGGCCATTATCGCTAAATAAAGACATAAGAAGCCATTAAATAATAATTATGCCACGACCGTCTGCCTACCCGTCTTAACACTGATAAACTGTTCAATACATTGAGAAAAAAAATTTATATTATCCAGTGTTTTTTAGTTTTATGAGCACTTTACATGATAAAACTACTAGACGGAAATATTGTTGGAATTGAATTTTTTTTGTTATTATCTGGTGGATAACTTCATGGCATTTATTTTTTATATACGATTTGCGTCATATGAAATATAAAATGTTTATATTATAAGAGTATTAGAGTATACGAGTTTAATTTATAAGAGTATAAGAGTTTAATTTATAAGAGTATTATAGATACTAAGAATGAATACTACTACTACTACTAGTACTGCTACTAATACTACTACTACTACTACTACTACTACTACTACTACTACTACTACTACTACTACTATTACTACTACTACTACTGCTACTAATACTACTACTACTACTACTGCTACTAATACTACTACTACTACTGCTACTAATACTACTACTAATACTACTACTACTACTACTGCTACTAATACTACTACTGCTACTACTACTACTACTGCTACTAATACTACTACTACTACTACTACTACTACTACTACTACTACTACTGCTACTAATACTACTACTGCTACTAATACTACTACTGCTACTAATACTACTACTACTACTACTACTACTACTACTACTACTACTACTACTATTACTACTACTACTACTGCTACTAATACTACTACTACTACTACTGCTACTAATACTACTACTACTACTACTGCTACTAATAATACTACTGCTTCTAATACTACTACTACTACTGCTACTAATACTACTACTACTACTGCTACTAATACTACTGCTACTACTACTACTGCTACTACTACTAGTACTAATACTACTACTACATATGACCGCAGGGGCTACGAGTCCATTCGTTTGACTTTTTCCAATTAATTAGGCTGTAAATCGTCAATGGTGGATTAAATATTGCAGTAAGAGTTACTGGTATGTCGGCAAAAACCAATTACTTAACGCAGCCCCAAACAATAAATCCAGAAATGTTAAGTCGCACGAACGAAGGGGCCGGTGAACAGGACCATTTCTGGAAAAAAAGTTGCCACCAATTTGATTTTGTAAGGAATTGTTTTTTAAGCCAACAAAATGCCGTTGTGTTTAGCCGAATAATTTTTGGAAACGAAAATTTAATCTACATGGCTGGATAGTAGTCCCTATTAACCGTAAGGGCTGTTCCTTGCTCATTTCGAAGGAAATACAGGACGATAATGCCAACAGTGCATAAGCAGTGGGTGCTGTTGGCTGAAGTAGTAGAACACGAGACTATGAAGCGGAGGGTCCTGAGTTCGAGCCCGCGCTGAGTCATGAAATATTGTGTTGAATTCTTCTGATCAGCATTAGTGCGTGGTTGTGTTAGTTGTTGCCAGCCTGTTTCAATGATGAAGGCATAGTCACTGGTCACTGAAAATAATTGGCAGTGACTGAGTGCTAGTCCAACATAAAAAAAAACACGCCAAACTGACAATTTTAATTGCTGCAATGATGATTCGTTAACTGTTTAAAGGTTGTCTGCGTTACTAATACGACAATTTTTTATGGATGTAGCCTTTTAACCAGAAATAATTCTCATTCCTAAATAAAATTCCTTGATAAAAAGCTCTTTGAAGTTCGGGAGTAGATTTTTTCAAAATAAATTTCCACAATTGGGAAGCGTTGTCATGATGCCCCGCCAAACCCTTCATTCATACATTCTCAGCTATCAAACTAGAGTTTTCGATACAGCAGTTCTCATGCAACTAAAAAAACACCCATTACAACAGCTGCTTATTTAAAATATTTCTAACTTGAAAAACTAATATATGGGGAACAGTCCACAAACAAAAAATTTTGTTAATTTATCCAACTTATTTTTTTGTTAATGGAATATTACACTATATGTATAGTTTTATAAATATAACAAAAAATGGTAATTATTCATACAGAAATTATAAAACCAAATGAGAATTATTTCAAACAAAAAACCTTTGAACGAAAATTAACGTAACCGTATAATAATTTACTTCATGGCCCATGTTTGCTCCATTTTAGTTACGTAAAATTTCGAAACTGTGAAGATATTTAATCATAATTTAAAATAGAGAATTTAAGTATTCAGATAAGAAATGAAAATTACAACATTAATTTCGGGTTTCTTTAATAATCTCATTTTTGTTAAGAAAACAATTATTTTTAACGATGTATCGTATTTTATATTGCAAACAAAATTTGTTCTTATTATTTTATATTTCTTATTATTAATTAATTTTTTTTTGCTGTAAGAGCAAGATTTCTTTGTGGTCATTTAAACGAAAAAATTGTGTAATATTTTAATCACGCACAGTGAAGTGAAATAAAAATAGAGCACATTTCATTTTCACATTACAGCACCTAGTGATTTTAAAATTTAAATACTGAAATGCACAGCAAATGAAAATAGGTATATTGATTTTTTTATTTCATTAGAAATTTACATATAAAATAAAAATATTGATGCACAAGATTTTAACATTTCATTTTACGCCACTGTGCGGCGCTACTTTTTACTGTGGTTTTCCTTACGATAAGAAAGAACATATTTATTTTTATCAAATAAAATAAAACATGTGAAAAAATCTTCATGAACAATTAAAATCACGAGGATGTTAATTACTTTTTGTAATAAAAATATGTAAGTTTTTCACATATTTTTTTCTTGTTTGTTTTGCTTAATAAACAAATAATGATACACAAGTTATAAAGTCCAGAATGAATTGAGTCATTTAAAACACAAAGCAAAACTAAAATAATACGGCTAAATGCACAGTTTACAGATTTTTGTCACGTTCTTTATATGTATGTAAGTGCAGTTGTTTTTAGTTTAACAAAATGATCACAAAACGTGGACAAATTCCAGCAATTATAAACGAATTATAATGAGATTTTGTTTGAAAGCAAATGAAATATCCAAATGTCTAGGAAATATTTCGAATCGATTCGAGTGTTTTGGACAAACATAAACACGTGTAAGCGTACCTTAACATATTAAAGAAAACCCCAACATTTTTCTTTAATCGAGTACAAACTATTGAGTCGATTCGTTAATTCGGTAATAAGGCATATTAAACTCAATCGATTCATTTTAAGTAAATATTCTGTCCCAAAAAGTTGTTTATATATTCATATTTTTCTTTGTTATTTGAATTTCAATACGCCAGCGTTTTTAGAATTTAATGCTTGATGTGTTTTACTTTTGATAAAATTAAATTTTTTCTCAAGAGTATTTATTGCGATAAAATATTTTTATTATAACTATTTCAATTTACTGCTTGAATACAGAATTCGTAAAAACCAAGGAGAAACGAAGGGGAGGAAGGAAGCATCGTTATTAATGAAATAAAATTTAATAAAAATATTGTTTACACACAAATCTCAATGAATGATGAATAATAAATAGAATTTATTTTGTTCTTTGTTTATGTTACTCGTAAATATTGTAAAGCAGCAGATATGAAGAAATTATTGTTTCATTCATTTTTAAAGCTAGAGTTGAAACCCGATAGCAATACGAAAGCCTTTAAACGATACAAGCGGTTTGACAAACATGAATTTTCCGTTAGGATAAAAATTCACTAAAAGAAGATTTGTAGCATTATTTTAAAACTTAATTCCCAGAAAATAACTAGAAGAATTTTCAATTTCCTTTTCCCACCGAAACTGTATAAAAACTTCAAAGTTGGCCACTCTGCAAATAAATTTTTGTAGGCAGTAAAGCGTGTCAAGAAAACAAGAGAGCTTTTAAATCTTGAAAAAACAGTAAGCAACTTTTAGTTGTTATTAAAATTAAACTGGATTTCTTTCTTAATGGATTCTTTTTTGTTTTCTGTAAAGAATGTTCATAATTTTTAACAAAGAAATATTAATAACAAGAAAAGAAATGTTTATCCATTAAATACTATATCGGGAAAGCGAAAGATAAATGAAAAATAATAGTAATGACAAAATCACAGAAGTGTTAAGAAAATAAACAAAAGTAGCGGGGGAAACGTTTACTTGGCATAAAGCAGGAATGGAAAATTCAGTACTTTCAAGCACTTGCACGATGTATGTAAATATGTTCATACATACAAATGTATATACATAATGATTTATCTATCAAGAATGTTGAAAATGTGTAAGACCTTAATATAATTCTTTGAAAATACATATGTGCCGGATAAATTCCGGTTTCGGGCCAAAAACCTCAAGACACGTTAAACAAATTTCTGATTACCATTTGATTTTAATCAATTTCAAAGTGTTACACTTATGCAACACTTACGTTTCTGGAGTAATTCGTTACGAAAGCCTTGTTTGAAGAAAGATTCCAAATTCCTCAACCATGTGACAATTAAAACATATGATTGTGTGTACATATCGCACATGTTCGTTAATACAGTGCTAATATTACATTTTAGAATATTGAATTTCCATGTCTGGATAAAAACAAAAGAATGTAAAATAAAACAAAACAACTCAAATAAAACCTGTTAACAAATGTCTGTGTGTGTTAAATGTCATTCTCATTACGTTTGTTGTTGGCTGCGTGTTTATTTTTTTAATGAGTGTGTCAGGGATGAGAAATGATAGCAGTAGACTGATAAAAGACTGACTGCTTACCTAGGATAAGATAGAACCAATATTTTAGTTTACAAAAGTTGTAAATACATACCTACTTATTTTATAATTAAATTAAGAAATAACAAAAACAATGGACATACCTATACTACCTGCCTGCTAGATTAAATAAACTTTGTAATAACGACAAAATGTTTTTAACTCAGAGAAAATCCGTTTTTTTAATTCCAACTCAGCGGATACCCCCTACATATGCAACGCATTTCGCTTAACTAGAAAGAAGGGTAGTGTATTGAGAGGGCAAATGAATAAAAAGATAAAATAGACAATTTTTGTAGCTATTTCAGCCTTTTATTTTATCGGCTAAGGAACTTGTAAAAACGGTCCTAAGAGCTTGAAAGCTGCGTTTATTTTCAACATTACAAATTTCGTACTGCCTTTCTTTTAAGATATTGAAAGAAGGTAAGGATTATAAAGTGTTAATCCCTTAGCACTTCATCCTTACATAGACATAAGATATAGATATGTATATGTATAAAGATATGTATAGATAAGTACATCTTTAATCTCTTTTTAACACCCGTTGACACGTTAAAGTAGTTTACAATAAGTATTTTTTCATTTAACACCTACTGGAAGTTCGTTAATATCTTGTATTAAGACGTAAAACCATTTTCAGAACTATAATTACAATTTAACACATATTATTGTATAGTGTTCCAAAGCAATGCGAAAGTTTTCTTAGAATTATGGTGAACAGGTATACTTATTTGTTATACTGACAAAGTTTTAAATATTAAACTACCTATGTAATTATTAAAACATGGTTTTAGTTGCCCATTTCTGGATTTTTTTCTTTGAGGGTGTGGTTAATTTTGCTATGAGACAATTTGATTTCCAAACACTTCCTTACTTTGTACAAGTAGTTCCATAACTTTAAAATTCCAAGAGCCTTAGGTTTTCATACAAACCTTAGGTTTTCATACAAACAAATACAGCTGCTACCTAAAAATTATTCACCAATGCATACGGTTAAATAGTGCTTATAATTACAATAGTGCCAAGCTTTCCATCCCTGCTCAGTGAATTGGATTTTATCTAGTTTTTGATATGCTGCTTTCTTAATGGCTGTATAATAACCAAGTACATACACACATACATATGAGGATAAAATTAAAAACATTTGTGGCTTTGAAGGTAAATTTTAAGGCTTAAAACACAAGAAAGTAAATGAATTTACCGTTCATCAAATTTGGGTTAATATTTAAAACAGAATATAAACTAGGTGGATACCTAAGCGTGTATGTATGTATGTATTATATTGACATGTGCGTATATGTGTATAAATATGAACAAGTGCCCACATAGATAACACATACATGTGTGCATATAGCCATGTATCAGTAGCGAATAATATTTGAGTGGTTCTATTCAATAGAATCTATTGGGTACCTACAAGTTATGGAAACAGAAACAAGGTAAATTAAATAACTATCTACATATATGTATGTGTATGCCCATACATACGTATGTACCTATGTAGTCAATATTTACTAATGTTCATAATATTTACATATCATATTATCTTCTTAAGTAGAAGATATACGTATTATTTAAATATGTATTATGTCTTTAGTTCGTTGTTCTTTTCTTTTTTCGCAAATTTCATTTTGAACTTACCTTGAATAAAATTTCATTTATATCAAATTTGTTATATTTATTTAGTTGATAGTTTTTGTTAAGCACTCAAAAAAAAGCTCTGCTGTTAGATATTATGGAGTTACAAACACATTCACACTAAAACACTAACAAAACAATCACTAAATTAGTTTTGTTGTAGCTAAATCGATCAATTATTCTCGAAAATAAATCTAAATAAATTGTTTTGAAAAGGAACACTACATAAAATGTTTATTTTAAAATTGAAATACACATATACATATATATATATATATAGATATACATGTATGTTCATATGCCGATATACAACATACATATAGGTACTATTTGTATGTACATGGGCATATTATCTCCTTGTATCTTGTTAATGACAATAGCTTCATCGTTATTAGCATCATCATAGTCTTATAAGACATTTGGACAAATATCTAATATTTACACTCTCACTAACACATCCTCAAATTTACGAAATAAATTTATTGATGCATTCATTTTTATTTTTAATAAAATGGAATTTGAAATTTGCAAATCGCTAAAAACAAAATGTGTAATAATAGAGCCAACACACAAAAAGCATTTGGCAAATATATGTATTTATTGGTGAAATTTTTTCTTTTCACTAAAGAAAAAGTATAAGTATGGAATAATTATGTATATTAGTGTGTGAGCTCATAAATCGTTTCAAGTATTTGAACAAAATTGTGGAAGACACTAACACACAAGCATATTTTAACAATTGAGTAATTTAACACTAATTATGAATTATTTGTAAACATTGCAGTTTTCTTTTATTATTTAACGACATTGCAGTTTTCTTTAATTAACCACGTTAACATTTTCATATTTCCCTACAAAAATAATTCAAAACTTCATTTGTTGCGCAGTAGTTTTTAAGTGAAATGATTTCAATTAATTAAATTTATTCAATATGTATTATATATTTTTACTTTAACACTCCACTAATGTATCCGTACTTCACTGTGACTTTCTCTCTTGCCAACAATTCTCAAAGAACTGATTTAAACAAATAGAATGAATGTGTAAAAGGAATAAAGAAAAAGCAGGGATGCCACTATGTATAAAATGTTATATCACAAGACATTAGTCATAGCATAAGTTCGGCGGCTACATATAACTACGAAGCCGGCTGAGTAAATAATAATTCAGGTAGCATAAGATTTTGTTTTCTTTTGGTGTGTCGTTCTAAAATTTTTGACATTTGACATTTAGTTTTTGATTGGTATATGAATCAGATTTGCAAAAAAGTGAAAAAAATGCATTGGAATGAAAGAAATAATTTCATAAGAGATTTAAAGGCAACTGCTTGCAACGAAATAAAAATGAGAGAAAACGTCAAATTAAAATTCAACCATGTTCCGCTGAGTATATATACGGAACGAAATAAAGCAACTTTACGGGAACATCAAAGTGTGTACTCACTCACCCCTTTGTCCTTTTCCTTTCTCTCCATCAAACTCAATACTTGCAAAGTAAACTTTGTCAGTGCGATAGATGTCTAATAAAAATATATTTGCATAGGTCTATGACTTCCAATTTCTCGTTCAATTTCTTGTTTGTGAATGAACTAGTGTAGGGGACAATATATTCAAATGTGTCGAATGTAATAACTCATTATCTGCCTATTTCTCATTGTCGAATGAATTCTTTCTTTCGTATAAATACATATGAAACTAATACAATTTATAAAATTTTGTTTTAAATATATTTCTACGAAAGAAAGAATTCATTCGGCAATGAGAAATAGAAAATATATATATCACCGTTATACAGGGCTTTTGCAATCTGCCGGCAACTAGAATATAAATAAGTTCAGGCTGGCAGCTCTATTCCTTGTGAACAGGGTGTCTCTGGTGTTATTAAAAGATAATCGGTATAGTTTTCGCCTTAATAGAAGCTTTTGTAATACACAGCTGTTGTATTAAATCACACATTAATATGAGTTTAGTGAAGGCTGGTGCAGTGCGCTTGTATAGTAATAAATATTAATACAATTATAATTAAATATTCAAATAAGTGTATGAAATGGTGAAATTATATAAATATATCGTAGAATATTGTAAAGTTTGCTGAAGGAAAAGCGACATTAAAAAAGTACTATCGGTAAAAGAAAGAAGATATTTTTGGACACATGTGTATGTATGTTGGAATATAAATAGACAAAAGTGGGCACGTCACTTCAACCAAATACATACTATATAAGTAGTGTAAATTCGAAGGAAAAACAAAAACAATTATATAAAATAAATATCATTGTGTGGAAAATTTTATAGTGATTCTTAAAATATAAACACGTTTTTAAGAAAAGACTACGGCGGCACAGTTTCGATATTCTATATACATTCATATTTACTTAGGAATTAAATTTCATAAAAAGGTAAGTAGTTCTTTGGATTTTTGTCTGTTGCTCTTTTGTTAGTTGTCGATATTTTGTATCTATCATAAATTATTTTAATATTTATTTATATTTACATATGTATATCTCGTTATGTATGCGGAATTATCGGCAACAATTTATATTTATCTATCCAAGAAATATCATTCATTTTTAAATGTACTAAAAGTAGTGAATCAGTGTGTGCATAAGTGGGCACGTCATATTAATAAATTATGCTGCGAGCTGCCAGACTGTAAACATTTTCCATTAAATTGCAGGGAACTTTATTCATATTAATCAGATAAAAGATTATCCTGTATTTATTTTTACATATGCATATCAATCATAGAGAAATCTTAAAACAGTTACTAGGGATTTTTGTTAAGCCTAAACCAATGATAATTTATATGATAACAAATATATACAACGTCTTAAAAAAAGCAGAATATTCGTATTAAAATAAATATCGCACAAGAATGCGTGATAAATACCTCTGCATATAACAGTTTTTGAGCTTAACTCTAGTTCAATGTGAGATGCTTTTATTTTTTGAATACCTATGTTAAATAATTTTATTAATACCTATTTGTTTATGTAACTCCTCAATTTTTTATAAGAAGTGATTATATATATAATTTGCGTACTTAAATATGTATATGTATTGAAAAATTAAAGGGGACTTAATATCGTCAATTAATATCTACAAGATTTAATTTCATATGTGGGAAAGTCTGCATTACAGGTTCGATTGGAATCATAAGAAGTATATCACTTTGCGTTATTGAAGAACAACTTTCCAATAGCTCTAACTCACCGATTTTCTTTTTATTTTTTTATATATTAGTTTAATATTTTAACCTATCATTTGATGTATACATACATATATAACATGAATATATGTACCTATCTTAACGAAATAGTACTATACAGATAGCTCGTGAACCCAAAAGTAGAAAATAATTTATTTTAAGATGGGAAATTTTAAGATTAAGGAATAATATATTATATTATAAAAGGCACTCGGTGGGCTTTCACCTTTATGGTATTTTGCATCACAGCGCTGCTGAGTAAACCTTTTTGTGGTCGTAATAAAAAAAAACAATTAAATTTCAATTCACTTTTTTGTTCAATAGTCAATATTGGAAATAATTGCATTTTATGGGATTAGTTTCCCTGTTATTTTGTTTATAATCTGGTAATAAGACTAAAAACATGTGTTTTTATTTTCGATTTTGTACAAAAATCGTAATGCGAGTACAACCAATGAGATTCCACCAAAACGAGGGCTCGTCCACAAAAACAACAGAACAGTATACGAGTACATACTCGTGCTAGTGACGCAGCATGGGATACACACAGAATTTATATGCAAAAAAAAAATTAGAAAACAAATTGTGAGAGGAAAAGATATTTGTGGTGGAGTGTAGGATAAAAAACGTTAGCAGGTGAAATTATGTGTTTACATTTTTATGTAACAACACGAATAAAATAAAATTTAAATAAAAAACAAAACTGCTTCTTTGTGCATTTGCCTTTATTTTTCACTCTTTCTATTTAAATATTATTTTATTTAATTTTTATTTAGTTATTTATACCTACACATTATTTTTTTTAATAGAAAAAACAGTTTTAGTTGATCCGGAACTATTGCTATGCATTTGTTTTCAATTTAATAATGCTCTCGCAATTGTAAAAATCTATCAAAGTAGCTTTCATTGGAAATTTGCAATCATTGTGGGCATTTGCCTTGGATTAAGAAACAAATTAATAATAAAATAATATTTAAAACGTAAAATTTACGTAATTAAAGATAGTTGATTATTGTTGACGAACAAGTTTATAATAATATTCCCGATAGATCTTTGAGTTTTGTATTGTTGACATTAGACGAGACGGTAGTCTTTAATCGTATTCTTAGAATGTGCAAAACGTAACGAAATAAATTGTACCTATCTGCTTGTAGAAATGTTTGCTTGATTCAACCGAACGCCTTTTACCGTTTCATAGTCATCCGTTTAGTTGCCGTTGACACTCTGTAGAGTCAACAACAAATTCGCTTCCGCTTCCAATTTCTCAACGAATAAATTCTAGAAAAGCTAATAAAAAGAATGGGTAAGTTTATAAAGTGTTTGGCGCGCAAACCATTGTTGTTATTCCCATACATTCATATACATGTGCGTGTATGGATGAATGTACATACATACATATGTTAGGAGAGTGGTTTTTTATATCTTTTCTGTTATATCAGATGTGTACGAGTACAAACAAATATTATAAATAATTATTAAAGAGGCGCGACTAGCACGAGGACCGTATATTTTTTTTTTTGAGTGTCACATCTAATGTTAGTAATTCATGCAAAAAATTCGCCTAAAAAGAAAAAATACATATTAAGATGAAAAACATCTATCTAGAAATGGCGGACGCTCGCGTCATCAAACGTAAATAAACAAATTGATAACCTCGTTTCTTACAGCCATACCTAAATGCGGGCAGAAAGCGGAACGTTTTTTTCCGCTGAGCCTTAACGCTGAAATGCCATACCTAAACATAAGCGGCAGCGTTATGTAAAAAAACAATAAAAACAGGGTTATCAAACAAACAAATTAAACAACCCTGATTATTTTAACAGCTGGACGGACGACATTTGTGATTTTGTTATTGAAATTTTGTACAAATTACAAACGTGCATACATATGTATGTATATAATCATATTGTAAATATTTTCTTACCACCATTTTCTTATACGAAGTGCACAAATTTTTTCTTTTATTATATATTTCACTTTTGTAAATCTTTGCTCTTTTTCTCTGGTTGCAATTCTCTTCTTTTGCAACCAATTTCATTAAAAAACTCTCTGTCAAAATCGGATTTTCCAATAGCAAAGCGTTGCCGCCGCGTTATTTCGGTATGCTCCATACAAAATGTATGGACATGAGAACTTTTGACAGCTAAAAAACGCTTGCCGCCCGTATTTAGGGATGACAGTTAAGCGGCATGACCAAACATCAAACTGACGCTTCAAACTCTGCTTATCTGTGATAGTGTTAGTGAAAAAAAAACTCACACGTATGGTTTGATGTGAGTTTGAAGAATATCAAAACAATTTAGATTTCCACTGTCAAACTGAATTTCACCAACACATACACAAGTTTGAAGCATCAGTTTGATGTGTGGCCATGCCGCTTTACAGTCGTTTAATAATATAAACTAAAAATATGAACTATTTAGTAACAGTAGAAGAAAGTGTTGTGAACATACAATTATCGCCTAGCTTATGATCTACCATCATGGCAATTTCCCTCTAATTTCAATTTCCGTTTGTAGCATTCTACAAAATGCATCAATCGGTTTTAATGGAATTTCCAGTACACGCTGTTATTTTCTTAAAGTAAGACCTGATGTAATTTTTGTTTAGACCAATCTCACGGCAGCCTAAAACTAATGAAAAATTCAATTTTCCAAAAAAATTATAAAATGATATTTTTGTTTTAAATTTATTTATTCAGCACAACGCACAGTGGATCAATAGTAGGACATAGTGGTCAAATGACGATGTTCGATTTTTTTCACCGTTAGTTCGCTCTAATATTCACTATTAGTGGTACTACTAAAACATGCAAAAAGTTTTCCAATCAGTTGTTTTTTACATTTACTTTTGTACATCGGAAGTGAACAAATCAAAACAACTTTCCTTATCTTTTTCAGCAGTGCTAATAAAGTTAATTTTTAGTGCGTGTTTTTCAAAAAACACATTTTTGACTTATTGTTTTACAATGGCTATTTAAGTTGAAGGTGTTTACCGTTATTATTATGTATTTAATAATTTTTTAAGCAAAACGTATTTTGGGGAAAACGGTTTCACTTCAAGTCAATTTTCACGTATTAACTATGTTGCCGTCTTATGATGCCTTCAAGTTACATATCAAAATGTTGCTCTATATCTGTACTTTTAATTTAAAAAGAATTTATCTGCGTTTGTTTGCGAATGTGCATGGTACAGAGAGTCTTCGTCTCTACGACTAGATTCGTAGCACATACATATTTTCCACATAGTTTTTATCAAGGCGAATTCATACCAGGTGGCCTTAGTTCAGAAATCCATGATCAGCTGTTACCAAGGCAAAATTATTGAACCGTCAAAGTGTTCTGGTTTTTCGTGTGCGGCCATTGTTTTTTCCAAAGCATTTCATTTGACAGTTCAATAAATTTTACACAGAGTTGCATAAGTGAGTTCACCTTGTATGAATTCGCCTTGGTTTCTACCTTCTGTTGCTCACTGTACAGTTCATGTTTACGATTTGATTTATTGTTTTCTTTCTTCACAATTTTTAGGACACGATTAGGTTTAATTGTCGACAAAGCTCAAAGTGGCGGAAGTGGCACATCCAATGACGGAAACACTGCAAGAACTTTTTTTTAATTCAGCTATATCATCTGAAATAACTGACTTAGATCAAGCACTTATTGATCGGTGTCATCATCTTTTGCAATGTCTTTCATCGGGAAAGAAAATTAATAGTGTAGAATTTAGAGATTACTAGTTAGGAACCGCGCGAATGCTTATTAGTACGTATCCATGGTATAAAATTATATCAGTTCATAAAGGGTTAATTCATGCATCGGAAGTAGTTGATCACTGTCTAGTTTCCATAGGCGAGCTCTCCGAAGAAGCCGCTGAATCTTGTTATACATTATTTAAGCAATTCAGACGAGACAACACGCGAAAAATGTCTCGTGTTGCCGCTAACACTGATCTTTTGCATAGACTTCTTCTAAATTCCGACCCGTTGATTTCTTTTTTACGCAAATTGCCACAAAAGAAGAAGTCTATGCTGTCACCTAAGGCTTTACGTATGTTAAGTTTTTGAAAATAATGTACAAATGTTGTATTAAATTGTCGTTATTAAATTTATTATTGTTTTTTTAATTAATAACTAAAATTTTTGGTAAATAAATTATGATATTATATTTAAAGACTTTTTTATCTTATTTTACCCTAATTGGCCCATAAATACCGTAATCATAAATATTCGTATTAATTTTGATGACTATAGCTGAGTAAACTACGTATGACCGCCTTCCTTAGAAACTTGAACCACTGTGCAACGATATCGAGTGACATCGTGGGCCAGGCAGTTAATGTTGATTCTTAGGGTCTCCATAAATTAAAAATATAATGTATAAATACTTCATAAAATTTTTTTTATATTTATAACAGATTTGTAAAACTGATTTTTATAGAAAGTTTACTTTATAAACCCTTTATAAAACGAAAATATTTTTTACGAATAAGGCAGTAGGTATATTTGCAAAATTAAAAGGAATTTGAGTAAAGGAAAAGTTAAGTTTTTCGTTTATATAGAAATATATTACTTTCATAAAAAATTTGGTTGCCATATAACCAGAAATTTTTTGCATTTTTTCTTTTATTTTAACTGCGAAAGCTTTTAGTAAAATATTGTGTGAAACGCATTTTTCATATCACCGATTTAAAAAATCGCTTAAGATGTGACAATATCTTAAAAATATTTAAATAGTCTGTCTAAATTCACAAGAAACTTTTCAAAACTTGCCTGCCATACAATGTTTAGAGTATCTCTTTGTATAGTACAAAAAGAGAAAAAAAATTGGAATAAAAATTCAAATATTTGCTTTATAAAGCAGATATTTCTATTGTCAAATAGTTTTTTTCATTTTATTGCTATTTTAAATTCATTTATACCATCAATTTATTCACAAGAAATGTTTATAAAGTATAAAATATTGTATAAGGTCGGTTGTCAACCTTAAGTCTTCAACACAAATAAATCCAAGGCAAACGCTTGTAAAATATTCTCCCCTAGTCTTTCAAAATATATTTATACATAATTTACATTTTTAATTTGCATACATTTTCTGGTTATTTGTATAGGGAAATTATTTTTGAAAAATTCAAATGATTAAAAAAAAAATATCGTAATTGCTCAATATTAGTGAGTTTTGAACTTTGTACTGTGAAAAATTTCCCCGAGTAGACGACTCGTTCTTTCTTTATATGCTTAATTCGATTATTTTGCTAAAGTTTTATTCGTTCTATTTCTGTGAAAAATAACATATTGGAACGGGCTGCCACACGCACACGTACAAATGTTTTTATGTGCACCTGTAAATGCTTATCAATCTTAAAGATTGCTCGATTAGGGTCGCATGTATAAAATACCAAACAAAAGTAATTAACAAATAGCGCACTCAAATCTATCATAACATAGATAAATATTTATTAAACTTTTAATATTTGCAGTTTGCTAATAAACATTAATATAACTTTTATATGATTGTCATTTGTTTGTCATATATAAAAACAAACTCAATCGTTTATAACATGAGGACATAAAAGAATAAAAAAAAGGAAAGATACTAATCTAATGGGTTGGTCTCTCTCACCAAATCGCCTCTATTTCTAATTTTTATCACTTAATTGTCATACTGCCGCAACTAAAATAAGAAATACTATAATCGCACGTTTCCTAGAAAAGCACCGTAACTAAAAATCTATTTTAAAGATGCGCAGTGGGGTCAAACGCTTTTTTCACAGATAAATTCATATCTTCACAACTACGGTAGTCAGACAATCTGATTTTAATACATCTCTCTCTCTCTCTCTCTCTCTCTCTTAGGACACTCTTTTAAATTCTAGAAGTAATTATTAATTTTTCTATGTCCATCAGCCATACCTCAATACGGGCGGAAAGCGGAACGTTTTTTTCCGCTGAGCTTTAACGCTGGAATGCCATACCTAAACAAAAGCGGCAACGCTATGTCAAAAAAAAAAAAACAATAAAAACAGGGTTATCAAACAAACAAATTATACAACCCTGATTATTTTAACACCTGGACGGACGACATTTGTGATTTTGTTATTGAAATTTTGTACAAATTACAAACGTGCATACATATTTATGTATATAATTGTAAATATTTTCTTATCTCCATTTTCTAATACGAAGTGCACAAATTTTTTCCTTTATTATTTATTTCACTTAAATTTTTGCTTGTTTTCTCTGGTTACAATTCTCTTCTTTTGCAACCAACTTCATTAGAAAACGCTCTGTCAAAATCGGATTTTCCAATAGCAAAGCGTTGTCGCCGCGTTATTTCGGTATGCTCCATACAAAATGTATGGACATGAGAACTTTTGACAGCTAAAAAAACGCTTGCCGCCCTTATTTAGGTATGGCTGTATGGGAATACACCAAGAGTGAGGCTCTCTAAATTTGGGTGCTGTTGGCGAAAGTAGTTCACACTTGGACTCATGAATGCGCTATCGAATTTTTCTGAACTGCATTAGAGCATCATGAAGGCCTTCTCACTGGTCTTCTGAGGGAAGAAGTTAAAAAAAAACCAAATCGGTTACAAAATTGAAAACTATCTTCTGGTAAAAAGAAAAGAATAACGCAATAAAAATGCTACAAAATAGACAAAATTCACATATATCCTGCAATCAGTTCGAAGGCGATATGAATTTTTTTATATTGTTATTCTCAATGAAAATAAAAGCAATACAATGAAATTATTCTGTAGATCGTCGTCGTGCTGTAATAAATGCAAATAATAAGTTATGGCGGTGTTATCGCAAATAGGCGATAAGGATTTTTATACTTACATATATTCTATATCGTTTGTCAGTAGAAGTTAATGATTTTGACTTTGAAATATTTACAATAATGTGAATTATAGGATAAGTTGTGTCCGTTTTTTATACAAGAGTATGTATATTTTAACGCAAACGCATGACCTTTTTTTTGATAATCAATAGTTAACGTTTAGACTTTAGCACTCAGTCATGAATATGGAGAGGAATTATTAAGATAAAAATTCCTTTATTGGGCTCAAGTTCAAATCTGCAAATAATTTTTTTTATGAATTTTTATTGAATTAAAGTTACTTTTGTTAAGGGTGTAAAATTTAGAATATGTTTATAATCATCAACCCAGCAGAACGGATCAGTAGTAATTTCGAAGGCGCTACAGCATTTCCGAAGAGTTAAAGTAATAAAAACTACAACAAATTCTCTCGCCTTACATCTTTCTCAATCTGTAGTCTCAATACTATTCCCTCTTTTCCATTGAGTGGGTATCATGCCCTGAGTGTCAGTCCCAACCAAGGCAGATTTATCAGGAGGTACTCTCACTAGTACAACAATTAACAACACCAAAAACCACACGTATATTGTTGGTAGAAAATTTAGAGCTAATGTCAAAATCAAGGAAGAAGAAGCATCAGTAGCAAGGAAGCTTTAAGAAAAAAAAAACATTTTATGTGGCTTGTATATAAACTTTTGACAGTAGTTCAACACGAACCAAGGAAAATTCAATACACAGCTGCGCTACTGAGAGTACCTGGTAAATCTGCCTTGGTCCCAACTAAAGAATGAAGTTGATGGAATGAATATTTGTCTTTAATTTCTATTGACTATCTAGCGAAATAAGAACCTATGATGTACCCTAGAAACAACAATTTAAAGCTATTTGGTAGCCCTTGTAAAATTTTTCGAATCAAAGCTCGACTAAAGCTGTGTTATAACCACTAGTATCGTCCGGTAGTCAAAAATTCGTCTACGTGACATCGTTGATATAAAAATCTTTATGGCACATTTTTTTTCAAATCAGAGCTACGGAAATTTAGAAAATATAACAAACAAATGGCTTCATATTCCCTATTATTCCTTAAAAAAATTAATTTAAGACAAGAATAGAAAGGCCTTTTTCTCTATCTATTTTGTTATTGAAATTAAATAAAATTTAAAAGATTTTACCACTTTTATCTTAAGAATTAAATAATACTTATATTGTGCATATCTACATAAAAATACCTTTTAAACCGTATAACTTTCGCCAATATTTATGGACGATAAGAGACTTAAAATTGTACCACGAAAAACAGGCTGGTTTATAAAATGTGAAATTTCAACAGAAGCCTATTAAGCATTCCCGTTAAGGGCAACTGCAGTTTTAACTGCATAAATAAATCCGGCTATACTTCAGCTATAACATTCAAGTTGCTGGTTTCCAAATGTTTGTGTGTCAAATCATGGTTTGTCTTACTGTGTCTTTATTACTTCAATACTTGGTTTTTTTTTGCGAATATTTATTTACTTTTAAATACTGGAGAAACAAAACACTAGTGAGAGTCACTAATGTTGGAGCTGCATTTGAGTTTGTTTGCTTTCAATTTTGTTGACTGATAACACACCAGCCAGCCGGTTTTCTTGTTACTCAATAATTTGTATAATAAGAAACGGAGTATATTTTTTTTTTGTCCACTTGTTTTACTCTAGATACTCTACAGCTTTTAAACGACGCGGTCGTGGTGTAGCGACTTTTTTTCCTAAAAAAAAAAAAACTCGAGACAATACAAGTGTTTTAATTTTTGGCTGCCTGTGAAATCTGAAAAAAAATAAATAAAAATAAGCTAATAACGATAATTAAGAGAGGTTTAAACAAGTCGGCGAATATTCAGTTATAATTTTTATATATATTTTTTTTATGATAATTGAAAGTCTCGAGATTAAAATTTGCAACGAGTTGCATTTAATACACAATTTAAAAAACTTCGTTCAGTTCAGTGGGCTTTATTTTAATAAATTAAGTATGCAATTTATTTCTTTATTATATGTATGTGTGTGTGTGTGTATATATGTCTCTTATATGTGTTTGTATATATGTAGTACGTATTAAGAAAGCTCTAATTAATTTCTCTTTTACGTTCGGCTAGACCGGTAACAAGTGATATTAACTTTGTGTATCATAATGATTAAATTTGTGATTTACAATTACATATTCGTATATATTGTCATATACTCATAATTTCAAAAAAGCCCTAAGTGGCATTGAAACATTTTTACAGGATTCCCGAATATTTTTGAAACATTTTTGTGTTAACTTGTTGAGAAGAACGTTATTTTTAATTGTTGGGGTGTAAAAGTTTGCAGTAAAATGTATTTCAATACGGCGCACGGTAGTCAAGCAAAAAGTCGACTATTTAGCATTTTTTATTTCGTTTGCCAAGAAAAATTAAAAAAAAAATATCCACCAAACTATGAATATATTTTTTTCCATGAATGTATAAAACTTAAAAAAAATTGCTCTATCGTGAATGAATTTTTTGAACCTAAAGTCATTTGTTTTGTTTTCTATAGGAAACTGTATGAAAATTTCTAAAGAAATTTTTATTTTTTATTGAATATATAGACTATGCAGAACTATTTTTTGTTCGAAATTAATTAAAAAAGTGCAAAACAAAATAACTGACCCATTTCATGTGCTTTGTAAAGATTTTGTGGACTATTTTTCGAGTTTTCATGTAGTGGAACGAAAAGTCTTTCGAAAGTCTGAGTTAATAGCATACAAATTCGAACTGTTTTGTTTTCAAATCGAATTGCATTCACTGTATATTGATAGCAGGAACCAACAAAAGCAAATTCCCTTCTTTGGGGAATGAAAAATTCATGGGAACAAACATTTTACAATTTATTCACAATAGGGGTAATTAATTTTTTTATTTTTATTTTATAGGAGTAATTAATTTAATTTCGGGCCGATAGCCATTAGTGGCTAGTGCCTTCACTTCTTTTTGTTTATTGTAATTTTAATTACATATAATAGATTTGAAAAAAAAATAAATGTTTTATTTTCGATATGAAAACTTGTTCCAAGTTAAAAAAACCGGACACAGTAAAGGGCTGAGAAATTGATATTCTCTACTATGGATTACTTTCTATTTCTTCAACATAAATGAATTTTTTTTTTTAAGTCAAGTTGTACTAAGAGTCAAGAAAATATCGTTTGCATATTAAATAATTCAAACAAATATTATTTCTATAACATATAGTATTTGTTGATCTCTCTAAACTATCTAATAAATATTTTTTGTATTTTTATATCAACTAATATTTGTGAATTCTATGTTTGTATGTATTTTTCGTCTGATAAGCCCCTTTAAGACATTCTTAGATTATATGCCGCCTATGTGCTTACTTATTATTTACATATAAGTACGAGTACATATCTTTTTAATGTTCGAGTAAAAACAAACCTAAGAAGTTTGAAATTTCGTTGTTCGTTTTTTCCCTTGGATATTAGCAAAGAATATATTAGTCATTTAACATGTTGTTTCAAAGTCGAAGCTGATATAAAGTTGAGTGTTTTACTGTATGAGTTAATGCATACACATTATAAATTAGTTTTGTTTCAAAAATGCAGCCGTCTAAGAGTAAAATTAAAATGCAAATAAAATTATTTGTTCGCAAGCATTTGAGAGAGGGCATTAGTGTGGTGGCAAATAATAGGTCTGTTCCAAGTAATTTCGGGCAAGTTTGGGTTAATGAGAAAAAAAAGAAAATTACTCAACCAAAGTGCAAAATCTACCCAATTTTGCTGGAACGCAAAAAACCATAATTATATCTTTTGAAAAACTAGTGCTTCTTTCTCTTTAAATTAATTTTTATTTTAGTGGTTTCATATACTGAATAAGGCTCAATATCAGGAAATGAAAGATTCACTTCATGTGTCCATATGTTGTTCACTAATCTGAAAAAGCATTTTTGTATACTAAACCAAGGGGCAAATATGCGCAAATGTACTAACAACTTCAAGTTTTTTTGAAAAATCTTCCATTTTACTTTTAACCAATTTTCAATTAACAACTTCTTTCCTTTATTTGTAAATTTTCTTTTTACTTTTTTATTTTCAAATGTAAACAAAAAACAGCTGATGATATAATTCTTGCCTAAACTTACCCAAAGAAATAGTTCGGGCGACTTTGTACAGGAAATGAAAAAAATTACTCTCTCGTTTTCTCTCAAAATTGCACAAAAATTGTTATCTAGAACGCATTTGGGTAACTTTGGGAGAGTTCGGGCTGTTTCGGGCTGCATCTGGAACACAGCAAATAATAAAAAAATTAAATAAATAATAAATTTCTTACGAAATATTTGATATGGAACTGATTTTTTTTTTTTTTGTAAATGTGAAAAGATTGTGCAAAATCATACCATAAATATTTTTTATTCGATATGAATCAACATAATTTTCTTAGAGACTTTAAGGGAGGACGACACGATTAAAGTGCTTGTAGTCAGGCTCGTACACGTGTGCTTGACGTTAATGGTACACAATATCTAAATTAATTTGATTTGATTTTCCATCAAGTGTCGGCGGTGTCACACATACTAACAAATTTCCACTTATGATAAAAAAGTGCTTGTCAATCATTTTGATCGTGTCTAGGCCCTTTTATACAATTCGTCAACACTTGGTCTAGACATTCTCAGGATTAAAAAGAAATTTATATATACATATATGACAAGGACTGCTTAATGTATTTTTTTAATTGATAAAGAATTAAAAAATCTATACAAGATTTATGTACTAAAAATTTTATGAAAACAACTTAGCGTATCTAAACGGCAATTTGATTTCTTCGACTAATTTCTATATCATAAAGATTTTATTAAACATATCCTATACCTGCATTATATTGGCTTTTGCACCAAATTATCAGCAGTCTTCAACCAAATTCCAAAAGTAACAAAAACCTCTCGCCTTATGCACAAACTTTTAAGAAATAATTGGAAATTACTTAAGAAATGCATACTAGACTTTGAAATTTAAAAAAAAAACACAACAAGAAACTTTTAATTGATATGAATCTATTTTAATTATCTACTTTTATGCATTAAATACTTTAAAGAATTTATTTTATACAAACCTGCATTATGTGTGTGTGTTTTTGATTGAGATCTAAGTTTGTTACCCATAAAAGGGGCCTGGCACTCTGAGTCAATTGATTTATAAAAAAAGTAAGTTTTTGAGTGAGACATGAAGAAAATTATATATTCACTCAACAACAAAACAAGTTAAAGGGGCCTGGCTGTTAAAATTAATTGCCATTTGGCGAGAACTATAAAACTTGTTGAATGCCAAACACTTAAAAATTATGCAAATTGTAAAAGTTCAAAAATCAACAACTTCAGCGTAGAGGTTCGTGCCTGCGACAGTATTTGTATTTAAATATATTATGATCATTTTAATTTTTGCTCGTCGTTTCAACTTATGTAAACAAAAAAAATATATATTGGTTTTAATTTTGTTCTCTATTTGGTTATTACTGGTATTAACTGGTGCAAATGCGTCGCTCATTTAGGTGCAGAAACATTTTAAGTTGAAAATTGCAAAATTTGAAATTAATATATTTTTTTCTTTTGATTTTATTTAGTTTTATTTTTGTTTGTGTGTGTTTTTGTAGTGATATAATTGGGGTATTCACACTTCGTGCTAATTGGTCATATTGTCATAATATTTTAGACCAGTTTAAAAAAGTTGTTGTTGTGCTGCAAACAAAAAGGTCATAAAATAATAGCACTCTTTCAGGTATGTGTTTGTTTTGTCATAAAATAGCTCTAGAGATCTGAGTCGAACGGTTAAAAATCTTTAGGTGAGACGGCGATAGTATATGTTTGCCGCCATTACTTATATATGATTCATGACTAAAAAAAGGCAAAAAAAATGATTCATACCTATATGTCTGTACATTGAATCACATTTTTATAACATAAAAAAATTAATAGAGAACTAAATCGCAAAAACTAAATATATACAAGTGAAAAATCTTTCTCGTTTAACTTACGTAGCTGGCAGCCACTGAACGTTTTTCCGTATGACGCCGCAAAAAAAAAATTTAATAAGCTCTTATCAAGGCAGCAGCTGTTTTATTTTATACATACAAATTCATTTAGATATTCCTGCGCACCAGAAGACAAATTTAATAATTTTAAATAGAAATGGAGTTTTTAGACGATTCGTCTTTAATTGTATTAATTTTCTTCTGCTTTGATAACAGCTAATTATAAATGTGTTGTTATCTTATCAGGTGATCGATGTTTGAAATAGCATACAAAGTTATGACGGGTTGTTCAAACTAGTCATATTTTTAGTGCTATTATTTTATGCTTATGACTTTATGACTACAGTGTGAATACCCCAAATATATTTTACTGTACAGATTCCTGGAAAACATATTGAATGCTCGTGATAATAAAAATTTGAGGGTGCTGTTGGCTGAAGTAGTTCACATTAGACGCGGAGGGTCCTGAGGCAGTTGTTGCCAGCACTGGTCACTGAACAGTAGCGACTGACACTATCATGTACTAAATAAAATCAGAGTAACGGCAACCTCCTTCGTCGGTCCTGTAGCAAGAAATTAGCCAGCGAAGTAAAAAAGTTGAAATAGCTACAAAAAATTCTCCCCTGATTAAGCCCCTGAGTGCTGGTCCGAGATAAAAGAAAAAAAAATAATATGAAACCATGATTAGGAAAGTGAAAATAGAAATAATTTTTCAACCGCCTTTTACTTAAAGGATTCTTATACAACTTTTCTGATATATTGAACTGTTGTCGCGTAGTGTGCTATAAAGGTTTGCAGTCGAAGCCAACATGCTATTTTGAATGAATTTGAAAGAAATTAGTAACACATAGAAACTGCAACTTGGGTTTTAAAAACCCTCCTTAAAGGAATGGATCAGTTCTTACAATTGAATAGTAGATCACCTTCTCTTCCTCTGTAGGCAAATGAAATTTTACAGAAATTATATGATTCTTTTAGAAAATGCTGATTCATTTTCTAAAAAATTTTTATCGATTTAGTTTTATATAAAAAATCATCTGCCCGATTACTATAAAATTTTGTTACTGTGTTTCGTTATATCCGGATTGAGAGGTAATTACGTGTGTCGCAAAGCAATTTCTAAACGAAGTTGTCTTTGATGTTGGTGGCTCAGAAGTCCTATTTGGAGAAACACACAACACTCAGTATTTTTAATTTCTGTATAAGCAGATGCTAGTAAATAATTCTCAGCTGAAAAACCTGAAATAGCTAATTATGACGATTTTGCTCTCATGGAGCAAAATTATAAACATATTGTTACGAGTATTTTAAAAGACAAGATATTGATGTTTAAGCAATTAAACAAGTTATACAGGTGGAAAGTATTTTAAAAGCTTTGGATTCGTTTAGCTGCTAGTTTATTTTTATCGCCTTAAGTTTACGTTAAAAATAAAGTGATGGGAGTTATTATAGAAAAATAAAAAAATAAAACAAGTAAAATATTGTTAAAAATGTTTGGTTCTATTTTTTAAATTGCAGTGCTTAATATACCGTTTGCTTTCGCTTTTAATTTCTGCTTGTTTTGATTTAATCTTAAGGTAAAAAAAAAGCTATTAAAATGATAAAAAAAAAATTCAAAATTAAATTTTTAGAAACTACGACATATTCACTCTCTCGCACTAGTGATTTAGAGGACTCCAGTGACGAAATGACCGAAGGCAAAAAAGTACCCAGCACTCCTCAGCCCGGCTCCAGTGCTGAGGTACCATTTCGAAGAGGTGGCGATTTCCGCAAATCATCCTTAAGTCTAAATCGTTTAGTGGGTGTTATCGACGAGGGTACGAATACCGTAAGCTTTTCCATTTACACCACACCAGAGTTTAAGGAAATCGCCAACCATCGTATTGAGAAACAAATAATCACAGTGAAAGAAGGATGGTTTGAGCAGGATCCCATTGCCATCATCAACAATATCTATCGTTGCTGTGATGTGGCCGTGAGCATGTTGCCACCCTTGGGCTATCGCAAGGAAGACATTTTCACGATAGGCATAACAAATCAACGTGAAACTACTGTGGTGTGGGACAGTATGACAGGAAAGCCTTTATACAACGCCATCATATGGAATGATATACGCACCAATACGACAGTGGATCAAATTTTGGCCAAAATACCCGAACAAAATAAAGATCACTTCAAAAATATTGTGGGTCTGCCCGTGTCGCCATACTTTTCGGCATTAAAAATCCGATGGCTGAAAGATAACGTTGCTGCTGTACGTAAAGCTTGCCGGGAGAAGCGTTGTAAAGCTGGCACAATTGACAGTTGGATAGTGTGGAACTTGACCAAGGGTGAGTGCAAGCTTATTACTCGTAAGACTTTCAAAGTTCACTAATTAAGGACCAAAAGCCAAAATTTTGAAACACAAAACATTCCGATTTTGATTTATTAAAACCACAAATTGTTTCCTGTCCAATTGCATACATCATACATCTTCATCAATATAAATTTTAAATTGTGCTACTAAATTAGTTTTTTTTTTAAATCTCTGTAATTAGGTGCACTCCACATCACCGATGTGACTAATGCCTCGCGCACTATGCTGATGAATATTGAAACACTGGAATGGGATCCAGTGTTGCTGAAAACTTTTTCCATTAATCCCGATATGCTGCCCGATATCAGAAGTTGTTCGGAAATATATGGCAAAGTTTTAGATGAGCGTTCCGTACTCAAGGGCATGCCTATTAGTGGGATATTGGGAAATCAACAAGCTTCGCTGCTGGGGCAAATGTGTATAAAACCTGGGCAAACGAAAAATACTTACAGATCTGGCTGCTTTCTGCTCTGCAATACAGGTACCACTCCCGTGATATCCTCTCGGGGTTTGTTGACTACAGTGGCGTATAAACTGGGGCCTAACATGCCGCCAGTATACGCCTTAGAAGGAGCAGTGGCAGTAGCAGGCCATGCCTTGGAATGGCTACAAAATAGAGTACGCATTGTGCCAAAGGCTTCAGATGCTGAACAATATGCCGAAGCTGTGATAACAACTGGAGATGTTTATTTCGTGCCCGCATTTACTGGTCTCTATGCACCCTACTGGCGTAAAGATGCGCGCGGTATTATTATTGGCCTAACACAATTCTCCACTAAACATCATATTATAAGGGCAGCCCTTGAAGCCATTTGCTTTCAGTCCCGCGATATTTTGGAATGCATGTATAAAGAGGGCAATTTCAAATTCAATAAACTTCATGCCGACGGCGCCTTATCTTCCAATAATGTTCTAATGCAATTGCAAGCGGATACGGCGGGCGTACCAGTATTTCGTTCACAACTCTTGGATTCTACTGCCTTCGGTGCGGCCATGTGTGCTGCTCAAGCCGATGGGATTGAATTGTGTAAATTTGATCCGGACAAAAGACACTATGATAATATATATTACGATACTTTTTTGCCAACCAGCACGGATGAGGAGCGGGCTCATAGATATGGCAAGTGGAAGAAGGCCGTTGAACGCAGTTTCGGTTGGGCAGATCGTGGAGAATCGAAATCAATGACTCAAGAAAGATATCGTATGTTGTCGTCAGTACCTGTTAGTTTATTTATTATTACAACTTTTGCAATGCTGGCACATTCGTTAAGACATATTAAGTCATAGACAATCAATTAGGAGATAAATAGAAATAGGAAATTAAAAAAAAAGGTTTTTTTTCAGCGGACTTCACCAGTGCGCAACTATTCTATCGGTTGTATCTGAGAAAGTAATTATTGTTGCCTAGTATAATTTTTTTTATAGAAAAGATCGACAATTTTGTATAACTGAATTTTAGTATTTTTCTCGCAACTTTGATAAAAACCGAAACAAATAACTCGGGTTTTAACGATGTTTTTAATAAAAGTTTAACTACCTGTTTTTGTAAAATGAATACAAATTTTCGTTTCAAAATTTGTTTTTGTTTCAATATAAATACCCAAACGAAAAATTTTATTATTTTTACAAAAACAGGCCGTAAGACTTATCAATAATTTTTGATAAAAAATAGCATTGCAAAATTTGGTGATATTTTTCGGTAAAAAAATTAAATTTTATTAATTTTTTTAATAAACTTTTTTACTAAAATACTACACCAATTTTAATTGTTATTACCAAAACATTATCGGTAAAATTTCAACAGTTATTTACTTTTAAGCTAAAAATTTAACTTTTATTTTTACCATAAATATGTTTTCTTTATTGAAAAATTAAAATTTTTAATCAAAATTAATTTTAATTATTTACATGATTATGTTTTCTGTGTGAATCCCCTCTATATGTGGTTTAATCTGTAACCAATAATTTTTTTTTATAATTTTTAATATATGTATAACGAAAAATATGGTTGAAGCTTTAACTGTTATTAGTAATCGAAAAATAGCGCTAATATTGTTTACGTCTATTTTTACCGAAAAATATAGGCAACATTTTAACTGTTATTTTTCACCGAAAAATATCGGAGCAAGCTTAAATTTTTATTATTAACCGGACAAATTTTACTTAAGCAATAATGACTTTTTAGCAAAAAAAAAAATTATAATCTCTTTTTTACTTTGTTTTTTTTTTTTTTTGAAATTATGAAACTAATTACTTTGAGGCAGAGTTGTAAACGAATCATTAATTTTTGAATTATTTCGCGTATCATTGATGCACTGAATTGGTAAACTTTTGAATTAATTCTTTTCGCCAAAAAACGAATTGAATGAAATTTGAATCAATTCATTTTAAATTTTTAAACATGAATTGCGATTCACTTTAGCAAATTTAGTTGAATTGATTCAAATTTCTTTTAATTCTTTTTTTTTTTTTTTTTTGGTGAAAAGAATTAATTCGTAATGAATTGAAATCAAAAAAGAATGATTATTCATCTACAACTCTTCTTTGAGCCCGCTTGTTATAAGAAAAGTTTTGTAAAATTTCTATTATCAATATATATGTATTTTAATTATTATAAATTAATTTTACTTTTTCGCTGTTTGGCTTTAAAAGCAACAATAAAAAAATAACAAAAAATAATTTATAATAATCATTATTATTAAATAAGAAAGTTTGACTAATAAAAATTCATACATAATTTAATCATTATTATATTCTGATATTTTTAAGCTTAAAGTTTCTTTATTTAAATTTTATTTCTTAATTTTAATATTGCGTCACTCCTTTAAGTGACTTCTTCTGGAAATTAATTATTTTAATAATAAAAATATTGAAATTAAGATATAAAATTAAAATAAAGAGACTTTAAGCTTAAAAATATCAGAATATAATAATAATTAAAAAGAGGTCAAGAAACCAAAAGAATTTAATTTATAATAATCAAAATACCTCATTTCATTATTTATTAATTGCTTATCCTAAAGAATATAAACAAGGCAGTAATGTATAATAAAAATTTTATAAATTTTTTTTTATAAAAAAGTAATCATAAGCTCATTATTTAAGTAATTAGCTAATAATAATTACACTGAAAATATCGAATAATCAAATTCTTTGCTTCTGACTTATCATCAGAAAACACAAAATAAAAAACGATTTTGTAAAACCTTTGGAAATTTCATTAATAAGCAAATAATTTTGCCACAGATTTGTCGCAAAATAAAATCGTTTTAAACTTTAAATTAAATAGCAATTGTAATATTATAAACTTATTGGCACAGTTAAAGTGAATTTAAAGCTAAAATCTATTCAAATGATCTAAGAAGTATATTTTTATAGACTTGAACTTTTTTCCTTTAATTAGTGAAAAAGTCAATTAGAACTCTTTAATTAATTTTATATACAAGACCAACTTAATAAACTATGTTTATAATAAAATTTCTGTACTTAGAAGCCTCTACATATTTGTAAATAATTATTAGTTTTACTTGTTGCACTTTTTGTTTTATTTTATTTTTTAATATTAAACTGTTGTATAAATTTTTTTCTTTAGTTCCTTAATTATAGTCACCTATTTGTGATAAAAATGTATAAACATTTAAACACATGTACTTTATATAGTATATACCATATATTAATATAATAAATGACAAATGCCTAAAATGTTTCTTCATGACTTTTTATAGCAATTAAAATTGTATAGATGTATACATATTAGAATGTATAATTAAAATATACAAGAAAACTTAGGTTATAAATTCTTATATCTATAATTTGCTGTTAAAACAATAATAATGAAATAAAATCGAAAAGTCTTCGAACTTTTACATAAGAATTTTGAAAAGATTTTAATACAAAACTATATGCAATTTAATTAATAGAAATATACTATAGTTGCCACCTTGAATGAAAGCTTATTTCAAACTTAATAACAAATTGACTTTGAAAGAAACCCTACTATTGAAAATGTAATCAGAACATTATTAAAATTATATACAGGTCATATAATAAAAAGATATTGAAAATTTTTGATCCTTCCTCTGTAAATTTGTATACAAATTTGATACTGAGCTTCAATGCCTGTAAAATACTTTCTTTGGAATTGACTCCGTATCTCGAGATTTTCCAATCCTAGTTAATTGGAAAAACAAGAGAGTACATCACATAATTTACATTAACTCGTATGATGTTTTTTTTTAATTAAAAAAATGTATTTCACAAATTTATTCGACCTTTCTTTATTATTAATAAATTATGTTTATTTAAGAGATTGGTCAGTTTTTTATATAAAAAATATAGACCTACAGCTTAAATAAACATAATTTATTATTAATTAAAAAATAATTAATTTTTTAAATACACACTAGAATTTTTTCCTCTTTTTATATTTACATTTTTCGTTATTGAGATAATAATTTTGATTTAGACTCAAGTTCAAATCTGCAATCTGCAAAGTATTGAATTTAATTTACATATAAGTTTAATTTATATTATTTGATATACGTTTTTATATGTAGAGCTTTGTATATATTTTTATACTTGTATTTATTTTTATTTATATTTTTATATGTATTTGCATTTTTATATTTATATTTTTGTATTTTTCATTTCATATTATTTATATAAATAACTATATATAAAAAAAATATGTATATATTTGTATGTTTTATATGTATATATATATATATATATATATATATATATATATATATATATATATATATATATATACATATATATATATATATATAAATTTTTGTATTTATATATTTATTTTAATATTAATATTTTAATATACATACACATATATTTTTATATTTATACGTTGACACTTACATTTCGATATTTATTATTCTATATGCATATTTTTATGTTTACTGGTTATTGAAAAGTACTGACAATGCTTTTATGTACTGGAGTTCACCCTCCTGCGTTGGTTTTGTAGTAAAGTCACCGGCGAAGTCAAATAAATAAGATTAAAGGCCGAGACACATAGAATCCGTCATACGTTATACGTCGCTTTTTCAACTGACAGCTGAGTTGAAATACATGCTTTCTTATGTGAGTTGTCACATTCAGTACTTCTGCGTCAAAGCAAAATACGAAGGTTGGCCAACTTTTGACGTACGTTGAATACTTTGACAGAAATCGATGAGCTTTTCAAATTGTTTTAATCAATTTTTTCTATTGTGTGTTCGGGAAAAATTAAATAATATACAAAAAAATTTTATGAAATATATAAATTTAACATAAATAAATAAAATGGGGAACATACAATTGATTTAATATCCGTCAACAAAGTACTCATTGTGCCAGCCTTTTCCGTCAGTACGTTAATATCAGTTGAAAAAGGCGACGTATAACGTATGACGGATTCTATGTGTCTCGGCCTTAATACAACAAATTCTTTCTTAACTTTTGATATCTGCTCTCTCGACACTCGCTCTCTTTTCGATAGTGCAGGCCAGGGATGGAAAAGGGCTATTTTGATTTTGTACCAATTAACGAAATAAAATGTACTTTTCATACCATGACGGTACCATTTTTTTATATTTCTATAAATAGATATTCAAAAACTTCTCTACACAAGTATACAACAAAAAAATATTATATACATAAAAATCTAGGAATCAGTTGATTAAATTTTATTCAAAAAGTCATACAATTTAAGATAATAAATTTTCTGGTAGTTTAAAATTTAGGCAACGAGACATTGATTGAAAACTTTTTCGGTATTCGGAAATCAATTATTATACAACGTGATTGTTTTGAATCAAATATAAGGCAGCCTAACGATGAAAAATGTTTCTGTTGCGAAAAATTATAGCAAATAATTGTAAGTCCGGTACTTAAATGAGCCATAATTTAGCAGAAATATGAGACATAAGATACTATTTTGAAAGATACGGGTATAAAGAACCGTTTTCTCTCGAAAGAACAATCATTTTCAAAAAGAAACGACAAAATAAATATATATACAACAAGCAGAGGATTAAGAAACGATCCGAAAATTTCATGAAGTGCTGACTGGAATACTGTATGTAATAAAAAGTTGACACAAAATCTTTGATTATGTAACCGTATAATTCACAGAAATATTTTATGTTTATTAACTGATTCACTGAGAAATTAACAAAAACAACAAATTTTCAAGCATTAAACGTTTTTATGAACTAGGTGTAAGCTTTTGATTGAGATATTTCAATTGTACCAAATTAGTCGTGGTTGTACCACGGTACCAACAAAGTCTAATTGTACCAAAAAAAGTACAATTGTATCATGTTGAACCGTTTTCTCTCGAAAGAACAATCATTTTCAAAAAGAAACGACAAAATAAATATATATACAACAAGCAGAGGATTAAGAAACGATCCGAAAATTTCATGAAGTGCTGACTGGAATACTGTATGTAATAAAAAGTTGACACAAAATCTTTGATTATGTAACCGTATAATTCACAGAAATATTTTATGTTTATTAACTGATTCACTGAGAAATTAACAAAAACAACAAATTTTCAAGCATTAAACGTTTTTATGAACTAGGTGTAAGCTTTTGATTGAGATATTTCAATTGTACCAAATTAGTCGTGGTTGTACCACGGTACCAACAAAGTCTAATTGTACCAAAAAAAGTACAATTGTATCATGTTTTCCATCCGTGGTTCATGCTCAAGGTATTGCATGAGTGAGGGTTATTCTGACTGACGGTTTTATTTAAAAATTGTGTTATCTAAATTGTAATTTCGTTTATGGAATCAAATTGAAAATATATCAAATTTATATAGAATATATGTATAGTTTACACATCAAACTGAGTTGTATTTCTGTTATATCGTAGTATATATAAATACCATTATATATAACTTTTTGTTCTGTTTTAATAAATATTATTTGAATTCGGGGCCTTGCTAGACTTCCTTAGAAACAATGAAATTAATTTCTTTCCTTGTTGTATAACTTCATAAAAAATTATTCTTTTATATATTACTTGCTGCCTGTTCCACGGATGTCACTAGATATCATTACGTGTAATCGAGGTTTCACTGTGTATGTATTATTTATTTCGAATCTGTATTTGCATCGAAAATGCCTTTATTGTTATTTCATTTGGTTCGTAAAATGATATTAAAAAGGTATTGGCTTATCAGAATTGCATTATTGTAAAATTTATGGTCTTTTGGATGATTCGAAGTATTAAAATTGTTTTATTTTCTTTTTGCCCAGTCCATACATTTTAAAATTTCCTTTTTCCCCCCTTTTAAATAAGAGAAAATTGTAATTTTGCTGCTTGGTGTAAGTGAATTGTGTTAATTAATAATTGCTCTTTTTTGCAAATTTATGTGTTTTCTTTTTAATGACACTTATGATGTGTCAATAAAAAATAATTTGTTTTTCTATTATCATAAAATGATAATGAATTATCGACTGCAATTAAATGCTTTGGATTTTTTCTCTTTTTTTTTTTTTGTTAACCTTCAAAGATAAAAAATGTGCTCTAAGCAGGGTAACCAATAAAAAATATAGAATTGAATGATTTTGTCCTGTGCTATATAAGATGTGTATTTATTTCAGTTCATACATGGGGCTATGAGGATTTTGGCATCGATATTCTAGTGATTACTAATCAGCCGAAATTAACCGTATTAACTGATAATTGAATATAATAAATTTTTAATTAATCGAACAGTTAATCGGGTAAATAGTCAAGAATAATAAGAAATACACTTTCGTATATATTTTTGAATATTGTATAAAAATAAAAATGTCTTTATTTAAAAAAATAATTATGAATAATAATATCATTATAATAAATATAGAATTTACAAAAATATCAGTCCTAGATCTAATAAAAATGTAAACTTATTTCGACATAAAAACAAAACAATTTGATTAAGTACAAAAGTTGCTTCCTCTTCTTCTCTAAAATATTATTATTATTATTTATTTTTTTCTCAACTATAAAATACATGTGTATTTCGCCTAAAAACGTAATCAACTTAATATAAATATAAAAACTTTTAAAAAGCAATTCACTTAAGTACTTCTTAAGTATGTAAATTACATTAAGAACCCATATTTAATGTCTAAAATCTCAAAATGACGGTTTACTGCTGCTCATGCCACGAGCTGGTAAACTGTTTGTTTTTGTTTGTGGATTATCGCGGGCCTGAGAATGGGCTACCACTATGCTAAGGCATTGAACCCATTCTTCAGCATTTTTACCATCTTTTGGTTTGAGTATTAAAGTCTGATCGGCAGTAAAAATTTCAAATGCTTTGGGTATGTTGCGGGCACCCCGCGACACTTTGACGGAACGTATTTGATTGACATCAATACTTTCACCGCCGCTCTGTAAAGATTCAAGGAGAATTTTATTTTATTTTTTGTTTGCTTAATTAAAATGATTTCTTTTCAAAACTTACTGATCCTTTACATGATAAATGTGCCCCCGAAAGCGTAAAATAACGCGTACGCCATCTGCGAAACAAACGCCACTTGCCTTTCTTCTCCTTAAGTTGTCCCTCGATCATGGGCTGATTACTGCCATTGAGGAAACCTACAGCCTTATCCGGATGATTGCATAGAAAACAGCCCCATTGGTATTCCAATTCATTACAATTCGGATTACTTTTATCAGTCTTTGAGACCTCGAACACATCAAGGAAGCCCGAATGTCTTAATTCATTAACGAGGATTTCACGATCCTGAAATAATAATTTATCAGTAAACTCCCGCTAGGAATTTCTATGATAGGAAATGAAAGCTAATATTAAAGCTAAAGTACTACAACTTCTTAACTTCTCAACTTCTTGTTGTGCATGATCTGATTGTAATTGAATGAAAAACACTCGAGCTACTTAAAAGTAGATTAAAAGTAGTAGAACACGAGGCGGAGGGTCGTGAGTTCGAGCCCGCGCTAAGTCATGAAATATTGTGTTGAATTCTTCTGATCAGCATTAGTGCGTGGTTGGTGTTAGTTGTAGTTTCAATGATGAAGGCATAGTCACTGGTCACTGAACATGATTGGCAGCGACTGACACTATCATGTATTAAAAGCAGAGTAACAGCACCCACCTTCGTTGGCCCTGTAGCAATAATTAGCCGGCGAAGTAAAAGGTTGAAATAACTACAAAAACAACTGTCTATCTTCTCATCTTTCCTAATCTGTCCCCTCAATACTATCCCCTCGTTTTCAGTTCCTGCGCAATGCATTGCATATATAGGGGTCATGCCCTGAGTGCTGGTCCAAGATAAAATAAAGTAAAAAGTAGGTCAGAGGCTGGTAGAAAAATATGAAAACATAAAAAATCTGGTTATGAGAATATTTTAAAACTTTTGCGCAGTGGCAACAATAAACGAACTTTGGAAGTACAGTTTTGTTTGGCTTTAGAATTTCTGCCAAAATATTCCATACGACCTTCGACATTTCCGCCCCCCGGACAAAATATAGTTGCCTTTGGCAATTTGTTCGGAAATCAATTCTGGACGCTGTCCCATTTAAAACTTTGAGGAAATTCGTAGTTACTACAATTTTCACAAAAAAAAAAACCCTCATAACACCGACAGAAGAAACCTTAAGTGGAAAATTACTTTAACAACTGAGTAAAACACTAGTTCTGCTAACAACACGTTGGCTTCGATGCAAAATGAGTTTCATACACTTAACGACACAGTCAGAACATTCATGTTCGCACAAACAACAAGTGAATACAACTGAATGTTTGAAACGAATGGAGTACACAAGTGTTTTTTGCTTTTGAACAGAAATGATTAGATCATTGAAATCAATGTGCATGATGATGTACACTTGTTGCAGATGTCTGTTCCGAATGTTTACTTGCGAAACCCTGATACAATTGCATCTTATGATAAAGTATTTTATAGTCTTGAATATTAGTTTTAAAGTTTATATTTACAATCTCACCTTTATGCTGGGAAACTGACTGGTAACCAACTCCGTAAAACTGCGATTTTCACATTTGAGTATTTGCCAAATATTTTTTAAATTACTAATGCCAGGCTCTCGAGTGCTTAGCACGCTCTTCTCCTTCACCTGGAAATAAAGTGAAATATATAAGGGCTATTTAAATATTTCTACTCATCGGTGGTTGCCTTACATAATGTCGCACTTGAAAGTCTAGAAACATTAAATGGATCCAGGTTTTCGGGTTACGGGTTCTCATAGTAAAACAGGCTTTCGAGTAGAGACAGTGTGGCCCTCTGATTTGGCAGGCAAAATGTAGCTTGGCTACTTTCTTTGAGCGCCTTTCTGCAAATTCATTGGAAACTTGTTTGTGTGAAATAAAATAAAAAGAAACGAAGACAGGAGCAATAAAAAGAAAGAGAAGTATGAAAGTTAAAAAATACATTGAAAATAGAGCAGCAAAGGAACGGATAGTAGCACAACATGGGGAACGGTTACATGCAGTTAAAGCCAGTTACAAATTGGAAAGCGATATCATAGAAGAAAAACAAACAAGAAAGAATTACAAATTAAATTCATGCATTTAAATTATAAACTTCGGATGTAAGCAACTTAATGCAAGCTTATAAAACAAAATAAAAAAATAAAAGATCCTTTTACCTTCTATGCTGCAACGCGTTGGGGGCGGTAACATTTGGGAGACCTCATCCATGTAGCTGCTGATGGAAGTGAAATGTTTTTCACAGAATTGCTGCACTGGATCCCGCATTATCTGGTAGGGCTCGAATGTGCTCATACGTTGATCCAATATGCTGTTGTTGGCATTTAACAAAGTGCGACTGGTGTTGTCATTGCGGCGCGGGGTAACATTTGTGGTAGGGCCAGATACTATGACTTCATGATCGTTCTGTTCGGGGGATATTTGATTAATCGGTTTTAATAGAAACTTTTTTTCAACAGCATTCACTTACACATCCATTCACTGGTAACTTCATCACAGATTTTTGATTACCATTGTTTTGCTGCGGCAATGCTGGTGAGGCATGATGCACTGAAACGGGATTGGAAGGTGATGTTATGGATCCTATGGACTGGTTGAGAGCATCGGTGCTGTATTTCAACAATGCCGTGCTAGTGTTCAACAATGTGGTGGGTCCTTGAGATTGTGGTCTAAGTTTTGTGGGCGATGTTGTTACAGTTACGCCTCCCGATGTCACCTGTGTCGAGGGTATGCCCCATTTGTTGTGACCTGTTATGATGACATTATTGCTTAGGGGTGGTACCGGCGTCACGTAGCCCGGACTATTGGGTGTTGTTGGCATTTTTAACATGGCACCACTGGTTTGTACCACTACGTTGCTACTGGATGTGGAATTGTTTGCTGTGTTGGAACCTGAACCTGAAGCAGAACCATTTTGATTGATATGTTGTGAAGAACTAAGACGTGTCATACTTTTGTGTAAGCCTCCTACAGAACCTCCAGCTACATTTAGGCGTGTCATGCTACGGTGTGTATTGCCGGATGGGTGAAGGCGTCCAGTACTTCGTGAGTCCCCCAATTTAACACGTCTCGTGTATCCGGTGTGGGGTGGTGTTGGTGGCACAGTTGTTGTTGTTGTGGCGGGGTGTTGGCTGCTGATTGGTTGAGTGTTATTTGAATTGACAGATAACGATGCTGAAATGGAAGCCATACAGTGGCATGTTTAATTTTCTTTGAACGGACAGTGCGGAAAGAACAAACTTTTACTTACGTATTTTTATATTCCCTGTAGTGATAGTTCTTCTATAAGGATCTTTTGGACTACTAGGACTACTACGGCTCTGTTTGTTTTTATGGTTGCGTCCCGTTGAAGCATGAGTGTTGGAAGGTGCTACCGACACTGTAGTGGTACTGGTAGCTGGATCGGCACTGATAATTGTGGAATGCTGTGTTGTTGAGTTTCCAGCTAAGGTGTTAACAACTATGCCTGATACTTTTGGGGCAATAATGGGCGTGGCAGCAGTCTGATCATTAGAACTATTGAGATTAACTATTGTAACACCTCCAGATGTTTTGGTGCCAACATCGACACTAGTCTCGGACGAAGACAGCTTTTGCTGACTACAATAGAATACAAAGAATTTAACACAATAACGAAATGAACAAGATCTGCATAATACCTTAAAGCATTCTTTTGCCTAACACAAGCCAACACTTTGTCCGTAAACAGTATGGGAAACGATGAACACAATTTTGTGGCCTCTTGCAGCAGCACAGCCTGCGACGTTCTATCGGCATGAGGCAATTGTTCTAAAACAAAATCCAATGCATATTGAGCAGTTTCTTTATTTGTACGTCCCGCCGTTGCCAAAACTTGTGCGCCTAATGTCACTGCTTGTGGATTGGTTTTCGTGGCCAAACGTATTTTATCAAAATGTTCTGCCACCAATAACGGTCGCTGCTCAGCCAGTTTCAATAAAATTTGCATGGTTGTACTTGCTGTTTCACTGTCGTAGAGAAATTCACATAGTGGTGAAATGCACGATTCTAAAACTAAGGGTGTACGTTGAGCTATTAATAGATACAATTGGAATACGGCTAATCTTTCTTGAGAATCACATTCTGGCAGCAGAGCCACTAACGGGGGGGCATGTGGTGATACCGCCTCGGGTGACACTTCATAGATTTGTGAGAGTACACGCAGCAGACCATAATTGCCAGCCAAAATTGAATTGATTATGGAATCTATGTGAGGACTTAATAAGTAGGCATAATCAATGGCGGCCAATGACAGGTAACTTGCCAAGTTGCGTGACAGTTCACGATTTCCTTTTGGCAAGAATTGCACTGCTACCGGAAGCGCCAATTTCATAACATCTTTTTTGTCATAATTCTGAAAAGAGGAAACGAAAGCAATTGAATCGTTTATGTTCTAGGAAGAAGAGAATGTCTCAGTATTGCGCCCCAGAACTGCCCCTAGTGTATTTAAGTAGTGTCAGTTGCTATAGTGGAGTAATTTTTTTTCTGCAGCAGGAGCAAAAAAATCATATATTTTACTCTGTATGCTTTTGGGAAATTTGGTTTATAAACATTTTATAATGAAAGTGTTTTATTTTTTTAAATATTTTGTTAAAATATTGTATTCTTCTATATAAAATTTTAATTATTTATATTACGCTCAATATGAGACAAAATTACTTGAGACTAGATCCAAAATTGAAGCCATGGCTGTAACCTCAAATGATCTTCTATTGTTGTTTTATTTTTTTTGTAGCAATTTTTTTAAATATAAAAATCTTTCCTATGAAACATATGGGTAATTTTCTGGAAATGCGCTAACACTATGACAGCCCGAATGCGCAAAAATGCCGGATAATATACTGATCCTCATCTAGTGATTTTGAGGTCTCAAGAATGTACTTCATACTCAAATTATTTTTGACATGATGATGACTCAAGTTATTTTTGACTTGAAGAACTGATCGAAGCAAAATTTCTTGACAGTTCAAAGATATTAAATTTATTTACATTTCTTTGCGAATGTGAAGCGATTTGCCCCTGCATATTTTGAGAATAAAAATTTAATTAACTTCTTATTAATATCAATTGATTTCTTCGGAAGTTATAGAATAGGGTTTCTTTTAAAAAGCTGTTGTTTTCTTTCTTGTGATACTATTAAACTACCACTAGGAGAGCGAACTTAAACTATTTTCAAATGGGACATACGCCAACGGCAACACGTGGATGAAAGGTGTGTTACCATAGGTTTGATGCAGTTCTCGTATTCAATTTCCTAATAAAATGTGTATAAATTAGAAATATTATCATATTCAACTAAGCCTTCTAATAAGTGATGACAATCAAAAATACACATGAGTACTGACGATGAAAGTGTAGCGACTTTCGGAAATAGCTGCTTTGCCCTGCTGTGTAAGTTAGACAATTGATACAGCAATATTTATAATGTCTTTCGGAATTTAAAGCAAATTTTCGAACAATTAGCTTATCTTAATTGTATTTTCAGAAACTCTGCAAATATGTACATTGAGTTGCAATGACAATGGCCTTTATTTTAATGAGAAAAGTGAACAGTTCCATGTTCATACACAGAAAATAATTCCGCTTGTTAGCTATCTTTTAAAAAAATCGATTTCATTTTATCAATTGATATTTGTTTAAATAAATTTTATATTGTTCTATTTTTTCAGCCTTTTATTATTTTATTTTATTTTAATTTATATTGATTAATTATAAAATAAACAGTTTTTATAAAAATAAGCCTCATGCTAGAGTTGATGTCGACGCCGTTGACGGCGTTTCAACGCCGAAAAAGTTGAAATATATTGAACTTTTACGGCGTTGCAACGCGTTGAGATTAACTGCTCCCATACAATTTCATACGATTCAACATTTTTTTTGACATTTGACGCCGTCGACGACGTCGACATTAACTCTAGCATGAGGCTTATTTTTATAAAAACTGTTTATTTTATAATTAAATCAATATTTCCATATCCTCTGGATATCTTCTTCAGGATAACAATTCAAAAATTGTTTATAATAATTTAACAATAACAAAGTTTTTAAATTATATAAAGTAAGTCAATATAAATTAAAATAAAATTAAATAAATTTTAAAATAACGCACTTTTTTATACAGGGAAATATACAAGGAAATGACTATAATTGATTTCTCTCTTTGCTGAAATGTTCTATTAATTGTAATAACTTTTGGATTTCGTATATTCCGCTAAAAACTGAAAATTCAATGTACACAAACTACTAATTCGTGCGTAGAACTTTTTTTTATTATGGAATGCTTTTATTTTCCACCGCTTTGGGTTGAAATTGGCAAATAATTAATTGCACGGATGTAGGGCATGTTCTTTTTTTTAGTTTCGTACTACTGTACGCAGTACCACCTTAAAAGCCATAAGGCTGTAACTGACAAAATATTCAAAACAGATTTGGTGATTGATTATTTTATATTTTTGTTAATTTGCATCAATTTGGTCAATCGAAAAGTTTATGTTAAATTTTTCGTCAGTTACAGCTTTTTGGATTTTAGGTAACGATATGTATGTATGTATGTACTTATGCCATTTAAAAATCCAAAATTAATACGAACCAAAAAAATACTCGATATAATATCGGCCGCAATTTTAGCATGTGGAGGATCATCTTTGCTGCTACCGTTCGGCTGGAGATTCCATAATAAGCAGGTTTTAAGTAAATCTATTAGGGCGCTGCAGTATCGTTCAGCTGTTTTTGTTTCGCGTATGCAGGATAAAACACGTGTAACACATATCTCAACCACTGACTGATCATTGTTATTTTTTAAGTAATCGGCCAAAGAAATGATGGCATTTATGTCAGAAAGCTAGTAAACAAATAAAATATGAAAGAAAAGAAAAGAAAGAAATAATAATAATAATAATAATGAATTATAAATTTTTACTTGTTTGAACAACTGCCTCACAACAATACACTCACCACATCAATGATATCATTGACAATATCATTGTCTGGCACTGAAAATAAATCACCAGCTCTGGATAGATCACGTTTCGAGAGCACTTTTGTAAACAGTTCATGCATTTTTCACCCTCTCACGCTGTTTATCCAATTTGTAGTGACAAGTACTCTTAAACACAGTGTGCATGCAGTGTAGAGAGTGTCTGCAAATTATTTTTATTCCACCTTGGCTCTCTTAAGATCAAGTAAGTCTTTTTAAAATTTGCTAAAACGAAATGTTAAGAAATGAAATTTTTGTGTTGTAAGAAAAATGAGTAAAAGTAAAACATGTTTTTGCCAGATATAAAACATTCTTAAAATATTACTTTTCTACACACACACACACACGTACATTCTACGTATACAAAATGACAGGCGACAGACACTTTTTTTAGTTCGGTTTTGTTGCATTAGTACGAAAAGTACCAAAAATAAACATTTGCAAAATGACACTCGTTTTAAAACACAAAAACATTTCTCACGGCTCTATTTAATTGCTGTTAAAAAGACCATTTGATCGAGTACATTTTGTTTATCTGTTTGTTCGTGGTTTGTGGTATAAGAACAATATTGAGAGTTTTTTTTTTCTTTCTTGATCGTAATTTTCGAAGATTTTGTTCATTGTCAATATCGTCTGGTTCTACGGTATGTGTGTACACGGTACATATAGTACCGAGATAAGTGTATCTATGTATCAGTGATAATAATTGATGTCGTTCTATCTGTTGCTGTTGGAGTTTTGCCAATTTTTTATCTTGTCTGTCAATAGCAGGCAACAGCCAAAATGACTGTCTGCGTCAGTTGCTAAAACATTTTCCTTAGACGACACTTTTTCTTCTGTGTAAATTTGTTTATATGTATGCATGTTTGCTTTTTATCTTATCAGAATATCAGATACAGATTTTACTAGAAATTTACAACAAAAAAAAAAATACTATATAAATGAAAAAAGAAATCATTAACGTATCAAGTTACCATGCTTGTGTTAGTATATCTCTGCCGCACTCTCTACTTGGTCTAATCACTGTTACTCGCTCTGCAAATTGCCAACACTTGAATAGCAACAACAAGCAGCAAGAACAACGATCAAATTGGCTTTAATTCCAATGTAAAAGAGGGTCTGTCTGTCCATTTGTCTGAATGCTAGACAAAGTCTATTTAGTTATTCCGTCTATGTCATCTATTGGCATAAGATTTGCTATCTAAATGTGTTTTGTCTAACGACTTTGAACAGCACATTTTGCATCTTTTACATTCACGAGGACAACTTTTAGAATTGTGTTGCAACAACAACAAAAAAAGTCAAATAAAATTGCACTCAATTCTTTTGTCTGTTCCAGTTTTAATTTGCATTCTTAACTTATTTTTGCTGAGGTAATGAAATTCTTTTGTAAACAATGTCAATATTGTTTGAAAATATTGTGTGTTTGTGTACGAGTGTGTTCTGTTAAATGCTACATTCATGTGCACATGAATTGTATTGTGTTTTCAGCTTTTTCGTGGGGATTCCCTAGATACACTGATAAAAAAGAACTTGATCCGAGACAAAATGTCTTTTACTAAAGTAAGTAAGTTTTGCTCTATTGGTGCTGATTGAAAGTAATTCGCTAAAAGCAAATGAGATATACAGTGAAATTAATACCCGCGGAAAGCACTACTTGTGCTGACAATTTTTTTACAGTTGGAACTTTTTCTGCAAGAGAGGACTTCTTCAGCCACAATTTAAGGGTAGTGGCATATGTGTACTCAGCTCAGTTTTTTATAATGACCAAATTATGACAACTACTCCTCTGAAACCCACTTTTTCGAATACCAAAATTATTTCAGATATAATACTTTTTCATAAGAAGCGCAAGTCATCATAAAAAATGCAAGTCAGTATAAAAAATGCAAGTCATCATAAAAAATGCAAGTCTTCATAAAAAGTACAAGTCATCATAGAAAGTGCAAGTCATTATGAAAAGTGCAAGTCATCATAAAAACTGCAAGTCATTATAAAAAGTGCAAGTTATCATAAAAAATGCAAATCATTATAAAAAGTGCAAGTCATCATAAAAAGTGCAAGTCATTATGAAAAGTGCACGTCATCATAAAAAGTGCAAGTCATCATAAAAAGTGCAAGTCGTCATAAAAAGTGCAAGTCATCATAAAAAGTGCAAGTTATCACAAAAAGTGCAAGTCATTATGAAAAGTGCAAGTCATCATAAAAAGTGCAAGTCATCATAAAAAGTGCAAGTCATCATAAAAGGTGCAAGTCATTTTGAAAAGTGCAAGTCATCATAAAAAGTGCAAGGCATTATAAAAATGTATAGTTATCAGTTTAAGAATTTCATATGTCCATACAAATTTTTTACCACGCCTGACCAATTAATAGGATCATTTTGAAAAACAAAAACCACCCCATGTTATTCCTCGGATCTCAAAATATCTCTATGACAAATTTCATTCAAATCGGTTCAGTGGCTTAAGCGTGAAAGGAAGCAAACAGAGAAGTTAATTTCGTATGTAATTAGTAGAGACACAAACCATATATTTTGATGTATAACTAAGTGAACGCTGTTAGTAAAAGAAAATTTCAAGCGTGTGTTTGAATAAATATGAATTAGGTGTGTCCTGCATAAAATTGTATTAAAACTTTTTATGTGTGGACACTTTTTGGTCATTAAATATCTGCCTACGGCAACTCCTTTTTATTTTTGTCCATTGAAAATATTATAATTTAAAATGCACAAGGCCGTAAATAAGAAAAACTTATGAATCAGATACTTTGATTGATTATTATGTATTTAAATGGCGGCCTTTTGCATTTTAGTTTAGACTATATGTAAGCAATGCGCGGCGTTATGTATTGAATATGAAATCGTCGTCAATCTAACTCAACACAATGGTGAACAGAAAATACATAAATACTCTTGCAATATTAAAACCAGAATTATTATTATTTTTTTGTACTCGTAATTATTATCAAGATTTTATTTTGCTGACAACTAAATGATGAGCAAAAGAAATTTTATAAAATGTATTTGATGCATTTTTAATGAAAAAGTGTCTTTGCATGGCATAAAACCATTTTTTTATTTCACTTATTTTTATCCATAAAATATTTAAAAACTTGAAAGAAACGCAACAAAAACGACAAAATGCAATCATAAAAACAAGAAATATACACATACACACATACAAGCATAAGTAGAAAATTAACATAAACTTCCGGTTTTTTGCATTAGAAAAAGACAAGAAAAAAGAAATTTGGAATGTAAGGAAATATAATTTATCAAAAAAAAAAAAAAATATATACATATCTCAAATTACTAATAAATAAATACTTATTTCTTTTGTTAAAACAAAATCATTCAGCTAGATTAACAGCAATTTACTTAGAAAAAACAGTAAAATATCAAATACGATCAACGATCATGAATGAAGTATTGAATGATGCGAATAATCAAAGTCACTGGATTGTCGTCATCATCAGCAGCGACACTTTGTTAAGCTTTAACTTTCTTTCACACTGTTTGAGTTAATTTAGTATTTCAGTTAGTTTTTGTTTTGTATTTTTTCAAATCTACATACATACATACTTAAATAGACATACATACATACATATGTTTATACACATATAAATGATTTAGGTCAATTACCCTTTTAGATTGGTTTTTATCACTTTATTTCTTAATGCTTATTTCACTTCTTATTTGATTTCGGTCTGATTTTCTAAATACGTTTCGTAAAGAAAATATGAAATCATTATAAAAACACGTTTCTATTGTTTTTACTCAGATTTTCAGTCGTTTTTTTATTTTCCATGAAATCAGGTTTTTTTATATTTTTTCAATTTTTATATGCACATTACTTTTTAGTTTTTGTTAACATTAACTTTTATTACTTTTTACAATAGTTTTTTGCACAACATTAAGTTAAGATTTTCTTAAAAAAACAATAAAAAAAATTGTATATAAAAAAAGAACAAAACCTTTAAAATGTAGCTTAACAATTACGAATATTTTATTTGTATTTTCAGGTAAATTCCAAATTCAAACAACTTTTATATTTTCGCGTTGGCTTAAGACTGAATTTTTAATTAAACCCCCTTTGAAGCGAAGTGTTGTTTGTACCGTTCTTTTTTAACTTGATATTTATTTGCCTGTTGCCTGTGTGTTTGCTGGCTCTTTGTGGTTGTTTGATTTTGTTGGCTCGTTGGCTAATAGAACTGGTTTAAATCGACAGTAACAATATAACAAATCCAAGTAAGTAAAATAATACTCGTACTTGTTTTATTAAAGGCTAATTTATTTAGCCATTGTTTGAAGTATGCCCTGCATTCGTTGTGTTAAATTATTTTTGGATGTGACTTCAAACTCAATTTCTTATGTAATTTTTCAATTTTTATAAAAGCGGGCAAAATTTTCTAAAATAAAAGAAACATCAGCTTGATCTTTGATATATATATATACATATATATATATATATATATATATATATATATATATATATATATATATATATATATTAGATAAGCTAATGGCATAATTTTGTTTTTCGTATGGGACACTGTACAACAAAGTAAAAAAGTTGGTGTCGGTATTTGGAAAGTTTTCGTTTACAGAATAGTTTCAGGGGAGTTTAATTCTTTAATACGTTATTGTAGCGAATGAGAATAGCATATCTGAATTCTTCTGAGCATCATTAGTGCATGAATTTTTCAGCCTATTTCAGTGATCAGACTATTTCACTGATCACTGAACATAATTGCCAGCGATTGACACTGTCGTGTACTAAAGAACAGAGGAACAGCCTGTAGCAAAATATTAGCCGGTGAAATAAAATGATGAAATAGCTTAAAAAATCCCTATCTTCTCATTTGTCCTTTCAATACTATCCCCTTGTTTCTAGTTCCGGCGCAAAGCGTTGCTTATGTCGGTGTCATCCCCTGAGTGCTAGTCCAAATTAGAAATTCTGGAATTTACTTGTGTAAAACACAAGTACATATTATATTTTTGTGAAACATTTCATTCTTCTAATTAAATCACCGCTATGTGGATCTTTTTTAGATCTTTACAAAAATTACTCCTGCAAATATCGTATAAAATGAAATAAAAACGAATATTAAACATATTCCATGCAACAACTGAGTTTAATGGATAAAAATTCTTAAGCAAGCAGACAATATATTTTTCGCGATTTTTTAAAAATGTTAAAATTGCAATTCTCAAAACATTTTTACATGAATCAGGTTCTCAAAAATTAAACAAACGAAAAAACTATAGAACATTAAAAGAGATTAAGCTGAAAAAATTATTTAAGAGAAGATCAAATCTTTTATTATAACTGACCAGTGCTGCCATATAATTATTAGTGGACGAAATCGTATATCTCTATAGAGTGAATAAGAGAAATTTATGTTCCCATGAAATTTTCATTCCTTTCGAAAAATACAAAGAAGTTTTTGTTCTAAAAATAGTTAATCTTTATAAAGTTGTAGGAACATGAATGAAAACGAGTAGACAATTAAATTTAATCTCATATGAGATGGTTGTGAATTTTTTTGTTCGATTTTAAAAATTAAACCTTTTCAGAAGAAATATAAAAATAGATACCGACATACCATGCATCAATGTATCTACCAAATAAAACACCTACCTATTTTGATTATAAATATCTTCATCATCGTTGTGGCAACACTGTTTGTTCGTGTTTGTCTAAATTTACATTTTTACCTGTTTATCTAAACAGTTAAGTTTGCTTGTTTTTGTTAAATTTTGTTAGAATAATAAAAACAAAACGAAAATAATGCACGAGTATGATAATACGATTAAAATGGCAGAGAGAGAGAAAACTATATTATGACCGTTTCAGTGGTGGAAGAATAAGAATTTTGTTGGTGGTATTAACTCACAATTAAATACGACAACGGCGAAATAAAACATCATAACAAAAGATAGCAATAGCAACTACATTTATACAAAAACTGGATTTAACAAAAAAAAAAAAAAACTCATGCATATAGATATTGTATAACCAATAATTGTAGGCCAGAGTTTCCACTTGACGCTTATGTGTATTACGTGTGAGATTAAGGAATCCCCAGAGTGAACGTTGTGAATTCAACAATAATAGGTCTTTTTATACAACTATAATAACTTGCAAGGAGATCTTATAAAGCAAAACAAACAAGAAATGGTACACTATTGGGCTATACCGAATTTTAAATATCATATGTATGTTTGTATTTGCATATGTATATTAAAATATATACAACTTTCTTTAAATCCCTAGCACATTTAGATTAGGAATTCTTTCTCGTGTCTTTCTTTGATAGGTATCACATAAATAAAAGTTTTACCCCGCGAGTTTCTTAACACTCCTCTCCTCCTACAAAATAAAAAAGCCTACACCAGTAAAGACAAGTAGAGAAGTCATAGTGTAAATTGTAAATGGAACCAAAAATATATGGAAATTTTGTTTATGACGTTTTTTAATTAATTAATAAAATTTTGTTTTGGTATTACTTTTCGTTTTCTTCCCTTTTTTAAAATGATTAAATTCCTAAAATATTGGCAACACTACACACATATTACACATATCCCGATCGCTATTTGTTGTTGTACACGCCATCGCACTCTTCAACTGCATGCGGGAAAGTTGTTGCAGTACAAGTATAAAATAAGTGAAGATAAATTTACCGTTAGCAATTCCGGGTACTTACCATTTTTATGATGTTGCATTTAGTGTAGTTGCTGCTATTGTTGTACTAGTAGTTGTTGTTTTTGTTGTTGTTTGTCGAGGAAACATGTTTCTTTGCGTAGATTCAGTTTTGGTTTCCTAATAGGTGTAACTACTGCTTTCGAAACGATCTCCGCTTACTAACAGGCACAAAAGATACAAGATTTATATACAAAACACATTTATTATTTTATTTTTTATTTTTTTTATTCGTTAAGGTAGACCACGAGGCCTTTTATGAAGTAGAAAGAAATCATAAAAACTTGTTTTTTGGATAATATCAAACTGGTTAAATTCTTTTTGCTTGCTTTTTGCGGTAAAGGTGGGGTTTTCAATACTTTTTTCTTCAAACATAAATGCATATATACATCTGTACATACATAGATATGTATGTATGTATGTATTTATGTATGTGCATAGGAATATTTTTTATTTAAAAAGGGTTTTACAAAATATAAACAAGTTTTAAATTTGTCTACTACTTCTGTTGACGTTTGCAAAATTTTCTTTATTTGTGCTTTAAACTGAATTTTTCAATTAGTATATATATGTATACATACATACATACATACAGACAATAATCAATACATACTTTTGTATGCATGTACCTACATGGTTAATATACCTTTGTATGTATATATCTATGTATGTATGCATGTACCTATATTCTCTTGCACTATTAATTTGTTTAAATATTGTTGACCTCACTTTTTGTTTTGGTTGTGAATTTCTAGCTTAATTAATTAACACTCTTTCTGCAATAAAGTTGTTTTTGTTGTTAAACTGCCACGCATTTTTCGTCAATTTGTTAATATATGACTTTATACAGTAACTTTATTTGAACATTTTCTGCCTTTTCAAATTTTATAAATTCATTTTTTTGCAGTATTCATTTTTGTGGTATATGTATTTGAGACTCTAGGAAAAGTATTGAACAAAAAAAAATTAAAAATACAGTATGTAATGCACAAATTTTTATCCGCTTATCTTTTTTGAACGTTTCTCACGATCACCACTATGAACACGACAACAACCACTGACGGCAACAGACGAATAAACAGTCACATTAAAGCCAAATTCAAAAGTCTGAAAAGAACGGAAGACTGTTGACTCTTTTGCAAATAGTAAATGTTACTCAATTACCTCGTCTAAAGAGCTCTTTAAACATTTGGTTGGCTCTCTGTATTTATGTGAAATACTCTTAAACCGGCTTATATTATGCACCTGATTTTATCAGGTGTATTCGTTTATTATCTTAACGTATGACGATTCTTGGTTCTGTAGTTTTGATTAATTTTTGTAGTCATGGGCCTATAAAATTATTTGCTGAAGCCGGTGATTCTACTTTTGCCTTCAAATAAATGGATATTTTGTAAGTTTACCAAAATAAATACAATGCCTTAAAAATGTGACCGTTAAGAGGTTCCAAACACAGGGTGTTTTTTTTTTGCTATGTGCTTTTTCACTGTAAAAAAAAAGATTCGTGACTTGTTTCAATGCCCGAAACGATTAGCAAAGTTTGTCATTTCGCCATAAACAAAATAACTAAACGCGAAGGTCGGGCCTTATCCGGCAAAGTTTTCACAACTCCAAAATTTTGGAAGTCTCAAACACAATTAATAAATTTTGTACGAAAACAAAATTTACAACGAATAATTGCGATTATTACACTCACAAGAAGAGGTGCTACTCTGGCACAGTTGTATTATATCGAAGGGGGTCAAAATAAAAATTGATGAAAAAAATTAAAATTCTCCCTACTATTCCTATTCACTAGTTTGTGCAGAACTGGATCCAGTTACTAGATTTTGGCTTCTAATTGAACTTAATCAAACTTTACTCCAAATGTTAAGTGGTTAACAGAGCTCTGCAGAATAGCTTTGGTACAACTTTCGGTTTGCGTCTTCGCTAATATAAACTTAAATTTATCTTCTCGCACATGGTTTTTGCTATATGTGACACACAGAGTCGTATATTACCCTGAAATCAGAAACGAAACTTAAATATATTAAATATCCTCCTATGATATCAGTGGATATTGAATATATTTAGTCCATAAAAATCTATTTGGATGTAGTAAAAAACTATTCAATATGTTGTTGTTTATTGCCAATAAAAAGCTGTACTTTTTGGGGTAAAACTTTAGTTTTATTCTGTGATCTTGGAAATATAAGTAAAAATTTATTTTGTTTCTTATTCGCTTTTCAATCATTTTTATTTATTAGTGTAAATAAAAATGATTAATTATTTATTGCATATTTTCATGTTTTTTGTGTATATTTCATGCCTATAAAACACTTTTTAGATCATATACCTATTCGGTTACCGTGGTTATGATGTTCTCATTGAGATTTTATTTGAAAGCCGTTCCTTTTTTCATATACATACATATGTGTATATATACAAACATACACACATGTATGTGTATATATATTATTGTACAATTTTTATGTTTTATGTTGTGTTTTTGCTTCTTAAATTATTTCTTAATTTAATAGAATTAATAACTTATTAATTTCTGCTTAAATGATTTCTATTTGATACGTAATGACATGCTACCTGTTGTGCCAAGCACTCACTCTTTAATTTAATTGCTGTTCTATTATTATTATTGAAAAGTATTGCATAAAGTTGGGGTGATGAGAAGAGTATTGCCAGTTGTAAATATTTTGGTATTGCTTTAAATAGGATGGCAAGAGCCGTTTTTATTTTAGATAAGTTTGTCGTTATACAAAAAGGAATACATATATATATATATATATATATATATATATATATATATATACATATATATATATATATATATACATACATATATATATATTTTTTATTTTAAAATCGCAAGAGTTGTAGGCAATCACTTCTGTTAAAATCTCGGTTATTTTCACATAACTTTTATTGTGTTACAGCAAAGTTTTTAAGTGCTTTTCCATTACGAAGGATCGACCAAGTTCTTAAGTCATTGATAGCAATACCTCTTATTTGATTTTCGCTTGCATGTTAATTAATAATTTTCTTAACTTTTTTTAACACTTCGTAATAATTTGTTTGGAATAATATTACATAAAATCTTAACGTTAAATACTATTTTAAATACTTTAGTTTACAAGCAAAAAATTTTTATTCATTGAAAAGTTAACCTTCAATGACTAATAGTTCATAAGTCCAATATTTATATTTCACACTTTACTAAAGAATATTATTTATAAATAAATTTCATGCTACAATGCACTTACCGTGTGGTTCTTATATAAAACACCGTGTTTTCACTTTTAAAATACTTGTTCATTAAAGTTAATGAATTAAAAAAATCACTTGATATGTTGTTGATGACAGTTTTTAAAACATATTGATACAAAGCGAAAAACGCAGAAAAAAGTTTCTACACATTAACAAAATTCAATAGAATCGCATTTGCATTGTAAAATAAATATATATTAAGCAAATTTTTTTAAACAAACATTTGAACTCTGGTTGTGCTACAAAAATAATTAAAAAAAAACCAAAGTTAAACATGTACAATTAGGGTAGTCTTATATTTCACATTTTGCTTAACCCGGTTTTTAAATATTTTGTTTAAATGTCCAAAATTTGAATTTATTTGTTTAATTGAATTTGTATAATTTTATTTTTGCACTTATATATATGAAATATAGAGCAGTATGATTGCTGTCAGAATCGGAATCGAAATTGAAGAAATTTTAGTAGAAGAAAATTTTAATTTTTACATCAATTTAAACTAAAGAGACATAATCAGAATTATTGTGTTTGGCGTTTTTCGCCTTCAGATTCGACATTTTGTAATAGATTAAAGAAAATTTTAGCTTTTTGTCTTTAATCTATTACAATTTGTCGAATTTGAAGGCGTAAAACGCTAAACACTATAAGGGTGAATATTTTCAGTCAATCAACCAAATGTAGTAAAATACAGAGAATATTTCTTTCCGAGATCCCACAACTCCCAAAATAAATTTCAAAATACATACCACAATTTTTTTTTTGTATTTTTCAGCAGGAGCTGATAATTTTTGTTGAGTTAGTTTGAAATTGTTTCGATTGTAGCCCTGCGATTTGAGAAAAAAATGCTTTAAACTTGATATTTGCAATAAATATGAAACGCTCTGGTTCCTTCAAATTAATTTTAAAAATTTATAGTAGGCTTATTACATTTTAAAAAAGTATAAAAGAATAATATAGACATTTTTACACATGTAAATAGGAACTGTTATCACATTCAACTAAGCCACCTAATAAGTAGTGATAAACACAATACACATGAGCACTGATGATGAAAGGGCTGCGTCTTTCGAAAACAGCTGTTCTGCTCTGCTGTGTAAGTTGAATAACAAAAACTGATGTTGACTTGCCTTTGTGTCTTGCAATATTTATCATGTCTTTCTGAGATTTAAATTAAAAATTTCCAACAATTAGCATATAAAAATCTTTATTCAATTTAATATATTTTTACACAATATTTATAATTAATTAATTAAGAAATAATTAACGGGTGCTGTTGGCTGAAGTAGTTAACACGAGACTATATTCTATATTGTATAGAATTCTTCTGATCAGCATTAGTGCATGATTGTGTTAGTTGTTGTCAGCCTGTTTCAGTGATGAAGGCATAGTACTGGTCACTGAACAATTACCGGCAGCGATTGAGACAATCATGTACGAAAGAGCAGAGGAACAGCACTCTTCTTTGCTGGTCTCGTAGCAAAAAAATAAGCCGGCGATATAAAAAGGTTCAAATTGCTCCAAAAAGTTATCTATCTTCTCATCTATCACCTCAATACTATCCCCTCCTTTTCAGTTCCGTCGCAATGCATCACATATATTGGGGTCATCCCTGAGGGCTTCTAAAAAAAACCCCACTTTTTCTAAATTTTGTTGTTTAAAATTTAAGTAAAATATGACTTCCCTGTTAAGAACACAAAAGCATTAGGCTAAAAATATTTTAAGGAATGTATTAGCGGAAATCCATACAAAAAGCAGAATTATTTTTAGGTCTTGGAAATGAAAATCTGTCTGCACTAAAACTATAAACTTACACAGCATCTTCTTAAATACTGGTCTACCCAATAAGAAACTGTAGAATTATTTCCATTTTTATTTTTCAAAAACTCCCACTCCCACAGGTTGGGGAAAAAATATCGGCGAACAATATAAAACACTTACATATTTATTAAATTGGTAGATGTTGTAGGTAAAAAGCTTTAACGCATTAAACAAGTTCAATGGAAAATTTTTCGACTGCGCTTATCAATATTCTTTTATCGCAATATTACTATTATTAAAGTAATTTAATTTAAAAACGACCTTTATACAATGTATTTTACGTGTTTCCACAGCACTCGTTGTATTATGACAACAAACTGAGTTTCAAAAATATATAAAAAATGAGAAAGAACTCTCAAGGTTAAACAAAAACTTTAAAGTAAAACGGTGAAAGGAAAGACTAACTTTAGTTTCGATAAATATCAACAAAATAAAACAGCTCATTAGAACTTTGATCTTTTTTATTTGCTCATTAGACTCAAGTCGGTTTTGCATCGAAATTGATTTGCAATTGTGTTAAATGCCTCTTGACAATTTGAAATTTTAATTAATTTGACTGTCTCGCCTATTTTAACTCTGGAAAGCAGTTGAAATAATTTAAAAAAAAAACTTTCTATAAATAGAAAAAAATCATGCGATTTGTTCTTCTAAGTAATTGGAGGAGCTGCATATTGATCGGCGATGTTCTATAATTTAAATAATTTGTTGGCATAAATAAAAAAATAAAAACTAAAGCCGAGTATACAATAAGACAAACACAATATTATGGACAAATGGCAACGCTTGTCATTTTGTGACATGACCTTCAGAATAGGGAATTTCTAGCTGACAGCACAAAGGCGATCCCACAACAGTCCTAGGGAAATATAAACTTAATATTCAGTTTGTTCACTTCGGTTTCTATCTCATGCTAAAAGGAATCATGTACAGCAATTTCTTTTGGCTTAACTGTCGCTTTGAATTAATTTGATAATTTGAACCCCTCTTAATATGAACCGCGAACCCTTGAATTTTAAATTATCGACCGTCGATCGTATGTTTTTAATTAATTTATTATTTGACTATATTTTAATTTACAAATTATTTTTTTTATTAACAACTTTATGCTAAATTCAAATATTTATTAAAAATCGTTATGCTGGCAGAATGAATCAGTACCGATTTCAAAACCGCTACGCCATCTATCTCATTAGGGTTCATGTTGTCATTATTTATTTTTAACGACATGAAATATAAAACTTAATTATTCTTTTTATGATATTTTGGAATTATTATTAATATTTGTTTTATATTTATTTTGTATTTTTGCCAAATCTCGCTATTTTAATGTAAAAAGCAGTTTAATCGGTGTAGTAAAAACCAACACCCATTACATAAACAAAACCGCTTTCTAAAGCACTTAGAAAGTACAATCGTTCACCCTATTCCTTAACAGATTAGTGTTTGTGCATGAACTAAATATACTAAATACTTGTACTAAATGGACTTTTGTTGTTTATTTAAATATTGTTAAATTATAAATAGAAAATATACAAAAAAAAAAAAAACAATAACAATTTGTTTTACAACTAAAGTCTATGGCTTAAGCGTATCGAGCTGCCAATTTTTCAACAAATTCAATGTATTCCTTTTTGGCATCATCTTGGGATTTGCCCTTTTGTTTGCTCCACCATTCCCACTTGGCTTTCGCTTTCAAATCCAAAAAACCCGGCTTGCTGGTGTTATTATCACCGATGGTAGCCTGTTTAAAAAGACCATATAATTCCAAAAACTCTTCATCGGTAGGACGCTTGGTCAAGGTCTTGACACGTTCAGCGGCTGCATTGAATTGCTATAGGGAAATAATTGCCAAAAGTGACGAAAATATTGAATTAGTGATTGATTTATGGCGACATGATCGCTATAGTATAACTTACTTCATCCAAAGACATGATGGCAAAGGCTTCCAAAAGTTGTTAAACAATCTGGAATAGTAAAAGACATGCATCGAATTTATTAATTATTTACTTTATCATGAATTTTTGCACAAACGTGGAAAATAAAAAAATGAATTACTTTCAATCACAATTTATTGTAGAATTTACATACAAAAAGATTTCCAGCAAAAATGCTAATCATTAAAAATTGTATAACAGACCAACGGCTACAATAAGCCGTGGTTTAAAGAAATATATTTTAAAACATGGTATTCATTGTGCTTCATGCTATCAACTTTATTTTATTCTTTTGTTCAAAAGAAGAAAAAAAGAAAACAATTAAAAACTGTAGTTCTTCAATAGTATTGTTTGTAATGGGAGCAGCAAACAAACATTTGGGGCGTTGTGAGTTAAAAATTCAAATTAATTACAAACAGATTTAAATACAATATTTTCATGTTAATTTGAACAGGTGTTTGTATTTGTAATGAAATCTAGCGATAGCTTGTTTTCACCATGCTTCCATTATATCGCAAGAACTCACTGAGTTAAACATCTTTTGTCAATTGTTTTGCTGCACTTTGCCCACATATTTAGTTCTCGTGATGCCTATTTAATGTAAATATAATCGACAATCGAATATTTGAAATTAAAGGAACCAGGGAAAAGCTTCAAATTTATCTTGAGAAGAACTTAAATCATATACCTTAGAGCCGAAAATTTTCAAATTCTAATGCGTCGCCGCTCAATTGAATCCAATTGAAATCATACATTTGAAAACAACTAGAGGGGCAATTTGTTTTCTTTTTAATTTTTTGAATAATTTTAGGAAAGAGTTAAAATTATCGGGATATGTACATATGTATTCAAATAAACGATTATTAATTTATCTAGAGTCGACTGCACATAGAATATAAATTATTCTACCAAAAACGTAAAACAAAAAATAATCAGCTGACGTATTGTTGCTACACTGGCAGACTTAGTACACCATGACGTTTGGTATACATTTGCTTAATTTTTATTTGCAAACAGAGTTGTATTTTACATTTATGCTTAAGCTTTGTTGATAACTATAAGCGTAAAAATATCAACTACATATATACAGAACTACTATTAAGGCCGTGTTTGGGAGATGTGAATTAAGTTTAACTTTAGTTTAATGTAGTGTGAAACTCAAATTTTTCTGGTGAAATATGATTTTTTTATTATTTATTATTTTAAGCAAAACTAAGCTTTTCGGTAAAAATTTTGTATACTATTGGCACTATTTATTTCCAGATTAACTAAACCTAGTTTAACCCAGCATAAGTACACAGAAAAAAGTTTCGATTTCAAATCACAGACCATTGCCTAAGTGACATGTATGCGAACTTCTCTTATTTACTAAAACTCTAGGCCTAAAAATTGGTTGTAGAATTAAAAGTTTGTTTGTATTTATTTGCTGACAAAGCAAATTAAAATTTCAATTATTTTTTTGTTATAATAGGTCTGTTCCAAGTAATTTCGGGCAAGTTTGGTTTAATGAGAGTAAAAAGAAAATTACTCTCTCAAAGTGCAAAATCTACCCAAATTTGCTGGAACGCAAAAAACCATAATTATATCTTTAGTGCTGCTTACTTTTTAAGTTAATTTTTATTTTAGTTGTTTTATACACTGAATAAGGCTCAATATCAGGAAATGAAAGATTAGCATCATTGTAAATGTAACATGTCGTCTTCATCAGACTCGTTGTTCACTAATCGGAAAAAGCATTTTTGTATACTAAACCATTTTTGTATACTTTTAACCAATTTTCAATTAACAACTTCTTTCCTTTATTTGTAAATTTTCTTTTTACTTTTTTATTTTCAAATGTAAAAAAAACAGCTGATAATATAATTCTTGCCCAAACTTACCCAAAGAAATAGTTCGGGCGACTTTGTACAGGAAATGAAAAAAAAGTTACTCTCTCAGTTTCTCTCAAAATTGCACAAAAATTGTTATCTGGAACGCATTTGGGTAACTTTGGGCGAGTTCGGGCTGTTTCGGGCTGCATCTGGAGCACAGCTAATATTTGAAATTTTAAAATCCCAATGATTATTTTACTGTCAATATAAAAGCAGCCGGCATTTTTAAAACTATTTTGTTTCTATTTTTTATTTGTTTATTTATTCATTTGACAGTTAAAACATATATTTTGACTTTCGAGAATGTTTTCGAAATATAAGTAAAACGTGTGAACTCCAGCACACGTACAAAAAGAATTGGCGTTTTTCAAGTCGCACCTGATTCGACAATCGTGCGATTCACAGCACATTCGGGTTTTTGAGAGGTTAAGGTTTAAGTTTAAACCTAGTTTAACGTAGTCTGAAACTGATCTTTCCAGCAAACTGTGATTTGTTTTTTTATTATTTCATTAAGGACACACATTTTAAGCAAAACTAAGCTGTTCCGTCAAAATTTTGTATAAAAACTTGATAATAGCGGCAAAAATCTGTTTTCAGATTAACTAAACCTAGTTTAACTGAGATCCCAAAAATCCGGCCTTAGTATTAGGCACTCAATACTTTGCCAGATCACATCTCTGAGATAAAATTTTAATAAAAAATCTTATATTTTTAAGATTTCATATATGTTTGCCAAACAAATAGTTCAGCACTAAAAATAGCTTGATTAAAAAAACCGTCCTATGTTTGATATTCTCTTGGGGTCACGTTGACAAGTAGTTACAGAATATGTTCCTGGTTGTTGAATCTCGTTAGCTCAAAGTAATCGAGAATCGTAAAATTGTTCTGGAACTTGTTTTTTTTTTTGTTATTGGATACCAATAAATATCGTTCAGATAATTTAAGATGCTTTGAAATATAGCATTTTTCGGATTTTATTAGAATTTTAAGTTAACACTCATAAAATACGTTGTAAAACTTGTATTTTGATTACATGGATGATGTTTTTGTGTATAATAAACATAACGGACGATTGCCGTTTTAACTATGTTTCATATATAATTAATTTATTAATTTTTAAATATCAGCTATTAAAAGAGTATTGAATAGTTTACAAGCAATTAAGGCACAAAATACCATTAATTCGCCAAACTTGAAGTGGTAAAAGCAACTTCAATACTTGCGAAGCATGTCTACAATAACACGTCCATAGAAGCTATAGAATAGATAAACGTAGTGTATAAATAAGCATATAAATTTATTTTAAATGTTGTAAAATAATTTTTTCTTAGTTTTCCAAATTTTTGGTAACACGGGTATTTTTTTTTTTTTGGTTCTTCATAAATTCTCTTGCAAATTTGTGAATTACACTTGTATGTTATAAATATATTCATACATGTGTATGCACATATGGAATTATGTGCTCCTATGTGCCCCCCGTATGGTCATGTTTCCAAATTTTTTTGCTTTTTTTGCTAGCCGTTAGTTTTTCTTTACAATTTGCTAATTTTAACGGTTATACAAACTTTCTCTTCAATAGTATACAAAATTATATGCGCACATATTGTATAAAAATATTTTTTTTTTTTTAAACCAGCAACAGAAACTATTTTTCTTACTATCTTTGAAGTGGTTGAGGTTGAAACAGAAAAAAAAATTGTAAGACAATATTAACGTTGTTGCAAACTTAATTACACATTTTGGCTTTTACTCACAAATAGATACACTTAAAGAAATATGGCTACAGAGATCATTTTTGAATTTTGCACTAAGTGACAAAATGTAACTTTGATTGAACAAAGGTCACTCTATTTATCAGAAGCTTTAACGATATTTTTATGAAACGCTGTACTTTCAACTTTCAAGAAAATCCGTCTTTTTAATTTATATTAATAAAAATAAACGTAAATACTATGAATTATCTGCCTATTTCTCATTGTCGAATGAATTATTTCTTTCGTACAAATATATTTAAAACAAGAACAAAATTTTATAAATTGTTTTTGTTTCAAATGTATTTATACGAAAGAAAGAACACATTCGGCAATGAGAAATAGGCAGTATGTATTTCATTTATATGTATATGTACGTATATTCTCTTATGTATTAATACCTTGCAGGAGATCGAACTAGTATCAAATTAGTATTGCACTAGTACAAAAGTCACCAGTACTGGTTCCCAACTGTGAACTTTCCTATACCATGTTAATGCTGAAATTAACATTGAGTGTGTTTGGAAAATTACTAGTACGATTGGTACTAGATGGAAACTAGGGGGATACTAGTACTATTAGTACTAAATGAGTACTAGTATAATTTCTTCTAATCGGATACTAGTACAATCAGTTCAGCATTAAGAACTGGTTTATATATAAAAAATCCCTAAATTTATTGGTTTTTTAAATCCAATTAAATTTGTTAAGTCTTTGTCTTCACAATCAATTTTTGGTTCATCAATTCTTAGTTAATAAGAGGAAATGGAAAGTTCCTTCAGGACACACTCAATCCACTAGCACCTTGTACAACTTGAGTTACGTTTGGTACTCCACCATATATCAAACATTAATGAACATACAATACACATATCAGTTTTTATTATTTTAAAAAAGATCGCTGATTTTACATATGAACATAAATATTAACAAAAAAAACACGTTTAAAAAATTTTAAAATTTGCTTTTAATTTTATTTACTTTTTGAAATGTCACTTTTTTAACACACAAGAAAACTGCGGCTTACTTACATAAATTATAGAATGAATAAACTGATATGCAGGTGGCAAAGTCTTCTAATACTATTCCTTGTTTCAAATTTGAATTTGTTTAAAAATAAAATAAATGAAAATGCGAATTAGCAATTCGCTTTAAAACATGATCAAAAAGTAATATGAAATTCTACAAGTCAAATCAATCTACAAATGAACTGCTTGAAGTACTAGTACTTTTCTGAACTAGTGCTTGCTATACTAGTAATCGTACCAGTAGCTTAAAGACAATTAACGCTTATCCTCCTGCAGGGTACTAAGAGCCACAATACTTCTGTCCAAATCGCATCAAACATTATGCTTGTGTTAGTGAAAATTTATGTGGCTTGATCAAAAATCAAAATATCTTGGTTTTTTGCATGTTTTTCGAGTAATTCCACTAAAAAAAAGCGGAACGGATAAAAATTAAATTATTTAAACTATTTTCAACTTCAAATTGTAACAAAAATTATAAATGAAATTTATTTGTTGGTGGTTAAGCAATGCCTATATGCATTTCATTGGTACTTTAGCAAATCATCAGTAGACTTTAACCACAGTTTTGAAAAGTTAAAAACCTCTTATCTTATGCAACTTTTTTTTAACTTTTCAAAACTGTGGTTAAAGTCTACTGATGATTTGGTAAAGCACCAATGAAATGCATATCGACATTGCTTAACCACCAACAAATAAATTTTATTTATATATGTATAATAGTATTGTGACAACAATATGTCAAATAAAAATTTCATAAAAAAAATTATAAAATAATTTTTTTGTTTGTTTAATTTTGGACGTGCCGGTATTTTTCGCCGATGTTAACGCTATAAAATAATATTTAAAATGTATGCTTGACGGATGTTTAAGTACGTGTATGCGCAAACGTCAAGCACACATACATAAGCTTGATGTCAAGCATTTGACCAATGTATTGTGGCCTTAAAGAAGTTTGTTGAACAGTACAGAAACAAATTAATGTCAAAGTCAACATGACATAGAAAAATTAAATTCATGTTCTGGAAAATATATTCTCGGACTACATTGGAATTTTATATCATATCAAGAAACCTTCACTATTAAAAAATTTGAAAAAAGGTTCTCTGTATTTGAAGGTTATCAAACAAATTCACTAGTTACTATTCATTAATAAATCTGCCAATTTGAAAGCTTTTTATGGCATAATAAATTTTTTGAAATGTAAAACTTTTTTTTTCTCAATGTAACTGAACAATACGATGTAATTTCATATTATTTGCTTCAAGATTAAAGCGAAAATGCGTTTCTGTGTCATCGTCATATTAAAATGAAACGAAACTTGATCTAAAAGAAACAACAACAAAAATAATTGAATATTTTAATTAAAACAAATTTTTTATTTGTATATTTTTATTACCACTCCAAGATAAAAATCACAACTTCGGCGAAGCGGTTTTTTCTTGCCAAATATTTTTAAAATAAATTTAAAACATAAAGTGATATCAAGCTCATTACTTAAACAATTAATATATATATGTATATATATATATATATATATATATATATATATATATATATATATATATACATATATATATATATATATATATATACATATATATATATATATATATATATATATATATATATTAGGAGTTCATATACCCTATTAGTCATAATCAAAAATCACCTGACAGTATATGCTCAGAATTTTAATACCGTGTCTTAAAGTAATTTGTACTTTAGAATTTTTCTTAACTCTGGACTGATTTTCTATAGGCATGTATGCATGTGTGTACACATATACACTCGTTTAACAAAAAAGTTGAATGTAAGCGAAAAGCAGGCAAGTAGATTATGTTAACCCACAACAAATAATATGTTTGAAATATAAAGAGAATATTGAAGATGTTTTAATGTTTTTATTAAAAAAAACATGATAATAAAACATAACAATTTCGTTCACTGGCGTCACATGTATTTATGTAAATTACAAAAATTTAGAATTAATCTAAAAAGTAAGAATGACTGATAAGAAATAACATCCATTGCGTGCGTGGTGATCCTTCCCTTGTTTACCAAACTATATAGATAAACTATAGTTTGCAAATTTAAATTTTCTCGGCTCAAAAGAATTATTTCAGGAATTTCTAATTTCTAAGACCGTCTACTGTAGCACGGAATTTTGAATCGTTCTTTTACTGAAATATTCATAAGTTAAGATGATAAATTTTTGTCATACAATTAATTTTGCATATGATTTTATAACTCTAAAAATAAATAAGCAACAATTTTAAGTTCAAAACTGCTCATGCAGTTGGGTTATTTGAAGTCAGTTTCAATGTCACGATGCCAATTTCAATGTACGAGCTTTAAGTCTTACACATTACCTTTTCATTAAGCTGGCTATTACTTCCATTGCATTTTTAAATTAAAAATTAGAATCTTTCAAAACACTTGTCAGCTTTTATTGTTTAGCTGAAAAGCTTTTTTTAATTTAATAAATTAACATCACACCACATAACAAAAAAATTCATAATAATATAATAAAGACACGTATAGCAGCCAGAAAATCACACCACACAATATTGCAAAAATTAAATACAAACAAATTTAATCAGATGTAATTTGTTTAATTAATTAAAACAGGTAAACAATTGATACCGATATGAATAATATAATACTCGCATATAATTTATTTTTACATATCTTTATTTATTGCATTTTAATATTTTGTTTGACTTTTGACCCGTAATTTATCAAAACTTATATTTTCAATTACAATAATTACAAACAATAAACTCCAGAAGTACAGAGAAGAACAATTAGTTGTTTACTTGTTCACTTACTTGTCTTGATAACAGTTGCAAACGTTCTGAATTCAAATTATCAATCTCCTTATAAATATAACGAATTATTTATTTCTACTCACATCATTCGTGTTTATGTTTGTCAAAAGCGTATTTAATCTAATATTTGAGTACACGAATGTACATATCGCACCCTAAATACAAAAGGGGCACAACTCAAAATACTAAAATTTTCAGGAAAGACAAAAAACTGTTCATTGTGCAGAAGCAACACACTGAACAAAAATATACATAACTGTATTAAAGAAGATAGTGATGTGAAAGAAATTTTTGCAGTAGTTAGAGATGTGTATTCTGAATTAATTTATGGAAAAAAGTCAGTTTTATAAAATTTTGAGTTGTGCCCCTTTTGTATTTAGGGTACGATATGTTTTACTTTATACGATCTTTGCTACACGATCACTACACTGATTTATTTTCAACTAGAAAAATAAAGCTTTTTATCAAATGCTTTTTTTACACAGAAAATTTTAAAGCTTTAAGTTAAGCTTGAAGATGGGATAGTGATTCAATGTTTACCCACTCACTTTGAAAAATATTATTAGCACATAATTGATTACACTCGCAAAATATGCTACAGTTTTACCAGTAAAATTTGAGAAAAATATGTTTATGTTTGAAAAAGTATATAATAACCTTTTGTAATTTAGAAATTTCAAGAATTTTATATGAAATGTCAGGAAGCTGTCATAAACAATTTCAAATCTTGTATGGTTTCTCTCCAGGACCTATTTCTACCACCATGTCGTCCGGAACTTCTTTGAACAAAAAATACATTTTACAAAAAAATTCTTATTTGCGGATTGACACTGTAGTCATGAAGTTATAAAGTCATAAAATAATACCACGAAATATATGACTAGTGTGAAGAACCCATCATAATTAAATTTGTTATTGCAAATTTTAATCAGCTGATAAAACAGCTGCTGCCTTGATATGAGCTGAATACATTTGTTTTGGGCGGCGGCAAATGGTAAAACATTCAATGGCTGCCAGTTATATAAGTTAAACGAAAAAAAATTTTCCACTTGTATATATTTCGATTTTGCAATTTAGTTCATTTTATTTATTTTTATGGTGCGTAATGTGATTTAATGTGTAAATGTGTAATTTTTTAGTCGTTTTTTATTCATAAATCATTTATAAGTGTAACGGCGGCTATCGCCATCTCGCCTAAAGAGTTTCAAGTTTTTGACTCAGATTTGTAGAGCTATTTTATGGCAAAGGAAAAACATACCTGAAATAGTGATTTTTTGTATGCAGCACAACTACAAAATAAAATTATTAAAAATATTACAACTTTATGACAATACGACTTAATAGCACACTGTATGAATACCTCAATTCTAAATATCCTGATATTTTACTTCGGTTCTTTGAACAATTACATACAAATTCATTATCAAGAGCGAATTTAATCCGGTCAAATGAAAAACTCTACATAAATATATTAGCTTTACAGTACTCTCCTTCTGTACTACAACAAAAATTCGCCTGCGAAGTTAAAAGCTACAACTAATTTTCTATGATCTTAACGTTCTTCATGAGTACTGCCTCTACTTTCATAGTGGGTTTCATACCCAGAATTCCGGCTCAAGTAAAAATAAAAGTTCAAATCTGCGAAACTGCAAATTATTTTTTGCAGTAATTTGCAGTTTTGCAGATTTGAACTTCAGCCTGTTGAAAAAAAAATAAAATAAAATAATTTGCAGTTTCGCAGATTTGAACTGGAGCCCGTTAAAAAAATTAACATCCTGTAATATAATTTACATAAGAAAGTTCAACTAATAAAATAGAAATTCATACATAATTTAATAAAAAATAAATTAAAATAAAAAGAAAATGAAAAAAGAAATCACGTAGTGTATTCGTATACCAAAATTGGATTTCTAGATATTGTTTCTATGGTAAAATTGTTTACGTAAATGGAACTTTAAGCGATTTGTGTTTTTTTTAATTTTAATCTTAATGCCCATATCTCGTTTATGTTATCTGTAATGACTTTTTAAATGAACTTATCAGGAGTCAAATTACCGCAGTCCATATCGATCGAAATTTCAATCGAATTTAAATGGAAACTTCCCAGTACAACTACTACTTTATATAAATGAAATAATCTCCAATTCAGTTTATATATCGAGCCACTTGCAAAAAAGTTTAAACTAAATAAATTATTGCGGAAGGGTTAAGATGGTTGAAGGAAATCGATAACAGACTACCAGTTTGTATATTCACGGATAGTTGGAAGGTCATCGAGGCCCTGAGGAATCATGTGGTTCAATCTCGGTGTGTACTACAATGGAAGGGAGAGATTAACCCATACATGCACTGTGGGGGCATAAAGATAATATGGATTCCAAGACATCGGGGAATACCCGGAAATGTTGAGGCAGATAAGGCTAGCAAATGAGGGAGCATTAGTGGCGAACATCACGCTAGACAGTCCGAAGCCATTTCGGGTTTTTAGGAACGAACTAAGACGGTGGGCTATAGAATTGCATACAGGAAATTGGCAGCACTCTGCCGTAGGTAGGGTGGCTAGAATTCTATGGGGGGACCCAGATGGTAACAGGACATAGGAGATCCTACCCTGCAGGAAATGTGAATAGTAAAATTATACTGATTAGCTATTGACGATGTCACCAGTACTACTGACAAATTATACCCCAACTAATGTTATCTACTTTTGACATTTAACACAGACTTGTGCTAGAAAATCTACCAGTAGACTGCGTCAATACTGACTAGGTAGCTTGTGGGACCATATGGCGAAAATGTCAATAGTAAGATTGTACTGACTTACTATTGACGATATCACCGAGGTCAATAACAACAGTTGCCGCTGGCTACCCACCGATTTTGAGCCCATCAGGTTTTAACCGTCAACAATTTTCTGTACCTATCAAAAACAATAGCAAAAAAAAACATGTTCTTGACAGTGTCACGAAAAAGACACCATAATTGTTGACAAAAATATTGACATGGATACACTTAGCCCCAGGATTTTTTTTTTTTTTTTTTTAGGAGTAGGACCAGCACTCAGGGGATGACCCCTATATATGCAATGCATTGCGCCAGAACTGAAAACGAGGGGATAGTATTGAGGAGACAGATTAGGAAAGATGAGAAGATAGACAGTTTTTTTTTTTTTTGTAGCTATTTCAACCTTTTACTTCGCCGGCTAATTTTTGCTACAGGGCCGACGAAGGTGGGTGCAGTTACTCTGCTTTTAGTACATGATAGTTTCCTACAGGGTAACGTTAAGTAGACCATCACTACGGAGATTGGTTTATTTGATAACAGGACATACAGAGTTAAGGAATCACCTGGCACGGATGGGTATCGTTGACGATATAACATGCAGGGCCTGTCAGGAAGAGGACAAAAGACTGGAGCACTACTTGTGCTACTGTCCAGCTTTTAGTCAAGTCAGAAGGCAAACATTTAATCAGGAGATTATACGGGAGATGTAATTTCTTAGGGGTTCTAATTGGAGAGACTTAAGCATATAAATCGAAGAAACTGAGTTCTTGACGTAATCGAATTTAAAGGTTTCCATGGTATCGGTGGAGGCACCCTACAGTAGAATGGGAACTCCATATTATAGAGCGCACAACCGGCCCATGAGGCCTAGGTGTAATCCTGAACGGATTGTGATAGCTTATGCCCCTCTCTTCAACCTAACCTAAATAAATTATTGCGTTAATCTGTGTAATTTAAATAGGTTTGATTATAGATTTTTGTCTTGCATTTTTATCCTTTATGACCAGTTTCAATGTCATTTATTTAAAGCAAATTTAATTGTTTTGGCTTTTATTACCACTATTTTTTCAACAAAATGTTCGAAAAGTATGTGCAACACGTATTTCTAAAAATGGCCTAATATTCGGCTATTCGAATGCGAATACGAATATTCGCACATCACTACATTGTCTAATCTAACTTTTTTAAGATTAAAATTATCTATCATATGCTATAAAAACGGAAAGTTGAAATATCGAACTTGAATCTGATTAAAATTGTTTCTTTGATCGTGGCTGATAAAGAAATATCAATATAAAACTTTTATGAAGTTTCAATATTGTACTTAAGACAAAATAACTGAAGGAAGTGGGTGGCCCCCCTTTTTAAAAAAATAAAACTCACTTTGTTATTTCTTAAATAGAATTTATTTGCCCACAAATTTTACATAAGAGTTAATTGAATTGAATTTTTGAATTTCTTCTATGTTAACAAAAAATTTAAAAAAAAGAACAATAAATAAATTTAAGATATTCTGCGGTGAAATTAAAATTTATTGATATTTAGGTGCGTATTTGTGGTAGACTTCCACGTATTTGGCCTTGGCATCGTCGCTGCTGGTGCCAGCCTTTTCTTTCCAAGCATTCCACATGGCTTTCTTGATGAGATCTTCGGGTTCGTCGGTGTTGCAATCACCAACGGTGGCTTGTTTGTAATAACCATAGAATTCCAGAAAGTCCTCTTGCGTGGGCTTGTTCTTGAAATTTTTTGCCTTTTCAACGATTTCTTCAAACTGCAATAATTGAAATAATAATTTTTTATTAAATCAATTTAATAATATTGCTTGTAAATTTTTCACTTACGGTCAACATGTTGAGGTGTTGTGCGACTTTAGCTGTTGTTTCCAAATAAACAATAATTTGTAGGTTTTTATATAAATCGGTTTCTGTGTTTTTGCATGAAAAAACAAAAGCAGTTATATATTTGCGAAGTCTTATCAATTGCAGTTTCATATGTGCTCGTGTATTAATCATATTTGCAAAAATATTTGTAAATTAAGTTTAGGGTTGCTTGTGTGCTTTGGTTATCATTCGTTTTTATCATTGTGGGTTTTAGCCATAAAATTATTATGTGTTTGCTTGTATTTATTTCCCCAAATCTCTGGAATACTGATTATGCTTGTCCTAAGTTTGTTATTCCAGTTTATAGCGTTGTTTGTTATCTATATATTCATTAGAAATAAAATGATATATGGCATCAATGCATACAGTGTTGGCCAAATAATCCGCATTTTAATGTGGCGCCTTAAAGCTTCTTGACTTTTGAAACTCCTTGCAAAATGTATTTATTAAGATACGTTCACACTTGTCAAATTATGCCACAAAAAACCTTAAAGGGTACCCCTTTCCAAAAAAATTGGCCAAAAAACTTTTTTGCTTAAATGCATGCGATTTAAGTTTTTTCGGAAGCTTCTGCGCATTTGAAACTCCTTTCAATACTTATTTATTAGAAATAAACCCCTTTTGGCCAAAAATGGGTTAAATTGTGTTTCAGCCAAAAAATCGGTTTTTAGCAAAGGGGTAAGCCTTTCCAAAAAAATTGGCCAAAAAACTTTTTTGCTTAAATGCATGCGATTTAAGTTTTTTCGGAAGCTTCTGCGCATTTGAAACTCCTTTCAATACTTATTTATTAGAAATAAACCCCTTTTGGCCAAAAATGGGTTAAATTGTGTTTCAGCCAAAAAATCGGTTTTTAGCAAAGGGGTAAGCCTTTCCAAAAAAATTGGCCAAAAAACTTTTTTGCTTAAATGCATGCGATTTAAGTTTTTTCGGAAGCTTTTGCGCATTTGAAACTCCTTTCAATACTTATTTATTAGAAATAAACCCCTTTTGGCCAAAAATGGGTTAAATTGTGTTTCAGCCAAAAAATCGGTTTTTAGCAAAGGGGTAAGCCTTTCCAAAAAAATTGGCCAAAAAACTTTTTTGCTTAAATGCATGCGATTTAAGTTTTTTCGGAAGCTTTTGCGCATTTGAAACTCCTTTCAATACTTATTTATTACAAATAAACCCCTTTTGGCCAAAAATGGGTTAAATTGTGTTTCAGCCAAAAAATCGGTTTTTAGCAAAGGGGTAAGCCTTTCCAAAAAAATTGGCCAAAAAACTTTTTTGCTTAAATGCATGCGATTTAAGTTTTTTCGGAAGCTTCTGCGCATTTGAAACTCCTTTCAACACTTATTTATTAGAAATAAACCCCTTTTGGCCAAAAATGGGTTAAATTGTGTTTCAGCCAAAAAATCGGTTTTTAGCAAAGGGGTAAGCCTTTCCAAAAAAATTGGCCAAAAAACTTTTTTGCTTAAATGCATGCGATTTAAGTTTTTTCGGAAGCTTTTGCGCATTTGAAACTCCTTTCAATACTTATTTATTAGAAATAAACCCCTTTTGGCCAAAAATGGGTTAAATTGTGTTTCAGCCAAAAAATCGGTTTTTAGCAAAGGGGTAAGCCTTTCCAAAAAAATTGGCCAAAAAACTTTTTTGCTTAAATGCATGCGATTTAAGTTTTTTCGGAAGCTTCTGCGCATTTGAAACTCCTTTCAATACTTATTTATTAGAAATAAACCCCTTTTGGCCAAAAATGGGTTAAATTGTGTTTCAGCCAAAAAATCGGTTTTTAGCAAAGGGGTAAGCCTTTCCAAAAAAATTGGCCAAAAAACTTTTTTGCTTAAATGCATGCGATTTAAGTTTTTTCGGAAGCTTCTGCGCATTTGAAACTCCTTTCAATACTTATTTATTAGAAATAAACCCCTTTTGGCCAAAAATGGGTTAAATTGTGTTTCAGCCAAAAAATCGGTTTTTAGCAAAGGGGTAAGCCTTTCCAAAAAAATTGGCCAAAAAACTTTTTTGCTTAAATGCATGCGATTTAAGTTTTTTCGGAAGCTTCTGCGCATTTGAAACTCCTTTCAATACTTATTTATTAGAAATAAACCCCTTTTGGCCAAAAATGGGTTAAATTGTGTTTCAGCCAAAAAATCGGTTTTTAGCAAAGGGGTAAGCCTTTCCAAAAAAATTGGCCAAAAAACTTTTTTGCTTAAATGCATGCGATTTAAGTTTTTTCGGAAGCTTCTGCGCATTTGAAACTCCTTTCAATACTTATTTATTAGAAATAAACCCCTTTTGGCCAAAAATGGGTTAAATTGTGTTTCAGCCAAAAAATCGGTTTTTAGCAAAGGGGTAAGCCTTTCCAAAAAAATTGGCCAAAAAACTTTTTTGCTTAAATGCATGCGATTTAAGTTTTTTCGGAAGCTTCTGCGCATTTGAAACTCCTTTCAATACTTATTTATTAGAAATAAACCCCTTTTGGCCAAAAATGGGTTAAATTGTGTTTCAGCCAAAAAATCGGTTTTTAGCAAAGGGGTAAGCCTTTCCAAAAAAATTGGCCAAAAAACTTTTTTGCTTAAATGCATGCGATTTAAGTTTTTTCGGAAGCTTCTGCGCATTTGAAACTCCTTTCAATACTTATTTATTAGAAATAAACCCCTTTTGGCCAAAAATGGGTTAAATTGTGTTTCAGCCAAAAAATCGGTTTTTAGCAAAGGGGTAAGCCTTTCCAAAAAAATTGGCCAAAAAACTTTTTTGCTTAAATGCATGCGATTTAAGTTTTTTCGGAAGCTTCTGCGCATTTGAAACTCCTTTCAATACTTATTTATTAGAAATAAACCCCTTTTGGCCAAAAATGGGTTAAATTGTGTTTCAGCCAAAAAATCGGTTTTTAGCAAAGGGGTAAGCCTTTCCAAAAAAATTGGCCAAAAAACTTTTTTGCTTAAATGCATGCGATTTAAGTTTTTTCGGAAGCTTCTGCGCATATGAAACTCCTTTCAATACTTATTTATTAGAAATAAGCCCCTTTTGGCCAAAAATGGGTTAAATTGTGTTTCAGCCAAAAAATCGGTTTTTAGCAAAGGGGTAAGCCTTTCCAAAAAAATTGGCCAAAAAACTTTTTTGCTTAAATGCATGCGATTTAAGTTTTTTCGGAAGCTTCTGCGCATATGAAACTCCTTTCAATACTTATTTATTAGAAATAAGCCCCTTTTGGCCAAAAATGGGTTAAATTGTGTTTCAGCCAAAAAATCGGTTTTTAGCAAAGGGGTAAGCCTTTCCAAAAAAATTGGCCAAAAAACTTTTTTGCTTAAATGCATGCGATTTAAGTTTTTTCGGAAGCTTCTGCGCATTTGAAACTCCTTTCAACACTTATTTATTAGAAATAAACCCCTTTTGGCCAAAAATGGGTTAAATTGTGTTTCAGCCAAAAAATCGGTTTTTAGCAAAGGGGTAAGCCTTTCCAAAAAAATTGGCCAAAAAACTTTTTTGCTTAAATGCATGCGATTTAAGTTTTTTCGGAAGCTTCTGCGCATTTGAAACTCCTTTCAATACTTATTTATTAGAAATAAGCCCCTTTTGGCCAAAAATGGGTTAAATTGTGTTTCAGCCAAAAAATCGGTTTTTAGCAAAGGGGTAAGCCTTTCCAAAAAAATTGGCCAAAAAACTTTTTTGCTTAAATGCATGCGATTTAAGTTTTTTCGGAAGCTTCTGCGCATATGAAACTCCTTTCAATACTTATTTATTAGAAATAAGCCCCTTTTGGCCAAAAATGGGTTAAATTGTGTTTCAGCCAAAAAATCGGTTTTTAGCAAAGGGGTAAGCCTTTCCAAAAAAATTGGCCAAAAAACTTTTTTGCTTAAATGCATGCGATTTAAGTTTTTTCGGAAGCTTCTGCGCATATGAAACTCCTTTCAATACTTATTTATTAGAAATAAGCCCCTTTTGGCCAAAAATGGGTTAAATTGTGTTTCAGCCAAAAAATCGGTTTTTAGCAAAGGGGTAAGCCTTTCCAAAAAAATTGGCCAAAAAACTTTTTTGCTTAAATGCATGCGATTTAAGTTTTTTCGGAAGCTTCTGCGCATTTGAAACTCCTTTCAACACTTATTTATTAGAAATAAACCCCTTTTGGCCAAAAATGGGTTAAATTGTGTTTCAGCCAAAAAATCGGTTTTTAGCAAAGGGGTAAGCCTTTCCAAAAAAATTGGCCAAAAAACTTTTTTGCTTAAATGCATGCGATTTAAGTTTTTTCGGAAGCTTCTGCGCATTTGAAACTCCTTTCAACACTTATTTATTAGAAATAAACCCCTTTTGGCCAAAAATGGGTTAAATTGTGTTTCAGCCAAAAAATCGGTTTTTAGCAAAGGGGTAAGCCTTTCCAAAAAAATTGGCCAAAAAACTTTTTTGCTTAAATGCATGCGATTTAAGTTTTTTCGGAAGCTTCTGCGCATTTGAAACTCCTTTCAATACTTATTTATTAGAAATAAGCCCCTTTTGGCCAAAAATGGGTTAAATTGTGTTTCAGCCAAAAAATCGGTTTTTAGCAAAGGGGTAAGCCTTTCCAAAAAAATTGGCCAAAAAACTTTTTTGCTTAAATGCATGCGATTTAAGTTTTTTCGGAAGCTTCTGCGCATATGAAACTCCTTTCAATACTTATTTATTAGAAATAAGCCCCTTTTGGCCAAAAATGGGTTAAATTGTGTTTCAGCCAAAAAATCGGTTTTTAGCAAAGGGGTAAGCCTTTCCAAAAAAATTGGCCAAAAAACTTTTTTGCTTAAATGCATGCGATTTAAGTTTTTTCGGAAGCTTCTGCGCATATGAAACTCCTTTCAATACTTATTTATTAGAAATAAGCCCCTTTTGGCCAAAAATGGGTTAAATTGTGTTTCAGCCAAAAAATCGGTTTTTAGCAAAGGGGTAAGCCTTTCCAAAAAAATTGGCCAAAAAACTTTTTTGCTTAAATGCATGCGATTTAAGTTTTTTCGGAAGCTTCTGCGCATTTGAAACTCCTTTCAATACTTATTTATTAGAAATAAACCCCTTTTGGCCAAAAATGGGTTAAATTGTGTTTCAGCCAAAAAATCGGTTTTTTTCCAAAAAAATTGGCCAAAAAACTTTTTTGCTTAAATGCATGCGATTTAAGTTTTTTCGGAAGCTTCTGCACATTTGAAACTCCTTTCAATACTTATTTATTAGAAATAAACGCCTTTTGGCCAAAAATGGGTTAAATTGTGTTTCAGCCAAAAAATCGGTTTTTAGCAAGGGGTAAGCCTTTCCAAAAAAATTGGCCAAAAAACTTTTTTGCTTAAATGCATGCGATTTAAGTTTTTTCGGAAGCTTCTGCGCATTTGAAACTCCTTTCAATACTTATTTATTAGAAATAAACGCCTTTTGGCCAAAAATGGGTTAAATTGTGTTTCAGCCAAAAAATCGGTTTTTAGCAAGGGGTAAGCCTTTCCAAAAAAATTGGCCAAAAAACTTTTTTGCTTAAATGCATGCGATTTAAGTTTTTTCGGAAGCTTCTGCGCATTTGAAACTCCTTTCAATACTTATTTATTAGAAATAAACCCCTTTTGGCCAAAAATGGGTTAAATTGTGTTTCAGCCAAAAAATCGGTTTTTTTCCAAAAAAATTGGCCAAAAAACTTTTTTGCTTAAATGCATGCGATTTAAGTTTTTTCGGAAGCTTCTGCGCATTTGAAACTCCTTTCAATACTTATTTATTAGAAATAAGCCCCTTTTGGCCAAAAATGGGTTAAATTGTGTTTCAGCCAAAAAATCGGTTTTTAGCAAAGGGGTAAGCCTTTCCAAAAAAATTGGCCAAAAAACTTTTTTGCTTAAATGCATGCGATTTAAGTTTTTTCGGAAGCTTCTGCGCATATGAAACTCCTTTCAATACTTATTTATTAGAAATAAACGCCTTTTGGCCAAAAATGGGTTAAATTGTGTTTCAGCCAAAAAATCGGTTTTTAGCAAGGGGTAAGCCTTTCCAAAAAAATTGGCCAAAAAACTTTTTTGCTTAAATGCATGCGATTTAAGTTTTTTCGGAAGCTTCTGCGCATTTGAAACTCCTTTCAATACTTATTTATTAGAAATAAACGCCTTTTGGCCAAAAATGGGTTAAATTGTGTTTCAGCCAAAAAATCGGTTTTTAGCAAGGGGTAAGCCTTTCCAAAAAAATTGGCCAAAAAACTTTTTTGCTTAAATGCATGCGATTTAAGTTTTTTCGGAAGCTTCTGCGCATTTGAAACTCCTTTCAATACTTATTTATTAGAAATAAACGCCTTTTGGCCAAAAATGGGTTAAATTGTGTTTCAGCCAAAAAATCGGTTTTTAGCAAGGGGTAAGCCTTTCCAAAAAAATTGGCCAAAAAACTTTTTTGCTTAAATGCATGCGATTTAAGTTTTTTCGGAAGCTTCTGCGCATTTGAAACTCCTTTCAATACTTATTTATTAGAAATAAGCCCCTTTTGGCCAAAAATGGGTTAAATTGTGTTTCAGCCAAAAAATCGGTTTTTAGCAAAGGGGTAAGCCTTTCCAAAAAAATTGGCCAAAAAACTTTTTTGCTTAAATGCATGCGATTTAAGTTTTTTCGGAAGCTTCTGCGCATATGAAACTCCTTTCAATACTTATTTATTAGAAATAAACGCCTTTTGGCCAAAAATGGGTTAAATTGTGTTTCAGCCAAAAAATCGGTTTTTAGCAAGGGGTAAGCCTTTCCAAAAAAATTGGCCAAAAAACTTTTTTGCTTAAATGCATGCGATTTAAGTTTTTTCGGAAGCTTCTGCGCATTTGAAACTCCTTTCAATACTTATTTATTAGAAATAAACGCCTTTTGGCCAAAAATGGGTTAAATTGTGTTTCAGCCAAAAAATCGGTTTTTAGCAAGGGGTAAGCCTTTCCAAAAAAATTGGCCAAAAAACTTTTTTGCTTAAATGCATGCGATTTAAGTTTTTTCGGAAGCTTCTGCGCATTTGAAACTCCTTTCAATACTTATTTATTAGAAATAAACCCCTTTTGGCCAAAAATGGGTTAAATTGTGTTTCAGCCAAAAAATCGGTTTTTTTCCAAAAAAATTGGCCAAAAAACTTTTTTGCTTAAATGCATGCGATTTAAGTTTTTTCGGAAGCTTCTGCGCATTTGAAACTCCTTTCAATACTTATTTATTAGAAATAAGCCCCTTTTGGCCAAAAATGGGTTAAATTGTGTTTCAGCCAAAAAATCGGTTTTTAGCAAAGGGGTAAGCCTTTCCAAAAAAATTGGCCAAAAAACTTTTTTGCTTAAATGCATGCGATTTAAGTTTTTTCGGAAGCTTCTGCGCATATGAAACTCCTTTCAATACTTATTTATTAGAAATAAGCCCCTTTTGGCCAAAAATGGGTTAAATTGTGTTTCAGCCAAAAAATCGGTTTTTAGCAAAGGGGTAAGCCTTTCCAAAAAAATTGGCCAAAAAACTTTTTTGCTTAAATGCATGCGATTTAAGTTTTTTCGGAAGCTTCTGCGCATTTGAAACTCCTTTCAATACTTATTTATTAGAAATAAACCCCTTTTGGCCAAAAATGGGTTAAATTGTGTTTCAGCCAAAAAATCGGTTTTTTTCCAAAAAAATTGGCCAAAAAACTTTTTTGCTTAAATGCATGCGATTTAAGTTTTTTCGGAAGCTTCTGCACATTTGAAACTCCTTTCAATACTTATTTATTAGAAATAAACGCCTTTTGGCCAAAAATGGGTTAAATTGTGTTTCAGCCAAAAAATCGGTTTTTAGCAAGGGGTAAGCCTTTCCAAAAAAATTGGCCAAAAAACTTTTTTGCTTAAATGCATGCGATTTAAGTTTTTTCGGAAGCTTCTGCGCATTTGAAACTCCTTTCAATACTTATTTATTAGAAATAAACGCCTTTTGGCCAAAAATGGGTTAAATTGTGTTTCAGCCAAAAAATCGGTTTTTAGCAAGGGGTAAGCCTTTCCAAAAAAATTGGCCAAAAAACTTTTTTGCTTAAATGCATGCGATTTAAGTTTTTTCGGAAGCTTCTGCGCATTTGAAACTCCTTTCAATACTTATTTATTAGAAATAAACCCCTTTTGGCCAAAAATGGGTTAAATTGTGTTTCAGCCAAAAAATCGGTTTTTTTCCAAAAAAATTGGCCAAAAAACTTTTTTGCTTAAATGCATGCGATTTAAGTTTTTTCGGAAGCTTCTGCGCATTTGAAACTCCTTTCAATACTTATTTATTAGAAGTAAACGCCTTTTGGCCAAAAATGGGTTAAATTGTGTTTCAGCCAAAAAATCGGTTTTTAGCAAGGGGTAAGCCTTTCCAAAAAAATTGGCCAAAAAACTTTTTTGCTTAAATGCATGCGATTTAAGTTTTTTCGGAAGCTTCTGCGCATTTGAAACTCCTTTCAATACTTATTTAGTAGAAATAAACCTCTTTTGGCCAAAAATGGGTTAAATTGTGTTTCAGCCAAAAAATCGGTTTTTTTTCAAAAAAATTGGCCAAAAAACTTTTTTGCTTAAATGCATGCGATTTAAGTTTTTTCGGAAGCTTCTGCGCATTTGAAACTCCTTTCAATACTTATTTATTAGAAATAAACCCCTTTTGGCCAAAAATGGGTTAAATTGTGTTTCAGCCAAAAAATCGGTTTTTAGCAAAGGGGTAAGCCTTTCCAAAAAAATTGGCCAAAAAACTTTTTTGCTTAAATGCATGCGATTTAAGTTTTTTCGGAAGCTTCTGCGCATTTGAAACTCCTTTCAATACTTATTTATTAGAAATAAACCCCTTTTGGCCAAAAATGGGTTAAATTGTGTTTCAGCCAAAAAATCGGTTTTTAGCAAAGGGGTAAGCCTTTCCAAAAAAATTGGCCAAAAAACTTTTTTGCTTAAATGCATGCGATTTAAGTTTTTTCGGAAGCTTCTGCGCATTTGAAACTCCTTTCAATACTTATTTATTAGAAATAAACCCCTTTTGGCCAAAAATGGGTTAAATTGTGTTTCAGCCAAAAAATCGGTTTTTAGCAAAGGGGTAAGCCTTTCCAAAAAAATTGGCCAAAAAACTTTTTTGCTTAAATGCATGCGATTTAAGTTTTTTCGGAAGCTTCTGCGCATTTGAAACTCCTTTCAATACTTATTTATTAGAAATAAACCCCTTTTGGCCAAAAATGGGTTAAATTGTGTTTCAGCCAAAAAATCGGTTTTTTTCCAAAAAAATTGGCCAAAAAACTTTTTTGCTTAAATGCATGCGATTTAAGTTTTTTCGGAAGCTTCTGCACATTTGAAACTCCTTTCAATACTTATTTATTAGAAATAAACGCCTTTTGGCCAAAAATGGGTTAAATTGTGTTTCAGCCAAAAAATCGGTTTTTAGCAAGGGGTAAGCCTTTCCAAAAAAATTGGCCAAAAAACTTTTTTGCTTAAATGCATGCGATTTAAGTTTTTTCGGAAGCTTCTGCGCATTTGAAACTCCTTTCAATACTTATTTATTAGAAATAAACGCCTTTTGGCCAAAAATGGGTTAAATTGTGTTTCAGCCAAAAAATCGGTTTTTAGCAAGGGGTAAGCCTTTCCAAAAAAATTGGCCAAAAAACTTTTTTGCTTAAATGCATGCGATTTAAGTTTTTTCGGAAGCTTCTGCGCATTTGAAACTCCTTTCAATACTTATTTATTAGAAATAAACCCCTTTTGGCCAAAAATGGGTTAAATTGTGTTTCAGCCAAAAAATCGGTTTTTTTCCAAAAAAATTGGCCAAAAAACTTTTTTGCTTAAATGCATGCGATTTAAGTTTTTTCGGAAGCTTCTGCGCATTTGAAACTCCTTTCAATACTTATTTATTAGAAGTAAACGCCTTTTGGCCAAAAATGGGTTAAATTGTGTTTCAGCCAAAAAATCGGTTTTTAGCAAGGGGTAAGCCTTTCCAAAAAAATTGGCCAAAAAACTTTTTTGCTTAAATGCATGCGATTTAAGTTTTTTCGGAAGCTTCTGCGCATTTGAAACTCCTTTCAATACTTATTTAGTAGAAATAAACCTCTTTTGGCCAAAAATGGGTTAAATTGTGTTTCAGCCAAAAAATCGGTTTTTTTTCAAAAAAATTGGCCAAAAAACTTTTTTGCTTAAATGCATGCGATTTAAGTTTTTTCGGAAGCTTCTGCGCATTTGAAACTCCTTTCAATACTTATTTATTAGAAATAAACCCCTTTTGGCCAAAAATGGGTTAAATTGTGTTTCAGCCAAAAAATCGGTTTTTAGCAAAGGGGTAAGCCTTTCCAAAAAAATTGGCCAAAAAACTTTTTTGCTTAAATGCATGCGATTTAAGTTTTTTCGGAAGCTTCTGCGCATTTGAAACTCCTTTCAATACTTATTTATTAGAAATAAACCCCTTTTGGCCAAAAATGGGTTAAATTGTGTTTCAGCCAAAAAATCGGTTTTTAGCAAAGGGGTAAGCCTTTCCAAAAAAATTGGCCAAAAAACTTTTTTGCTTAAATGCATGCGATTTAAGTTTTTTCGGAAGCTTCTGCGCATTTGAAACTCCTTTCAATACTTATTTATTAGAAATAAACCCCTTTTGGCCAAAAATGGGTTAAATTGTGTTTCAGCCAAAAAATCGGTTTTTTTCCAAAAAAATTGGCCAAAAAACTTTTTTGCTTAAATGCATGCGATTTAAGTTTTTTCGGAAGCTTCTGCGCATTTGAAACTCCTTTCAATACTTATTTATTAGAAATAAACGCCTTTTGGCCAAAAATGGGTTAAATTGTGTTTCAGCCAAAAAATCGGTTTTTAGCAAGGGGTAAGCCTTTCCAAAAAAATTGGCCAAAAAACTTTTTTGCTTAAATGCATGCGATTTAAGTTTTTTCGGAAGCTTCTGCGCATTTGAAACTCCTTTCAATACTTATTTATTAGAAATAAACGCCTTTTGGCCAAAAATGGGTTAAATTGTGTTTCAGCCAAAAAATCGGTTTTTAGCAAGGGGTAAGCCTTTCCAAAAAAATTGGCCAAAAAACTTTTTTGCTTAAATGCATGCGATTTAAGTTTTTTCGGAAGCTTCTGCGCATTTGAAACTCCTTTCAATACTTATTTATTAGAAGTAAACGCCTTTTGGCCAAAAATGGGTTAAATTGTGTTTCAGCCAAAAAATCGGTTTTTAGCAAGGGGTAAGCCTTTCCAAAAAAATTGGCCAAAAAACTTTTTTGCTTAAATGCATGCGATTTAAGTTTTTTCGGAAGCTTCTGCGCATTTGAAACTCCTTTCAATACTTATTTAGTAGAAATAAACCTCTTTTGGCCAAAAATGGGTTAAATTGTGTTTCAGCCAAAAAATCGGTTTTTTTTCAAAAAAATTGGCCAAAAAACTTTTTTGCTTAAATGCATGCGATTTAAGTTTTTTCGGAAGCTTCTGCGCATTTGAAACTCCTTTCAATACTTATTTATTAGAAATAAACCCCTTTTGGCCAAAAATGGGTTAAATTGTGTTTCAGCCAAAAAATCGGTTTTTAGCAAAGGGGTAAGCCTTTCCAAAAAAATTGGCCAAAAAACTTTTTTGCTTAAATGCATGCGATTTAAGTTTTTTCGGAAGCTTCTGCGCATTTGAAACTCCTTTCAATACTTATTTATTAGAAATAAGCCCCTTTTGGCCAAAAATGGGTTAAATTGTGTTTCAGCCAAAAAATCGGTTTTTAGCAAAGGGGTAAGCCTTTCCAAAAAAATTGGCCAAAAAACTTTTTTGCTTAAATGCATGCGATTTAAGTTTTTTCGGAAGCTTCTGCGCATTTGAAACTCCTTTCAATACTTATTTATTAGAAATAAACCCCTTTTGGCCAAAAATGGGTTAAATTGTGTTTCAGCCAAAAAATCGGTTTTTAGCAAAGGGGTAAGCCTTTCCAAAAAAATTGGCCAAAAAACTTTTTTGCTTAAATGCATGCGATTTAAGTTTTTTCGGAAGCTTCTGCGCATTTGAAACTCCTTTCAATACTTATTTATTAGAAATAAGCCCCTTTTGGCCAAAAATGGGTTAAATTGTGTTTCAGCCAAAAAATCGGTTTTTAGCAAAGGGGTAAGCCTTTCCAAAAAAATTGGCCAAAAAACTTTTTTGCTTAAATGCATGCGATTTAAGTTTTTTCGGAAGCTTCTGCGCATTTGAAACTCCTTTCAATACTTATTTATTAGAAATAAACCCCTTTTGGCCAAAAATGGGTTAAATTGTGTTTCAGCCAAAAAATCGGTTTTTAGCAAAGGGGTAAGCCTTTCCAAAAAAATTGGCCAAAAAACTTTTTTGCTTAAATGCATGCGATTTAAGTTTTTTCGGAAGCTTCTGCGCATTTGAAACTCCTTTCAATACTTATTTATTAGAAATAAACCCCTTTTGGCCAAAAATGGGTTAAATTGTGTTTCAGCCAAAAAATCGGTTTTTAGCAAAGGGGTAAGCCTTTCCAAAAAAATTGGCCAAAAAACTTTTTTGCTTAAATGCATGCGATTTAAGTTTTTTCGGAAGCTTCTGCGCATTTGAAACTCCTTTCAATACTTATTTATTAGAAATAAACCCCTTTTGGCCAAAAATGGGTTAAATTGTGTTTCAGCCAAAAAATCGGTTTTTAGCCTTTCCAAAAAAATTGGCCAAAAAACTTTTTTGCTTAAATGCATGCGATTTAAGTTTTTTCGGAAGCTTCTGCGCATTTGAAACTCCTTTCAATACTTATTTATTAGAAATAAACCCCTTTTGGCCAAAAATGGGTTAAATTGTGTTTCAGCCAAAAAATCGGTTTTTTTCCAAAAAAATTGGCCAAAAAACTTTTTTGCTTAAATGCATGCGATTTAAGTTTTTTCGGAAGCTTCTGCGCATTTGAAACTCCTTTCAATACTTATTTATTAGAAATAAACCCCTTTTGGCCAAAAATGGGTTAAATTGTGTTTCAGCCAAAAAATCGGTTTTTTTCCAAAAAAATTGGCCAAAAAACTTTTTTGCTTAAATGCATGCGATTTAAGTTTTTTCGGAAGCTTCTGCGCATTTGAAACTCCTTTCAATACTTATTTATTAGAAATAAACGCCTTTTGGCCAAAAATGGGTTAAATTGTGTTTCAGCCAAAAAATCGGTTTTTAGCAAGGGGTAAGCCTTTCCAAAAAAATTGGCCAAAAAACTTTTTTGCTTAAATGCATGCGATTTAAGTTTTTTCGGAAGCTTCTGCGCATTTGAAACTCCTTTCAATACTTATTTATTAGAAATAAACGCCTTTTGGCCAAAAATGGGTTAAATTGTGTTTCAGCCAAAAAATCGGTTTTTAGCAAGGGGTAAGCCTTTCCAAAAAAATTGGCCAAAAAACTTTTTTGCTTAAATGCATGCGATTTAAGTTTTTTCGGAAGCTTCTGCGCATTTGAAACTCCTTTCAATACTTATTTATTAGAAGTAAACGCCTTTTGGCCAAAAATGGGTTAAATTGTGTTTCAGCCAAAAAATCGGTTTTTAGCAAGGGGTAAGCCTTTCCAAAAAAATTGGCCAAAAAACTTTTTTGCTTAAATGCATGCGATTTAAGTTTTTTCGGAAGCTTCTGCGCATTTGAAACTCCTTTCAATACTTATTTAGTAGAAATAAACCTCTTTTGGCCAAAAATGGGTTAAATTGTGTTTCAGCCAAAAAATCGGTTTTTTTTCAAAAAAATTGGCCAAAAAACTTTTTTGCTTAAATGCATGCGATTTAAGTTTTTTCGGAAGCTTCTGCGCATTTGAAACTCCTTTCAATACTTATTTATTAGAAATAAACCCCTTTTGGCCAAAAATGGGTTAAATTGTGTTTCAGCCAAAAAATCGGTTTTTAGCAAAGGGGTAAGCCTTTCCAAAAAAATTGGCCAAAAAACTTTTTTGCTTAAATGCATGCGGTTTAAGTTTTTTCGGAAGCTTCTGCGCATTTGAAACTCCTTTCAATACTTATTTATTAGAAATAAACCCCTTTTGGCCAAAAATGGGTTAAATTGTGTTTCAGCCAAAAAATCGGTTTTTAGCAAAGGGGTAAGCCTTTCCAAAAAAATTGGCCAAAAAACTTTTTTGCTTAAATGCATGCGATTTAAGTTTTTTCGGAAGCTTCTGCGCATTTGAAACTCCTTTCAATACTTATTTATTAGAAATAAACCCCTTTTGGCCAAAAATGGGTTAAATTGTGTTTCAGCCAAAAAATCGGTTTTTAGCAAAGGGGTAAGCCTTTCCAAAAAAATTGGCCAAAAAACTTTTTTGCTTAAATGCATGCGATTTAAGTTTTTTCGGAAGCTTCTGCGCATTTGAAACTCCTTTCAATACATATTTATTAGAAATAAACCCCTTTTGGCCAAAAATGGGTTAAATTGTGTTTCAGCCAAAAAATCGGTTTTTAGCAAAGGGGTAAGCCTTTCCAAAAAAATTGGCCAAAAAACTTTTTTGCTTAAATGCATGCGATTTAAGTTTTTTCGGAAGCTTCTGCGCATTTGAAACTCCTTTCAATACTTATTTATTAGAAATAAGCCCCTTTTGGCCAAAAATGGGTTAAATTGTGTTTCAGCCAAAAAATCGGTTTTTAGCAAAGGGGTAAGCCTTTCCAAAAAAATTGGCCAAAAAACTTTTTTGCTTAAATGCATGCGATTTAAGTTTTTTCGGAAGCTTCTGCGCATTTGAAACTCCTTTCAACACTTATTTATTAGAAATAAACCCCTTTTGGCCAAAAATGGGTTAAATTGTGTTTCAGCCAAAAAATCGGTTTTTAGCAAAGGGGTGAGCCTTTCCAAAAAAATTGGCTAAAAAACTTTTTTGCTTAAATGCATGCGATTTAAGTTTTTTCGGAAGCTTCTGCGCATTTGAAACTCCTTTCAATACTTATTTATTAGAAATAAACCCCTTTTGGCCAAAAATGGGTTAAATTGTGTTTCAGCCAAAAAATCGGTTTTTAGCAAAGGGGTAAGCCTTTCCAAAAAAATTGGCCAAAAAACTTTTTTGCTTAAATGCATGCGATTTAAGTTTTTTCGGAAGCTTCTGCGCATTTGAAACTCCTTTCAATACTTATTTATTAGAAATAAACCCCTTTTGGCCAAAAATGGGTTAAATTGTGTTTCAGCCAAAAAATCGGTTTTTAGCAAGGGGTAAGCCTTTCCAAAAAAATTGGCCAAAAAACTTTTTTGCTTAAATGCATGCGATTCGGAAGCTTCTGCGCATTTGAAACTCCTTTCAATACTTATTTATTAGAAATAAACCCCTTTTGGCCAAAAATGGGTTAAATTGTGTTTCAGCCAAAAAATCGGTTTTTAGCAAAGGGGTAAGCCTTTCCAAAAAAATTGGCCAAAAAACTTTTTTGCTTAAATGCATGCGATTTAAGTTTTTTCGGAAGCTTCTGCGCATTTGAAACTCCTTTCAACACTTATTTATTAGAAATAAACCCCTTTTGGCCAAAAATGGGTTAAATTGTGTTTCAGCCAAAAAATCGGTTTTTAGCAAAGGGGTGAGCCTTTCCAAAAAAATTGGCTAAAAAACTTTTTTGCTTAAATGCATGCGATTTAAGTTTTTTCGGAAGCTTCTGCGCATTTGAAACTCCTTTCAATACTTATTTATTAGAAATAAACCCCTTTTGGCCAAAAATGGGTTAAATTGTGTTTCAGCCAAAAAATCGGTTTTTAGCAAAGGGGTAAGCCTTTCCAAAAAAATTGGCCAAAAAACTTTTTTGCTTAAATGCATGCGATTTAAGTTTTTTCGGAAGCTTCTGCGCATTTGAAACTCCTTTCAATACTTATTTATTAGAAATAAACCCCTTTTGGCCAAAAATGGGTTAAATTGTGTTTCAGCCAAAAAATCGGTTTTTAGCAAAGGGGTAAGCCTTTCCAAAAAAATTGGCCAAAAAACTTTTTTGCTTAAATGCATGCGATTTAAGTTTTTTCGGAAGCTTCTGCGCATTTGAAACTCCTTTCAATACTTATTTATTAGAAATAAACCCCTTTTGGCCAAAAATGGGTTAAATTGTGTTTCAGCCAAAAAATCGGTTTTTAGCAAAGGGGTAAGCCTTTCCAAAAAAAATTGGCCAAAAAACTTTTTTGCTTAAATGCATGCGATTTAAGTTTTTTCGGAAGCTTCTGCGCATTTGAAACTCCTTTCAATACTTATTTATTAGAAATAAACCCCTTTTGGCCAAAAATGGGTTAAATTGTGTTTCAGCCAAAAAATCGGTTTTTAGCAAAGGGGTAAGCCTTTCCAAAAAAATTGGCCAAAAAACTTTTTTGCTTAAATGCATGCGATTTAAGTTTTTTCGGAAGCTTCTGCGCATTTGAAACTCCTTTCAATACTTATTTATTAGAAATAAACCCCTTTTGGCCAAAAATGGGTTAAATTGTGTTTTCAGCCAAAAAATCGGTTTTTAGCAAAGGGGTAAGCCTTTCCAAAAAAATTGGCCAAAAAACTTTTTTGCTTAAATGCATGCGATTTAAGTTTTTTCGGAAGCTTCTGCGCATTTGAAACTCCTTTCAATACTTATTTATTAGAAATAAGCCCCTTTTGGCCAAAAATGGGTTAAATTGTGTTTCAGCCAAAAAATCGGTTTTTAGCAAGGGGTAAGCCTTTCCAAAAAATTGGCCAAAAAACTTTTTTGCTTAAATGCATGCGATTTAGTTTTTTCGGAAGCTTCTGCGCATTTGAAACTCCTTTCAATACTTATTTATTAGAAATAAGCCCCTTTTGGCCAAAATGGGTTAAATTGTGTTTCAGCCAAAAAATCGGTTTTTAGCAAAGGGGTAAGCCTTTCCAAAAAAATTGGCCAAAAAACTTTTTTGCTTAAATGCATGCGATTTAAGTTTTTTCGGAAGCTTCTGCGCATTTGAAACTCCTTTCAATACTTATTTATTAGAAATAAGCCCCTTTTGGCCAAAAATGGGTTAAATTGTGTTTCAGCCAAAAAATCGGTTTTTAGCAAAGGGGTAAGCCTTTCCAAAAAAATTGGCCAAAAAACTTTTTTGCTTAAATGCATGCGATTTAAGTTTTTTCGGAAGCTTCTGCGCATATGAAACTCCTTTCAATACTTATTTATTAGAAATAAGCCCCTTTTGGCCAAAAATGGGTTAAATTGTGTTTCAGCCAAAAAATCGGTTTTTAGCAAAGGGGTAAGCCTTTCCAAAAAAATTGGCCAAAAAACTTTTTTGCTTAAATGCATGCGATTTAAGTTTTTTCGGAAGCTTCTGCGCATTTGAAACTCCTTTCAATACTTATTTATTAGAAATAAACCCCTTGTGGCCAAAAATGGGTTAAATTGTGTTTCAGCCAAAAAATCGGTTTTTAGCAAAGGGGTAAGCCTTTCCAAAAAATTGGCCAAAAAACTTTTTTGCTTAAATGCATGCGATTTAAGTTTTTTCGGAAGCTTCTGCGCATTTGAAACTCCTTTCAATACTTATTTATTAGAAATAAGCCCCTTTTGGCCAAAAATGGGTTAAATTGTGTTTCAGCCAAAAAATCGGTTTTTAGCAAAGGGGTAAGCCTTTCCAAAAAAATTGGCCAAAAAACTTTTTTGCTTAAATGCATGCGATTTAAGTTTTTTCGGAAGCTTCTGCGCATTTGAAACTCCTTTCAATACTTATTTATTAGAAATAAGCCCCTTTTGGCCAAAAATGGGTTAAATTGTGTTTCAGCCAAAAAATCGGTTTTTAGCAAAGGGGTAAGCCTTTCCAAAAAAATTGGCCAAAAAACTTTTTTGCTTAAATGCATGCGATTTAAGTTTTTTCGGAAGCTTCTGCGCATTTGAAACTCCTTTCAATACTTATTTATTAGAAATAAGCCCCTTTTGGCCAAAAATGGGTTAAATTGTGTTTCAGCCAAAAAATCGGTTTTTAGCAAAGGGGTAAGCCTTTCCAAAAAAATTGGCCAAAAAACTTTTTGCTTAAATGCATGCGATTTAAGTTTTTTCGGAAGCTTCTGCGCATTTGAAACTCCTTTCAATACTTATTTATTAGAAATAAACCCCTTTTGGCCAAAAATGGGTTAAATTGTGTTTCAGCCAAAAAATCGGTTTTTAGCAAAGGGGTAAGCCTTTCCAAAAAAATTGGCCAAAAAACTTTTTTGCTTAAATGCATGCGATTTAAGTTTTTTCGGAAGCTTCTGCGCATTTGAAACTCCTTTCAATACTTATTTATTAGAAATAAACCCCTTTTGGCCAAAAATGGGTTAAATTGTGTTTCAGCCAAAAAATCGGTTTTTAGCAAAGGGGTAAGCCTTTCCAAAAAAAATTGGCCAAAAAACTTTTTTGCTTAAATGCATGCGATTTAAGTTTTTTCGGAAGCTTCTGCGCATTTGAAACTCCTTTCAATACTTATTTATTAGAAATAAACCCCTTTTGGCCAAAAATGGGTTAAATTGTGTTTCAGCCAAAAATCGGTTTTTAGCAAAGGGGTAAGCCTTTCCAAAAAAATTGGCCAAAAAACTTTTTTGCTTAAATGCATGCGATTTAAGTTTTTTCGGAAGCTTCTGCGCATTTGAAACTCCTTTCAATACTTATTTATTAGAAATAAACCCCTTTTGGCCAAAAATGGGTTAAATTGTGTTTCAGCCAAAAAATCGGTTTTTAGCAAAGGGGTAAGCCTTTCCAAAAAAATTGGCCAAAAAACTTTTTTGCTTAAATGCATGCGATTTAAGTTTTTTCGGAAGCTTCTGCGCATTTGAAACTCCTTTCAATACTTATTTATTAGAAATAAACCCCTTTTGCCAAAAATGGGTTAAATTGTGTTTCAGCCAAAAAATCGGTTTTTAGCAAAGGGGTAAGCCTTTCCAAAAAAATTGGCCAAAAACTTTTTTGCTTAAATGCATGCGATTTAAGTTTTTTCGGAAGCTTCTGCGCATTTGAAACTCCTTTCAATACTTATTTATTAGAAATAAACCCCTTTTGGCCAAAAATGGGTTAAATTGTGTTTCAGCCAAAAAATCGGTTTTTAGCAAAGGGGTAAGCCTTTCCAAAAAAATTGGCCAAAAAACTTTTTTGCTTAAATGCATGCGATTTAAGTTTTTTCGGAAGCTTCTGCGCATTTGAAACTCCTTTCAATACTTATTTATTAGAAATAAGCCCCTTTTGGCCAAAAATGGGTTAAATTGTGTTTCAGCCAAAAAATCGGTTTTTAGCAAAGGGGTAAGCCTTTCCAAAAAAATTGGCCAAAAAACTTTTTTGCTTAAATGCTATGCGATTTAAGTTTTTTCGGAAGCTTCTGCGCATTTGAAACTCCTTTCAATACTTAATTTATTAGAAATAAGCCCCTTTTGGCCAAAAATGGGTTAAATTGTGTTTCAGCCAAAAAATCGGTTTTTAGCAAAGGGGTAAGCCTTTCCAAAAAAATTGGCCAAAAAACTTTTTTGCTTAAATGCATGCGATTTAAGTTTTTTCGGAAGCTTCTGCGCATTTGAAACTCCTTTCAATACTTATTTATTAGAAATAAGCCCCTTTTGGCCAAAAATGGGTTAAATTGTGTTTCAGCCAAAAAATCGGTTTTTAGCAAAGGGGTAAGCCTTTCCAAAAAAATTGGCCAAAAAACTTTTTTGCTTAAATGCATGCGATTTAAGTTTTTTCGGAAGCTTCTGCGCATTTGAAACTCCTTTCAATACTTATTTATTAGAAATAAACCCCTTTTGGCCAAAAATGGGTTAAATTGTGTTTCAGCCAAAAAATCGGTTTTTAGCAAAGGGGTAAGCCTTTCCAAAAAATTGGCCAAAAAACTTTTTTGCTTAAATGCATGCGATTTAAGTTTTTTCGGAAGCTTCTGCGCATTTGAAACTCCTTTCAATACTTATTTATTAGAAATAAGCCCTTTTGGCCAAAAATGGGTTAAATTGTGTTTCAGCCAAAAAATCGGTTTTTAGCAAAGGGGTAAGCCTTTCCAAAAAAATTGGCCAAAAAACTTTTTTGCTTAAATGCATGCGATTTAAGTTTTTTCGGAAGCTTCTGCGCATTTGAAACTCCTTTCAATACTTATTTATTAGAAATAAGCCCCTTTTGGCCAAAAATGGGTTAAATTGTGTTTCAGCCAAAAATCGGTTTTTAGCAAAGGGGTAAGCCTTTCCAAAAAAATTGGCCAAAAAACTTTTTTGCTTAAATG